>BSBN01000213.1:21127500-22377500 GCA_027924645.1 Cunninghamia lanceolata
ATGATAAGTGATATTGAGATTCACCTCTATATAGTTAATTGTTCTTCCTCTATTTTATCATGAGACTATTGTGTTGCTACCCACTATGTGGCACCTATAGCTTTCTTTGTTTTCTTGTTTTCATTCATGGTGGTACAATCTCACATGCAACCATACTTTATTTGTGGTAACTGTAGCTAGGGAAAATCAGATTTAGTGTCAAAAACAACAAACTAAACTAAACCCTAAAAAGCACCATAAGGCACAAACTAGCATGAAAATGAAAACAAAAATATAAAGCAAATTGATCTTCAAGCTAGGTTTGATTTATCTCCATGGATCTTCTCGATCTCGCATAAGAATGTAGGATGTCGAAGGATTGTTGATTGCTCACTGTTGTAGCATAATAGAGCTCAAGCATTGTATGAAAATGACTTGTATGAGTGAGTGAGTCAGTAAATTTGATGAGGAAGTGTGAGGGGTTGAAATTGAAATAAGAGTTTCAATTTATAGATAGAGAGGGAATCAAATGAATGGCTAGGATTGAAAAGCAATTGTGTGATGTGGATGACTAGGATTAAAAGGCAATTTTAGTGCTTATAACGCACATTAAATGGGTATGACAGGAGGCCAAAATTAGGAGAATAGTGGGAATAAATGGGATTTTTTAATTTATTTTGTAGAGAAAGTGCCTATGATGCATAGTGAATGAGGATAACAATAGGGATGTGAGTGGGAATAAGTAATTTAAATAATAAAATTATTTAAATCATGAGAGACAAGTGGCATTTAAATAAATATTTAATTTATTTAAATTGGATGATGGAGGAAAATGAGATTAAATAAGATTAATTTAATTTGGTGCAAATGGAGGACAAATGGAATTAAATAAATAAGATTTATTTAATTTGATGATAGAGAAGGATAAATGGATGAGAGGAATTAATTAAATAAATATAATTTATTTAACTAATGGGAGTGATGGAAGGTGTCATGGAAGATGACCTAGGACAAAATATGTCGAAATGTAATGCCATAAGATATAGTCAATTTTAGGTGTCTACATTTTGCCCCTCTTTGAGATGATGTTCAAGATGATGAGATTTATGTCGAGTAACATCATTTCAAAGAAGCTAAGGTGTGGATAGAAGATGGAAGGATAGGATGATGATGCCCCCTCAAGAGGATAGGTGGGTAGGATAAACACGGGTAGGCTCTCAAATAATGAAAGGGGTTGGTCAAAGAGAAAGATAAGGGAATGAATAGAAGAAAGGGAAGGATGCGTTATGTTGTAATGAAGGTGAGCAACCATGATGTTTGATATAGCACCAGATGTTATGCACCAAGGTATAAGGACCAAGGTGACGATGTGTCTCATGCCCCAGCGTAATACAACCTTGTCTAGATACAAGATATGAATATTAGCTGGGAATGATTTGGATTTGATGCAAGTGCAAGATAAAATGATAGCTCACACAAGCAAGCAAGAAAGCATGCACAAATGATACAAAAACAAACAAGGTATTGTCACTGTCAAGCTATAAACCAATGATTGATTTAATGGTTGATTGATGATAGATGTCTAGTTTCAAAAAATGAAACATGCTGTATAAGACGCTTGGTCTAGTTTCGACAATGCAACATCCTGTATAAGACAATTGATTGATTGATTGATTTAGTGTTGTCATTACAGGGAATGATATATCTCTAGATCAACACAAGGATGCGGGAGCGATATATCCCATTGATTATGATGATGATTGATTGATTGATTTGGTTGACAACAAGATTGGAACAAAACCAAGGATGTGATTGGATGATGTGTGTTGATTGGTTTGACTAGATTAGAATGGATTAGGGATTGACTTGCATTTAGATCATTGCTTGGATTGGTTTGATTAGATTGAATAATGATGATGAATTGAATTGATTAGAAGAAGTGATATGATAAAGGTTGTTTTGATTAATTGATTTGATTGGAAGAATTGATTTGATTGATTAAATTGAAAGGAAGAATTGATTTGAAGAAATGTTTTGATGATTGGGTTGATTTTATTGCTTGGATTTTTGGAATGTTTTGATTTTTTTGCATTTTTAAAAATATTTGATTTTTTAGATTATTGAAATGTTTTGATTTTTTTGGATTTTTGAAATATTTGATTTTTTTGGATTTTTGAAATATTTGATTTTTTTGGAAATATTTGATTTTTTTGGATTTTGAAAATGTTTTGATTTTTTTGGATTTTTGAAATGTTTTGATTTTTTTGGATTTTGAAATGTTTTGATTTTTTTAGATTTTGAAAATGTTATGGGGATGGCATTGGATGACAATTTGGGTAGCCTTTATGCTAGATACCAATGACAAGGGAAAACCAAGTCTAGGTGCAAGGATGGAAGTAGGATTGGATAAATGAATGGGCGATAGTAAATGAAGTGGATGTATGCATGATAGATAGATGGATTATGCATCATAAGGGGGGAAGGGTGTGATCTCCAAAGACTATGTCACATAGAAATAACATGCCCCATTCTAGTTAGGATTTGACATGACAAATTTTATGACAAGATGATGATGATATGATGGATTGGTTTGGATAGGATGAGGTGCATTAAGAGATATCCAAAACATTTGTCAACATTTTGCCCCAATCTTTATCAAGATCAAGATGAAGAAGGGAGGATGAATGAATTTGATAGGATATGTATGTGTATGTAATGGTGAAGGATGGGAGGATGATATGGAAAATGATAGGAAGGAAATGATAAGTGGGATGAGACAACGTGCCCCCAAGTGTAAGTGACATAGAAGATAAACCTACACATGACGCCTGTTTGCTAGGTTTTCATCATGGTACTTATCCAAGGTGCCACCAAGGGTGGTTTTCACTGTTGGACGAATGAATTTCTCTTTACTATTTTAATTTTTTTAATTTTTTGGATGGAAGATGGGGAATATGGATAGGAGGGACTCAAGTGTCTAGTTCCGTGAAAGGTGATAGTGTCCCATTGGATATGGTGTCCTCGCACATGGACCATGTCAAGTCATTATCTCATAGATGTTGGTAGGGGATTGCATGAAAGGGAGATGGACAAGTTAGATAGTGGATTATGCATGGATGGATGGGGATAGTGGATTATGATGTGGATTATGTAGGACTTATGCAAAGGGATGGATGAAAGACTTATCCAAAAGCATGGACCATAGGAAGATGATAGTGAAGATGTGTAGGATAATGGATGAGGAATGGGGAGATGGAGGTATGTGGAAATGTTGCAAAATGGAAGGGAACCATGACCAATGGTTTCACACACCATGATAGACAGTGAAGCTTTTGATTGGAAGGTGGCATAGGAACCAATGGAGATGTTTTCTTAGGAGATGGTTGACGAAGTGCTGTAGGTACCCACATAGACTTTGTATTTTTTATGATTTTTGTTTTGCTTGTGGGATTTAGGAATTTGAAACTTTTGAATTGAGTGGGATTTTTTGAGATGTGGATGCTTTATTTGGCTTGCTTTCTTTTTGCTTAGGTACCCATACCATTTTAGTTTTAGACTTTGCTTGTGAAGGTATGGGCTTGGGTAGCCTTTTGGATGGATTTTTCTTTGACTTTTTGCATTGATGTCCTAAGGCATGAGGGCCTTTAGGATTTTTGGCTTTATGAAAGGAGGCATACAAATTTTTATTTTTAAATCCCTTGGACATGGTGGAAGCTTTATGTTTAGATGATGTGTGCATTGATTGGCCATGATTAGGAATTTGAGGGAATGTGTAAATGGATGGATTTGGCGTTGGGAGAAGTGGTGGTAAAGTAGATGGAGGGATATTATGAGTTGGATTAAGTGGGGGTAGATTGGATGGTGGAAGGTGTATGGTCGCATGCTTTTAACATTCATAAGATGATGGAGGTGGAATGTCAACATATGTTTTGGAGGTATGATAAGATTTGTGATGCAAAGTGGCAGACTTAGGAGGAATGGAGGAATTACCAACATCTTTAGATTGTTTACCTTGGGGTGTATATCCAAGCCCATATGAGCGTGGAGGGACATTGACATGTATAGGCTCCAAAATACCTTGTTCATGAAGGCCTAAGCGTTTACCATGGCAGTTCATGTTTTGGAGTATACGATGGACTATGGGACTAGGTGTAGATTGGACACTAGACATAAGCTCATTATTGGATGGAGAAGGTGAAGTGGTTGATAATGGTTGCTGCTTTGCTAAGGAAGAACATTCATTAATGAAGGTGGATAGACCAAGTGGATGTGATTGTGGATTTGAAATGGGGTTGATAGTGGATGTGGAAGGATCATTAGGATCTTTATTATCATTATGCTCATTAAGATCCAAGTTATTGCTTTGATCTTCAACATTTGCTTGGGAGGCATGTGTCTCATTGTGACAAGTGGATAATGTGGGATCATGGATAGGATTAAGTGAATTATGGATAGGCTCTTCATAATAGATAATATCTTGATCATAGAAAATATATATGTTATGGATAGGCTGAATGGAAGGGCTTTGATCTTGATTTGGATAAGGGGTTAATGTTTCCACATGCTTAGGACTAGACTCTTGACATAACCCTTAATTTTGGATAGGAATGGAAGTGGAAGTCGAAAACTCTTGGATAGGCTTGAGAGGCTCTATATACTCAATGACATGAAGGTATAATATATCTTGACTTGGACTCATGGTGAGAGACTCTTCAATGGGTTGTGGACTACATGATGGATTTGGAGAAATATGCATGAAATTTGAAGGTTCTTTGGTAGGCTTAGGGATAGATGTTTGGTGGTATAGGGATGGTTTATTCCTTGCTAGTAGCCCTTGGATCACATCCTTTATAGGTGGAGGGGTGGTGGAAGTTGAAGGCTTATGATTAGGATTAGGTGGAAGGCTAATTGGATTAGGACTAGGAGTGGATAGGTCCCATGGTGGAAGGACAAGAGCGGTGTTAGATGGATTAGACTTAGGGCTTGGACTTTGGTTAAATGGAGGGTCAAAGGGATTAAATGGATAGGTGGATTTGGATAACTCCATAGCTTTTCTTTTGCTTTTAGATTTTGCAAAGAATCTTTCAAGAAAATCGTTCGAGGATTTGTTGGTTGATGGATTAGAGCTTGGTAAGTTTGATGATGGTGTTGGTGTAGGCCTACTACGCTTTGAGATAGGCATTCTATTGAATGGTGATGGAGGATTGGTAGATGGATTGGTGTATGATTCCAAACTTGAGATGGTATTTCCCTTGTCAAGAGTATCATTAAGATGGCTTAAGGATCGACTAGTACTAGCATGCTCATGTTGTGAAGGATTTTGAGATGGATATTTCATGAGTTGTTGGAGTTTGACTAGGAGTTATTGTATTTGTGGTGATTGATTTTGTTGAAGTGGTTGGATGATGGTTTGTAATCGTTGTATGATTTATTGGTTTAGGGGTTGTTCTAGTTGGTGGAAGGTTTGGACGATGTCTTGTAGTTCTTATGTTAGGATCTTTTGCTCTAGTGTTGGGATGGAGTTATACATAGATTGAAGTCTTTGGATTTCGGTTTGTTCCTCCAAGTATGCCTCAAAATCTACAAGATCCTCATCATCATTAGGAGAAAATTTTGGGTCACCTCGGAGTATGTATGGTTTTGGATTTGGCCTAGATTAATTGATGATCACAACCATTTTGACAAATGAGGATTGGACTAGGTTCAAGGATGCGAATATGAGTAAGATGAGTAAGGTTGGAATGTTATAGATTCCAGGTGTGATTTTTGATTGAGATAGAAAATGTTTGTTTTGAACGCACACACAAAACATGGCAGACATAAAGTTTTGGATGACTCTTATACAAAAACCAGAGTAAAAGTCTGAATGGGGGCCTAGATTAGCCCCAAAATTTTTCACTGGTCTCCACAAATTTGAAAACACTCGTAAGCATGCACAACTTAGGTTGGAAAGAGGATACTACCTACTGAGTTCCTACTTGGATTGCTCCATATACTAAGACAAGGTAGACAACTAGAGATATCGGTGACACTAGCTCCCCCACCATGGCACATGCACACCAAATCTCTTACCTTGAAGATCCATAGATCTTATGAATTGAGGGATTTTCTATCTCTACCCTGAATAGTACATATAGGGTGACTTCAGAGGTTCAACCTCCTATACCAACAAGAAAAAAAGGTTTTTGGCCTCTACAACAAGTGGTTTCTAGTCAGTGTTTCAAGATAATCTGGTGTCCATACATGCGGCAGTTCGCTCATTTAAGAGGGTTCCCAACCCTCAGAAAGGGTTTTCACACATCTCATGGATACTGAGGGAGACTTCCATCAGTATAGAATAGTGGTACCAGGTGATTGATGACTTTCATCACAACCACAATTATTTATATAGCGGACCAAAACAAAAGTACCGCTTGGGTCGTTCCCTCTCACAAATCAGGAGGCAGGCCCTCTAAGGGATTAAAAATATAAAAGAGATGGGTCTGGCTTCTAATCACAGAGTTTTCACAAGGTGAGAGCATACACCTACCACCTTACAAGCACAACAAATAGTGATTAATTAGCCCCCTAGTTAAACTAAGTGCCTAGATTAGTGATAAAATTTGATCTTTGACAAGCGGTGTTGCACACAATCCGTTAGTAGTTTCAATGATTTGATATTCAACAAATGAGATAGCTCCATTCAAAGTGTTAGCACAAAACCAAATCCCTAAAAAAAAATCAGAAAATAATGTTAAAATGCAGCCATAAAAAGATAAGCTCATCAGAAGATTGCAACTTTAGATACATTTTTTTTTTCAGATAGTGACATAGATTTGATCATTTTGAAACGTTTTTGACCTGAAATGTAAAAATTCATAAAAAAGACCCCTGTTAATTTTTTGAGACCTTTCCAAAAATATAAAAAAGTTAGAAAAATTCCCCGATTTGCATAGAAATGTGGATTTATGAAAACCCTATAGTTAACAAAGATTTGATCATTTCACACCTCATATGACCTAAAAATTAAATCTATAAAGAATAGACCCCCAGTAAAATTTCAAGAACTTTCCAGAAATATAAAAATTTCTAGAAAATTCACTAATTTGCATATAGAAATGCAGATTTATGAAAAAAACTAAAATTGTTATAACTCATTCAAAACTGATGATAAAGACGTGATTTTTCTATTGTAGCTTCTTGAGACGATCCATAAACATCTGTTAAAATATTGTAGCAAAATTTGTAGCCATTTGAAAGATATGATAAAATCTTTAAAACCTAGGGTTTTTTTTCCAAAAATGGCATAAACCTGCAACAAAAAGTTAAGAAAACCTGCAAAAAGCTAGCTAGATCAAGGCAAGTGAGTTATTCAAGTCGGGTTCACCATTTTGTAGCTAGGGAAAATTAGATTTAGTGTCAAAAATAACAAACTAAACTAAACCCTAACAAGCACCATAAAGCACAAACTAGCATGAAAATGAAAACAAAAATATAAAGCAAACTGATCTTCAAGCTAGGTTTGATTTATCTCTATGGCTCTTCTCGATCTCGCATAAGAATGCGGGATATCAAAGGATTGTTGATTGCTCACTGTTGCATCATAATAAAGCTCAAGCATTGCATGAAAATGACTTGTATGAGTGAGTGAGTGAGTTAGTAAATTTGATGAGGAAGTGTGAGGGTTTGAAATTGAAATAAGAGTTTCAATTTATAGATAGAGAGGGAATCAAATGAATGGATAGGATTGAAAGCCAATTGTGTGAGTATGACATGAGGCCAAAATTAGGAGAATAGTGGGAATAAATGGGATTTTTTAATTTATTTTGGAGAGAAAGTGCCTATGACACACAATGAATGAGGATAAAAATAGGGATGTGAGTGGGAATAAGTAATTTAAATAATAAAATTATTTAAATCATGAGAGACAAGTGGCATTTAAATAAATATTTAATTTATTTAAATTGGGTGATGGAGGAAAATGAGATTAAATAAATAAGATTTATTTAATTTGGTGCAAATGGAGGAAAAATGGAATTAAATAAATAAGATTTATTTAATTTGATGATAGAGAAGGATAAATGGATGAGAGGAATTAATTAAATAAATATAATTTATTTAACTAATGGGAGTGATGGAAGGGGTCATGGAAGAGGACCTAGGACAAAATATGTCGAAATGTAATGCCATAAGATATAGTCAATTTTAGGTGTCTACAATAACAACATAATATCCTCTTTCATGGTTGTCCTCACTTGTATTATGGGGGGCAAAGACAACTTATTCTAGGGGTACACATTCTTTTGAGAATCTCCCCTCCTCTTACTTCCCCTTTTCTTTGCCTTAAAATATTTGCATATTATACATGCTAATATTTTAAGAGGGGGCATATACTCTTCTCACATGTGCATACATACATGCACCTTGCTTTATTTTCACCCCTGAGGTGTAGCTTATCAATTCACCCCTTGTGGTATTAATTACTTTAACACTCCCTTAAGTATTCACCCCTTGTGATGTTGGTGTTTGATACGCTCCCTGAGGCGTTGTTGTTTGTAAGACTCCTTGAGGCATTGGTTTTTAATATGCTCCTTGAGGCATTGGTATCATGTGAGCCACCTAGCTTAATACAGCCTGCTGGCCTATGTGATTCATATGACCTACCTTTTTACACCCATGATCACCTAGCATAATTAAACTTGTTAGTCTATGATCCATGAGGGTATTGTGATTTACATAACCCCTAGTGATAGAGCAAGCTAGTGTCTGAGTCATGTACTCTTCTTCATTCATATTGATTGCTCCCCTGTCTATCTGTATGTCTTCTCTCCTTAAAGCAATCGATCAACTCATTATATTCTCCTATCTCTGCTTAAGAATTCCTCTATTTGTTGTTTTCTTTATTTTAGTTTTATTTTGGGGATGACACATGGTATTGAGACAACCTTTCACATTGAGGTCTCTTTCACTTTGCTGATTCAAAATTTTCCTTTGATTTTTGTGTGTTTTTCTCCCTATGTATGTGTTGTTTATGTTTGTGATGTTCTGACATAGTGGTCTTGCAAGTTTATGCTCTAACACTATTGTCTTGTAGGTTTTTATTGTCTAACATATTTTTTTTGTAGGTTCTCGGCCTAGGGGCTTCATTCCTCTCCTCAAAGAGTCTATTTCCTCTATAACTTATCCTTTTTATTGGAGGTAAAACATGTTATGTTATTTTCTTTCTACTTTAGCTTGCATATGCACGTAGTGTCATACGCCCACTAAAGTGGGGGCTAAATGTAATGTCAAAAATTGCATTCCCCTGGCAATTTCACACTAAGTTTGACAACCACCTTAGTGTTTGCATCCTCTCTCTGCATGTTAGGCTTGTGTTTGCTTTATTTCACCTCTTTTTATTCTTTTCTTAAAATTCTATTTTGTGGTTTTGTGATTCTCCTAGCATGGAGAAGATTTATGAGATCTCGAGGTAGATTCACTTGGATGCTAGAGCCTAGTGCAGACGTCTACAACCTGCGCTGGCATCCCATGAAAGTGAAACAATTAGTGAAGCTATTTTTAGACACTATTTGAATTACTCCCACAGTTGGTGAGATTCACATAGCACCTTCAAGTTCTGAATGACTCTTTCCTTGCACGTGGTCTCACTTTCTTCTCTCTCAATCTCTCTCTCAAATTTTTCTCACTTGTTCTTGCAAAACTCACAAGACTCTCGGCTCTACTTTGCAAAACTCCTTTGTGAATCTAATCTCTACAATAGCTACTTGAATCCTTGTTGTATACCAAATTTGAGCTTCTATAAATTTGCAGCTTTCTCTCTTTCATTCAACTAGTAAGTTTGTTCATTGTGTTGCTCAATATTATTTCATTTAAATATGTTTGGCATTGTATAGTTCATTGTTATGGTGTAGACTTTGTTTGTATTATTTGGTGTAGACCACCATTGTCAATTTAACTTTTATTGCACTAGTTGCATGTTAAGGGTTTCTTCCTCGTAGACTAGGGAAGTAAATCTCTTTAGTTTACTTGTTTTGATTATTGCTCTCAATTCCTAGACACACTTAGGATAGAAGCACACACATTTTTCTTGTTTTCCAATCTTTTATATCATTTTACTACTCATGGAGGTAGAAATACTGAAACTGAGGATTGATTGAGGCAAGCTCCTTAGTAGTACAACCCCTCTCTTCTCTCATTTTATAAATACTTCTTGGAGTAAGGACTTCATAACCGCATGGAAGCTTCATTTCCCTTGTTCTTTCCTTTTTCTTTATGTGATTTTCATAGCATAGTTGTTTCCTTTTAAGATTTTGTGTTACCTGGATGATGCTAGGTATGTGTTGTGTTTAAATTTGTGTTGTGCACACATTCTGGGTCTGTACAAACCTAGTAAATTTAATTTCTGTTGCATTTTGGACTCCAATGCCCAGCGTAGACATCCTCATGATGAACTGTCATCCAAGGTAGTGAGCTCCTCCCTCTAGCTACAGGTTCCATTTTCTTATCTCTTTCTACCTCTGCTATCATTTTTCTCAATTATGCACATAGTTGTTCAATTTCAACAATTTTAAATTCTTTTCCTTTCATTGTCAAGCACCTAGTCTAGTTGTCTTGCTTTGATTGGAACACGTAGTGGTTCTATTAAGACCTAGAGTAGGTTCTTAGACATCTAACACCTTAGATAGTTGAACTTGAGTGTAGAGTTAGTGGAAAACTAGACCTTGATTGAAGATATTCGATCAAGGAGTAGTTTTTCCTACACTACAGTAGGAAAAGTTGTTAGAATGTGAATTAACAAATATTATACACTTTTTATACAAATATGTTACATATAGTACAAGGTACTCTATCCATACCAAACTTAATTTAGATTGAGTCCATTCCTCAATCTCCCATGTAATAAGGTTCCAATCTTGCACCATTGATCTATCCATCTAACAAATAATCTTCTTTAATTTTATTTCTCTTGAGGGTAAGACATGGATTTTGTATGATCCAAGCCACCATATTTTTAATTTTCCTAGATTTTTGAATTTGCTATCATATAATCATATTGTATCTCCAATTTGGAAGGTTTTGTTCTTGATGTTTCTATCGTTGCAAGATTTTTGGTGCCTTTTTTCCTACATTTGATTGTAGACAACTAAAAGCCTCTTCTCATCAAGTTTTTCCATCTCCACTAATCTTTCTCTAATTGAGTCATCATTTAATCTTAATGTGCTTTCTAATATAAGGTTGGGTACCATATATTGTAGTGGCAAAGCAACATCTAATCCATATACCAATTGAAATAGGCAATACTTGGTAAGTCATGTTCTATAGGCCCATAATACTACAGGCATTTTTACACCCTAGTTTGTGGTGTTTTCATTACACATCTTTGTTAATGTGATGCCCAAATTATCTTATTAAATACCTCACCATCCCCATTGGCTTGTGGGTGATAAGGACTACTATTATGTGTGATCATAAAATTCAAGATAGAAGTTTGCAATTGCCCTGTTGACCAAGTGATTTCCTTGACCACTTGTAATGCTTAAAGAGTAACCATACCACATTATGATATTGTCATATATAAACTTTGTGTTAGTTTTAGCAATGCAGTCCTTAGTAGATTTTGTTTCTACCCATTTGGTCAAGTATGCAATTATAGTTATTATGAAGCATGCACGGGACTTACAAGTAGGGGGGCAATAGTCCTAATGAAGTCAATAGCTCATTTTTTTAATGGGATCTATGAAAAAACTAACTTCAAGGGTATCTCATCTCTTACAATAGACCTTCCTACCCTTTGGCATACATCACACTTCTAGACATACCTATGTGCATCTTTAAAAAGTGTTGGCCACCATAGTCCAATCAATAGTGCATTCATGTTCCATCTCTCAAATTATGGCCTCCAAATATTCCTTCATGCGTCTCTCTTAAAATATCCTCTCTTTCATGCTCAAGTACTATTCTCCTAATTACCTCATCCATGCCAACAATATGAAGTTTCCCTTCAATTAATGTATAAGGTAGAAACTACCGCAATAACCTATTTCTTTCTTCTTTTATATTTCCCTTCAAAAATTCCCCTATCGATAATAAATTTGCAATATCCTTCAACTCAAATGGTAGCACATTCACTCTAAATAGGTCTATGCTAGGTAAATCATCATCTCTGGGTCCTTGGTCCTCTCATGTGTCTATCTTGGACAAATAATAAACACCTTGATTTTCTCTTCCTAGTTTTACCATAATCTTAAAATCAAATTCTTGAAACAACATTAGCCTTCTATATATCCTCCCTTGGATTATAGGTCTATTCATTAAATACTTTAAGGGTTCATGATCTGTATAGAAGATGAATGGGGTGGACAATAGATAACTTTGTTGGTATGTGGCGACTGATCATGCAAATATTGTACCCAAAATTTTTCCCCTTTTTTTGCACGTTCGGGGTCGGTAGTTAATTTTTTTAACCGAGACACGAAAAATGACATTGTAAAACCCTAATTCTAGAAGCTTCCAAAAAGCTTGTTATAAGCGGTTGGGATGTATGTTGCGGCATGGAATTCGTGAGATTGTAATTTGTTTTGCACTGGATAATAAAATTATTAGATGGCTGAGTTTTTGTGGATGTAGCCCATTTTGGGTGAACCACGTTAAAATTCTGTGTTGATCTCTTTTGTGTTATTCTTCATTGTTATATTTGGGTTATTTAATCTACATATAATTGTTAATGTTTATTGCTCTGATCTGCCTGAACCCTAACAAAATTTCCTACACTTATGTAGTGCATACACCATTTCTAGTGCTTCTCTTTTAGTTGTAGTATAATTCTTTTCCAATTGTGCTAAATTCCTACTTGCAACGATAATTGGGTGGTCCTTGTTTTCCCTTGGTTGCACTAGCACTACCCCAATTGGGGTGTTACATGCATCTACATGAACATGAAATGGTAAAATCTAATTAGGAAATATCAAGATAGGTGCCTCCATAATCTTATTCTTTAGGAAATTGAAAGCTCCTAACACTTTTTAGTCCATTCAAATCTTTTGTTATTTCTTTTCTTCAGAAGTTTTGTCAAACTTGCTATTGTAACATGTTTCCTAATAAACTTGCACTTATATCTAGTGTTTCCCAAGAATGTCTTGGTCCAAGATATCATCTTAGGTGGTGGGAGTTTTAAAATTATTTCCACCTTTAATGGGTCAACCATCATACCCTCTTTGCAAATAATGTGCCCTAATAGGGTACCAAATGGTACTAGAAATGTGTACTTTTTGAGATTTAGTGCTATCCTTAATCTCTTGCATCTCCCTATCATCAACCTTAGCACCTAGACATGATCTTTCATCAACCCATAAATGGTACAATCATCTATATACATTTCCAAAAAAAGTATATAAACTCCTTGAATGCATTCACCATAATTCTGCTAAAAATAATAGGTACATTCTTCAATCCAAATGGCTTTATCATGTACATGAATGATTGAATTGGTGGTAGCCAAAGAAACCATTGGTAAAAGAGTAGACTTCTCTACCTACCATTGATTCCAATACCTCTATAAAGGGATTAGGGAATGGATCATGCATACACACCTTATTCATCTCCCTAAAATCTACATAAATCCTAATCTCCCTTATTTTCTTATGTTGGATTACATCAAACTAACCCACTTTGCATCTTCCATAGGTTTGATAATTCCTTTTGTCAACATCTTATCTAACTCCTACTTTAACTTAACTTTGACATTGGGGCTTAGGCATTAGGGTCTTTTCATTGTAGTTTCATTCATTTAATTATATTTTCATGACCCTTGCTTCCTCTTTAATACCCATCAAATAAATAAATGTTATGGGGAATAGTCTTCATAGTATTTTAGCACCTCTACCACTTTCATTGCCTCCTTTTCCTCACAATAATCTCCAATCCTTGCTAGCTTGGATATACCCTCCTACACTATATTTTCTTCTTTAATTCTAAGGGGTTGATAAAAGTATTGATATTTCTTTGAATTTTGCACTATTGGTTCTCTTTCCCCATCTTCAACTTCCTCCTCTAAGTTTTGGGATCTTCCTCTTCATACTCTGGTTCATCTCTTTTCTTAGCCTTATAGCATAGCCTTTGGGGTACCACAACTCTCTTGCCCATCTTTATTAATTTCCATAAGCTTTGTTCCTTCTATGGTACTAATATATTCTTCTTTTCTTCAAATTTCACTCTTACTTCCTTCATAGGTAATGTTATGTCTTCTTTCATTCTTTGTAAGACATTGTGCATTTGTTTATTTGGTTTAAAGAACTAGAAATATTTACAAAATAATTTTGTACCATGGTCTAGCTCTAAGTTTCCACTCTTTTATCTTGATTTATATACCATGTTTCTTTTTGAATGCAGAGCCTTTTGTCATATTCTATCAAGGTATCCCAAATCTAAACAAACTTTTCTAGGTGTATGTATGGATCAGTTGTACTGCAATATTCTTCAATAGTGTGTCAATCCCCTTCTTCAAGTAGGTACCTAATTTTGATTAATATTGTTACTGCTTTCCATGTAGGGATATTTAGCTTGTGAGTGTACCACCACCTTGCCACACTACACACTAAGGTATCATCTAGGGATTCCCTCTTGAGATCATCCCCTTTGAATGTATTTTCTATTCTTTCAAGGTATCCCAAGAGGTCTTCCACTCCTAAATATTGTGGTAGCTTGATATGGGATATCCCTCTTGTGATGCAGTAAGATCTATGTATGATCTGTGGTATATCCTCTTCTTCTATTGTACTTTTCTCAACTATTTTCTCAATACTTCATAATCTATACAACCTTCTTGCTCCTAGAACTCTCCTTGCCCTTGTCTCTTACTCATTCAATATCTATGCCTCCACCATGTCTTCACTATTTTTATCACAATCACTACTTATACTACTATTTCACCTTCTCAATTTGGTCCTTCATCTATTTCTATCTTGGGGATCTTCCCTACTAAATATAATCCTTTATGTGCATCCTCTTCATCTATATCTCTCTCTTGCACCACCTCAACATAAGCTCCCTTCATGCCTATATATAGGTATATGTATTATTTTATCTTCCCCATGGAATGTAAGTTCTTCCTTTTGTGAATCAAATATCCCATCACAATTCACAAACCAATCTAAATTGAGTAGAACACTAAATGTGTCAAAAGTTTCCTTCATGTTAGTTACTTCAAAGTATACTTTTCTTTTTATACCTAAGACGTTTTCTTCCATATTCCTCCATGTGCCAATAGTGCTTATTGAGGTTCCATTAGCTAATGCAATGTCGTAGGGGGGTGTCATAAAGTGTTGGTCTCCCAAGTTCTTTCTAAGTTCTTTTAGGCATTATGTTGACATTCGCCCCTAAATCTATTAACATATTTTTCAACCATTTGTTATGAACTTTGAGTTCGATCATGATAAGGCATTTCTTCCACTTCCTCATAGTTTTTTCCATAAGTTTGACCTATCCTCTTTTATTATCTTCTCTACACTTGTTCTAGTATTTGGAAAATTACTTTAATTTTTCTATTATATTCTCTTCTTCCACAAAATTTACTAATTCCTTTAATAACTATGGTTCTTTTTTCATTAAGTAGGCTCTGCAATACTCCTCTCTTTTTTGTTCTTCCCTGATGGTCTTTTTAGCTTTATCTATAATTAGGTCATGTCTATCTTTTGATGGAAAACTCTCCTCTTCTTCCTTTGAATCCTTTTGTATAACTTTTTTATTTTTGATGTCAGTGCCTCCTCGAGTGACCACCACTACTCTATTCTTCCTTTTGCATTTAGCTATCATCGTCCTTCACAACATCTCTTTTCTTTCTTTGTATTTCTCCAACTATTCTTCCTTGTTAAGGACGATTTCTCTTATTTCCTCCTTACCCTCAATTTCTACCTTTTGACATCTTCTGGCGTTTGGAGGATTATTCTTTGGTTTTCATTATAGCCTTGGTCCCCCTTGTTGTATTTGGCCTTAAAAGATCCTCACTTTTTGTAAGTACTTGGCCATTGTTATAGCACCAAGCTGCTCTAGGGTAGCTAAATGAATCATTTTTAGAATCCTTGTAAAACCTGTAGGATTTCTTCCTTTCTTCTCTACATTCATTTGCATAATGACTTATTTCATTGTACTTAAAACATGTGACTTCTTTCCTTCTTATCTATCCTTGACCTCTTCCTCTACCATGTCCTCCTTTGGTATCATTATGATATCCTCTACTTCCTCCTTGTGAGTAGTCATCTTGATAGCTTGTGGAAGGTCTCTCATCTTAGATCTATGGTATTACATCTTGTATTTTATTAACTATTTGTTGCCTAGTTCTCCATTGTAGTTGATGGTAACCATGATCCTAGACATGGAAGGGTCTTTTTGCCAATTATTTTACCCTTGCCATCCCTTTGTGGATGGGTGCATCATCTTCACATCTATGGATATACCAAGGCTCACTTTATTCTCTTACCTAGAATAATAATGATAGGTAGTCATTAGTCTCATGTTCATCCTACTCACTATAAATACCACAAGGTACACTCTTGAGTCTTCTAGGTGGTTCTACAATCTCAACTCGTAAAGTAGCCCATTTCTTTACTTCTAGTTTATGGAACTCATTCTATAGATGACCTTCATTAGAATAATAAGTGCACCATATCTTCTTTCTATGGAGTGGTGATGTCTCTATTTAACTTTCTCCTTTTTCTAGTATCTCCTACTTAATCTTCAATTGTTCCAATTCTAAATTTATTTTTTCTATTTCTACACTTTCATTTCTCTCATTTTCTCTTCTCCATGGTTGTTCTTTGATCCTTGAAGCTAAATCCATTGCTTCTATATATGAATTGAAAAATCTCCTATCCAATGATGCTCTAATAATTAGTAGTAGCTCAGAGATAAACCATTCAATTCTTTGCTTCTCTGTAAGGGACGCTTCTAATTTTTTTTATCACTCCTTTAAACCTTTGGTCAAATTCTTGAATATAGTTTCACCTTTCCTTTGTACCATATCTCACATCATACTTACACTTTTTGAGGGGACTTGTAGAGATTGTAAGTTGTTGAAGAATTCATCTTTCAGATCAATCCATTCCTTGTTGTGCAAGGGAAATTCTTTCACATACCATTTGAGTGCTTCATCCCTTAATGTCTCAATAAAGTCATAGAGATTGATTTCATTATCTTTTATTCCATTCCTCCTCCAAGTAGATTCTAGAACAAATACATGTTTTATTGCTTCTTTGGTATCTTTACCAAAGACAGGAAGTTTAGTGTGATTTTGTTTCATTTTTGGAGATGTAGGCTCATTTGATTTGTTGCTATTTCTTTAAGATTATCCTCTACTCTCCATTTTGACTTCCTTTTCTACTCTTGGTCCCTTAGGTCCTTTCTCCCTCCAATTCTTAACACTGTATTTTTTTATTCAACATGGGTAAACGCTTTTGATCAGAGCTATGAACTGGCTACAATATCAGGTGGGCAGGGGGGAGACTAGACCTCGTGACCTCGTGCCTACCACAAGAAGCGCTCGCCAATCAAGCCAGGCCCCCTGCCCCAATTCTTAACACTATTATCACACTTAATAGCCTCCTATTGTTTCACCAATTTTCTCACTCTACCCTTATCTCTGGGTAATTCAATCTCAAATAAATCTTCCCCCAAAATTTCCTTGCACACACTCACAAAATATCTTCTTATACCTTTTCCTCCATCCAGAAGGGTCCACTATATAAATCCTTTAGAGAAAATCTTCACTTTAGATGGCATTTGGGTCACTCTTGGTTTAGGGGGCTCATCTCATTGTAAGATCTTTTCATTTTTAAGGACACGTCTTTTAGTAACTCGTCATTAGTTAGTGAAATTTCATTAAATATCTTTGAGTTATAACATGCTTCCTCAAATGCTTCTATTGTATCAATGACAAGTTCTAAATTATTAAACATTTCATTTAAATATTTATTCCCTTCACTTCTTTTATGTTCCTAAAATTCTAGGGGTTTTAACATTTTCTCCTTTGTAGGCCCTCATTCCTACTCACCACATCATCTAAACACTTCACACTAAAGTTTAGAGGTTTTAATTTAGAAATTGGGTTTATTAACCCCTCAAATCCTTTATTGATTGTGACCTTTAGATTAGACAAATCCATATTAGAAGTTGGTTATTGAGTTCAAAAATCAAATGCCCAACACCCCTACTTCTAGGCCTTACTTGAGCACTTCTACTTCTAAGAATTCCCATATACAACTTAATTGTTTCTTCATACACATTTAATTGTTCTTCCTAAGCTAGAAATGAAGCTAAACAACTATCAATGAAAATCTGATTACAACTGATATTTATTTGTGCTGAACCAAAATGGAGATAATATGAAATCAACACAAATAAATAACAGAATAGAAGATAAAACACATAACACAATGTTTGCATGGAGAAACCCTTTCAAGAAAAACTCCACGCAAGAAGAGATGCACTAGTCTCTATTAACTTCAAAAGAGTTTACAATACAACACTATCAATCTCCTCTCCATTATTCAATCCAACAACACCTATTTTTCATAACCTCTACCAAATCAGATATGTGACCTAATGATGAATGATCCAAATTTACAATGAATATATATATATATATATATAGATAATGTGGCTTTTAGGGATGCTACCCCTGAACCCGTACTGGGGCACGTGGGACCCGTACTCCCCGTAGGGGTGTACCCCCCTACACCCCCTAGAATAAAATGTGCTCCATAACCAACATCTTTCAGGTATCGGGATCAAGCATGCGGTTGAAACAAGATCACTACTTGGTGAAATCTTTCATCCCTTATGGGTGATTTACAAACAATAATAGGAATAATAAATTACATATGATTTACAAGGTTGATGGCACCTTAATCCTAACATTCTCCCACTTAACATCATACATTGTAAATACACACAAAGAAAACATAAAGCAACTAAGTACTAGGAATAAGGCCCATGGCCTTCCTGCACCACATAGACTTTTTTGTGCTCACAGTTTTAGTAAGTGAATCTGCAACATTCTCCTGAGTATCAACCTTCTTCAGCTCAATCTAACCATTAACAATCATTTCACAAACAAAATGGTATTAAACATCCACATGCTTAGTCCGTGCATGATACATGGGGTTCTTGTCCAAACATATTGCACTCTGGCTATCACAACCAATCTAAATAATCATTCAATCAAAACCAATACCTGTACACAATCTCCATAACCAAACCGTCTCCTTAGAGACATACGTCGCAGCCATATACTCTGCTTCGATGGTCGATAAAGCAATGGTGGGCTGCCTTTTACTCATCCAACTCATAGCTCCTCCAAACAAAGTAAACATATAGCCACTAGTGGACCTTTGACTATCCAAGTTACCTACCCAATTTGCATCAACAAAATTGTGTATGTCCAATGTCTTATCCACATTGTTAGTACCAAAATAAACCAAATTAGAAGTACCATGTAAATATCTTAAAACTCTCTTTACATAATTCTAATGTTGTCTACCAGGGATAGACATAAACCTGCTCAAAACTCCCACTACTTGAGCAATGTCTTGTCTAATGCAAACCATTGCATACATCAAACTTCCTATAGCACTAGTATATGGCACATCAGACATATACTCTAAATCATTTTCATTCTTAGGACACATCTCTAATGAAATATTAGTACCAATCGGTAAAATAATTCTAACTAGATTGCAATCATGCATGCTAAATCTGTGTAAAAAAGTATTCACATACTTACTTTATGATAACCAAAGCTTTATGTTACCTCGATCCCTTTTGATCTTCATTCCCAAAATATATCTGGCTGCCCCTAGATCCTTCATGTCAAATGCACCTGAAAGTTGAGCTTTCAACTCACTGATCATACCCTTGGTGTCACTGAAAAATAACATATCATCCACATACAAGGCAATAATTAGAATATCATCATCAATACATCTAATGTAGACACAATGATCCTCTTCACTTATAACAAAAACCCAATTTCAAAACAAATGAATTAAACTTCTGGTACCACATCATGGGGGATTGTTTTAAACCATAAAGAGGTCTTTTTAACTTGCATACCTAGTTTTCTTTCCCTTTTACATCAAAACCTATAGGCTTTTGTATATTAATTTCTTCTTCTAGATCTCCATGAAAAAATACAGTCTTAACATCCATTTGCTCAATTTCAAAATCATAAGCTGCAGAAATAAATAAAATAAATCTAATAGAAGATAATTTAGCAACAGGAGAGAAATTTTCACTGAAATCAACTCCCTCTCTAGGAGTAGCCCTTGTCTACCAGTCTAGCCTTGTACTTCTGTAATGAACCGTCTACTCCAAACTTCTTCTTGAAGACCCACTTACATCCTATGGCCTTTCTTCCTTTGGATAAGCATAGAAGATCCTAGATGTCACACGAGTCTAAAGACATCATCTCCTTCTACATGGATAGCTACCAAGACTCACTTTCATCTACATGAATAGCTTCCCTGTAGGATCTAGGTTCATCTCCAGTACTCAATAAAGCAAATACACAACAAGAATCTGGTGGTCTATACCTATCAACTTGGTTCCATTTTCTTGTGGATCTTCTCAAGGATGGAGTAAGAGATTCTTCCTCATGTTCTTCTATATGCTCAACTTCTTTTGTAACAACAGAGTCTTCCTCATCTAAATTTTCAATTGAATTTTCTTCTTCTTCTCCATCCCCTAATCCATCATTTTGTTCTTCCTGATGTGTATTTTTTTGTTGTAAATCAAAATGCACTATCTTATTCCTTTCTTTTTCTTTTGGCTGTATAGGATAAAAAATAACTCCAAGTTCCCTGAAAATCACATTTCTAGAAAAGATAACTTTTTTGGTTAGAGGATTCTAAAGCTTATAACCTTTTACATTCTCACCATATCCAATGAAGATGCATTTCTATGCTTTTGGATCCAATTTAGATCACTTTTCCTTAGACACATGAACAAAAGCCTCACAACCAAAAACCCTTAAATGTGAAACAAAAGGTTTCTTACTTGTCCACACTTCATAAGGTGTCGAATGAAGAGCCTTACAAGGATATTTGTTTAACAAGTAACAAGCAGTACTCACAACTTCTTCCCAAAAGAATTTATCCAACTATGCATACTTAACATACTTCTTTCTCTTTCCATTATTGTTCAATTCATCTTTTTTGCAACACCATTTTGTTGTGGTGTACATGGAGTTGTCTTTTGTCTTATGATACCTACATGTTTATAGAACTCATCAAATTCCTTAAAGAAATATTCCCCTCCATTGTTAGATCTTAATATTTTTCTCTTAAGTCTTGATTGGTTCTCTACTAAGACTTCAAACTTCTTAAAATTAGTGAAAACTTCAGATTTATGCTTCATAAAATAAATCCATGTGAATCTAGATACATCAGATAAATGAAGGTAACAAAATAATAAGATTCTCCAATAGAATCATTATCCATAGGTCCAAACACATCTGGATGAATAATTTCTAACTTCTCTTTTTCTCTATTGCTTCTTGAAGAAAAAGATGTTATGTTCTATTTTCCAAACACACAATTCTCACAAAAATCAAAGTGCTCATCAGAATAGGAAAAATTGTCCAACGAGCTTTTAATCATAATTGTTTGAACACAATATTTTCACTTGTGTGGACCAATCTGTGATGCCACAACATACATGTATTTTTAGTAGTTTCAATTACATAAGTAGAATTACAAATTGTAGTGACATCAAACCTAAACAATGTTCCCATCCTTGTTCCTCTCGCTACCACGAAGCTTCCTCTCACCATTCTGCAACCATGCTTATTAAATGTTACATGCATGCCTGAATCATTCAACTTTGAAACAAAAATAAGATTTATATCCAATGCAGGAATATGTAAAACACCAGGGAGGGTTTTAATTCTCCCATCATTGAAACACAACAATACCTTTCCCCGTCCAGTAATCAGATATGTAGTGTTGTGTCCAAGGTAGAAATTACCTCCATCATATTGCTCATATGTGGAAAACCATTCTTTGTGTGGAGTCATGTGATATGAGCATCCCAAGTCAACTGATCAATGTTCATTAGCAACAATGTTATAAGAAGAAAGTAAAACCTCATCACCTACATCTGAGGACTTTTCTGTAGAGGAATCCCACTATTTCTTATTTTTTCGTTCCTTCTTAACATGCCCTCTTTTTCTGCAGTTCCAACACTTAACTCTATTCTTCTTTCCAAGAGTCTTGGATCTGCCTTTAAATTTGTCCTTAGGCCCATTTTGATCCCCTTTTGGTCTTCTTTCCTTAGACCTTCCCCTGACATTAAGAGCATCCAGAAAGCTATCCATAGCCTTCTTCCTCAATTCCTGTGACAATAGAGTTGCAACAAGAGCATCCATATTTGGATCTTTGAGATTAGAAGTGATAGAAAGAATGAAATTCTCCTAAGACTTAGGTAAAGAACAAAAAGTATAATGCATTTATCTTCTTCCTCAACCTTAACATCTATAGAGGTTAGTTGACTCAATCAAATTAAATGAATTTAAATGCTCTGCAATAGATTCACCTTCATTTTTAAAGAAAATAACTTTTGCTTTAAATAAAGTTTGTTTACCATACTTTTGGCTTGATAGATTTCACCCAATTGTTTCTATAAAACACAGACAATCTTTTCTTCAATGACTTTCAATATGACAGAATCTGCAACACATAATCAAATAGTATCAGGTTTCTTCTCTTTTGTTGTAGCCAACCATTGATCTCTTTCTTCAATTAAATCCTCCATTTTCAGCTTCCACAACTCATAGCCCGTTCCAAATTTTTGAATGTCCAATCAAGATGTGGGTGCAACCATGGTTTCTACACAAAATCTACCAAACAAATTCAACTAGAACTCCCACTACAACTCAAAAAACCCTCACACTTCCACCCAAGACACATAACTGGCCAGGCTCTGATACCAAATGTTAGAAATGAAGGTAAACAACTATCAATAAAAATATGATTACAACTGTAATATAGATATTTAACTATGCAGAACCAAAATGGAGATATTATGAAATCAACATAAAGAAATAACGAAACAAAAGATCAAACACATAACACAGTGTTTATGTGGAGAAACCCTTTCAAGAAAAAACTCCACACAAGAAGAGATGCACCAGTCTGTATTAACTTTAAAAAAGTTTACGATACAACACTATCAATCTCCTCTTCACTCTTTGACCCAACAACACCTATTTTTCTAGTCTCAACTCTCTACTCTACTCATTTACAACTATAATAAAATATCCTCATAAAAAGGGTTGCCTTCTAGGGCAAGAAAATCCAACATAACCTCTACTATCAAATCTATGACCTAATGATGAACGAGCCAGATTTACAATGAAAAAATATATATAAAATGTGGTAACCCCCACAAGGGCGCATGACCCCCTGACCCCCCACCGGGGGGATGGTACCCCCGAACCCCACAAGGGGTGCACCCCCCTGCACCCCCCAGAATGAAATGTGCTCCATAACTAACATCCATTAGGTATTGGGATCAAACATGCGACTGAAACAAGATTGCTACTTGGTGAAACCTTTCATCCCTTATGGGTGATTTACAAACAATAATTTAGGAATAATAAATTAGATAGATTTACAAGGTTGATGGCACCTTGATCCTGACACTTCCAACCATGTTAGATTTCCTTTTGCTTTTCTGATTAGGGTTATTGGTTGCTTTGTTTTTTATCAATGTTAACGAATGACATCTGATGAGTGAGGATATCAATTTCTATCTAAGACATTGCAATACCTTTCACTTTTATGGATTGGCATCCCTAATACATTATTAATGGCTATAATTGTTTTGATTAAATGGATAAATGTTGTGCTTTGGTATTTAATTTCTTTAGGTAGAATCTTGTGATTATTAATATGATTTCTATCATATATACATGTATATTAGTGGTTTTGTGGAAAGTTAGTTGTTGAACTTGTGAACTAAGAAGCTCAGATTGCTCTAGAGCCACTAGAGCTCTCCGGAGCCATCTTTTGAAAAAAAGACCATTAGCTCCATACAACTCTAGATTAGCACATAGAACCATCCTCTCCTTGAGTCAATGGTTAGTAGGCAAGATCCGCACTAGTTTCCACCTTAGCACATGCCACACAAGAAATCAGGAAATGCTAACTCACCTTGTTGTCACCACAAGTTCTCTCTGTGCCTTATAACATCAGTTTAATGAATGATCAGTCTAAATAATTGAAGTTTCATTTCATCCTAAGTTCTGTGATTCAGGCTTCACCTTCCTTGTCTCATTCTTTCACTCACAAATTTTTGTTGTTGAGTTGTTGGCGTCTTTAGTTCTCTAATAAGAGACTCTTAAGTAGTCTAAAATATAAATAGTCTAGTTGTTGTAATCTTTTAGTTCAATAATTTATGTTAGTTCAAGTTTAATTTTGCAAATAAAGCTCAATTGTATAAAAGCGATCCAATAAGGTAGTTAGGGGAGTTCTTTTTTGATTCAAAAATTATTATTTTCTTCAAGCAACAAATTCTTTTCAGTTTTCATCGTGTAAGCAATACCCATTTGAGCTTTCATTCTATGAAAATAAAGAGGAAATTCTGTTGAATTTGCATTAGTCTAGGAGGATCCTTCCAGATGGGGAGTAGGGCCTACTCACCCAATGGAGGAGATCTCTCAGTATTATTTTGGTTTTAATTGCATTTCTTTCTTTGTGTTAGAATTTAGATCAAATGTTTAGGATAAATTTTGTGTTATCTCTAGTTGTTATTCACCTGCATTCTTTGGATAAGAAAAATACAAAAAATAATTTTGCTTTGGTTCAAATTAATTTCATTTCATTCGAGTATTTTAGTTGTGTGTTTTCATTCAGAAAATAGAGTAATTTGCAATTGCTTTCATTAGTTTAGTTTTTATTATGCAATTCCTTTCTGTAAATAGTATAGTTGTTTCTTTTCATTTCAATTTTGCAAGCGTATTTCTTTCGGCAAGTAGTATAATTTGGATTTATGCACTGTCTTTATCTTCCTTTAGAAATATGACCATCACTCAAACACCCCAAAACAAGAGTGAATCTTACCACAGATAGCACCAAACACCACTGGATTGATAAAATTCAATGATGGAAAATTAAAAATGATTACGATGACCTCATCATTTTAGCGTCATTTCCAAGGAATTAATCTAAGGATTTTGTAAGTTAAGGTGTTGGTAAAGTTGTTAAACAAGTGCATCAAGAGCTTAATAGTTTATGAGTAGGCCTAGAGACACTTTAGGCCACTTCATAAGAAAATCTTCGATCAATACACTAAGAGAGCCAAATTCACCATCAAAATCCAAAATGGAGGAATTATCAAACCATCTATTGAATCAAGAATCCCCCAGAGCCTCTGAATCTCCTATCAGAATGGTAGACTTTTTGGGTGGAGATGAGCCAGTCAATACGACCTTTTCATATCCCGTATCCATAACCCCTGAGAGAAATGAACCACCTATGAAGAATATCTCTCCCTTGATTTTACCAACCTTCAGGGGGAAAGGTTTCAGAGGATCCAGACCAATTTTTATTTGAATTCAAAGTCCTCTGTCAAACTTACAACTATGGAACAAACAATTAGAAGATGAAACTATTTCCCTCCACTTTAAAAGAATCAACTTTACATTGTTTCATGGGATTAATTGCTGATTCTACACAATCTTGGGAGCAAATGGAGATAGTTTTTCTTGATAAATATCAAGATTACTATAGAGTTCAAGATAGAATGGAGGAACTTTTTAGAATGAAACAAATGGAAGATGAAAATTTAGAAGACAATGTCGACCACTCTTGTTTGTTCATAGAATATGTGGTAGTAGTTTGGATGAAGTTCACTAAGTAAAACCATCTTCTTGAGAGGAATTGATGAAGATGCTAGAGAAGAATTAAATCTTCTGGGGTGAGATGATGTCAACAAAGTAAGCTTTGCAGAAATTGTTGAGTTCAACAAGAATTATTCCCGTACCTGAGCTAGTAATAGAATCAACAAAAGAGGGAAGAATAGTAGTGGATATGTCACTAAAGTCATGGAAGAGTTGGCTAATCTTAAAATTGATATCCTTCTTCACTTGAACACCACCCTAGATGGGATTCAAGAAAGCAATAAAACTATTGAACCATTAGCCATTTACTATCCTTGATGTAGAGAAAAGCATCCACTAAGAGAATGCCCATTAAATTGGATAGAGCTATGTGGAATCTATGAGAAAAGTCATCCCACAAATGAATGTGGATTGTTACCTAAAATAAAAAATTGATTGAAAAAGATCCCATAGGTTGAGGAAGAATTGAATTTATGGGGCAAAAACAATCAAATTATGGTTTTAGCCAATATGCATGACAGTTTGGTCCAAGAGGCCCTTCTAATTGGGGAATAAACCAATGGTCTAGACCTTGGGGAGGTCCACCCCCACAAATGCAGATGCCACCTTAGTGGGGAACACCTTGGCCTCAACCTGAGTGGATGAATTAGTCCTGGACCACTCCCAGTGGTAAAATCACAATCAATATCAACAGTTGTAGGGACCCCAATATAACCAAGGGCCAAGATGTTATGGAAATCAGCCTCAAGCTTTACTTCCTAGACCATCTCAGCCAACAAACTAGAATAAATAGGTAAATCAGCCTCAACTTCTAGCTCAACCTGTGCCAAATCCCAAAAACAATCACCCTCAATAGCAAGTCTATAACACTAATCCTAACACAACAACCTTGAATGTGGTGGAAATTAATGATATTCAACAACATTCTCAAAATATTCCAGTATAATCTCCTTATGTGGAAATCCCTGAGGAAACTGATACTTCGCTCAATGATGATAAGATAGAACAACCTCAGGGAAAAACACTCAAAATAGGGAATCCTGAAGAAATTCTGAAAGTTGTGCCTATCCCATTTCCAGAGCGATTGAGACAATTTGCTCCAGAAAGATCTAGGGAGCTCCATAATACTCAAGATGACTCACAATTGATTAGAGAACTCCAGAAAATAAACATAGAAGTTACTCTATTGCAAGCCATCAAAGATATCCCTAAAATAAACCAAACTATCAAAAGCTTATGTTTATAATTTCCTAGAAGAAAGAAGTTTCCAAACACTATCCAAGTAGATGGAAAACTTGCAGATGTATTGGCGGGGAAACTAATTTCACAGAAGTATGGAGACCCAGGTAGTCCTGTCATATTAGTAATGATAAAAGGGATGCTAGTTTCAAACGTGCTAATTGATTTAGGGGCTGCTATTAACGTGATGACCACATATACTACAGAAGATTTAGCTTTAACAAATATGCAGCCTACATCCACAATCTTGCAACTTACTGATTTATCTATCACCAAACCTAAGGGAGTGTTGGAGGATGTCATTGTTACAATAGACACTTCAGAGTACTATGTGGATTCCGTCATCCTCCAAATAAGGAAGAAGAAATTATGATATCCAATCATATTGGGCAGACCTTGGTTGGCTACAACAACAACCCTCATTGACTGTCAATATGAGAACATGACCATTTCCAATGGAAATAAATCAGAGGAGCTCTTCATCTACCCACCTGCTAAACCATTCCTACAATATGAAAACAAATTATGGGTAGATGACCTTACAAAATATGATGAAGAAGATACTTCCACATTAGCTATGGTCACTGTAGATTAGGAAAAATTAGGGGAAAGCAATGAATCATTAATAGCAACCACAAAACTACCTAAATTCAAGCCATAAAAATCCTAATCTAATAATGAAGCACAAGACGACAATAGAAATCAAATGATAAAGTCATAATATCTCAATTCCTACACCAAAGTTGATTCTCCTCCATTGCTCTTCTCAATTTTGCTTTGTTTGCTCTCAGATTTGTAGTGTGCAAGATATATGATAAGTTCAATATGGATGTATGATAGCAAGATCACAAGATGAATGATATGAGTGATAGCAAAATATCAAAGATTGTGGTTAACCTTGAAATGGAGACAAAGGCTTGCTTTTATAGAGGATTGGATTTGAATTAAGGGTGAGGATTGAGTGATAATGTATGGTAATCAATGGATGAGATTAAATGGACCATGACCCAAGAAATTAGTTGAGAAATAGGGCTTGGATAAATTAAATGATTGTAAAACCATTATTTAATTTAGGAGGGAAGATGAATAATTAAATAGTTGAAAATAATTATTTAATTATAGAAGAAGAGAGGGAAATGGAAAATAATTAAATAATTGAAAACCATTATTTAATAATGTAGCGAGGAAAAATTATTAAATAATTGAAAACCATTATTTATTAATGTATGGAAAATAGATAATGACTAATAAAATAATTAAAAATAATTATTTAATTATAGAAGGGAAGAGGGAAAATAGAGATGAATAATTAAATAAATAAGAATTTATTTAATTATAGATTAGAAAGGGATAATCAATAACATAATTAAATAAAATTTATTTAATTATTTAAGAGGAATATAGAAAAAGAGAATTAATTAAATAATTCAAAATTATTTAATTAATAGAAGAATATGACATTAGGAAATAATTAAATAATTAAAAATTATTTAACTATGTGAGAGATGGAAATTAGTGTAAAAATGTTACTTGTAGACTCGGGACATTTTTGAGTGTCTACATTTTGCCCCTCTTTGATACAATGTGAATCTGAACATTGTGTCAAAGAATAATTAGAAAATTTCGGCTCAGGACCTGCCCCAGCGTGCCTCAGTTAAAGTGGGATAGCATGATGCCCCCTCAGGAAATTTGTTGAATTTTTGAAAAATTCAAAAAAATTGGTAAATTTACCGATAGGTTAATTTTGACTCATGTATTTTTTATCGAGCCTGCAAGCTCAATTTTTGATAGACATCTGATATTGTACTATGACACATTTTTTGATATATATATATATATGAGATGCATCACTTTTGGCAGCAACTATATGATATGTTATGCTCTATATGCATGTTATGTGATGGATTTATGTGATGTGACTTTATGATATGCATTCTATGGTTAAGCGATGCTTTCTATATGACATGCAATATGGATTCATGATATATGGTTTATCCTTACATATGTTATGATGTATGGATGGATGCACATGACCTATGGATACACATTACATTGTAGGATGGTACTATATGTTCATGACATATGTATATGATGCTTATGCAGATGATGATTCTATATGATGTGATGCTATCTATGTTTTCATATTTTTTTATTCAATATGGATGACCTAACATGTATATGATGATGCCTATATGATGTTCTAACATGATTATGTATGATGGATGATGAAACTAAATGCATTTATTTTTGTGTGTCATAGCACGCCATCAAGATGACTACAGGGGCGGATGGAAGAAATGTTAATGTGAAAGAAATGGTGTTAGCAAGAAATGAAGAATGATTGGGCGAGTGAAATGGAATGAGATCTTGCTTGATAGGTTTTGAGCTTTAATTTTATTGCATGATTATCATCATAGAGATTTAATTATAGCAATGTATAACAAACACCATTGCATGATATAAACCAAGGCTCAAGATGTGATCCATTGAGAAACAGGCACATGACAGACAAGGAATGCCATGACATAGACTAGTAACCATAGAACGTTGTCAGAATATGTGAGGAAGTAACCATGAAGCATGCTAGTCCTAGTACACGAAAGCGTTAGATGACCTTTCACTTGCACAGGGTATTTTGATATGCCAAAATGGAATCCCAATAACACACAAGGAACTTAGTTGCCCCAGTCATATTGCCAAGACAAACTGCAAACATAAATCAAAGAGAAAAAGGTCATGATCCATCATCGCTCTTCTCATCACTTGTAGACTTCCTCAAGGCACATAAGAACATGAACACAGATCAATCAGATAAAAAGATAAGATAAACTAGACCAACATAGTCAACAACCATTTAGATCTTCTTGCCAGATAATGAGTGTTTGTTCGATAGGACTGCAGGATAGCGCCTGGTTTTAGGGAAGGTGATGCAGGAGCATACTAGGTTGAAGAGCAATCTTGCATCAACCAAAAATATTTGCATTCTTTCTTTGTTTCTTTCATTTTACAGTTCAGTACAGTCAGTTCAGTTAGTAGCAATTTAGTCTGCATTTTGCTACTTTTGCATTTCAGAGTTTGCAGATCAAGACTTAGCATCTAGACATCTTCATGTACATCATATCCAAAATTTAGATCATTTGGATTAGTTACTGGAAAGTTATCGCTCTCAGAAGATCAACTATTTTCTTAGAATAGAGCATTCAAACAGTCTTAGACAGGCAGCTGATGGAAAAGACTTGTGGAGCACTTCCATGACTTGTGGAGCTAAATGACACATCATTCAAGATAATTTGGGACATGGCCGACCTTCCCTAAGATCCGCACCTTTTTTCATTCACTTACAGAGGAATACAAGTTGCTTAAGGCCAACCTATCTGTGTACACACGTTACACCTTCATTGGGGACTGTAACTTCTTCCTTGGCTAACACAGAGGATTCTTGTGATCCGGAGATGATATATATTTATGTAATAGATGCATAGGAAATTAGTTAGCATAATTCATGAGATAGATAGTTTGAATTCTTTTGGTATCATGCACTTTAATGTCATATCTTACTATTTTGTAACCAGGCCCATAAGCCCTAATTTGTAAGCTCGCATGTTGCCAACATATCTGCATTTTGAATCTATGATATATTGAACATCTAAATCTACATTTGCATTCTATAATTGAGTTGCTTCTGTTGTGTTTACTCTTGCTGCACAGTCTAGACTATTCACCCCGTGGACCCTCCTAGTCGTGACTGCACCAAGTGGTATCAGAGTGAAGGTTGAATCCATCAGGAACGAAGTGAGCAAAGTTTGTGAAGGCATTCCATAAGATCTTGCTGTGAATAGATTGCTGAACCTAAGGCAGACTACTTGTGTTATCAACTGATTGCCAATTGTGAGGCAGTTGTCACCTTGTAGCCCGATCACCAAATTTGAGGCAGTTACACTTGATCCTAGGAAGAGATGCCACCGAGGAGAATACCTGCTATTGGTACTATGGCTGGAAGAATGGATGAGATAATGGAGATGATGAAAACAATGTGAGTTTGATTGGATACTATTGAAGAAGATCGAAGAAGAGGACTTACACCTAGACCTAATGTTGAAAGTGAAGATGAAGAATTTCAATCCATTGATCAAAATGAAGAAACCCTAGAAGAAGAAGATTCAGATCAAGTGAAGATGTTGTGAGCTATTTTGAAGATTAGAAAAAGACCTAGAGTGGATGTACCAAACTATACTGGCAATTTGAATCCAGAGGAATTGATTGACTGGATAAATGACCTAGAAGAATACTTTGAATATGAAGAATTGAAGATCCGGAGAAGGTGAGATTTGTAAAGACTAAGTTGAAAAGACATGTTGCTATTTGGTGGAAAGAAGTTTATTTGGATATAAATAGAAGAGGAAAAGAAAAGATTACAAAATGGGATAGAATGGTGACAAAGTTGAAGAATCAGTTTATAGCTGCTGACTATGAGTTGGAATTGTTGAAGAGATTGCAGAACTTGAGACAAAAGGAGAAATCTGTGAAGGAGTATATTGAAGAATTTCATAAGATGATTATAAGGATAGGACATGGTGAAGAAAGCAAGGAGAAAGTGGCACGATACATCAATGGACTGAGATTGAACATTTAAGAAGAACTGAGTTTGGTAAAGATGACAACACTAGAAGAAGCATATCAGTTTGCCCTAAAAGTTGAAGAAAAGTTGAACAAGAAGAATGAGCAGAGACAGAGAGGTAGAGGAGGTAAATTTTAGAGAGGTAGAACATTTTCCAGAGGAGAAAGATCATATGCAGAGCAAAGCAGACAAGATAGCACATTCAAGAAGGAGGACAGAGATAACAATGCATACCAGAGAGATGACAAAACTTTCTAGTACAGAGGAAACCCTAATTCATACTAGAGTGAGGGATACAAAAGAGATGGAAGAGGATTTGATAAGAGAACATTTAGAGGAACTTGTTTTAAGTGAGAAGGTGAAGGACACAGAGCATTTGAATGTCATCAAGGAAGTACAAGCAAGAAGACTGAGAACAGTGCAAGAATAGCTTATGTAGAAGAAGAACCTATTGGATCACCTAATTCAATTAGTAAACCTAAGAAAGGAGAATCAATTATCATGAGGAGAGCCCTATTTCAAGTAGAGACAAATGAGGAACCATCGTAGAGGAAAAGTTTGTTTCGGACCAGATGTAAATCAAAAGGTAAATGTTGTAAGGTTGTAATTGATAGTGGTAGTTCAGATAATTTGGTTTTAGAGGAGATGGTGACTAAGTTGAACCTGGAGAGGTTGAAACACCATAAGCCCTATCAGATAGCATGGATTCAGGATGATCATAAGGTATTGGTGAGTGAACAATGTTTGATGAAATTTCATATTGGATCTTATCATGATGAAGTATTGTGTGATATTATACCTATGGATGCATGCCATATATTGTTGGGTAGACCATGGCAGTATGATAGAAAAGCTATACATGATGGTGATGGGCCAAACTGGGATAAAGAATAAATGAGACTCAACTTGGTCTAAATGTCAATCGGGGGATCGTAAGCTTGTGAAAGGTGTCGTGGCAATGTGCACAAGGGCTGTAGGTAGCAAGCTGAGTGGAGATGAAATGCAGCTAGAAAATAAACCTATTGCAAATCAAAATAATTATGGTAACATGAACTGTCACTTCCTGGTGACGAAAATTGCACAAACATCAAATTCTAAAATAAACAATTTATTAACAATTGACAATCCTTCTCATCAAGTCAATAATACCGAAATCAAACTTTAATGAACTATTACAAACCAAACTCAAATCACAAAATATTTTATCAAACTAAACTTTAATGAAAATTTATTTTATCAAACTAAACTTTAATGAAAATATTGAAATTTAAATCACACAACTATTAAAGTTTAAAAACTGAAAAGAAATAACACAAAAAGAAATAAAACATCACCGAGCTTCCCCGAGGAGTGGGCCCTTGCTCCTGGTTTGCATGATGGATAAAATGAAAGCTTTCTTATGCTGATATTATCAGAAGAAATATTTATTTATTTACCAGAGAAAAATGATACAAAGTCTTCTCTCCCATCTCCTCTATGATATTGCCTTTATATAATGAAAAGGGATATAACAAATTCTAAACTATATTCTATTCACGTTGCATTATTTTTTTCATATGTTTTTCTCCTCCACCTATTATATTTTTTGCAGCCCTATTTTGTAGCATTTGCTCCTATTTTCTTTCCACATCTTTTGGCATTTTATGGCTTGTGGGGTAGAATAAAATCAGCCACAAATATAGGAATTTGTTGTCATAAAAATACTAGTTTGTTGTGCCACGAAAATAGCCATTCTTTTGGCAAACGTACATCACAATTTTATTAGTTAAAACAACAAATAATATATACTATTTCATGCCATATGAGCGTGAAAATAAATTATTTGTTGTTATAACAAATTTGCATATTTAGCACAAGTAATTACATAAAAATAGATAAATGGCTGAAATTATTTGTTGCCAAGTGTATGCATGTGCCATAGGAATTTTGTTCTTTCCTCCTCCAATAGCATACTGCAAATTATTTTCCAAGGCTAAAATGATAATGCTTGTTAGTAAATAAAATTCAATATTTATTATTCAAGTATTTTATCTTAAAACTAAATTAAATATTACTTATCTATATTAAATCATATGCAACATAAAATGGTAAAATGATATAATATGGAATGGAAATGGAATGTGGGAATGGGTATGAAAGCATATGAAATAGGCTAAAATATGGCATAAAATGACACATAAATAGATCTCATCATTCCCCCCAACTTAACATATTGCATGTCCTTGTGCAATCTTTACTATTGAGAGGTTGTGATTTGGACTATGATCAGAATGAATTGATTGTACCTTCTTCACCCTTGACTATTATAGCTCATTCATAATCACAACTTCTATCTAGCACTCCTCTTAATAGCAAGCTTCATGGCTTTGCTTTTGTTTGCCAATTTTATTTTCATTTTTTCAATATTCATCCTCTTTTAATTTTTTGCTTTTTTTTTACCATTTTTCTTTTTTCATTTTTCTATAGCATTGTTTTCTTGAAATGCTATAATTCCATATACATGAGCTATGCAAAATAGGTGAAATGAGAGACAATTTGAATGATTATGAAAGACAATATGGATACTATGATGGGTTACGTAAAGATAATGATGGGTGAAAAGATAGATAATAAGGATGGTATACCTCCCTCCAACTTAAAGGGTTGACCGTCCTCGGGCAACAAGAAGAGGATAGGTGGAATGTTGCTTATATGATTAATATAATAAGGAATATTAATAAATTTAAGAGATAAAATAATAAAAAATAAAATTGATTGTTTTACCAACTTGCATGTCCATTAATGCCAAGATCTGGTAACAATTGTAACTTTGCAACTGTGAATTTCCAACAAGGAAGGAACCAAAAACTACAACATGAACTGCAACACTCAGAAGATCTCCACCTGACTGAAGCATTATAGAACATACTGTTGGTATCTAAATCTCTCCTTTTGTTGGCTAACACCTCAACTGAATGTGTAGCACGTGCTCTAAGTGATCAAGGAATGTTGATCACAACAAAATGGAACATAGCCACACAAGTGAGTGACAAGAGGTGCTAGAGGCACCCAGATAGAGAGAAACAACCATAGAAGCATTTGAGTATACCTGAAAAATGATTAGCTAAGAAAAAAAACACCAATTATTGCATTTTTTTTCTTTTTTTTCCCTTTTGTTTTTATTTTTTTTTTCAATTTTTTCATTTTTCAATTTTGATAACGACAAGTGACCGTTGGCAAGTCAATTTTCAATCACTTACCGCTTAGTGGCACTGTGAAAACAGTTTTCACCACTAAGAATTTTACTCAACTATAATCTGCCAGAAGCTGATTTTCAAATTGTAGTTGTCTAACAACGCCCGAAGGTTTTCATAGTTAGAATTTATTGCTTTCATTTTTTTTCATTTTTTTCATTTTTTCCTTCTTGATAAACTGCATATAATGACCAAATAAAATGAAACTCCCATTTGGATGACAAAATGATACCATCCAAGTTCCATCGATATCCCTTCAATAAAAGTAACTATGAATTGCTTGCAATGCTTGAAAGGATGACCAATAATAACCTGAGCACAATCTGGAACATAGAACCACTGCTACAAATAATCTTGACCCCATTTAGCTCAACCCACTATATCTGGAAGGTGATTGGGGAACTTTGGAATCCATGCCTGCTCACTTGGTTAAAATAATTACCCACAATGGCTGCAATCTTTGAAAGACATGCTACTTTGTGATGACCAATTTGAGAAAAATCATATCAACATCTCATGAAGCTATGCTATCCTTTTTCTTTTTAAGCATGAGAGATATCCATAACTATTCCCAAAGCTGTATGAAAAGCTAGAGTGTAAATAATACAACTTCCTTACCAAAGACAAGGTTGCATAGAGAAAGACCAATTGTAGTCTATCAACTTGTCAAATGTGTCCTCACAACTTTAGGTAGGTGGATACTCATCTTAGAGTGTGACGATCTGCACTAGAATATATTCAAGCTCCTTGATCATGTCTTCAAGTTGTCTCTGGATGTGTAGCTCAAGAACATAGTACTATAGACCAAGTTGCATACCGTCTTCCACAGGGTCTAGCATCAAGGATGGTGTAAAATAAAACTTTTATCCATGAATGTTGAATACTTTTCCCAAGAATTCTCTTTGTGAACTCCAAAAGCAAAGCACAAAGGAAATTTTCTTTTCACCATCTAGTTGGCAAGGCCAACAAAATGTGTAATTGGATGCTTATGTAGAGAAGCATCATCAACTGGTACTGATTCAAAAGTGTTGGGTAACCATGATAAAAAAACCTATAACCATATTCTCAAAACCAAGCATATCAAGTATAGTAATGCAATATTATCCATTGTATAACTCCACCATTATAATTGATTTATTAGAAAATGAATGGGAGAGTTATTTATATGAATAAATACTTGATAATAATGGATGAGTAAACACTATGCACATTATTATAATGAATTATTATGTATAAACAATATGATTCAATTCCAAGTAACATAAGACTGCATACTTTAACTTGGCCCAAACCTTACACGAGCAACATTATCAAGAATCAATCAATGATTTCCAAGATTCAAGGGATTCCCCCCCCAACTTAATTTCAAAAATATGAGGGCACTAGGATAATCCAAGGAATCAATAAAGATAGTGACATATTAATAATACCTTATTCAATGAAAATCATCTCTTGCAGCATGCTAAGTATGGTCATTAATGCATTCAAACCCATCTATCTGTGCTTAATTAATTAATTATTGGACCTAAATGAATAAATGTGTGAGGAATACTCATTTTGACCATAGGCTGCCAAAGATCTAGATGTTTGAATATAAAAAACATTTATAAATGATAGATCTTGTAGGATGCCATTATTTATCTCACACAAATCTTGAATTTTTTTTTAAATACGCCTGGTAAACTTTTTAATGTGACCGGCGACGCTGGTGCGACACGCCATCCGGCTCCACGCCTCACACAAATCTTGAATTATTAAGGCATATAGTTCACCTTTTCTTATTGCATGATTAATTGCAACACACATATTTATCATTTCAATGATAAAATTAGAATCACATTGAATTGTTTCCTTATGTGAGTGAATTAATTCTAAAAGTTGTGATTCATTAAGTAGATAAGAAGAACTAAATTGATTATCTTTTAGTTGATCATATTGTTCTTCTAATCCAATTAAACCAAAATCACATCCCTTAGTTGTATGAATAAATTGCAATTGTGATTCACCAATTTCAAGCAAATTAACAGAATGTAAAGAGATCATTAAAATCTCATTATTAGATGCAGTTTGAACCACCTTATTAGATAATAATAGTTTATTAGGAATTTCAATTTTCCTTGGTGGATATGTTGAAGTGAATGGTGGATGATATGAATGGGATAATGACAATGGGAAAGGTTGTGTTGGATATAGAGTGGGTGGTAATAAAGAGGATGGATATTGTGGAGATGGTAACATATAAGATGGATATGGTGGAGATGGTAATATATGGGATGGGTATGGTTGTTGTGAGCATTCATTATGCCATTTTTGATAAGATGGAGATTGTTTCCATTCACCAAAAATGTTAGGTGGAGAATCATTTTCTGAAGAAACATATTGTCTTTCAAATTTAATAGAATTATAAGATATTATAAAATCATTAAATATACCATGATCTGCCTGATTTGATGTGTATGGTTGTCCTTGAGTTACAAAGAAGACATTCTCACTTCCACCTTTGTTTTGTTGAGGCTCACACATATCTTGGATCTCCTTCACCATGTCCTCTTGAATAACTTGGCATCTTCTCCCTTGCAATAATCAGAACAACAAATGGTCAAATCATTATTTTCAAAATTCCATTGTCCTAAAAATTCATCATTTACTTGTTCTTGCTTAGTTATAGGAATAAGATTTGTAGATGCTTGTGACAATGGTAAGTGAATATCATGATAATCTAAGTTGCATTCTTTAGGTAGGGGGAATATAAAAACATGACCTTGTGTCTGCGATTTCCCCACCACTTCCTTCTTTGGTTTTGAAATTTAAAATGGATGAGTTTGAACTACCTTTTTTTTAAAGATAATGCACTTGGTAAACTTTTTAACATGATTGGTGACGTTGGGGCGACACGCCCTCCGGCTCCACACTAACGCTTTTTCCCAGAGCGATGAACCGGTGAGGCCACAACACAGGGGACCTCATCCCCAAGAAGGAACACTTCAAACCCACGAGCTCATTAGCCCAGCAAAGGTGTAAAGCCTGCGAGCTCATTGGCCCAGCGGGGGTTTGAACTCTGGTGGCCGCCACTACAACTGAGCGACTTAACCACCGAACCACGCCCTTAATGGCAGAGTTTGAACTACCTTGAAAATGCAACATTTTTATGGTTTTTTTCTTGTTTCTTCAAAATTACTTCTTTACCTATCAATTGACTCACAACAACTAGTGTGAATATAAATGATTTTATCTTCTAAGATCTACCTACAAACTCAAACCATGCATCTATATGATTTAAAACAACGCAAATTAGGAGTAGTCACCCAGGCACGACCGGTAGGTGCGCGAGCTTTCATCCTAACGCATTGGTCCTAACTCATCTCACTAAGCTAACATGCCTTTGACACCTCTCCCCAGCAACGATGCCAAAATGATGGACCAAACTGGGATACAAAATAAATGAGACTCAGCTTAGTCTAAATGTCAATCCAGGGATCGTAAGCTTGTGAAAGGTGTCATGGCAATCTGCACAAGGGCTGTAGGTAGCAAGCTGAGTGGAGATGAAATGTAACTAGAAAATAAACCTATTGCAAATCAAAATAATTCTAGCAACAGGAACTATCACTTCCTGGCGACAAAAATTGCACAAACATCAAATTCTAAAACAAATATTTTATTAACAATTGACAATCCTTCTCATCAAGTCAATAATACCGAAATCAAACTTTAATGAACTATTACAAACCAAACTCAAATCACAAAATATTTTATCAAACTAAACTTTAATGAAAATATTGAAATTTAAATCACACAACTACTAAAGTTTAAAAACTGAAAAGAAATAACACAAAAAGAAATAAAACATCACCGAGCTTCCCCGAGGAGTGGGCCCTTGCTCTTGGTTTGCACGATGGATAAAATAAAAGATTTCTTACGCTAGTATTATCAGAAGAAATATTTCTTTATTTACTAGAGAAAAATGATACAAAGTCTTCTCTCCCATCTCCTCTATGATATTGCCTTTATATAATGAAAAGGTGCATATAACAAATTCTAAACTATATTCTATTCACGTTACATTATTGTTTTCATATGTTTTTCTCCTCCACCTATTATATTTTTTGCATCCCTATTTTGTAGCATTTGCTCCTATTTTCTTTCCACATCTTTTGGCATTTTATGGCTTGTGGGGTGGAATAAAATCAGCCACAAATATAGGAATTTGTTGTGTCATAAAAATAGGAGTTTGTTGTGCCATGAAAATAGCCATTCTTTTGGCCACCGTACATCACAATTTTATTAGTTAAAACAACAAATAATATATACTATTTCATGCCATATGAGCATGAAAATAAATTATTTGTTGTTATAACTATATACACCTAAAATTGGCTCATGTCCAATTAAGTAAATATTTTAATATTTATCTTAATTCTTATTTCTTCTATCAATTAAATAAATATTCTAAGTTTATTTGATTGGTTCATTATCCCATAATTAAATAAAATTAATTTATTTAATTAAAATTCCCCTAATTCTTCTAATGTCTCACATAATTAAATAATCCTAAATTATTTAATTAATCCTAAATTCCTCTATCCTAAGTCCTAATTCCATAAATCCACCTCACCAATCCACCTCACCTTTCCACCTCATCATTTTGCACATGTAATTAAATATTTTAATATTTAATTAGCTAATATTCCCTCACCCACATGTCCTATTTATCCTCCAGTCAGTTTAGTTAACTCATCAATCAAATCTGTTAACTAATTAGTCAATTGAGTTTACTGGTCAATCTATTCTATTGACTCCCCAATCAACCTAGTTATCTGATCAATCATCTCAGTTAACTCCTTAATCTATTCTGTTGACTCCCCAATCAACCCAGTTAACTGATCAATCATCTCAGTTAACTCCTCAATCTATTATGTTATCTCCCATAAACTCATGAAGAAGGCTTGGACACTTGTCCTCTTTTGATTCGCACACATTCCCTCAAACTTTCTCAACCATTCACAAACTCAAGAAATTCCTCCAACTGTGGATCTGATGACACTTGGATTTGGTCTTCCCTTAGCCTATATAAGCAAGGTTCTCATACCCATTTCACATCCATCTGAGCATTCGTAATCTTACTCTACATAATTCATCACAGCATGCCTTTGGCAAAGTTATCATTGCACTTACATTATCAATCCATTATCATTACCATGTCTCCATCAATTCATATCCATTATAGTTGCATAGTAGCTTAGTCTCCATTGCACATTCACATCACAGCCATTCTATTCTTGTCATCTTCAACAAGCAAGGGAGTACATACTTCTGAGGGCTTCATTGCAATCAAGATCAAGAGCAGATAGGCGAACAATGGAAGCACAAAGGTAAATTGGGTAGCAAAAGGTATTATCTTTTGTTTATTTGCATTTGTCTCATTTTCTATTGCATTATTGGATTTTAGTTCTTTATGCTATTGTTCACATTCCCATACAACATTCAGGTGCCCACCGTGATCTAACCCATCTTGTTTTATGAGTATTTGTTGAGTTTGTTTTGTCAAAGATTCAGGTGTGTTTTGTTATGCATTTGGCAAGCAACTTTCACAAATGACCTCCTACGCACAAACCAAGCTCACTATTGAGTCTGGAAGGCCTCGGAGGTAAGAAATAACATATAATTTGCCTACTTTTCGTTACTCAAATTTTTTTGAATTTTTTGAATTTTTTTTAGTTTTTAGCGTATTTTGCAAAAAAAAAAAAAATTCAGCAGCATTTCTAATTAAATTAAATTTCTAATTTTTGCAAAAAAAAAACAAAAAAAATTAAAAAAATAGTGTAAAAGTTCTTTTATTTCAAAAAAAACAAAAAAACAAAACACAGAAAAAAAAAACACAGTAAAAAAAAATTATTACAGTACTTTTTTTTAGATTTTCTTTTATTTTTCTTAAGTAGAAATTAAATTAAAAAAATAAAAAATAAAAACATAGACAAAAAAAATAATAAACAAAAAAAAAATTTGTGGGCTGTGCCCACGCAAGCCCTTGACCCTGCACACCCGTGCCCTACCCTCGACACCTCCCAAACACCCTCCCGCCACCTAACTTCCCCTTCCTGCCACCCCCCATTGCACCCACCCTGATCCCTACAGACCTACCCTGCATCCCTGTCTCCCTGATCCCTTGCCTCAATCACACCACCACCCTCAGCCCGCCCTCCCCTCGCCCATTCCCGATCCCTCCGCACGAACCCAACTCCCGCCACCCCTTCCCCTCGGTCACGTGCCCAACACCCCTGCGCTCTGCTGCCCACTCTGCTCTACCACCACCTGCCAGCCTTCGCCCAGCCACCTCCTGCCCTTCCACCGCTGCCTGCTCTACTCCGCCACCCTTTGTCTGCTCCTCGCGATCCTCCCTGATGCCACCACTTCTGCTTCTGCGCGGTCTACCGCTCCCCTCCATGCGGTCCATCCTACAGCCTGACCTCCACTGCCCCTTCGCCGCTCCACCTTTGTCTGCCTACAACCACCCTGCACAATTAAAAAAAATACAAAAAAACAAAACCCTTCCATTTTTTTTTAAAATATAAAAATCAAAACAACACAAAAACATTATATAAAAAAAAAAAGGGTTAGGTTAATTTTTTTAATGTTATAATTTAATTTTTTTTAATTTTAAGGTTAAAAATTTAATCTTTCTTTTAATTGTTTATTTAATTTAATTTTTTTTTAAAAAGAGATAATGTCAAAATAGGGGTATTTTTTTTCCTTTTGGCATAACTTTTTGTAGGAAGGTCATATTTTCACAAATTTACAGTCGTTGGAAAGCTGACTTCGAGAAATTCACAACGGTATAGGTATTTTCAGCCCACTAGGTCAAAATCATTAGGTATTTATCAGTCATAGTCAACCTTCTTTGGGAACTTCAAACGGCCATAACTTTTGCTTTTTTTAATGAATTTTCATAAATGTTTTTTTGAAAAAACATAGAATTTCAAATAGATTCTGATTTTAATATCTTTTTTTCTGTCACAAATCATATTTCTATGAAATTTTTCAGCTTATGTGTTTTTCACCCAAACATTTGATTTGCAAACTTCTTGATTCATTTTTGTTTTCGTGGACTACAGGTGGACATCAGGAGACTACTAATCCAGTTTTGGTGCAGAACGTCCACCGAAGACAATCTTTTTTTCACTAAGTGTTGAATAGGATTGGTTTAGGAATTATCATAAAACTTGCATACAATTTTCATCTAGTTCTAATTAGGAAGGAGTAAACCATTGTTCATGCAACTTGCATACAATTTTCATCTAGCACTAATTATGAAAGTAAACTGATTCATTGCATACAACTTGCACTTAGTCCCATTTAGGTGGTTAAAAATTGAACAAATCTTTCAAGTCAATCTTACAATTACAAATTTCTCATCTAGCTTAACTTAGGAGAAAGTAACTTGTTTCCTTTTATTCTACAACAAACAATCTTCACATAGATCTATTTAAGGGATAAAATGAACCACCTTTTCGAAGTTATTGGTATCTAGTCAAATGGATTGTGCTTGGTAGATTAACACATCTAGTTTCTTTATTTTTAACTAGGGATTAAAGAACCATTGCTCTCTGTGTTTTCATAATGATAATAGACCTATGCTCTCCCCTTTCTTGGGTGACTAGAATGTCAAACCTATCATTCTGCATGTTTAACCTTTAGAGAGGCCTGCCCTTAGATATCCTTCCATCCAAGTGGGAACGACTTTAAGTGGTAACAAGCTAAAGCCAAGCTCTACCTAGCCACTATAAATAAATTGTGTTTGGAGTGAAAGCTTCAAGCAACGAGTGTTGTTTAGTTATACCGACAGCCAACCTCCCCCAAAACCCTCCAAGGCATAACCCTTGAAGGCTGGGAGACTCCATAACGGAGAGTAGCGCTGCCCCATGGATAACCACTTGAACGGTTGCCCTTACTAATCATCCATTGTTTTAGAAGTTGAAAACCCCTATAAATTGGTGTAGGGAAGGGTGATTATCACCTCCTGAAGATGCCTCACTGGAAACAGTGAGAATTCAGTTTATATTGTCCTTACCAGCCTAGGATTGTACTTGCTTTTTGTCAAAAAAGGTCAAAAATCTAAAAAAAAAGAAGCAAAAATCATGAAAATATTCTGTGTTTACTGTGTTTTCCTTGCCATAGTCAAAAAAATCAGACAAAAGCAACCTCAAAACAGAGAAAACCAAAAAAACAAAAAATAAAGAGCACTTCCACACAGTTGGAGAGAACAAAGCAAAAACATTTTCTGGTACCCATTATTGCATGTACCTCATTTGTGATCTTAGAGAAACCATACAAATCAGTTTCACATCCATTTTCCAAACCATTTCCATTTTCCATATCATCCATAGCAAACACATCAAGCAAAACAAACAAGTTTCCTACTAAGGTGTCATTGAAATCTTCCAAAACTCAAAGCAAAAATCTAGTTAGTTTCATACCAGGATATATCATCCTTCATCTCGGAACTACACTAGTGTTATTTTGATAAAAGTGGTCCATATCAATAGCGGTGATTAACTCCCCCTACTTTGACTATCTTTTACCTCAAGAGCATGTTTGTTTGAGCAAACAGTAGATCAAAATTCAAACCTTAGGAAAAATCTTGTCATCTCAACCACACCAAAAGCATCCCTTCACAAGCATCTTCATCCAACACTCACCCCCACCAAATAGTTTTTATGGTTGACACTAGATCAAAATCCAAAGAAAAGCAAGATATGGATCCTTTGAACAAAGACATACCATCTCGACCTCACAATGAGAGAGAGGAAGAAATCTCGTATGAGGAAGTAATTGGTGCCTCACAAGATGCAAAATTTCTTGAGATGATGGACAAGGTCCTAAACATGAACCCTCAAAAGTACTTTCTCATGCTCGCTCAACAAGGAACTAAGTTGCCCTCTAACTTTGATCTCTTCGATATAAGAGAGAACAATGCATCCAATGAAGCCGAGTCATCGAAAGAGGGCTTCAAATGAGATAAGATACTCCCAAAATTGATCTTAATGCTTCTAATTTGGAGAAGACAAAGGATACCACAAATTCTCTAGACTTATTGACTCAACAAATCCAAGTCTTGCAGCAACAACTCACCAACATTCAAATAGGAGCATCAACAAAACACTACTCTCTAGAGGATATTTCACCATATCCTTTTGACAAGACCTTGATCATGATACCTTTCCCCTCAAAATTTGAGGTATCAAAATTTGACAAATATCGAGGAAAGGATGATCCAAGAGATCACATCAGAGAATTTAGTGCAGCATGTCTCGAAGTCGCCTACAATGACACCTATCTCATGCAACTATTCCCAAGGAGCTTGGGAGGGCAAGCTATGGAGTGGTTCTCACAACTACCTCTCGACATTCAAACTTTCAATGAACTAGTGGATAAGTTTGTCATGCACTTCTCCTACAATATTGAGCATGAAATATCAATGTTAGATCTTTGTAACACTAAACAAAAAGGTGGAGAATCTTTCGACTCTTTCTTACAAAGATGGAGAGAATTGGCAAGTAAATGTCCATATCATATACCAGAAAAACAAATGCTTGAAATGTTTGTCCACAACCTACACCCGGATCTCAGCTATCAAATTCAAATCCAATGCCCTACTTATTTTAGTAAGGTCATTGAGATGGGTTTAATCATTGAAAAGGTTTTGATAGCAAAGGGTTAAATCAAACTTTACAAGGACACCCCTAGTGCGAATGCCAACACAGATAAACCACGATTTTGGACTAAAAATAAGAACATCGTGAATGATGGGGTGGTTGATGCCAAAAATGTGGCACCAAAACAACCAATTTTCAACTTATCAAGCCCACAAAACAACCCCCCACAAAACAAACAACAAAACACTGAATTACGATCTACAAACTATCCTCCTCAAAGAAAGTTCACACCTCTAGGAGAAACATTAGAATCTGCCCTACGGAAGCTAATATCAAATAATCTCATAACGCTTCCAACGGTGCGAGATTATGAACCAAAAGTTAAACTTCCTTGGTGGAATGACACTGACTTCTGTGAATATCACCAAAATAGGGGACACAAAACTAATGATTGTCAAGCGCTCAAACACACCATTCAAGACTTATTGGACCAGAAAAAGGTATCACTTGATGGACATGCCTCTAATGATGATCATTTAGCATTCAAGAATCCACTCCCCAACTATGAGAAGGGAGGGCCTTCAAATCAAAACAAAAGTGGGGCTAATAATGCAAATTATACAAACGTGTCATATGACTATGTTGTTAACCACATTTCAGAGAGTGATTCACATATCAATGTAATCACTATAAATAAAACCCCTGATTGTAATGTGACCACTCATGGTAGAAAAGTTACTCTTAAGGGAGCCCCGTCCAAGCCATCATCTCCATCCAACTAGTACAACGTCCTGGATCAACTTCACAAGACACCTGCACACATCTCCATCTTGGAACTTCTGCATTTGTCCCCGTCCCATAGAGCCATACTTGACCAAGATCTTTCTGAAGCCACTGTCTCAACAAACCTCACTGAAGAATAGTTTCAGACCATGGTAGGTCATATTACCACACCTCACTTCCTATCATTTACTAAAAAGGATGATATGTCAATCACTCAACCTCATAATGTATCTCTCCACATATAACCCTTCATCCACAAGAATAAAATCAAAATGGTTCTAATTGATGGAGGAGCGGGTTTAAATATTTGCACCTTTAAGCTAATCCTTGCATTGGGGTTTTTAGAGAATGCTATCGATCCTAAAAATAAAATCACCATCAAAGCTTACGATGAAGAGGAAAGAACTTCAAAGGGAACTGTTGTTTTGCCTATCAGAGTGGGACCTGCAGTAAAGGATGTAGTGTGTCAAGTGCTTGATATGGAGCTTGCTTATAATATTCTCCTCGGAAGACCTTGGATACATGCTATGAAGGTAGTACCATCAACCTATCACCAGTGCATCAAATTTCCCCATGAAGACCATGAAATCACCATCCAAGGTGATTCCAATCCTTTCCAATATTGCAACTTCGTACAATCCAAACCTGATGTTGTAATTCCCAATAACCGTGCCTCTGCTTCATCTTCATCCCATGTTGACCCAACTTCATTCCCTTCCACATCAAAGGCACCCCAATCTGACCTCAAGCTCAAAGATAACAGTCTCGGTGAATACACAATCGCCTAATCCTTATGCGTAGCACAACTCCCTCTCTCCCAAATCCTATGGAAAGCCTTCCATGAGGAAACCCAAGGCCTTAGAAACTACTAAAGGTCCGTTTATCAAATGGGGAAGCCTTAAAGAGGAGAGCGATGAAAAAGACATCCTCTAAAGGTTATATAAGGATGAAGACAGTCTATCCAAGCAACACGACCATCACTCCACAATGCAAACTGAACAGTATGGTCAAGGATTCTCAATACTACAAAGAATGGGGTATGAAGGTCATGGGCCCATCAGATTGAGAAAGGAAGGTATCACTAAACCTATCCAACCTCTTACATTAACAGCCCAAGACACTACAAGGCTAGGCTATACCGGTAAAACAAAGACCAAGGGAACAGATAAGATTAAAGGCAAACAACCACAAACATCTACTACTAATCAAGTAGATCAAATTCACCGACTACAAGGATGGAGTGAGACTAACTCCAATGAATATGAATGGGATAGTCTCTCTGAACTATCTTGTGATGAAAAAGACATAGATGTGGTCCATGAGTATGACCCTACCCATGCAAATAATGGGGGACAAAGTCTAAGGGCTAGACCTTTAGAGTTTGACCCGCATAATAATGATAGTGAGATTCGTGAGGAAAGAATGATACCGCACTTAACAGATCAACTTATGGAGAGCACCATTGCAGGCATTGTCAATGCTTATAATGACCACCTTAACTCCTCCATCTTGACCATCAATGTCCTCGAAACAGACCAACCCAATGACCCTCTACCACTAGTGCATCCGGAACTCATAGATTGGGACCTACAAGACACTCCCCTTGAGCTCGATACCTTTCAAAATGATGAAGCCTTCATAGACTTTCTAGGGCTTAGGGACCATATACCCGTAGGGGATCACAGGGCTGGCTATGTCATAGAACTTAATGACAAGGCTTATTTTGGAGAGAGTACCAAGCCTTTTAGTCTCAAAAATGTAAAAATGAAAAGAAAGATCTAATGGTGAAAACTGCTCTGCGGCAGTATTAGATCGTGAAAATAGTAAAAATATGAAAGGCGTATCCAATGGTGAAAACCTCTCTGAGGTGCCAAAGGATGAAAGGTTTGACCCTCTCCCCAATCTAACACATCAGGAGAGATCCTCAATCTTGATAGAATCAGTAGAGTAGATCAACATTAGTACATGTGATAATCCAAGGATGATCCATATGGCATAATCTTTAACTACACAGGAAAAACTAGAGTTCACTGAATTCTTCGAAAGGAAACAAATCAATTTCACTTGGTCCTATGCAGATATGCCAAGGCTAGATCCAAACCTCATAATGCATCACTTATCCTTAGCTCTGAGAGCTAAGCCAGTTAAGCAGAAACTCAGGAAGATGCATTCACATGTCACCCTCATGGTAAAAGAAGAACTGAAGAAGCTGCTAGATGTCGGGTTCATCAGACCGATGACTATCCTAAGTGGATTTCAAATATAGTACTAGTTGCCAAACCAGATGGAAGAGTTCGACTGTGTAATGACTTCAGGGACCTGAATAAAGCTTGTCCAAAAGATGATTTCCATTTGCCAAACATTGCCATTATTGTAGATCTCACGGAAGGTCACACCATGTTGTCATTAATGGATGACTTCTCAGGTACAACCAGATCAATATTGCACCTGAGGACCAACACAAGACCGCATTCACATGTCCATGGGGCACCTATTGTTGGTGTGTCATGCCATTTGGATTGAAAAATGCAGGCACAACATATCAGAGAGCTATGAACACAATCTTCCACGACATGATGCACACCATAATGGAAGATTATGTAGATGACATTTTGGCAAAATTACTCACAAGAGAAGGACACCTAGCAATATTAGACAAAATCTTCACAAGATTGGAACAGTTCAATGTGCACCTCAACCCAAAGAAGTACATATTCAGAGTCACATCCAACAAGCTTCTAGGATACATCGTGTCTGCAAATGCAATCGAAGTAGACCCAGCTAAGGTGAAGGCTATCATGGAAATGCCACCTCCCAAGAATCTCAGTCAACTAAGGTCTCTATAGGGAAAACTGTAATCTATCAGAAGGTTCATTTCTCAATTGGTAGACAAGTACCACCGATTCACGCACCTCCTACATAAGAACATCTCTCAAATAACCAAAAGTGAACTTTCATTCATCAAGCATCTCGTTATGCCATTATTGCCAACACCTTATATTGACAAGGTCTCGATGGTACTCTCCTTAGGTGTCTCAATAGCGAGGAATATCAAACCGCCCTGAGCGAAGTGAACGATGGTATATGCAGAACCCACTCTAGTGGTCCTACCCTAGCTAAGAAACTCATCCACATGGGATACTACTGGTCTACTATGGAGAAAGACTCCTATCATTTTGTGAAGAAGTGCAAGAAATGCCAAATCCATGAGAACCTGATACATGCACCAACACAGGAGCTCCAACTTTTAATGACTCCTTGGCCTTTCTGTCAATGGGGACTTGACTTAGTGGGCAAGATCCACCCTCCATCATCCAATGGTCATAACTTCATCATAACCGCCACTGAGTACTTTACGAAGTGGATTGAAGCCGTACCCCTCACCAATGTCACAGGCAAACAGATTGCCTCTTTTATCCTAAACTACATCATCTTCCGCTATGGTATCCCTTTATCCATTATAACAGATAATGGATGACCATTCAAAAATTAGGATGTCAGGGAATTGTGTGATCAATTCCACATCCAACACCATTTCTCCACCCCATATTACCCCCAAGGAAACGGCCAGGCAAAGGCATCAAACAAAACCATCTTAAAAATCTTGAAAAAGACTGTCAATGATGCCGACCGTGATTGGCACGTCCAATTGAATCCTACGTTGTGGGCCTATTACACAAGTATTCACACACCCATAGGTGCAACACCATATTCTCTCGTCTATGGCTCTGAAGCCATCTTACCCATTGAAGTCAAGATCCCATCCTTGCGAGTATCGTTAAAAGGACTCATATCTGATGAAGAATACATAGTATCCAGACTTCAAGAGTTAGAGCTACTGGAAGAAAGAAGGCAATAGGCCTTTAACCATCTGAAGGCTTATCAACAAAGTATGTCCAGAAGTTACAACCATAGAGTAAAACCTTAGGTATTTCAGGTTGGTGACCTAGTCCTCAGAGAGAATCCCAGGAATCAACAAGACAAAGAGAAGAAAGGTAAGTTTGAATCTAACTGGCTAGGTCCTTATGTCATCATTGCTACCTATGGGTCAGGGGCTTATCAATTGGCTACATCAGAAGGTGAACTGTTTGATGATCCCATCAACAACATGCATCTCTGAAAGTTCTATACATAAACCCCAATGCAAGGGAGCAAAAAAATAAAAATAAAAAGTCAAATATCAAAAAAATCAAAAATGTCAAGAAAAAATAAAAAAATGGAAAAACAACAAAAAAATTGTCCTCTAGTGAAAACCTGGTAAACAGGTGCCTTAGATAGATTCCATGATGAAAACCTGGCAAATAGGCATCGTGTGCATTTTAGCTACCATGCAAATAAAAGCAAGTGGTGAAAACCTGGTAAACAAGTGCTACTGGTGATAAACCTGCCTCCTCCATCTTTTCCACCCTTGTCCCTCATTCATCCTTCCTAATAGCATCCACCCAATCACATTGAGATACCTACCATGGCTGGTTGTTTGCTCGTCCTTATCGCCTTCTTCCATCAGGCTGCCAATCTAGACTTGCATCCATCTTGTCATCCATCCTCAATCAATCCATTGAACCATTGTCAAACTATGTCACCTCTGAGCTATCACGTAGGCAAGGCCATCATCGATGCGCCCTCGAGGCTCCTTTCCCATCCATTCCATCCTGTCTCACCTATCCTTTTGTCCTTCCGATCCTCATCTTTCCCATCGCCTAGGTCTTAGGTCCACAAAGTCCACACCCCAAACTACGTTGCCTCTGTGTCATTACGTAGGCAAGGCCATTTATCAATGAGCCCCCGAGGCACTAGGTTAGTCCCTTAGGGCCCATTTCTTTGTATCCAATGTCAGTTCATCTGCAATAACTCATTCCTTTGCTTGACTAGGGGCAAATCCTTGACCTAGTTAGAGAATTGGATTGTTGAATGTCACAAACCTCAGAGGATAACAATAAGGACCACGATACTATCACTAGACAACAAGCAATATTGCAAATGCACTTTTTCAACAAAACACTTGACGCAAGAACTAGACCTATAAACAGGACACAATGGACCTGAACCACCATGATGATTGTATCTGTTTTCATTGCAAGAAAACATAACTATGGCAAGAACATTTGTGTTCGTTAAAATGGTTTAAAATCTTATGTCTTGATTTTTTACATTATTATGTCTTTCTATGCTACTCAAGGATGTCAAAAACTAGAGGAGCTATGATGGGGGCATAATTATTGTATTGGTTTGCTATTTGTGGATCAATCTTTAGTAATGTGATGACTTGTGTCTAACGACATGATCAACAAAAGATCATCGAGGACTTAAGAGGTCTAAACATGAAAGGGGGAAATCCTTGTCTATTTACATGCAAGGCATACTCAGGTCATCTAAATTTAATTTTGACTAGATGCTTGTATCAACTTGCTGTATCACAATCCATGTAAGAGATACTCAGGTCATCATGGTATAATTATACCTAGATGCTTGTATTTTCTTACAACATTTTAAAGAGAAAAGAAATAAAAAATGCCTAATGATGAAACAAAGTACTTCAAATACTTGCATATATGAAGATGACAAATCTGTATATCCATACATATCAACTTGCATATCATTCCATTATAAGCATCGCATCCTAGACCTCATTCTAAGTGTCAAAAGATCCATTTCATCCATTAACCAAATCATTCTTCTAAATTATCTTTTGTTATCTTTCATCTTGTTTGTTAACTTACCATTATCTTTTCCTTGTCACCCTCACTCTTGAGTGACTAGGGCATCACCAATCACCAATCCAACCATTCATCTGATCATCAAATCTATCCAATCAGTCCAAGCTTTTATCCAAATGTGAGTTCATCCTTAATCCATACCAATCAAGTAAATCACTCTTGTCAAAATTATCCAATTGCAATCAAGGGTTTTGATCCTAATCTTGTTGTAAACCAAATCAGTCAATCATCATTGACAGTGGGATATATCTTTCTCACATCTTTGTGTTGGTCTAGGGATATATCGTTCCCCGCAATGACAACACTATCATCGTCAATCATTATTGATTAATCATCAGTTTATGGCTAGACAAGGGGCAATACCTCATTTGTTCTTGTATCATTTGTGCATACTTGCTTACTTTCTTGTGTGTTATCAATTTATCTTGCATAGCATGTCATTTAACTATTCCATCCATCCCTTATCTTGCATCCTCCATTTTCTTCTCCCATCTATCCTGTCAACCTATCTCATCGTGAGATTGTTCATCATCCTGTCATCACATTCTTCCCACCCAATCTCCTGAGGGGGCATCCTATCATCATAAACCTGTACCAGGGGCAAACTGGGACATGTATCCAATCGCAGGAAATCTTTATTTCTTTGAAACAACGTGATAAAACACATTGCATCAAAGAGGGGCAAAATGTATACACCTAAAATTGGCTCATGTCGAATTAAGTAAATATTTTAATATTTATCTTAATTCTTATTTATTCTATCAATTAAATAAATATTCTAAGTTTATTTGATTGGTTCATTATCCCATAATTAAATAAAATCAATTTATTTAATTAAAATTCCCCTAATTCGTCTAATGTCTCACATAATTAAATAATCCTAAATTCATCTATCCTAAGTCCTAATTCCATAAATCCACCTCACCATGTTGCACATGTAATTAAATATTTTAATATTTAATTAGCTAATATTCCCTCACCACATGTCCTATTTATCCTCCAGTTAGATTAGTTAACTCATCAATCAAATCTGTTAACTAATTAGTCAGTTGAGTTCACTGGTCAATCTATTATGTTGACTCCCCAATCAACCCAGTTAACTGATCAATCATCTCAGTTAACTCAATCTATTTTTTTGACTCCCCAATCAACCCAGTTAACTGATGAATCATCTCAATTAACTCCTCAATCTATTCTATTATCTCCCATAGACACTTGTCCTCTTCTGATTCACACACATTCCCTCAAACTTTCTCAACCATTCACAAACTCAGGAAATTCCTCCAATTATGGATCTGATGACACTTGGATTTGATCTTCCCTCAGCCTATATAAGCAAGGTTCTCATACCCATTTCACATCCATTTGAGCATTCGTAATCTTACTCTGTAGAATTCATCACAGCGTGCCTTTGGCAAAGTTATCATTGCACTTACATTATCAATCCATTATCATCACCATGTCTCCATCAATTCATATCCATTATAGTTGCATAGTAGCTTAGTCTCCATTGCACATTCATATCACAACCATTCTATTCTTTTCATCTTCAACAAGCAAGGGAGTACATACTTCTGAGGGCTTCATTACAATCAATATCAAGAGCAGATAGGCGAACAATGGAAGCATAGAGGTAAATCGGGTAGCAAAAGGTATTATCTTTTGTTTATTTGCATTTATCTCATTTTCTATTGCATTATTGGATTTCAGTTCTTTATGCTATTGTTCACATTTCCATACAACAATAACAAAATTGCATATTTAGCACAACAAGTAATTACATAAAAATAGATAAATAGCTGAAATTATTTGTTGCCAAGTGTATGCACGTGCCATAGGAATTTTGTTCTTTCCTCCTCCAATAGCATGCTGCAAATTATTTTCCAAGGCTAAAATGATAATGCTTGTTAGTAAATAAAATCTAATATTTATTATTCAAGTATTTTATCTTAAAAATAAATTAAATATTACTTATCTATATTAAATCATATGTAACATTAAATGGTAAAATGATATAATATGGAATGGAAATGGAATGTGGGAATGGGTATGAAAGCTTATGAAATAGGCTAAAACATGGCATAAAATGAGACATAAATGGCTCTCATCAGATGGGAGAAAGAATACCTATACTATAACATCAAATGGAAAGAGAATTACCTTGATTCCTTCGGAAGATGAACCCAAGGGTGAAGTATGCGGGAATTCTAGAATATGTTTGGTTGATGGATGGAAAATTCTAGATGGTTTGAGACATGAGAACATGTGTTATGCTTTGATTCCTAAGAAACCTGAAACCCTAAAGAAAGAGACTGAAGAATCACAATCGAAGGAGATAACTGAGTTGCTGACATAGTATGAAGACATCATATTAGATAATGTACTTGAAGAATTGCCACCAATCAGGAGTATCAGTCATCACATGTATCTTATACCTGGAGCTAGTTTACCTAACAAAGTAGCACGCCCAGCAGAGAATAAAGAATTGAATAGACAGATATAAGAGTTGTTGAGGGAAGGTTTGATTAGAGAAAGATTGAGCCCTTGTGCAGTACCTGCAGTGCTAGCATCGAAGAAGGATGGAGAATGGAGAATGTGTACAAACTCTAGAGAAATCAACAAGATCACAGTTAAGTATAGATTCCCATTGCCTAGGATGGATGACATTATGGATTGTTTGAGTGGAGAAAAATATGAGTCACAAAGATAGACCTAAAGATCAGATACCATCAGATCAGAATCATAGAAGGGGATGAATGGAAGACTACTTTTAAGACAAATGAAGGATTGTATGAATGGTTAGTGATGCCTTTTGGATTGACAAATGCACCGAGTACTTTCATGAGATTGATGAATGAAGTTTTGAAGAAATTCTTGGGTAAGTTTGTTATTGTATATTTGGATGATATTTTGATTTTTAGTAAGACAAAAGCAGAACATTTGTGGTACTTGAGACAAGTATTGCAGAGGTTGAGAGAAGAGAAATTATTGATAAACATTAAGAAGTTTAGTGTCATAAAAGAAGAATTGGTATACTTGGGATTTGTGATTTTTGCAAAAGGATTGAAGATGGACCCTAAGAAAGTTAGAGTAATTGTTGAGTGGCCAACACATGAAAGCATTGGAGAAGTCAGATCATTTCATGGATTAGCTAGTTTCTACCAGAAGTTCATCAGAAATTTTAGTTCAGTATGCACACCAATGACAGAGACAATGAGATGTGACAAGTAGGACTTTAAGTGGACATCAAGAGCATATAAAAGTTTTGAACTATTGAATTAGAAAGTGACGGAACAACCAGTGTTAGCATTACTGGATTTCAACAATATTTTAAGTAGATTGTGATGCAAGTGGAAATACAATAGGAGCAGTGTTAAGTCAAGAAGGTAGACCTATAGCCTATTTTAGTGAGAAGTTGAATGATGCAAGGAGAAGATATTCAATTTATGATTAGGAAGTCTATGCCATAATTAAAGCCTTGAAGAGTGGAGACATTATTTGTTGCCTAAGAAATTTGTGTTGTATACATGTCATCAAGCTTTACAATACCTAAATAGTCAAGGGAAGTTGAATCAGAGACATATGAGATGGGTAGAGTTCACGCAGAGTTACATCTTTGTACTAAATCATAGGATTGGAAAATCAAACAAAGTGGCTGATGCATTGAGTAGAAGAAGAAATTTGTTGACAGAGATGAGAGTTGAAGTATTAGGTTTCAAGAATTGAAGAACTTGTATGAAGAAGACCTTGATTTTGCAGAACCATGGAAAGCATGTAAGGAACCTATTGTGGTAGATATAAGTAAGTGGTTGAACTATTTCATTTAAGAGGATATGTTGTTCACAGGAAATTAGTTGTGTATACCTAGGAGTTCAATGAGAGACAATTTGATCAAAGAAAAACACAGTGGTGGATTGGCAGGATATTTTGGAATTGATAAGACAGTGGCTTTGGTAAGTGAAAATTACTTTTGACCTCAGATATAGAAGGATGTTAGGAAGTTTGTGCAGAGTTGTAGAGTATGTCAAGTTGCAAAAGGGAGTAGTCAGAATACTGGGTTGTATAAATCTTTGACAGTACTGGAGAGACCTTGGGAAGACATAAGCATAGATTTCATATTGGGATTAGCGAAGACCCAAAGAGGACATGATTCTATTGTTGTAGTGGTGGATAGATTTTCAAAAATGGCACATTTCATACCTTGTAAGAAGACAAATGACGCGATTCATGTGGCTGACCTATTTTTCAAGGAGATTGTGAGATTGCATGGATTACCTAAAAGCATAATTTCAGACAGAGACACAAGATTCCTTTGATACTTTTAGAGGACACTTTTGAAGAAGATGAAGATAGATTTGAAGTTCAGTTTAGCATTTCATCTACAGACTGATGGACAGACAAAAGTGGTAAATAGGAGCTTGGGTAACTTGTTGAGATGTTTGGCAGGAGATAAGGCAGGAAATTGGGATCTCATTCTATCACAAGTAGAGTTTGCATACAATAATTCATAAATAGGAGCACATGAAGAACACCATTTGAGATTGTGACAGGAACTAACCCTAGAGGAGTAGCAGAGTTGAGAGATATTAGCATGGAGGATAAAAGGAGTACAAAGGCTGAAGAATTTGTAGAACACATGGAGACAGTGCATAATCAGGTTAAGAAGCATTTGGAGGAGATGAATAGTAAGTAGAAGGAGCAAGCAGATGAGAAGAGAAGACACAAAGAATTTTTTAGTGGGAGATGAGGTAATGGTATATTTGAGAAAAGAAAGATTTCCAGTAGGCACCTATAACAAGTTGAAGATGAAGAAGTTTGGACCATGTAGGATACTCAAAAAGTTTGATTCAGGAAATGCATATGAAGTGGAACTACCAGAGACATTGTGTTTATCACCTATTTTCAACATTGTAGACCTATATTAGTATCATGAAGGAGAATTCAGTGACACCATTGAAGAAGACTTGAAGAAGCAGTTACCACAACAAACACCAGAGTAGATTGAAGACATCTTGGACAACAGAGTTGGACGTAGCACCAGAGGCAAGCAATACAAGGAATATTTGGTAAAGTGGAAAGGCAGACTGGAAGAAGATTCATCTTGGATTTCTCAGGTTGAGGTAGATCGTCTTGGTTTTCCTCCAGCCCCAGCAAAGTGAGGGACTCACTTTTTCAACAACCCCAGGTATTTGATGCAGGAGTATCCTAGGTTGTAGAGCAATCTTGTATCAACCAAAAATATTTACATTCTTTCTTTGTTTCTTTCATTTTCTAGTTTAGTACAGTCAGTAGCAGTTTCAGTAGTTTGGTCTACATTTTTCTACATTTACATTTTAGAGCTTGTGGACTAGGACTTAACATCTAGACATCTTCATGCACATCATATCCAAAATTCAAATCATTTGGATCAGTTACCAGAAAGTTATCGCTCTCAAAAGATCAATTGTTTTCTCAGAACAAAGCATTCAAATAGTCTCAAACAGGCAGCTGATGGAAAAGACTTGCGGAGCACTTCCACGACTTGCGGAGCTAAATGACACATAATTCAAGATAGTTTGGGATAGGGTCGACCTTCCCTGAGATCCACACCTTGTTTCATTCACTTGTGGAGGAATACAAGTTGCTTAAGGCCGACCTATTCGTGTACACACGTTACACCTTCATTGGGGATTGTAACTTCTTCCTTGGCCAACGCAGAGGATTCTTGTGATTCGGAGATGATATATGTTCATGTAATAGATGCATAGGAAAGTAGTTAGCATAATTCATGAGATAGATAGTTTGAATTCTTTTGGTATCAAGCACTTCAATGCCATATCTTACTATTCTGTAACCAGGCATGTGAGTCCTAGTTTGTAAGCCCACATGTTTTCGGCATATCTGCAATTTGAATCTATGATATACTGAACATTTGAATTTACATTTGCATTTTATAATTGAGTTGCTTTTGTTGTATTTACTCTTGCTGCATGGTCTGGATTGTTCACTCCGTGGACCCTCTTAGCTATGACTGAACCAAAAGGAAACATGTTGTATAAGATGTCAAGTCTGGTTTCGATGATGCAACCACCTGTATAAGGCAAATGGTAGGATTGTGTAGAGTTTTAGGAATGAGACACCTCATATAAGATGTCTGGTCTGGTTTCAAGAGTGTGATAATCTATATAAGACTGATGATATGATTGATGTGTGATGATAGTGTCTGGTTTCAGGAAATGAAGCATGCCATATAAAACATCGAGTCTAGTTTCGACAATGCAACATTTTGTATAAGACAATTGATAGCTGATAAAGGTAATTGATAGTGATGAACAATCATGACTAGGCAATTGATCAGTTAAGATTGGAGACTTGATGGATAATTTCTCCTGTTGTTACGAGATTTGTTGAGCTCAGTTCTCTACAGAAGATAATTGGTTTATGTCTATTCAAGGTGTCAACCTTAGCAAGGGACAACTTATTATGGGATATGAACTATGGTAGACTTGACTCAAGGAACCTTAAGGGACTGACCTAATGTCTCGGGGGCTCATCGATGATGGCCTTGCCTACGTAAAGCACAAAGACAACGTAGTTTGACAAGGTGGACTGACACTAACACAGACTCGATGACTGACATTGTTTGTGAAATTTTTTGACATTTTTTGATTTTTTTTTGTTTTTTAGGAACAGTTTGAATGATGTCCCCTGATACCATGTCTAGGATCCCATATGAAAACCAAGTCAAGGATTTGCCCCCAGTCAGGTATAGGACCAAATTATTATAAGGAAAATGGATAGGGTAATGTTTATTATGGGTGGATATGGAAAGAGAGATACACAAAATGCCAACTATTCTCAGGCCATGAGAAGGACAACAAAGCCTTATTGTGGATTAGATAGGAAAGTGGAATTTTATTATGGATGAGACTGTGCACAGATTGAAGGGCAAAGTGAAATACTGAATAAAATGATGGTAGAGGGTAGAGCAAAGACTGACTACACATGGCACTTGTTTGCTAGGTTTTGACCATGGTACATATCCAAAGCGCCACTGAAGTGGTTTTCACTATTGGACGGATTATTTCTCTTTACTATTTTGATTTTTTTATTTATTTTTTGATAGGATTCTCTAAGGATCAAGTTTAGTACTTGTGAAGGTGCATGTTATTGATTGGCTCTGGCGGTTCACCTTCAGGGGTAGCAAGTTGATGAGTGCCGGATCCATATACTGTAGTTATGATGTAAGGACCCAACCAATTAGGCTCAAACTTTCTAGGTTTCTCTCAACCCAACTAATTCTTTAGATTTTCCTTTAAAACCAAGTCCCCAATGTTAAAATGTCAAACTTGGACTTTCTTCTTATAACTATGATAGAGACAGTTTTGATAGGCTTGTAGATGGACCAATGCATTTTGTTGTCTCTCATCCAACAATTCTAGCTCATGCAATCTGGATATGTGATACTCTTTGTTATCAATGAACTGTTGCATAGATACTCTTAGGAAGGGTAACTTGACCTTGATGGGAAGAATAGCTTTGGAACCAAAGACAAGGGAATACAGAGTGGCTCCAATGGGGGTACGAATGCTAGTTCAATAAGCCCATAAGGCTGGATTAAGTTGGATGTGCCAATCACGGTCAATATCATTGATGGTCTTCTTTATGATTTTAATAATGGTCTTGTTAGATGCCTCAGCTTGACCATTACCCTGGGGGTAATATGGAGTGGAAAAATGGTGGTGGATATGGAATTTCTTGTTGATAACTAAGAGGGGGGGTGAATTAGTTATCTTAATTATTTTAACTTTTTGTTCTTCTTAATCAACTAGTGCAGTACCAAAACACATAAGCTTTAAATGAACATGAAAGCAGAAATAAACTTAGTACACATGACACAATATTTTTGATGTGAAAACCCTGTTACGGGAGAAAACCACGGGGTGATTAACCCAAGAATGTATTCTCTGTTAGAAGAATAGAAATACAAAAGATGGCACTTGCCAATTAGGGCTCACTGCCCGAGCACACTGCTCACAAGAGGCTCACTGCCTACAAGGGACTCACTATCTACAGGTTATAAAGAGAGTAATAAGATACTTGAACTGATGAGAAGCATCCACATATGCTGGGGTTTAGTTCTGGTTAGGCTCTGTATACTGATCTACTGCACTTCATTCTTCCTCTTCTTTTGTGTTGTTGTCCTTTCACATACTAGATCTGCCTTATTGCTTTCACACTATACTGCTACTTTTTATTCACACATCCCAACACACACAACACACCCTTATATCCAAATCCATCTGGTATATATATCTGCACAACGGATTTCATCCTCTTTCTAGTCGACATCTGAAATAGTCAATATTTTCCCAAACTTCAGTCTGTCAGCTGAATGCTTGCTCACCAAGTGATGCAGATCGAGAAGATACTTATAGAAGTCATCTAATATGCGACCAATCATGGATGACACCTTAAGAACCTTGATCACCATCAATATCTCATCCGGAATAGTTCTGATGCATTGTTTATTAGTTCTTCCCCTGTCTACTCTGCCAAACTAGACCCCAAAACTTAGATGCTCATATCTCTTCACTCTCTTGTCACCGGAGGCTCAATCCCTGGAATCTAATAGTCAAGGTATTCCTCTTGACTTTCCCAAGTCTACACTTTACAAAGATGCTTTGTCTAAGAGATCCATAGCTGACTGTTGGACCTTGCCACATGCTCTGTTCTTGCTTACCGGACCATAACATTCTTCAATCTGGCTTCTGGTATAGGCACACCATGTCCTGCAAATGTGTGGGATGAACTTTGTTGCCATCAATGACAACAATCATGAAGCCATAATGTGTCTCTTGCCAACAATCTCCCCCTTTGGCATTGATGACAACACTTAGTGAAAAATGACTAAGTGTTATACTACACTCCCCCTTGGTTGATGCTCTGTTCTAATGCACATTTTACTGGAGCTCCCCTTTAGTTGGATTCCACATTTTTCACTATTCCTCACTCCCCCTTTGACATCAATGGTAAAGGGTAGGGTCCGCGCACCAAAAATTGCCCAAAAATTTATCTATACTTAGCCACATAAGTACATAAACAGGTTATACTTACATATATTGTAGTATGTCTACAAAAGTTGTCTTCAACTGGACAAGTTTTGTTGTCCAACTCTACTTCATCCTGTCCAAAATTGAGATGTGAGCACTCAACAGGAATGCAAATGTGTCTGCCCTTTTTAGATCTATCAGATCATTGGTCCGGGCTGTGAACTGAGCTTCTTTTATGGCCTCATGCATGGCCTCTAACTTAGGGATAATTATCCCTCTAAGTTCACCCAACCTACTTATTCTATTTTTCTTTTCCTTCTCAAGCTTCTTGATTTCATTCAAGACTGCAATAGTCTGACATTCTTGATTTATTATGGAAGAGGAGAGAGGATCAAAATTCTTAGAAAGTTTTGTCAGTTTGTCCTCCTATTCTTTCACTTTCTTCTCAATATCCAATGTTACTTTGGACCATGATAAACAAAATTTGTACATTTCCCCACCATCTTTAAGAGCATTTTCTAAGCTCTTTATCCCAATATTCATATTCTTCCTATCATTAGTTATTAACCCTTGTACCTCTGATAATCTTTTTGCCAAAAATTCCTTCCGGACCTTATCTTCTGCTGACTTCTCTAGGGAACCAAAATGTGTGCTAACACTATTGACTAGAGATTTGAGATTACCAGATGAGGAGGCTGAGGGATCCTTCTGAAAAGATGGCATGATCTTTTCTAATACTCCAGATGCAACTTCTATTAGCTCATAGTCTTCCATGTGAGACTTCAGGAGTTTTTCTTTTGCCTTTGCATTAGCAAATGAACCTATCTTTATTGTTTGTACTGGGGAAAGAGAATCAAAATCAAATGGCCCTTGTAGAAGCTTTGGTTCATCAATCTCCATTGTCTCTTTGTTTAAGAATTCTTTGATAGTTTCTGCAGTTTCTCTTGCTAGAGACAGATTCTTCTTCTCTTCTGCAGTCTTAGAGCTATCTCTTGGAGCTTTCTCTCCTTCTACACTCTTACCACTAACAGCTGTGGTCTTCTCTGTTGAAGTCTTCTTTCCTTCTGCAACCTTAGTACTGTCATCTTCTTTTTCCTTCACTTCTTTTTCTTTATCCTCTATTCTTTCTTCTCCTTTGGATCCGGAGTCAGCAGGGGAAATCGGAGGAGTGATGTTTGTTTGTTCACAGACCACCTCTTCCGGAGCAGAGGATTCCAAGTCCTTATCTTTTTCTTCACCAGTGTCCATTACTTCTTCTGTCATTGCCTCAGTAGATTCTTTTTCAACACTTGTAGTCGAGGGATCAACACCCAAATCCTCTACAATAGGAATATTGAATCTTTTATAGGCATTCTGGAGGATTTCCTCTATTTCTTTTTCCACCTTATCAGTTTCTCCAAGCATGAGCTGATTCATTCTAGCCTTACTCCGGAACTCATCCTTGCAATCTTTGAAGACCATGTTCACTTCTTTCAAAGTGATTGAAGGAAAGAGATGAATGGCTATCTGTTCCCAGATCTCAAGATCCTTTGCCCTAGCATTATTCTTTCTTATCTCTAATTCCTTCTCTAGACTTTTGGGAATGAGAGATATAATTTCAATAAAAGCCTTATTGTATATGTTCAAGTACTTAACTGTGGATTCCTCTAAAATCTTTCTATCTGCATCATTATATGCATCATAGAATTTTGTTATTGGTTGTAGGTTCCCATCCACAGTAACTACTTTAACCACATCATCTAATGACAGAGTGGGCTTTTCAACAAACTCTTTTGCCTCTGCCCCCTTGGTTTCACTAGATATTTTCTTCTTCTTCTTCATCTTCTTGATCTCTTCATCAGATTGATTCTCTTCATCATCCTTATGACTGATGTAAGACCTTGTTGCCTTTGTTTTTGTTCTCTTTTCACCTTTACTGGATGATTTTGCTTTCGGTTTAGATGCCTTTGAGCTCTTAGCAGTGGCAGATGCAGAGCCCTTAGAGGATCTGGTCCGAGAGGGGGCTTCTACCAGAGCACTTTGTTTTTCTGCTTCTCCCTTTTCTTTTTCATCCCTTTCCATCTTTTCTCTGCTGGCATCAAGTGCTTCTTTTGAAATGGAAAAACTTTTGGCAATGTTCTCAACTTCTTTTCTCACTCTTCTCTTCATTTCCAGTTGTCGTAGCTTCACATGGATCTTCACACTTAACTCTTCAAAGGTTCTAAACCTTTCTGCCTTAGGATCCTTTGGCTGACTTAGCATGTGCTGAACATGCAACTCTACAATTTTCTCATCAACTTCATATCCCATTGGCATGATCCACACTACCCTTGGCTCCACTGCCTCCATTAGGCACTGATCAATTTCCACCATAAAGCAAACTGTCTCCTTATATTTTTCAACTAATGATTTGGGAATTCTTTCTCTAGCCTACATCATGTTTTGAAAGTTTTTGAAATAACCCCACAGTGTTGTATTATGTGCCTTAGCATCACCAAGTCCATATAAGTAATCCCTAATTTGGATGGCTACTGGTCTATCATTCTGCCACACCCAACCACTGGATCCAAGAAGCTCATTCATGAAGTAGAAGAACAAACACAGTATCAACCCACCATACTTGAAGGAATTCTTCTTATCTTTCTTTATCTTTTGTAGATCCTCCAAGAGTTGGTTCAATAGAAGCTCACAAAGATCATAGTCTGCATTCTTCCTCAACATTTCATAAGCAGTATATATAGCAGTTCCGGATACTGAATTCTCCCTGCTGGAGTGATATATCTTATATCCAATTATCATTGATGCGAACTTGATATCCGGATCTGTGATATCCTCAATTGTCATTGCTCTTTTATCAAACTTTGATCCAGTAGCCTCACTTACAATTTGGTTTTTGACAGATTTGAGAGTGGGTATCTCACCGGTTGAGTGCAATCTGGTTACTACCTTAATGGCATCCTTAGTGATCTTGAATGGTCCATTTAACCACATGAAGTTATCATGCACCCTGCTCAGAGCATACTGGACCCATTCATCTTCTGTAAAACAGGGGAAATGAATACATTGTGCAAAATGCTTTTCCCGGATGGCTTTATACTGAGTTTTAATTTCAAATGAGTCATCTATCAAATGCTTGTGATAGATATCAACTGGCTTAGATTCCCCAAATTCTTCAATATTCACATGAATATATACCCTAATATCTTCTACGTGTAAAACCCCATGCGGAATGCTGGAAAATGCCCCTAAGGGGTCCACTTCTAGAGATTTATAAGGATGTTTCTTAAATTTGGGTCGAGGCCTATCAGAAATCTTCACCACATTCAGAGTAGTCATCTTTCAAAGATTTGCAGAGAGATATTCAAGAACGGAAAATACCTTTTACGCTTCTAGGTTTCACGGAGTGAGTCAGATCAATTGCTGGATGAATCAACTTTTGCAGATGATTTTTGATGGGCTTGAGGAAATTTGTTGTAGAGCTCCTTTTCACGTCTTCTCGAATGTAGAATGAACAAATGTTTAATAAGAAAAACCCTTATATTACTCCGCAAACCCTAATACCAAGTTGTAATAAATGCTCAACTTAAGTCATTCTGGTTTGCCTTGTTTTCCTTATCCGGATAACTTGAAGAACCGAAACAATCTTGTTCCAAACATCTTGTGGATCTTCCACATCTTAACCACAGCTTATTTAGATGTTTCTCTGAGAACCCTTTAATCCGCAACTCTCCTTGTGCCAATCCCGACACTAATTAACTGGCTGGGGGAAAAGTGTTTTTCCCTGTGTCTCCCCCTGAGCTAGAGCTCACTTTTTAATTTCTGGAAGGAATATCAACACCAGATTCTGGTGCGGATCCATCCCCTACATTTTTTGTACTTCTCTTCACCCAAATCTTGTTCATCTCACTTTGAACTTCATCCACATTCACTTTTCTTTTTCCCTTGTCTTGATTCTAATTATGATGTACCAGACCTCTTTTGTCCTGATTCTTGCTTCTACAGAATTTGGTAATATGACCGGATCTATTGCAATTGTGGCAAACAACATTTCTTTGCATATTTGATTGATATCCTTTTGATCTACATTGATTAGCCATATGACCTATTCTATTGCATGCATAGCATCTACCATTGAATGAATTGTTCATTTGCATATTTCTGCACTCATGAGATTTGTGACCATACCTCTTGCAGTTGAAACATTGTCTAGAGAAGGATGTATTAGTCTAATTCATTCTAATTGTGCACTGATTAGCTTTGTGACCAAAGTTATTGTAGTTGTGGCAGTATCCATTGAAGGATGGATATATTTGAGCATTAGGTTGCCTAATCGGAGGTCTTCTAGGCCTATTTCTTGGATTTTCTGATCCAAACTTCTTCTGACCGGATCCAGAGCTTTCACCTTTTTCATATCCCAAGCCACACTTGTCATCTACCCTCTTTTGGCTTTCAAGAAGAACTTCAAGTTGAGCAGAACTTATCTTGAATTTTTCTTTGTATTCATTTGCTGTTTGAAGATCCCTTTTACGAGAGATAATTTGATCCTCAAGTTTTTCTTCATTATCTTTAGCATCTTCAAGATCAGATTTAAGATGTCTGATTATTCTATCCATCTTGTGGCAGTCTTCTATTTTCTCTTTGAGAGATAGTCCTAGATCATCTTCTATTTTTCTTTTCTCTTCAATTTCTTGAGTAAATTTTATGACTCCTGATTCCATTTCATGTCTTACCATAATGATTTCTTTTGATAACTTTTCACATAACTTGGTTTTCTCCTTCAGATCTTCATTTGTATCATTTGCTTCACCTTGACTTGCCAATTGCTGAAGTAGATCCTTTCTCTTTTTCATAGAGATACTCAATTTCCCTTTTAGTTCATTTATGAAATCATTAGCCTATTTGAGTCTTTCGTTCAATTCATTTACTTGAGAGTTAGATTGTTCAAGATCATCTAGGGCAGTCTGAAGTTGTTCCCTCATACCATACACATCCATTTGAATTCCCAGATCTTCCTCAAGCTGTTAGGCTCTGTTAGGAGGAACTTGGCTCTGATACCAATTGTTGATAACTGAGAGGGGGGGTGAATCAGTTATCTTAATTATTTTAACTTTATGTTCTTCTTAATCAACTAGTGCAGTACCAAAACACATAAGCTTTAAATGAACATGAAAGCAGAAATAAACTTAGTACACATGACACAATATTTTTGACGTGGAAACCCTATTAAGGGAGAAAACCACGAGGTGATTAACCCAAGAATGTATTCTCTGTTAGAAGAATAGAAATACAAAAGATGGCACTTGCCAATTAGGGCTCACTGCCCGAGCACACTGCTCACAAGAGGCTCACTACCTACAAGAGACTCACTGTCTACAGGTTATAAAGAGAGTAATAAGATACTTGAACTGATGAGAAGCATCCACATATGCTGGGGTTCAGTTTTGGTTAGGCTTTGTATACTGATCTACTGCACTTCATTCTTCCTCTTCTTTTGTGCTGCTGTCCTTTCACATACCGGACCTACCTTACTGCTTTCATACTATACTTCTACTTTTTATTCACACATCCCAACACACACAACACAGCCTTATATCCAAATACATCTGGTATATATATCCGCACAACGGATTTCATCCTCTTTCTAGTCGACATCCGGAATAGTCAATATTTTCCCAAACTTCAGTCTGTCGGTTGAATCCTTGCTCACCAAGTGATGCGGATCGAGAAGATAGTTATAGAAGTCATCTAACATGTCAGCCAATCATGGATGACACCTTAAGAACCTTGATGACCATCAATATCTCATCCGGAATAGTTCTGATGCACTGTTTATTAGTTCTTCCCCTATCTACTCTGCCAAACCGAACCCCAAAACTTAGATGCTATATCTCTTCACTCTCTTGTCACCGGAGGCTCAATCCCTGGAATCTAACAGTTAAGGTATTCCTCTTGACTGTCCCAAGTCTACACTTTACAAAGATGTTTCCTCTAAGAGATCCGGACCTGACTGTTGGACCTTTCCACATGCTCTGTTCTTGCTTACCGGACCATAACATTCTTCAATCTGGCTTCTGGTATAGGCACACCATGTCCTGCGGATGTGTGGGATGAACTTTGTTTCCATCAATGACAACAATCATGAAGCCATAATGTGTCTCTTGCCAACATTTCTTGCACAGTTCATGGACATCCTAATTTTTGAACGGACAACCATTATTTGTGATGATGGATTGGGAAACACCGTACCAGCATATGATGTAATTAAGGATGAACTTGGATATTTTCTTGCTAGTAATATAGGTCATGGGAATGGTTTTGATCCATTTTGTGAAGTATTCAGTTGCAGTGCTAATGAACTTATGGCCATTGGCAGAAGTGGGATGAATCTTTCCCACAAGGTCGAGTCCCCATTGAGAGAAAGGCCATAGTGACATAATTGGATGAAGTTCTTGAGCAGACGCATGTACAAGATCTCCATGTATCTAGCATTGTCGACATTTCTTAACAAAATTATATGCATCATGTTCCATAGTAGGCCAATAGTATCCAGTTTGCATGATCTTCTTAGCCAAGGTAGAACCACTAGAGTGAGCTCCATCTATACCATCATGTACTTCGTGTAAATCCATTTGCGCTTTGGTAGAATCGAGACATCTAATAAGGGTACTATCTAGGATTTAACAATAAAGGGTATCACTAATGATGACATATCTAGAGGCTTGACAGATAAAAGTTTTTCGTTGATTGGAAGACAAGTCAGGGGAAATGATTTGGTCACACATGTAGTTGTAAATATCTCTATACCAAGGGGAGTCAGGACCAACAATTTCACACACAATCTCAGATTTGGGGATATCGAACGCAGGGATCAAAAGTTGTTCCACCAAGAACTCGTATTGAGGTACATTGTTAGGTATATCTAAAAGAGATCCTATGGTGGCCATTGCATCGACTGCTTTATTCTGAATCCATGGAATTTGATTGAAGACAATGAGATCAAAATATAGCTTGAAACTATTGACCATCCACTTGTACATTGTGAGCTTTTCATCCTTTGTATCATAATCATCATTGACCTAACGGATAACCAATTGTGAATCACTACAGACTTGAAGATTTTTTATTTTCTTTTTAATAGCCATGCAAAGTCCTGTGAGCAACGCTTCATATTCGGCTATGTTATTGGTGCAAGAGAACGCTATTCTGAATGACTTAGGTATTGTGTCTCCTTGAGGTGTGACAAAGAGAATTCTGGCCCCTAAACTGTGATTTGTATAGCATCCATCAAAATAAAGTTTCCATGTGTGAAGTTTCTACCGTGAAAACTGACTCATCGAGAAAATTAGAAACCAATGGATGATATGCTATTATTGGAGCATATGTAAGTTGATTAGCTATCACTTGTCCTTTCATTTCCTTTTGATCAACATCCTCTATATCAAACTCGCTCAAGATCATGACCCCTTTCGCTACTTGACCTGTTAGAGCTACTTTGTTGAGTAAATACTTAAATGGATCTATCTTTGCTACAATATTTGTTTGATGGTTTAACATATAGTGTCGAAGCTTCTGAGTGGTGAAGACCACCACAAGGCATGCTCGTTCAATAGAACTATAGTTAAGTTCATACCCCGCAAGTGTTCAAATGATATTATATATGGCTCTTTCTTTTCCTTCATCATTTTGTGCCAAGAGGGCTCCCAATGCTGATGAGGTTGTTGATATATACAATATTAGGGTTTTACCATCAATAGGCGACATGAGAACTAGAGGAGACAATAGGTAATCCTTGATTTGTTGAAAGGATTCCTAACAACGATCGAACCATATGAATGGGACTACTTTGCGAAGCAAATGTTGAAATGGGTGACACTTATCAACTAACTGTGCTATGAACCTTCGAATTGATTGTAACTTTCCTTGAAGACTATGTAACTACTTGATATTTGCTGGAAGAGGCATATCCATAATAGCTTTCACCTTTACGAGATCAACTTCAATACCTCTGCAAGACATAATGCACCCTACTAGCTTATCAGAGGTTACTCCAAAAACACACTTCTTTGGATTTAATCTGACCTTGTATTCTTCCAGCCTTGTGAAAGCCTTGTCTAATACATCTAGATGACTATCTCTTGTAATGGATTTAGTTAACACGTCATCAACATAATCTTCCATGAGTGTATGCATGTAGTCATGGAAAATTGTGGTCATAGCCCTTTGATATGTTGCTCTAGTATTTTTAAGGCCGAAGGGCATGACATTCCAACAATAGGTACCCTAGGGGCAAGTGAAAGTCATCTTATGTTGATCTTCAAGAGCAATTTTGATTTGGTTATATCCCAGGAAGCCGTCTATGAGTGATATCATTTCATATCCCACCGTCAGGTTTACTATGATATCAATGTTAGGCAACAGGAAGTCATCCTTAGGACAAGCTTTGTTTAAGTCTCTGAAATCTTCACAAATTTTGATTCCTCTAGTGGGTTTAGTTACAAGTACAAGATTAGAAATCCATTCTGCGTAGTCTATAGGTCGAATAAAACCAACATCTAACAACTTCTTCAACTCTGCCTTCACCAAAAGTGTGACATGGGGGTGCATCTTTCTCAATGTTTGTTTAACCAGTTTTGCATTTTGAAATAATGGCAAATGATGCAAAACTAACTCAGGCATATCATCATATGACCAAGCAAAGTTGATTTGTCTTGCGGAAAAGAAAGCCATAAATTTTGGTTTTTCAGTTTCCGTCAAGGATGCTGCGAAGTGAACAATTCTAGGACTATCATCGGTGCTAATGTTTACTTCCACTGATTTCTCTACTAGCAATGGCGATCTCTCTTAAGTTGTAGGGAGCACATCCAACCCTCCATCCTTAGGCTCCTCAGGGAGGTTTTCACCCATGGATACGTCCTTTCTTTTTACTTTTTCATGGTCTAAAGGCACCTTTTAGTTTTCACCTAGAGACCTATCTTTTTTTGTTTTATTATTTTCACTTTTGCGACAAGAGGGCAGAGTGGACTCCCCAAAGTAAGTTGTACTGTCGAGATCTATGATGAATCCAACTTTATGATCCCCACTAGGTATTCCTTCTTGAAGTCCCATAAACTCAGTGATTGCTTCATCATTTTTGAATATGTCTAAGCTCGGACGTCCTTATTGGTCCCAATCTATCAATTGCAGGTAAACTAGGGGTAGGTCATCATCGGTATTTGTATAACTCAAGGATAGGGCAAATATGGTAAATAATGAAGTGTTGTCAGAGTTGCAAAAGATATCAATCTAGGCAAGGCCATCGGTTTGTTCAATTTCAGGGGGATTGGTCTCAACATTTTCCTTAGATGTCTCAACGTCTTTAGAAACGTTAGCGTATTCACCTGCTAGTAACTTAGTACGAGGAGCATTCACTTTTAATGGTGTATACCCTAACCCTTTATTCTTTGGTAGCTTTTTTTGGTTGTAAAAGGTTTTGTCCTTCCATTCTTGTGTGGACCAAGTCCACTATGTCCATCATAACCTTTTTGCTTCATGAATTCGAAACCTTTTCCATATTGTTCAACCGATAATTGTACAGGTTCAATTTCTTCTTCATCCTTATAGATCCATGTAGAAATGTCCTCATCTATGGTTTCTTTTCTCAATTCACCCCACTTGGTAAAAGTGGTGGGGGTGGCGCAAATAGTTATTTTAGGCTCCTTCTTGATAGGACACGATTTTACATGGGATTTTGGTGACACAAGTATCTTGCCAATGCAATAGGAAGTCTCTATGTTAGATTCCCCACACCCTGTGTCATGGATCTAGACCTTAGGTTTGGAAGAGGGAATGAATGTAGTGGAAGATTTGGATAACATGGAAGGATCAATGTAATGGGATGAAGTGGAAGGTGAAACTTCCTGATTAATAGCCACTTGATGTTCAGGAGTTCCTTTTAGGTGGCTACAATATTGAAAGGGATCAGGATCATCGGCTATTGTGATTTTGATGTTATTATAGGGAAATTTAAGGCATTGATGGTATGTGGATGAAATGACATTCATGGTATGAATCCATGGATGACCAAGGATGAGGTTTTATGGGAGGTCCAGATCCAAAAATTGGAATATAGTATCTAGAATAGCAGGTCCAACTCTTACCGGAAGTGAGATCACACCCTTGGAAGAACGCTCTGCATCATCATAAGCCTTTAAAACAATTTTCTTAGACATATCTACACAAGCCTTAGAGAATCCCAGTGTTAGGACCAATTTTAAGGTACATATGCTCAGACCTGCTCCACCATCTACCAAAACTCGTCAAGGTGTAATGGGTCATTATGATTAGGCCTATGTGAAGGAAGGTCATGTTCGGTGAATGTGACATGATGGGTGGTAACTAAGTATCCCACCATGGCCTGAAATTGATTGACATCAAGGTCAGTGGGAATGGATGACTCTTGCAAGGCTTTGTCCAAAATGGCTTTGTGTTTGGGGGATATGTGAAGCAACTCAAGGATGGATATTTGCGCGGGAGTCTTCACTAAATGATCTAAGAGATTATATTGGGCTTTAGAAATGGGATTAGAAGGAGCCCGTTGTAAGGTCACCTTGGATCTTTGGGTTGTAACAACACATTCTGGGCTAGCTTTGATAGTAATCATGGAGACACTATTGTCGAATGCTCGGATATTATTAACGGTATACTCATAGGCAACACGGGTATAACTAGATTGGTTTTTTGTATTTGTCCTTGAACTAGAGGCTTTTCCCAACCCATGATCTTGTAAGGGATTCTTTAAGAAGGTATGATCATTGTTTGAGGACCCTTGTAAATTATCTACTAATATATCACCTTGTTTAATGAGGTCCTGAATTATGTTCTTCAATTTGTAACAAGAAGATGTCTTATGTCCTTTGATTCGATGGTATTCACAAAAAAACATTATCATTCCACCAAGATGGTTTGAAAGGCCCTAGGTCATAATGTCTAATTTCTAGAACTTGGATGATGTTTGACTGTAACTATTTCTTCAAGACTAATTCAATAGATTTCCCTAAGGGAGTATAGTTTCATTTTGGAAGATTATTTCTTCGAGGACCTTGTCGTTGATTGTTTTGAACCGCATTAGTTATCTATTCATGAGGAGGCGGTGGATTGTTTGATATGGTCGGTGCTTTGAGATTAATGGTAGGGCTAGCTTTGTTTATCATTTTTGCATCAACTACCCCATCATTCATGACATTTTTGTTTCTAGACCAAAATTTGCTCTTGTCATTGGAAGTGTTTTGGTTATTTTGGTTCTTATTGAAAATTTTGATCAATCCTTTTGCAACAAGTGCTTTCTCAATGGTTACTTCTTTCTCAACAACATCCATAAAGGTGGTACAATAATGAATTTGAAGTTGATGCATCAATTTGGTGTTTAGATTTTCAACAAATTATGGACCAACTGTTTCTCTGGCATGTGACATGGATACTTACTAGCCATGCTCCTCCATCTCTAGAAGAAAGAGATAAATGATTCTCCATCATCTTGTTTTGTATGACACAAGGTTGCAACAGTCATGTCACTCTCGATATTATAGGAGAAATGTGCTATGAATTTGTCAGCTAATTCATTCCATGTCCTTACCCAAGGAGGTAGATGCGCAAACCACTCCAGTGCTTGTCCTACGAGACTTTGTGGGAACAACCTCATTAGATACATATGGTCAAATGCAAGTTCTAGGAAAGCGGTATGAAACTCTCGCACATGTTCTATTAGACTCCCCTTTCCTTGATATTTGTTAAAGTTTGGCACATTATAATTTTGAGGAAAGGGAGGCATATATATACTCTGATCAAAAGGATATGGATATAAGTCTCCCATAGAGTAAGTCTTCTTTGTCCTGGATATTTGCAAGTTAGAAATCTATTGTTGTAATGTGTGCATTTGATGTGCTAAAACTTCCACGGGGGATAATGATGTGTCTGCAGTGTTTGCGAGTGCATTGTGGTATTGATGACCCATGTTTGAAGTGGATGTGCTTTGAAATCTAATACTCGAAGTAGAAGGGTTGGTGTTTGTGTTAAATGAGTCAAAGTGATTGTGTGATGAAGATGGGTTTAGGTTTTGAAAGTTTGGTATGAATGCGACATTTGAATTGATGTTTGGCGGAGGCAGATTTTAGTTGGTGTGTTGAGAATGAAATGGGATGTACTGGATTGATATTGAAATGGGTTTGAATTCGCTTGCTAAAAATGAAGATTTAGGTTGATTTGTTGTTGCAACAGACTTGAATTGGTATTTTGTTGGGACATATTAATGTTTTGATGAGACAAATTGCTATTTTGATGAGATGGATTGATGTTTTGATTAGACCCAAAGTTCATATTCATGTTTGGTATAGCATTGGTCCTTTGGGATTTTGTTTTTAGAGTAATTACATGTATCCTTCACATCCTTTTTGATGTATCTGAACTCACTGTGTTTTAACCAATGGATATGCTATTGGTTAATGGTGCGGTAGTTTGAGATGATGATGTGGAAATGGATTTGCAAATGAGGAGTTTAGTGGTTGAGACATAGGACTAGTGTTTTTCACTCCAAATGGTGGGGTAGGAGGTATATTGACAGTCATCGTGTTATGTGTAGTTCCTCCCAATGGTAAGATAGTATGTATTTGTTGTGAATTAGTATGACTTGATGAAGGTGTTGTATGATCTTGGTTCTGTGTCACATTGTTTGAAGATGACTCCATAAGCATGTTGATGTCAAAACTGGGAGGGAGTTTAGTTCCACTTTGAAGGAGTCACATAAGATATCTTTGAGGATCCACAACTACCATCTCATCTATAAGATGCGATATCCTAGGACCTTAGGCAACCTCATCATTTTCTTCTTGGGTCAAACCTTTCTCTACCTCATGTAGAGTGAGATTTTCAAAAGGATTTGTAACTTGAAATTGTGACTTTGGTGGTTCGTTTGAAGATAACCCAAAATTCATGGTGCTAGGGGGATTATAGAAGGGGTCATTTGAGTAGTCCATTTCTTTTTGTTTCCTTTGTGACCTTGTTTGAACCATATAAGACTTATGAGTTTTTTTGGGATGAATGCAAACTAAGGATGATAATACAAGATGGCTATGCCACTATGCTATATTTTTGAGATTTTTTGAATATAAGGATGCCAAATGACAATGCAACTATGACTAAGGTGTGGGATGCAAAGTGACAATGAATCTATGACTATGACAATGCTTGAAATTTTGGATATGCAACTCTAGAACTTGAAAAGGATACTAAGCCAAACTATGATGGACCAAGTTAGCTAATTTGAATGTCAAGACCTCAAAAGGATAAGTGCTAAGATGATGATGATTGGATAAAGAGAACCTAAAATAAACATGTTAGTTTAAGGCTCAACTTGATGATGATGGTAGATAGGTAATGACAAGGTCTAGACAATCCAAGTATGTGACAATGGTGTGATCAAGTATGATAAGCTTCCCAATTCAAGTCTCAAAGATGACTATGACTATGAATATCCTAGGATGACAAAGGCTACCTAGAAAATGCAAGCTAAACAGGGCAAATGCAATAGAAGAACTGGATGAACTGAACAAGTCTCGTGTCTGAATGTATGGTCACTATCCAAATTAGATATGAAATGTGGATACTCAGGAATTTTCCTAAATTTTTTATTTTGACAAATGTGGTCTTACATGCTACAAATGCAGTGTTATAGGCTACAGATGTTGTGTAGAAAATGATGAATGTGGCTCAGAATGTAACAATTGCATTTTGTTGTTTGATAGATGCGGTGTTCTAGTTTGTGTTATGAAATCGATGGTTTCTAAATGATTTTTCATTTTGGGCAGTTTGTAAAGGTGATCATAAAACATAGAAAACACTTGAAATATAGATCTTGGCTATTTTGACTCTTTGAATCTTGGAAAATGAAGTATTTCACAAGTTTTCTTCTACAAAACTTGCTAGGCCCTGGTTCACAAATAATTCAAACAAGCACAACCTAGCTAGTAGTAAAGGGTTATCTACTATAGTGGGCTTACCACACCTTTCAATGTTTTTAAATATGAGAAAAAGGAGTGGGTAATTAGAGTATGCCAAGGTCATGGACCACCTTAACACTTCTCACCTTGAAAGGATGAATCCAAACAAGGAACCATGTCACCTCAACCAAGAACCATACGTGGTAAGTAACTTTAGGGTACGGTTCGCATCCCTTGCACCATAAATAGTAGACGGCCAAAAAGGTCTTAGACTTCTAAAAACAATGGTTCATAGTGGAGGTACTCCTAAGAACACCACAACATAGTAGCAATGGGAGACCAAAATCTCTAACCTGCATTCGGAATCACCTGGGACTGCAAAGGCCCACCCCCTATAGCACAAGTAGATTGAGCTCACCTTTTAGTTTTTGCCCCTTTAGATAGCCCGCTGGAGATACATGCTTGTGGTCAAACCCTAGGTGAACTCCCAGGTAGGCCACCTACAAAAATAAAAAAGGGAAAGCTTGTGTATTGCTATTTCTCATCACCCAGGAATCACATGTAACTTAAGGGAAGAGGATACTTAGACAACAGGGTTCTGCTATTTCTCATCACCCAAGAATCACACGTAGTGCAAGGGGAGAGGATACATTAGACAAACATGCTTTCGATAACTGACTCACATGTGTGTAAGTACACAAGACATAGAAGGTGCTTGTTCTTTTTAAGCACCAATTCCAAAAGTTCCTAAATTAAAAAATCATAAACACACAATGGAACCCTGCAAGAAATTGAATTAGTAGTTTGATTCAAAAGGTCTTCTCCCAATGATTGCCACACAACTGGAAATCAGATATCAGTAACAAAATAGCTCTACCCTAGTGAATGCAAAAAAAATGAAAATCAAAGGTTTATACCCTCTTTTTTCTTGGCAGTCAAATGCGATGTAGAACAGATCAAATGTGGTTTAGTATCTGACAAATGTGTCGAAAGACTTAACAATTACGGTGCATAATCTTACAGATGCAACTCTGGATAGAATGATTGCGGCGTTTAAGGGAACAAATGTGGCTCTATAATCTAGACCTCAAAAAACACAAAATCTGACAAAAAGAAGCAAATAGAATAATGTAAGCTCACTGTCAAGATGTCAGCAGAATAACCATAACCTTGTAAAATGATCAAAAATAGAAATAATTAAAATATTTTGAAATTGAAATTGACATTCTGATGCGGCATTTCAGATGAAAAATGCAGCGCTCTGGGCGATAAATGCATCATAGAAAACAATGACTGTGGCGTTCATATCAACAAATGCTGCACTGCATAGAACGATTGAGTCGTACTATCTAAAAATAAAAAAATTCTCAAAATTTCCACAAAATTACGTTAGTTCACGTCAAGTTCACTAGATGTAGATTAGGAAAAATCAAGGGAAAATAATGAATCATCAATAGCAACCACAAAACTACCTAAATTCAAGCCATAAAGACCCTAATCTAACAATGAAGCACAATATGACAATAGAAATCAAATGATAAAGCCACAATATCTCAATTCCTATGCCAAAGTTGATTCTCCTCCATTGCTCTTCTGAATTTTACTTTGTTTGCTCTCATATTTGTAGTGTGCAAGATATATGATAAGCTCAATATGGATGTATGATAGCAAGATCACAATATGAATGATATGAGTGATAGCAAAATATTGAAGATTGTGGTTAACCTTGTAATGGATGTGAAGGCTTGCTTTTATAGAGGATTGGATTTGAATTAAGGGTGAGGATTGAATGATAATGTATGATAATCAATGGATGAGATTAAATGGACCATGATCCAAGAAATTAGTTGATAAATAGGGCTTGGATAAATTAAATGATTGTAAAACCATTATTTAATTTAGGAGGGAAGATGAATAATTAAATAATTAAAAATAATTATTAAATTATAGAAGAAGAGAGGAAAATGGAAAATAATTAAATAATTGAAAACCATTATTTAAAAATGTAGGAAAATGGAAAAATTATTAAATAATTGAAAACCATTATTTAATAATGTATGGATTTAAATAGATAATGACTAATAAAATAATTAAAAATAATTATTTAATTATAGAAGGGAAGAGGGAAAAGAGAGATGAATAATTAAATAAATAAGAATTTATTTAATTATAGATTAGAAAGGGATAATCAATAACATAATTAAATAAAATTTATTTAATTATTTAAGAGGAATAAAGAAAAAGTGAATTAATTAAATAATTCAAAATTATTTAATTAATAGAAGAATGTGACATTAGGAAATTAAAAAATAATTAAAAATTATTTAACTATGTGAGAGGAGATGGAAATTAGTGTAAAAATGTTACTCGCAGACTCGGGACATTTTTTAGTGTCTACAGTCACAATTATGGAACATTTAGAAGAATATAATGAGCAAGAGGACGAAGCTCAAATTTCCTTCCATAATGATACACAACAAGATGTCTCTAGATGGCTCCAAAGAGATCTGAGGGACTCGTTGAGAGTGTTTAATTGTCCATTCTCTAAAGTAGTGGCCTCTAGACTAAACTGTCAATAGGAAAACATGTTACACCAAATCTTACCTTGAACTATTGTCCCTTAAATACATTAATAAGTCTTTACAGAGAAGTCCATTCTGTCCACTCGGGGACAAAGCAAATCATTGTTCATCTAGATAAACAACTCTATATCAACATCTGGTTGATAGATATGGAAGAGATAAAATTGACTAAGCTATTGCAAAAACATACACAAGTTTTCACCTAGGAATATAGGGACATGAAGGGGATTCATCCAAGCATTTGTACGCATCATATCTACACAGAGGATGTTAGACCTATAAGACAACCCCAAAGAAGAATTAACCTTCTATTGAGAGAAATATTGAAGGAGGAGATAGATAAATTATTGCAAATTGGATTTATTTATCCCATCTTTGATAGCTAGTGGGTTTCCCCATTGGTAATTGTGCCAAATAAGAATGGAAAGTGGCATGTCTGCATTGATTACATGGAGTTGAACAAAGCAACAAAAAAAGATTACTTCCCTCTCCCTTTCATTGACCAAGTATTAGATAACTTGGATGGCAGTCATTACTTTTCCTTTTTAGATGGATTTAGTGGCTCCAACTAGATCCAGGTAGCTTAGTAGGACCAAGATAAAACCACCTTCACATGTCCATGGGGAACATACGTTTACATAGTTTTACCTTTTGGGTTATGCAACGCCCCACCTACCTTTCAACGAGCAGTTTTGGCAATTTTTGTTGATCTCACCAATACCTGTGTTGAGGTATACAAGGATGATTTCACAATCCATGGTAAAACATTTGATGAAGCTTTAAATAGCCTCAACAAAGTTCTTGAATGATGCAAGGAACACCAGTTGTCTTTAAACCATGAAAAATGCCTTCTTATGATGACTGAGGGGATAGTTTTGCGCCACCATGTCTCCCAGGAGGGTATTAAATTGGATCCTAAGAAGATTGAGATCATTGTGTAGATTCCTACACCTCAGATTCAAACTAAGGTAAGAAGCATCTTAGGACATGCCGGCTATTATAGATGGTTTATTGAGAATTTTAGCCAAATTGTTGATCCAATGTTTACCCTTCTAAAGAAAGACTCTGAATTTAATTGGACTACCCAATGTCAAGAAGGCATTCGAATATATAAAAAAATAGTTGACCACAACACTAGTTATTAAAGGACCTAATTGGGGAGAGCTTTTCCATATCCATACAAATGCTTCCAATCAGGCAAATAGACTATCTTGGGATAGACAAGTGAGTCAGGGGGTGTGCATGCCATCTATTATGTCATTAATAACTTGAACCCTGTAAAGAAGAACTATACAACCACACGAAAAAAATCATATCACTAGTGTATGCCATTAACAAATTCTACCACTACATTACATGATACAAGGTATTCGTGGATACAGAAAAAGAAAAAGAAATTTGTAGCTGGTGGGAGAATCATTCAATGATTTCTTTTATTGCAAGAATTTGACATAACCATAATTAACAAACTAGGGAAAGATAATGTAGTTGCTGACTTTTTTGTCAAGATTGATTGTGTAGGGAAATAATGAGCCAGTTGATTATGCATTTCTAGATGAACACATGTTTGCCATTTCAATCCACTCATCATAGTTCATTGATTTTGCTAAATACTTAGCCACAGGGAAGTGTCCACCACACTTTACTCCAAAAGAAACAAAACAACTAATTAGGAACAACTCTAGATATAAATGGTTGAACGGTATTTTATTTAAATGCTTTCTTGATCATGCGTTGCAAATATGTGTACAGGAAATTAAAGTTTATGATGTCATTCGGGCATGCCATGATGAACCATCTAGAAGGCATTTTTCATCTCTTCGGACTAGACATAAGATCCTTGGAGTTGGGTACTTTTCTCCCACCATGACAAATGACATTCAGCAATATGTCAAGCAATGTGACCAGTGCCAAAGAATGGGATGACTTACATTGTCCAGTGAGATGCCTCTACAACCTCAAGTGGTTCTTAAATCATTTGAAAAGTGGGGCATAGATTTTGTGGGACCTATTGATCCACCTTCCAAGGGTAATCATTACATCTTAGTCTGCAATGATTATGATACCAAATGGGTTGAAGCAAAGGCCCTACTAGCTGCAAGAGAAGAGAAGGTAGCAGATTTCCTATATAAACACATTTTGCAAATATTTGGTGCCCCAAGGGTCCTTTTCTCTGACCAAGGGCCACAATTTATGTCCATTTTAATCAAATCATTTTTGAGTAGGTATCAAATCAGTCATAGAAAATCTTCTCCATACCACCCTCAGACCAATGGACAAGTGGAAGTTACTAACAGGGAATTGAAGAATATTCTGGCAAAGCCAATCTTAGCCAGAAGAATAGAATGGCAGATAAGATGACATAAGTTGTTTAGGCTTATAACACTACATGGAGGACAACCACAAATTTCACTCCCTACGAACTAGTGTATGCAAAGAAACCAGTACTCCCTATTGAGTATGAATTGGAAACATTGAAAATAGCATTGGAAGTAAGGATTGATTTGACAGAAGCCCAACAACACTAGATTATACAACTAAACAAAGTTGAAGAAATGAGGTTAGAGGCCCTCCATCATACAAAATTGATCAAGCAATAAAGGAAAGAATTGCATGACAAACACATATGTAGTAAACAATTCAAAGCAAGGGATTGGGCCCTACAATATGACTCAAATTATCAGGATTTCAAAGAGAAATTACACACTAGGTGGTTGGCACCATATGTAATACATGAAGTTTTCAACAATGGTGCAATATAGTTATCGCCAATTGATGGATATTGTCAAACTCTTGTAGTTAATGGGCATAGGTTGAAGATATATCATAAACCATATAAAGAAGAACTCTCTGCTAAGTTGCAATCTAGGATTGAGCACTTCACCTTGGAAGATCTTTCTTCCATGGGTTTGGTGCCCTAATTCCTTAATAATATCATGATCCAAAATAAAATAGGAAGGTTGAAAACCAAAAATGGTAGCCTCTCCTATCAAAAAAAAAGGGCAACGCTGAAAACTAGAAATGGTGGCCTTACCTAACCGAAAGGTTGAAAACTAGCAATGGCAGCTTCTCTTAAATAATTTCCCCTTCATTGAACTAAATCAACTTGCCTTGAAGAATTTTGCATAAATTAACAAATAAACTTTTCAAAGCTCCAGATGGCTCTAGATGGCGCCAGACGTAATTACCACAATACCCAAGCTCAAGAATCTAAATCATGCTCCCTATTAAGGGTGGAAGTGTGGTAATGATTAATAAGTTCACGCTTGGAAAGTAAGTACCTTGGACATGTTGTCTCATTTATTAAAATAGTTGTAGTTATTTATAAAGTGTATTTGGATGCCAAAAGTCTTTTCACACGCATGCCACGTGTGGGAATTTTTCCACTCAGCCATATGACGATGTCATACTGCAATGGGATAGGAAATAGATAGCTGGCACAAAAGGGTAACATCTCAAGTCATCATGATGGGTTAATTATCCTAATTGCAAAATTAAGAGAAATTAATGCACATGAGGTATAATGATTGCAAGGTAATTACAGAATTAATGCTACATATCTTGCGAATAACCATTGAAATAAGTTCATAACAAAGGTCTTCTCTCAACAATGTACTTATATGATACTCATTAATGGAAGTGGTTGAAAGATGGAACATCTCACACGAAGGAATTAATGAAGTGTAGCGGCTTTACATGCAAGTTATGCCTTGATTTGTGTGCATTAACTCAGGAAATTATGGCCAGTTCACTTGTTATGTACTCGCACGTTCCAAACATCAATGACATGACAATTAAGAAGCAAAAGATAGGTGACTTATCATTTTCAATTTCAAATTGCAAAAATTCCTCTCATCCATCTTTGAAGTTGTCTTTCCCTACAAAAATGCCATTTTCAAAATTCTACAGATTTATCACAGTGAAAATGGGGCAAAAGCGAAATATGAGCCAGAGAATGTGGTTTTTGACCTGCCCAGTGCAATGGTTTTTAATAGGCTATTTGGTTAGAATTCCTAAATAAATTTGAAGGATATGAGGCAAAATTGGTTGAGGAGTTTGTGACAATCTACCATCTTACATTCTCAACGGTCAAGAGAGTCCAGATTCCTATGAGCCCTACAATCATCAACCAGATGTTAGGTATCCTTGAGGTAGGTGAAGATCTCTCCCAATATAAACCCTCTTATGAGGAGCTTATTTAGAATTTTCATGTTGCTTCGGAGCCTTTACCTTGTTATATTATCAACAAGGGTGCTATGAAAGGGATAGATAGAACCAGCCTCCCAGAGCCCTGGGAACTATGGTTTTATGGGCCATGAAATTTTTAACATGTGAAGGGCAATATGGCACTGTGTTGGGCCCTGGGATGCACATGCTAAATCATTTGAGTCATGGGGTCAATCGGCCTGAATGTCTCATTAATTTGCCTGCTACCTGTACAATTGTTTACAGATTATGATCAACAAAGTGAGGAAAAAATAATGGCCAAATCAATCATCATGGCCTTATTCATTTGATCATTAAGTACCATTTCCTATAGCATGAGAATGGACAAGATAGATGGGAAGCATTCCTTTCACTCAAGCCAAAGAAAAATAAATTGAAGAAAGCTAAATCCCCTGTTATCTCTATTTCTACAGTTCCAATAGCCCATTTCCCCAGAAGGCTTCAGAGGGTGACTAAACAACCTAAAGATAAAGAGGTAGAGGAGGAGACTGTTGCTTTGGCTTTAGGACCTAAGAGACCCCAGAGGATGTTTGCTCAAACAAATGATGAAGAGGAGGCTGAGGTAGAACAGGGGGCAGCCAAAAATTTGGGGAGCATGTCTACTTCATCTACACATGAGGAAGATGCCTTTAGAGCCCTCTAGATGGAGGGAAAACAACCCCAAATTGACATTGCAATAGACAAAGAGGAGGAGACGCAGGCCCTTCAAGCCCTAGCTCTCTCAAAAGATGAAAGTGATATGCGGGAGTGTAGAAAGCAAATTGAGGAGCTTCAACAACTTCTTGAAACAAGAGCTACAAAAATAAATGAGAACCAACAAAAAGTTGTACAGAACAAAGAAGAAAATAAGAGAGTGATATTCGAACTACAGTAAAATATTGAGCAAGAATGAGCCAATGTCACAAGCAAAAATGCCCAAATATCTACCCTCACTCAAAGACAGGCACAACCTGCCCCTGCACCTGTCACACTTCAACTCTATGAGGACAATGCTAAGCTCCGTGCAAATAATGCAAGGATTCGAAAGGAAACTTTCAGGGTCTAAAGAGATTTGGAGACCCTACAGAAAGAAAAAGTAGCAGCTGAGGAGTGGGTTGTCCTGGCATGTCAAACGAGAGAATCCCTCCTTGCCAAACAACAACCTACATGTGTGTATGCTATGTTTCTAAGAGAAGTTTTTAAGAGGGAAAATTTTGAGGATAAGCTGCAATTTATCTGTTGATTTTGAGGATGACAATGAATTTATAGAAAATTACCTTCAAAATCCTAAGGAACAACAAGACATGCTTTGTGAATTCTTCCAACATGGATTTTTTATGAGACACCTAATACTTCAATGTTAAACTTGTATGTTGGAGAACTTCAATTGCAAAGTTATGTCTCACTTTTGAGACAAATGTTTAATGGGAAAGTTGGATGGAGGAATACAATGTTGTTGTAGCCAATATTGTCCTTACCATGTGCCATGAATGCCCTAAGTCCACTTGGTTTACCAAAGCCTTTAAAGCACAAGGTTATAGGCAGGGCATCATGGACCAATATGTTGAAAATCTACAATCCAACATTGTTGGAATGCAAGACCATGAAAACTATCTTCCATTTGTTGTTGTCAGAGCATGTCTTGGTCGATTGGAGGATCTACCACCCTATTTCTATCAGCAAGAGCCCATTTCTCCATTGAATTTATGGTGGAAGCTTGCCGGGGTACGAAGTGTCATCACACTTATTCAAGAGCGCCGACAGGACTGGTTTGGGATGAGGTTTTAGCCTCCCTTGATTCTCACACCTGCCCAATGGTTAACTATAGAGGGTCCAATGTCACAAAGGAAAGTTGATAAATGGTATGCTAGGGTGTCTAAAAAGGACAGGTTTGTAGCCAAGGGAAGAAACTTATCATGTGCAAGTAGGAGGACTATGATTGCAACATGATAATAGAAGAAAAGAATGTGGAGGATGATCATGTAGTACAAATTTCACCATAAGGGCATGGTGCAATTCTAGTTGGGGGAAGATTATGAGCTAGGATAAATATATGTTTAATTTCTATCAAAGACATTGCAGTACCTTTCACTTTTATGGATTGGCATCCCTAATACATTATTAATGGCTATAACTATTTTGATTAAATGGATAAATGTTGTGCTTTGGTATTTAATTTCTTTAGGTAGTATCTTGTGATTATTACTATGATTTCTATCATATATATGCATGTATATTAATGGTTTCATGGAAAGTTAGTTGTTGAATTTGTGAACTAAACAACCTGGATCTCTCTGGAGCCACTAGAGCTCTCTAGAGCCATCTTTCAAAAAGAAGACCATTAGCTCCAGACACCTCCAGATTACCACACAAAGCCATCCTCTCCTTAAGTCAATTGTAAATTGGCAAGATTTGCACTAGTTTCCACCTTAGCATATGCCACATAGGAAATTTGACAATGCTAACTCGCCATGTTGTCAACACAAGTTCTCTCCATGCCTTATAATGTGAGTTCAATGAATGATCAGTCTACATAATTGAAGCTTTGCTTTAACCTAAGTTCCGTGATTCAGGCTTCACCTTCCTTGTCTCATGCTTTCACTCGCAGATTTTTGTTGCTGAGTTGTTGGCGTCTTCAATTCTGTAGTAAGAGGATCTTAGTCTAAAATAGAAAGAGTCCAGTTATTGTAATCTTTTAGTTTAGTTTAGCTTAGTTCAAGTTCAGTTTTACAAAGAAAGCTCAATTGTATAAAATCAAGCCAGTAAGGTAGTTAGGGGAGTTCTTTTTTTATTCAAAAATTATTGTTTTCTTCAAGCAAAAAATTCTTTTCATTTTTCATCATGTAAGCATGCCCATTCAAGCTTTCATTCTATGTAAATAAAGAGGAAATTCTACTGAATTTGCAATAGCATAGGAGGATCCTTCCAGGTGGGGAGTAGGGCCCGCTCACCCAATGGAGATCTCTCAATATATTCTAGTTTTAATTGCATTTCTTTCTGTGTTAGAATTTAGATCATATGTTTAGGATAAATTATGTGTTATCTCTAGTTGTTGTTCACCTACAAGTTATTCTTTGGATAAGAAAAATACAAAAATAATTAAATGGTTCTACTTTGGTTCAGATTAATTTCATTCTAGTCGAGTATTTCAATTGTGTGTTTCCATTCAACAAATAGAGTAAATTGCAATTGCTTTCATTAGTTTAGTTTTGATTACACAATTCCTTTATGCAAATAGTACAGTTGTTTCATTTCACTTCAATTCTGCAAGCGTATTTCTTTCAACAAGTAATATAATTTAGATTTATGCATTGTCTTTATCTTCCTTTAGACATAGGACCATCACTCAAACACCCCAAAACAAGATTGAACCTTATTGCAGATAGCTCCAGACACCACCGGATTGATATAATTAAATGATGGGAAATTAAAAATGTCTACAATGACCTCATCAACATCTTGTCTATTGATCCCTCTGATTGCAGGCTCTCCAAACTTTTAGCAACAACCCTCCTAGAACACTCCAATGAGGGATACCTAGCCTTCTTAGTCCTTTTGTTGTATATTTCCTCTCTCTCCTAAGTTTATTTCAATCACCTTTCTTCATCAATGTTCATCTTATATCCTATCTTTATCTATTAACAATTTCTCTTTGCTTCTTGCTATCTCCTATGGCTATGGTTTTTTATTTAAAATTACACTAATCCTTTAATTCATCCTCAATGCACTAAACTAGACCTACCCCATGAGTTGCATCTTTTCAATACTCCCCCCATTCCATTTGTCACCCCTAGGTGCCTAACCCCTCAAGCACTAGGACCTAGTGTGTGCTACTCCACAATATCACCATTGCTTCGATGCACATTTATAACCCCTTCTCCTTGAAGTTATTCTCATAGAAACACTCTCACTGGGTTTGGTCCTCTCCTTACCACCAACAACTAGGGTCCTACCAATGGAACCAAATGTTGATGAGGAATTATAGACTAGAGATTTCTATTATTTCTATGTTAGTGTTATGTTTTTCTCTAGTATGATGGATAAGGAAGAGAATTAGAACATATGTGGTGGATTACCAAAATAATACAAAGAAAAATAAACATACAAGTATGCACTAATTATACATATATAATCTCCATAGACTTCTCATATATTCATCATGTCATTCTACAATACATTATCACATATCCATTACATTACATCTCATACTTCACTTTGATAGCTCATTTTCTTCTCTCATTACTCTATTACTCTTATCTAAGGCTCTTACATATCTCTCCTCTATGCAATATATTTTGTCACATGACAATCTAGATGCGGTACATATATGTTGTTGTCATAGCTTTATTACATACAGGGATGTGTCCCTATCCATGTTTCTTTATAGTCATGCCTTTTTGTGGTTGCCACAAGTCATTTGAGTGCACCACATTACTATTTCTTTGACCCGTAGTATCTTTGGTTATTCCTACACTATTAAGAGATGTGTTATCTTGATGCCATCCTTTGGTGTCCTTGCAAGTTTTCACCATTGGCCTCCATTAGGCTGCCCTTTCGAGTTTTCAATCTAATGGGATATTGACTCTACTTGCTAATAAGATCTGTAGGGTCATTACTTTATTTTAAAATGGAAAAACTCCTAGTGCTAATGATCTAGCTATAAAGTTTTATAAGTCTAAACTTGATTGGATTGTTTCTAATTTGGTAGAAGTATATAAGAAATCCCATAAGAAGAATATATAGAAAAAAAAATGAGGTTATAAAATTGATTCCCAAGGAAGAGGACAAAACTCTTGTCAAGAACTAGAGGCTTATTACCCTTCCTAATACCTCATATAAGATTTTGGCTAAATTTTTAGCAATGAGGGTCTCTACTATCCTCCCTAAGATAATCTAGATCCCACCCAAACAAGGTTTGTTAAAGGTAGATACATCTTGGAAAATCTTGTGACTAGCTAGGAAGGATTAGATCAAGCAAGGTCTACAAAACAGGATGTACAAATGATCCTTATGGACTTTGAAAACATATGACATGATTGAGTGACCTTTTATTCTCACCAGTGATAACTTTAAGGAAACCCCCCCTAAAAAAACCTATAAAATCCTGTCGAATCCTAGCTAAGTAATATAATTTTCCTGGCGAATCTTTCCTTTTCTTCGAAAAAACTATTATTTTTCCTAGCGAATCTATGCACATTATTAAAAAATTGTGGTGAATCCTAGTGAAAACTCACTAAAAAAAATAAAACCAATGGCGGATATTAGAAAATGATTACTAAAGAAATTAATTATAATGGCGAATCCTTCCTTTAAAAAATTGCATATTTGGTTGACGCAATCCCCCATATATTCTTTTGTTTTTAGTTTAATTTTGAAGCAAGGGCCTGGGGGTGGTAGCCACAGGTAGGGTCAAGGGGCAGCGCCCCTTGTGGGGGTCAAGGGGGCAACGCCCCCTCGCGGGGTCCGAGGACAGTGGCCCCGATGTGCTCCTATCGCAATATAGGCAAGGTCGAGGGGCAAAGCCCCTCGCCACCAAGCACAAATTCTCTATCCAAAATGCATTAGATTAAGTATTTTTTCAAATATTTTGCTTTAAAACAAGACTAAAATAAAACTAAATGCTCACCATTGACTATCATTTTGATTAGACGGATGTGGTTGAATTTAGCGACCCCTTTAACATATGCCTTTTAAAAGGCTTACTGGGGCCCGAAATTTGTTTTGGGCCACAAGATCATAATCTAATTGTGTGGCCCAAAACAAATTTCGGGCCCCAGCAAGCCTTTTAAAAGGCACATGTTAAAAGGGTCACGGAATTCAACCACAACCATTTGATTAAAATGATAATCAATGGTAATGAATGAAAGGCATATTCAAAGCGAAATTAGCCCTAAAGTATAGGATAATGTATTATTATAATGGAGATATTACCTTGAAAGTAATGCCAAGAATATAATAGTAATGGCGAATCCAATTAAGATCTATAAATTTATTATAAACTATTGGCAAATCAGCTCTAATGACACATAATTTACTTGGTGAAATAATTTAATTTATTGGTTTACAAAAATAATTCTCTGGCGATTTAACCAAGAAAAATTAATTTTTTGTAAAGTTCAGGTGATTTAACCCCTTGCTGGTTGCAATATATTCGCCAAATTTGCATTTCCAGATTCGAACTATTCGCCAATTGGTGAAGATTTGCCACTAAAAAAATCCTTGATTCTCATGGTGACAAAAACTTTATGCTTTACTAAAAAAAATTGAGTATGGTGAAAGTTCTCTTTAAGGATGCTTATGCTCAAATAAAAATCAATGGAGAGCTTATTGAACTGATGCAGGAGTGTCCAGTGGTGTAAGGGCAATCTTGCATCACCCAAAAAAATGATGATTTGTTTTCCGTTCTTTTCAATTTTTGTGTTTTCAGATACCCAATTGCTTGAATAATGATTCAGAACCTTCAAAGTTTCCAACATGGCTAAGAATACCAAAACTTACTATTTTTAGTAACCCTATATCAAAGAAGCGATTGAGCCCAAAATTTTGCCCAAAGATTTGGAATATTCAAATAAGCATTCTTGGTAAATTTCAGCTCAAGATCATGTCTAGATTTCAAGATATTAAAGTTTCAATTTTGTGAGGTCCCTGGAAAAGTTTTGAAATCAGATTTGAGGTACTTAAACATCTCATAACACCCCAAAATGTTTACAAAAATCCATTTATAGATTTTCAGCGTTGTAGTTCACTTCATGAGCTTTCCAATGCTTCAAACGGTTCGTCAATCGGACACCCAAATCAAAAGTTATGGTTCCCGAAAGTTGTGCTACCAAAATTTTAAAATTTGAAGATTCTTTCATGGGCAAGGAAAGGGCAGCTGGGTTCATTTTGGCACCCAAATGGGAGTTACACATTTCAAAGCAATCCGACATTGGAGAAATTACACTAACTAGTTCCGACATGTATTTAAAGCCTATCTTGGAATAGTTCTGGAGGTAGTAGTCGGAGGGAGTGATTGTCAAATCCTGCTCATGCGAATCAAGAGGTCAGATAGATATTAGAAGGATCTCTAAGTCATATATTTCTATTGTAAGACAACCCATATTGCTGTAATAAGCGGGCATATGACCCTGGAATTGTATTTTAGATTTGTAGCCTTTTACAGGCAAGTTTAATGAAGAAATTCTGAATCAGTTTGCAGATTGTTTAACTAATCTTTCTTGAGATCTTGTCTTGTCTATTTGAAATCTACAACATTTGTTGTATGTGTTTTGGGTTGAGTCCACCCTCATCAAGTGGTATCAGAGCAAGGGTTCATGAGTGTGTAGACAGATCACCGACTATGAGGTAGTTTGCACTAGGACCTGAGGTTGTGGGTTTGTTGTAGAGATCAAAATGCCTCCACGAAGAAACCGTGGTGGGATAAATGCTTTGACAGAAGAGCGTTTTAGAGCCCTATAGAGGCATATCGATGCATTACAAGAGGAGCTATGAAAAGAGTTTGAGCCAAGAATAAGAGAAGAAAGTGAAGATGAATTTGAAGAAGAAGAATTCTCTAAGGAAGAACAAGATGGTGCAAGAGATCCTGTGGAAGTTAGGTTGTTGAGGGCCATTTCAAAGATCAGAAAGAGGCCTAGGATCAAAGTTTCTACCTATTCTGGAGATCAAAATCTGGAAGATCTTATTGATTAGATAAATGATATGGATGATTATTTTGAATATAAAGATGTGGAGGATCTAGAACAGGTCAAGTTTGCAAAAATGAAGTTGAAGGGCCTTGCCAGTATTTTGTGGAAGGAGGTCCAGTTGGAGAGAAATAGAAGAGGAAAAGGAAAGATTACTAGATGGGATCAGATGGTGGATAAACTAAAGTAGTTCATTCCTATGGACTATGAGTTGGAGTTGTTAAGGAAGTTCTAAGGATTGAAGCAAGGTAATAAGTTTGTTAAGGAGTATACAAAAGAGTTTTATAATATTATAATCAGAACAAGCCATGCGGAGGCCAACAAGGAGAAGGTAGCCCGTTATATTAATGGGTTGAGGCCAAGTATTCAAGAGGAGCTGAGTCTGGTCAAAATGACCAACATAGAAGATGCATACCAGTTTTCATTGAAGGTGGAAGAGAAGCTAAATAAAAGATTTGAAAGCAAACAAAGAGGAACAGGTCATGGTGGAAGGACTGGTGGAAGATCTTATGGAGGCTGAAATGAATATCAAAAGAAAAGTGAAGTAGTCACCAATTAAAATCAGAAGGGAGATAATGCCTACCATCCTCATGACCAAAATAATGGTGAGCAAAGAGGGAGAGGAAGAGGAAGACCTAGGCAAGGACCTGGAAGGGGAGGTTTCAGAGGAACATGTTTCCAATGTGGCAAAGAAAGACATCAAGCATATGAGTGTCCACAACATCAAGGACAGACAAATAGAAGACCTAAAGGTAATGCATGAGTTGCACATGTAGATGAAGATGCACAGTCTGAGCATTTTGAAGATGCTGAAAGGGGAGAAACCCTAATTGTTAGAAGAACCTTATTAAATGAGGAGAAAGAACCAGATCAAAGGAAGAGTTTATTCCGCACAAGGTGCAAGTGTGAAGGTAAGTGTTGTGATATTATTATTGACAGTGGAAGCACTGATAATCTTGTCTTAGAGGAGATGGTTAACAAGTTGAAGTTGACAAGGAGAAGGCATCCACATCTATATCAGACTGCATGGTTGCAAAAGGACCATAGAGCTTTGGTCAATGAATAGTGTTTAGTCAAGTTCAAGATTGGAGACTACTATGATGAGGTGCTATGTTGCATCATATTGATGGATGCATGTCATATTCTATTGGGAAGGCTATGGCAGTATGATAGGTGTGCTATCCATGATGGCCATGCAAACACCTATTCCCTGACAAAGGATGAAGTTTGTCATAAGTGAAACCCTTGAAAGAGGTGGAAGAAAAGGTATGTAGTACTGCAAGGATTTGCTTGGTAGATGGTAGGAAATTTTTTGATGGTATGAAGCACGAGCGTCATTGATTTGCATTGATTCCTAAGATCAGCTAGGAGAAATGTGAAGATGTACTAGTAGAAGTCTTAGATCTGTTGGAAGAATTTTAGGACATTGTCTCTGATAATGTACCAAAAGGTTTACCACTGGTGAGGAAGATAAGTCACCAAATAGATTTGATACCAAGAGCTACTTTGCCAAATAAGGCAGCCCATAGAATAACTCCTATAGAGAATGAATAACTGAACAAACAAGTTCACGAGTTGTTAAGGAAAGGAATGATAAGAGAGAGCCTAAGTCCATGTGCAGTACATGCAGTACTAGCACTGAAGAAAGATGGGGAGTGGAGAATGTGTACAAATTCCTAAGCCATCAACAAAATTACTATCAAGTACAGATTTCCATTGCCAAGGATGGATGATATTATGGATTGCTTGAGAGGAGCCAAGTACTTTACGAAGATTGATCTGGAGAGTGGATATCACCAGATCTGAATTAGAGAAGGAGATGAATGGAAGACAGCCTTCAAGACTAAGGAGGGCCTATATGAATGGTTAGTCATGCCATTTGGGCTAACCAATGCATTGAGTACATTTATGCAACTCATCAATTAGATATCAAAAGAGTTTTTAGGTAGATTTGTCATTGTTTATTTAGATGATATTTTGATTTTCAGTAAGACTTTGGAGGAGCACCTGATGCATGTTTGTAAAGTTTTTGAGAAGCTGAGAGAAGAAAAGTTGATTAATTTGAAGAAATGTAGTTTTGTGAAAAACGAGTTGGTGTACCTGGGATTTGTTATCTCAGCCGAGGGTCTTAAAATAGATCCGGAGAAGGTGTGGGCTATCATTGAATGGCCTACTCCAAGGAGTGCTATAGAGGTACGATCTTTTCATGGTTTGACAAGTTTTTATAGAAAATTTATCAAGAATTTTAGTAGCATTTGTGCACCCCTAATAGGGACAATGAGAGGGGATAGAAAAAAGTTTAAATGGACTACAATTGCAGCCAAGAGTTTTGTACATTGAAGAAGAAAGTCATAGAGCAACCTATTTTGGCACCTCCAGATTTCAACAAGGTATTTTAGGTAGATTGTGATGCTAGTGACAGTGTTATAGGATTTGTTTTATTGCCTACTTCAGTGAGATGCTTAATGATGCCAAGAAAAAGTATTATATTTATGATCAGGAGTTTTATGCTATAGTTCAAGCTTTGAAGAAATGGAGACATTATTTGTTGCCGAAAGAATTTGTTTTATATATTGATCATCGTGATTTGTAATATCTTAATAGTCAAGGAAAGTTAAATCAAAGGCACTTAAAATTGGTTGAGTTTTTGTTGAGTTATACTTTTATTTTGAAGCATAGGAGTGGCAAGTCCAACAGAGTTGCAAATGCCTTGAGCAGAAGGCAAATTTTGTTGACAAAGATGAAGATAGAGGTTGTTGGGTTCAATGAACTCAAGAATTTGTACCCTAAAGATCTAGATTTTGCGGAGGCTTGGAAGAATTTTTTGGAGCCTGTTACCCTGGATAGGACAAGATGGTTGGATTACATAATCCAATATGGTATGTTGTTCAGAGGAAGCTAGTTGTGCATTCCAAGGAGTTCCATGAGAGAGAACCTGATTAAGGAGAAGCATAGTGGAGGGTTGGTAGGACACTTTGGTCGAGATAAGACCATTGCTCTTGTTAGTGAGAATTATTATTGGCCACAGTTGCAGCAGGATGTGAATAAATTTGTGCAAAGTTGTAGATTATGCTAGATGGCCAAAGGAGTGAGTCACAATACTGGGCTATATCAGCCATTACCTGTGCCAGAGGGACCATGGGAGGATATCAGCGTGGACTTTTTTCTTAGTTTACCAAGGACACAGAGAGGAGATGATTCAATATTTGTGGTGGTTGAAATTTTTTCAAAGATGGCACATTTTATTCCATGTCAAAAAACCAGTGATGGTGTTCACATTGCAAACTTGTTTTTCAGAGAGGTGGTTAGACTACATGGTCTACCAAGGAGTCTAGTTTCAGATAGAGATACCAAGTTTGTTGGGTATTTCTGGAGGACCTTATGGAAGAAGTTGAAGACTAAGTTGAAGTTCAGCTCTACACATAATCCGCATACCAATGGACAAACAGAGGTAGTAAATCAAAGTTTAGGCAACCTACTAAAATGCTCAGTATGAGATAAGTCCAAGGGATGAGATTTGATTCTACCACAAGTAGAATTTGCTTACAACAATTATGTCAACAAGAGTACTAGTATATCCCCATTTAAAATTGTATATGGAAGTAGTCCAATAAATGCTTCTGAATTGAGAAAGATAGATAGAGGAGACAAGAGTAGTGCTGAGGCCGAAGACTTTGCAGAACACTTGAAGAACTTGCACGAAGAAGTAAGGAATCATATTAGTAAGATGAATACTCAGTACAAAGAAAAGGCAAACCATAAGTGGAGGTTTAAATAATTTAGCGTTGGAGATGAAGTTATGTTTCATCTGAGAAAAGAAAGGTTCCCAATGGGAACATATAATAAGTTTAAAATGAAGAAATTTGGACCATGTAGGATCATGAAGAAGCATGACTTAGGAAATGCATATGAGGTAGAGTTTCCAAGTGGGATCAACATTTCCCTTGTGTTCAACATTGTTGATTTAATAGAGTATCATGAAGGTGGCACAAAGGATGGACCAACAAAAGAATAGTGGAGTATCCCAACCTCTACTTCAAAGGAGGAGATAGAAGAAATCTTGGATAGCCGTGTGGGAAGAAGTACTCAGAATAGGCAGTATGAAGAATATCTGGTGAAGTGGAAAGGAAGGTCTGTCGAAGATTCTTCCCAGTTGTCTAAGGTAGAGGTTGATCATTTGGATTTTCCTCGAACACCTGAGATGTGACAATTTTCCCCAAAGCTTCGGAATAGTCAAATAAGTATTCTTGGTAAATTTCAACTCAAGATCATGTCTAGATTTCAAGATATTAAAGTTTCAATTTTGTGAGGTCCCTCGAAAAGTTTTGAAATCATATTTGAGGTACTTAAATGTCCCATAATGTCCTAATTTTTTTATGAAATTCTGTTTATGGATTTTTGGCATCGTAGTTCACTTCATCAGCTTTCCAACACTTCAAATGGTTTGTCAATTGAACACTCGGATCAAAAGTTATGGTTCCCAAAAGTTGTGTTACCAAATTTTTAAAATTTGAAAATTCTTTCATGGGTGGGAAAAGGGCAGTTGGGTTCATTTTGGCACCCAAATGGGAGTTACACATTTCAAAGCAAGCCAACATTGGCAAAATTACACTAACTAGTTCTGACGTGTATTTAAAGCCTATCTTGGGATAGTTTCGGAGGCAATGGTCGGAGGGAGTGATTTGCAAGTCCTGCTTGTGCGAATCAGGAGGTCAGATAGATATCAGAAGACTCTCTAAGTCAGATATTTCTATTGTAAGACAACCCATATTGCTGTAATAAGTAGGCATATGACCCTGGAATTGTATTTCAGATTTGTAGCCTTTTACATGCAAGTTTGATGAAGAAATTCTAAATTAATTTGTAGATTGTTTAATTAATCTTTCTTGAGATCTTATCTTGTCTATTTGAAATCTATAAATTGTTGTTGTATGTGTTTTGGGTGGAGTTCACCCTCATCATTGTTGGGAATTAAGGTGTCTCAACCTTTGCAAATTCCTAATGTTGTATTTATTTATCCCATGTTGAGTTGGCATAGTCGGCACCTTGTGTACATGCAGCAAGATAAATTTTGGTGACTTTGGTAGCCATGGTTTCCCCCTTGAATAATTAATGGGGGTTTGGGGGCAGCGACCCCAAGATAGGGTCAAGGGGCAGAGCCCCTTGCGAGGTCCAGGGATAGCACCCCTGGCGTGCTCCCTATCGCGGTACAGGGCAAGGTCGAGGGGCAGCGCAAACCTCAACTGACTTTTATTTAATGACAAGTGTCAGTGAGTATCTTTTCACGAGAGAAAGGCATCTTTAGGTGGTCAAGGGAGGTTAGGACAAGTTGTAAGAGGAATAAGATATTTTTGGTCAGTGTATGATAGATTCTCTTACAGCTGTATGTGCTATCAGTTATGACAGATTCTATGACAGTTGTAACGTGCGTAAGAGCATCTATCATAGCCTATCTTGGGACAAGGCACCCACTTTGGGATGGGATGTTGGACAAGTGTCCTTAGGCGTGGGTTTTGGGGCATGAGTCCAAGATGGACGCCCATCTCTCGAAGGTTCCATATTTGCCTTATAAACTCTATAAAAATAGGTGCTTGGATGGGAGATAAGTAGAATGTTTTTACAGGTACTGTTATGCTACTAGAATATCTCCAGATTCAACATTTGAAGACTCCTGAAAGGGCATTGGCTCTAAAACTGTATTGTAATCTGTAATTGTTTACTATAATACATTTGAGCTGTGTTTCAGAGTGTGGGGTTTTTCACCCGTAAGGGTTTTCCCCACGTATATCTTGTCTCTCTCTTCTGTCTACTTTCTGTGTGTATGTGTATTGCTGCAATATCTTTGTTAGATGTTCTATGTTGCTGTAGTTGTAAGAATTAAATTTGAATTTGCATACATCTCTCCTCATTAGATTAGTGTAGGAAGCGATTTCTGCACACCTAGCTTCCTTTCAATCATGAACCCTTTTCCTTTTAGAGGTCCATAAAATAGAGGTTTCTATTGATTGTTGCTCTATTTGTTATTACCTTTAAGGCACTACATTACTTATTAAGAGGGACCTCTTTAGGGCCCCTTATCCAAGGTATATCTCTTCCTAATAATAGTGAATTAATTAGAATTTAATTTTCAAATGATACACCATTTTCCCTAAATTAGAGAACTTTGATAATGTAATCAACAGGCTTAATGAATATTACATTGCCTTAGGATAAAAAATTTCTATTAGTAAATCCATTGTATTAAGTTCGAAGGATTCTCCTTCTAAATGTTTTGACTAATGGGGTTGGTAGTGGGATAGTTGAAACAAGACTATAAGATATTTGGGGATCCCCTTTACTATTGAACCATACCTTAAAAAGTCACGTGGGAATAAATTTTTCAAAAAATTAAAAACATGAAGTTGCATGGGCACTTTATTTCATTACTTGGCAGAATACAAGTTTTTTCAAAAGTTCTCCCCTCTTTCAATATCTATTATGCTTCGTTGGCTCTTTGGGAGTTATCAATATTACAAAATCTAGAAGATAATCTATGAATTCCTATGATCAAATGGGAAATGTAACAAAAAGAGGCATGTTGTTAACTAGTTGTTTATCAAAAGAGAGGGGGATTGGGCCTAAAAGATCTAAAAGTTCATGGTATTACCTTGGAAGCTAAGTGAATCCTAAAATCTTTACAATGGTTTGAGCCTTGGAAAATTCTAATCTAAAATAAAATCTCATTAGTTGTTCCAAAAAATAATAAGAGTTGGAAGGGGTTGCACCCCCATGATATTCTCTTTAGTAAGTTTTTATTAAACCATCAAGGTCTACAATGTTTCAAAGTATATGGAGTGCTTGGGAGTTGGTGAGGCACCTAATGTCTAGGAATGAAGCTTTTTGTAGAGATAAAGGGAGTTTTACCACCTTTAGGTCTCTTTGGGGGAATTTGACTTGGAATAGTAAACGTTTCTCTCTACTACAAGGTTGTTTTGATAAACTATGAGCATCAAAAGCTATAAACGATTTCAAAGATATATACAATAATGGTAAAATGATTACTTGGGATGATGTAAAAGCTAGATATTCAATCGCTAGCTCCTAGAAAAGAACATTTTTTTGGTTCTTTGCAAAGCTTTATACAATGTGAAAGTTCCTAACAAGATGAGATTCAAAACTAAAATATTGGACAATATAAGATGGATTAATGGCTTGCCCCTATCCAAGGTGTCTCCTTAAAGAATATATTTTATGCTATCTAACATATAGGAAATTTTACTATATTGAACAATAATTGGACTTAATATGTCAAGCAGAGATTAGAAGTCCATTTTAAATAGTCATATTTGGTCTAACTGGTTTAAATCTAAAAGTTTTAAATGGTTGTTTATTTTGAAAAGGTTGATTGTTGGGTATGTCCTTAGTGATGTTAGACGTATTCCTTATGTATGCTTATTATTCAATGTTGTTAAATCTTTTGAACATCTATTTTTAATTGATAATATGTTAAAAGTTATGGTCTATATTTTTGGCAATATGTTGGGTTAGGAACTAAATGTGGTACTACTAGGCATGGAATCTTATTTGGATTTATGAGAATTTGTGATAAAGAACTAAACAAGTTTTGACTTATTATATCCTCTAAAATCCTTTCTTCTTTGTCCCTATTGGTGGAGTGTTGTTGGTTCATTTTTTGTACTGTTGACTTTATGTTGTTTGATCCTTGATGTTGTTCTCAGCCAATGTATCAACTTCTTTGTTTTGTCTATTCTAGTCTTTGTACAAGAGTGGTGCCCTTTTAAAACCCCTCATTTCAATTCATAGTTCCGATCAAGAGCATTTACTCATAATCAAAAACACCCACTGAACCCTAATGCTCAACCTCTAGAAAAATCTTCTAATTTTCCTATAGTCCTCAGCACCAGAAGTGGAGAATAGAGAACCATTCAAAAATGAACACACACCTAGAAAAATTATTTTCAACATTACATGAAAAAAACAACTATATAAAATGACAATAAACCTTCAAAACCTTACCATACAAAGCCCTAAAGTTGTTCTTGAGACCAGCCACGACCACTACACCATAAGAAAAAAAATTTGCACTCCAAACCAACCATGCACCCTACACAAAATAAAAGAAACACAACCATAAATAGACACATGAAAACCTCACTCACACGGAGTTGAAGAGTTTGGACTCAAACGAAAATTAAACACAAATACTTGTTAGTACAATCTTAAAGTTTGAACAAAATATATATTTTGCTTACAATGTCAGCCTCCTACATGCCTCCACATTTTGCATTCATGTCTACCAGTGCAATGCAAACTACAACACATACGATATGAAGAAAAACTTAAACAAAAACATTAATTTTCTAAGTTGGCCACACAACATTAATTTGATGAGCTACCATCAGAGAAGTTGCATGCAATATCCATACATACAACTATTAGAAAATAGTTTAAATTTTTGCTTGTGCAATATGCATACATTGAAACATTAGAAAATAGAGTAATTATTTTTTTAAATGACATTTGATTGACTAGTCACCACACAAGTTGCACGCAATATACATACTTACAAACATTAGAAAATAATTTATTTTCATTGGTTTGTTGTAAATTAGTTAATAGTTTTTTTTATGAAAACAAAAAATATTAACTTAAAATCAACTTAAAAAACTTTATTAATTTTTCATTTGCACAAACTCAAACAAATTAATGCAAAAATATGAATCCAATAGTATCCTCTATGGTAGGGTACTAATAAAATATTTCTTTAAGATCTATGATGCAACCAATCAAATTTAAACCATTTGAATAAGGCTTAAACACCTCTATGAAAAGTAAACCTTAATGTCTCATTGGAGTCACTTTCAAATTAAACCCTTGCAACATCACTTTAAAGCAAATCAAGCAATTTATTAAGGTATCCTTTAGAAGACAACCTGTGGGAGAAAAGAGGTCAGGCCGGTTTCAATAGACAACATGGGCCTTGTGGGGCTAGGTTAGCGGGCATTGTTTTCTTTTTCTTCTTTTTAGTTTGGGTTTCTCTGTTTGGTGGTTGCATATGCTTTTTTGTTTTTTATTTGAGCATACCGATAGAACAACATACCTGAAATAAAAGCACAATATACAACACTCTTTATCTTTTATCGGTGAAAAGGCAAAAGGTGAAACTGCAAGTCAAACCCTTCTCAAACTACAAACCCTCTCAAACTGTAAAACAAATGGTGGTAGCAAACGGGGCAAACAAATGTTGTAACGGTACTCAGGAGTTTCGCATAATGGTGAAACCAACAGGAGATTCAAAACCATCGTTTAAGTGGAGGGTTAGATCTCTCTACAACACTAGCAGGGGGCCACATGGGTTAGTACCTGTCAAAACACATGTAAAAAATCATTTGAAAATCCTATGGCCAGGGATTCTAGGTTCATATGAACATGGGGCAATAGGCAGGCTCCAACCACCTACTCCTAGTTCTATGGTTGGGACATTTATCTAGGAAGTGGATATTCCTTGGAATCGGCTTCTTCAACTCTCAAAAACACCTGAATTGGAAAATCTTAACCTGCAGGTTGATAATCAGGGATCTCTTTTGGTAGAGCATCCTCTATGGGCAAAATACCCTTAGGTAAGGGCGGTTAAAGCAGTGGAAAGATTGGTCTACGTGAATGCCAAGCAGTACCAGGGGATTCTAAGACATAGACAGATCCGAAGGATGAGGCAAACACATAGGAAAAAGTTTATTATGATCTTTCCAAAAGGGCACAGTAGAAACTCAATCATTTCTAGTACATTGCCTCAGGCAAGAGGAAGGCAATCTGAACAGGGTGAAACCAAAGAAAAGGGGATGCTTGTAGGCAATCCGGAGGATACGGTGTCAAAGTTGGACAAAGCAGAGCCGTACACAACAACAATTGGGGTAAGAGATGAATCATCTCGAGATAACAAAGAGATATACAACCCTACATCCACACTATTATTATGGTCATTAGAGTTGTATGTAGCAGAGCCAATGGTCTTGAAGGAGAGGATAGAAATGATTGAAGAAAAGGGGATTGTAGGGAGACAACAAGATGAAGGAATCGATAAAAGATAGATGCACGATGGAAAGAGAGAATAAAACTCTCAAGGAACAAGTTTTGAATCTGCAGATTAGTTTGGAAAGAGGACAACAAGAACTGAGCATTTTACAACAAGAAGTAAAATAGATGAAATCAACAGAATATAAGAAGCCAGAAGTAGCAAAGGGAGGGGATGCAACTCAAATGAAGGAGATTTAATCAGTCATCGCTGACTTGGAGATAAAAGAAACCCAGTTAAGAGACTGAATAGAAGAGGCTAAATCTTGGTCACAAGTCATAAGTGGACCATTAAAAGAGCAAAAATAAATCTTGGAGAAACAAATAAAGATTCACATAAAAGAAGAAAAGGACAAACAAGAAAAGGTAGTAAATATCATCATCAAAGGTTTAAGGGACTTCGAAGAGAAAGAAAGGACCAACATTTTTGCAAGAGATTTCCTTAAAGATAAGTTGAAATGGACAGGTGTTATTCAACAAGCAAACAGGATACGAAAGAAACCAAAGGAGGGGAGGAATATGCATGTAAGAGTTATCTTAAGAAACATACATGATAAGAGTGAGATTCTAAAAAATAGGGGGTTGCTTAGAGGCACTTGCATATTCTTAGATGAAGATTTGACATTCACACAAGAAGAATGAAGGAGTGGGAGAAAGTGAAAACAACAAGGGATGACGAAAAATGGGCATTAGCTGAAAAATGGGAAAGCCCAAATCAACGAGAGATTTCCACACAAGAAATAGGGATTCGGAGCCCCACAAGAGTATATATAGATTGTAAGTTGGAAGTGCAAAGGATATCCATGGAGAAGAGGACTGGGGTTGGGCCCATAGTGGAAGGAAAAGACATGATTACCCTTACGGAGACTCATGAGCATGATGGTTGCAAAGTGCTAAGCTCCGAAGGGTACAAGAAAATTTCAGTTTGGAATGAAGTGAAACAGGTAAAGGGCATGGGGGAATCACCGTGCTAATTAGAGAAATGTGGGATGGGAGAGTGGAATTTGAGAAAGAGGATCCAAACAAGCAGTACATTTGGATAAAAATAATTGACAATGAGGCTACGATCAGGTTGGCAGCGTGTAACTTTGCCCCAAAAGGGTCAAAGTTTGACAAAAAGAGAAATCTTGACAATAAAGACCCTTGTGCTGCACTTATGAAAGACATTTTTTCTTTCAGCCCTTTGGGGGAAATTGTCGTATTTGGTGATTTTAATGCTAGGACACCAAATAATCAGTCTCTTCAATTGGGTAGAGAGGAAAGAGGGGACAACAACCCATTGTGGTTAGAGGAAAGCGAAGATCGGCTTTGGGAAAGATCCTCGCAGGATGGTAATGGTAATGTGAATAATTTTGGAGCAGATTTACTAGGACTTTGTAGTCTTCACGACATGGTTATTTGTAATGATAATGAGTAATTAGCCTAGATCTGGGGGTGTCACTTGTAAAACTTACAACAGTCAAAGTGTGGTGGATTATGTTATCTGCTCTCAGAATGATACTTCTAGGTTGTTAGAATTCGACATTCGGGACTACACTAATGATTTGAAGTCTGATCATATGCCTCTCCTTGTTAAGTTTTGCCTTCAAAATGTCATGCAAAAAGAGGGGCAGGTCCAAAACAGGCATAAGAAAGTTCACTCACAAGGTAGAATCTTGGTGAATCAAATAAATCAAGAGATCTTTGATGTTGTTCTGAAACAACACTTCCAAATGTCTAAAAACAACATAAGGGACAAAGAAACAAACAAGGAATTAAAGAACAATATTAGCAGTAGTATGTTGATCCCTCTCGTCCACAAGGCTCTTGAGTCATGCAAGAGGTCTCGGCCTAAGAAGAGAATCTCAAATACCTTCCTGACCAATCTGTGGTATGACGAAGAGTGCAAGGTAGCTAAAAGAGCCTTCAAAGAAACTGAGACAAACAATGAAAGCAAGAAAAAATATGAGAATTTGTTAAAATTCAAAAAAGAAAGCTATGTAGTTTCTAGAAGGAAAGAGTTAATATCTTTGGGTAAAAATAACCCCAAAGGCTTTTGGAGAGAGTTACAACAAGAAAGAGAACATATTGAAAACAATATTACAAATGACTAGTGGTTAGAGTATGCGAGGATCCTTTATAAACGGTCTCAAGAGAAAGTCAACCCTCCTTTAGTTAACATGTCAACCGAGCTCTTCTCAATGGAAGATATCAAGTAGGGTATAAAGAAGTTAGCAAGTGGCAAAGCACAAGACATTGATGGGTTGCAAAATGAATTTTTAAAGTGGGGAGTTAAGTACCTTGCACCGCACATCAAAAATATATTTAATGGCATCACAAAAGAGGGCTTTCCGATTGAGTGGACTACTAGCTCGTTATCCCTCTCTACAAGAGTGGTGATATCAATAATCCCTCTAACTATTGAACTATCATGGTGAACCCTCTTCTTGGAAAACTATTTGGGAGTCTGATAGAACGTAGGATCAGTAACTAGGTGGAAAAAGAGGGAAAAAGAGCAAAAGGGCAGGTTGGTTTTAGACCAAGGCATTCTATCATTGATCATTGCATCACTCTTAGACATTTGATCGAAAACGTTTGGGACACTCAGGGGGGAGAGGCCTTCTATTGCTTTGTTGATTTTAAAAAGGATTTTGACATGGTTTCGAGGGCCAAACTGTGGAAAAGGATGGAGGAGCTAGGGGTTTTGAATGAGTATAGGGCGGTTGTGCACAAGTTTTATGAGCAGGTTAGAGCTAAAATCAGAACTAAAGAGGGTATGTCGAAGTGTTTTGGTAGTGACATCAGGGTTAAGCAGGGTTGTCCCCTTTCTCCCACTTTATTTGGCTTATACATTGATAAGCTTGGAGAATGGTTAAACAATACCATTGGTGAGGGTATTTAGTTGGCGGGTTTTGTGGTGAAGTTGCTTTTGTATGCTGATGATCTTATTATGGTTTACAAAACTGTACATGGTTTGAGAGAGTATTTGAAGGAGTTAGAGCTCTTTTGTCAGGAGGTTGGGATGCAAGTGAACACTAGCAAGACCAAAGTCATGATTTTCTCATTAAAAAGGAAGTAGCAGCAAGTCAACTTTGTTTTTGAAGGAAGCTCTTTGGAAATTATTGAAGAGTACAAGTACCTTGGTATTGTTTTCAACAACAGGCTCAGCTGGAACACTTGTAGAATGAAGAGGATTCAAGGGGGTTGGAGAGCTTCTTACCTGCCTCAGAATAGATGTAGGAAAGCAGAGCTATGGGATTGGAAAACCAAGAAGACTCTTTTTGGTTTGTTAGTCACCCCAGTTGTCTTATATGGGTGCGAGATTTGGGGGAGTAGCGTGTCTAATCACAAGTGGAGACAATTAGAGAGAATTCAAAAGCATCTTATCACTAGTACTCTTAAAGTCAAAGCTACAGTTCCCTATGAGATTCTTTTGGCCCAGACGGGCTCCTTCCCGTTGGAGGCATTTGCTATTATTCAACTTCTTTGTTACCTAAAGAAAGTGGAAAACATGGAAAATCAACGTTGGCCTAAATTGGTGGTGGAGGAAGAGTTAGTTCGTAGGAAAAAGACGTGGATGAAGTAGAACAACAAGTGGTTGAACAAATGGGCTATTAATTTGAAAGATTGTCCTAAATCCAAAGACAAAATTAAGCAGTTTGTGTTAGGAAAATTCAGGACTGCTATGTGGACTAAGTAGCTAGGCTAAAAAAAGTTGCATTATGTCAAAGAGTTCAATCCACGTGGGAACATGGGGAAAAAGCCTACTTTCATGTTGCTATTAAGGGTAAGGCTAGACTTTTAATTGCTCAGTTGAGGACCGGTTCTCATCATCTTAGGTGTGAAACTGGTAGGTGGATGGTCCCCAAGGAAGTTTGGGAAGACAGGATATGCACTTTCTGCAGCAAAAGAATAGTTGAAACTGAGTGGCACTTCATCTTCAAGTGTGTTGCTTATGATGATATCTGCATTTAGTATGCGAACAACTTGAAGGGAGGAAGCTTACATGAGCTCTTTGAGGAAGCAAAGCTCCACATAACGACTGGCTTCTTGGTCAAGATGAATAGTAGAAGAGGCGACATTAAAAAGATTTTGAAAGTGTCTTAGGGTTGCGGCTCTTGGTCCCTTAGGTTGTTTGGCCTCATGGACATCATTAAAACTCATTCATTCAAAACAATTGAGACTCCAAATCTTGTCTTTATTCATTAAAACATTTGCCCTAGCTGCTTCCAAATCTATTGCGTCAATTAAAAATAAGTCAATAAAACATGTGAAAACCTAAAATGCATTTGGGAATAATTTAACCCAATTTTATCCAATTGAAATGCACTTGAACTGGAAAAAAATGATCGAAACTCATTGACCACAATTTTTTTGAGAAACAAATTGCCACCAGCAGTGATCCGTGATTAATCATGATTTTTCTACATTTTCTGCTTCTTTACTCTGAACAACTTTAAAAATATGATCGAATGTTGTTCAAAGTTTGTATAAAATTTTCAAGCCTTCTATATCTCGACGACCATTGTTTTGTAAAGTTTATGTGGGTACTTATCTAGTGATTAAGCCTTGTGTTACCACTAATAATTAAATTTAAAGATAAATTAACTGAAAGATGTTAACTAAAGGGTAACCAGTTTTCAGTACGGATACATTGGCCCTATTAAAATGTCTTACCAACTGATTGCAAAAGTTATGACTAGCAGTTGCACGAAATTGGCTCATAGGGTAAAATATTAAATAACGATATAATCATAATTTAAATACATAAGTTTATGTTAAATAATAATATGATGATAATTAAAATAAGTTTTGGCATATTTTTTAAAAGACAACAATGGAGTTCCATGTCGCTTCCAGTATTAGATTTCAAATGTCGTGCCACTTTGGCCATATTTCGGCAATATTCTTTTGACATGATTTTTACCTCACTCTATTTTGTACTCTAACTCTGATTACTGGCAGAAGTTGGTGGCATTATTATTCACCCAAAGAAACATACAATGAATGTTGCCTTAAATTGTAGGGCATTTTCAGATCCAGAACAAATTCGTAAAAAACATTAAAGATATGAAAGGGATCTCTAAGATCTTTGCGGAAAAACAAGGCGATTATAAGCTGCCACCTACTGATCAAACCCTGCAACCCCTCCATGCTCTAGCGGATTCAAAAATGAATTGAAATGGACCTTATGGAGAAGATGGCAAAAAAATACATGAGTTTCAAGTGTTGTACGCATGAGTTTCCTCAGTAGTCCGGTTGCACTCTGCTTAAATATAAATTAGTATCATACATAGTTCATTCAAGAAGCAAATGTCGTCCCAATTCTTTTGGTGGACTTTGATGCATAACAAAATCCTGACTCTTGACAATCTGAAGAGGAGAGAATTCCATATGCCAAACAGGTGCATTCTCTGTGGTGAAGAGGAGGAGTTTGTTACTCACCTCATTCTACATTGTAACTTTGCTTGGGAGATCTAGAGTCGTATTATGCAGAGTCTGAATTTGTGTTGGGTTTTCAATGATAGTGTGGTTGCTCTGGTCAGAGCCTAGAGACCTCCCTTCCAACCAACATTCCCAATTGTCAAGGAACTTTGGTTACAAATTCCCCCCCATCTTACCTGGAATTTGTGGAAAGAATGCAATAATAGAATCTTTAGGGAAAAGTATAGAACCCCCTTGGAGGTTTTTCAGACCTTTTCCAAATTGCTAGCAGAAACATCAATTCCTGTAAATTCAAAGCTGCTGAGAATCCCCCAGGGAAGGAAGAACAAAGTTTATTGCAACAATGGACTGTCAACGCGAATAACTGTCAAATTGATAATTCTAAAAAGATAGCTAGGGCCAAAAGGACCCTGCCTCAAAAAGGTTGGTTCAAACTCAATTTTGATGAGGCGGCCAAAGGGAATCCTGGGGAGGCTAGTGGAGGAGACATAATCAGATTCGATTCGGGGATGTTTGTGACTACTTACACAGGGGGAATTGGCATCAAGAGTAACATTTGAGGTCGAAGCCTTAGCTATGTTATGGGGTATCAAACTTGCTATTTCCTTGAACATTTGGCATCTGCATGTGGAAGGGGATTCATCATTAATTGTTAATGTTGCTTTGGGATCTACTAGTATAGGTTGGAATCTGGGAGACATTGTAGGTGATATTCATTTACTCCTTAATGCCATGGAGGAGTACAAGGTCTCTCATATCTACAAGGAAGGTAATGTTGTGGCAGATGCTATGACAAACCTAGGGATTAACAGTAATGGTTGGCAGTGTTGGAGGTCTTCTTCTAGGTTGCCCAGTGGGATTCAAATTCTCATTAAAAATGATGGATGTAAGAACACAAATTAAGTATTATGGGCTTCTCGTCATTACAAAATCTGGATGTGTCGGTGTGATTATTTTATTACGAGGGGTAATAAATCTTTAAATGAGTTTGGAGTTGTTGGATTTCAAACTCATAGCGGCGGGAAAAGAATTATTACTATTTAAATTCTTCTGAGTTGGAGTATTGAGATGGATTGGAGGGGACTGACTAGGAGATATATAAGGACGCTGAGGTGGTAAGTGATTGGAGGGCGAGATGAATGGTTGTCACATTGGCTCGGAAGGACGCTAAGGTGGCAAGTAATTGGAGGGCAGGATGAATGGTTGTCAGGTTGGCTCAGAAGGACGCTGAGGTGGCAAGTGATTGGAGGGCGGGATGAATTGATGATAGGTTGGCTTGAAAGGATGCTAAGGTGGCAAGTGATTGGAGGGAGGATGAATGGACAATAGGTTGGCTCGGGAGTAATAATTTTCTTACCATCTCCGTCTCCAGTGATGTTCACTTTTGTACGGGGTGGCGAGCGCAGGTCTTTTCTAAGGAAGAGAACCAGGGTGACAAGGGCAATGCATATCTCCAGAATTATGATGTCAAATTTAATTTAGGGTTCTCGTGGCCTTTGAAATGATGGAATTGCACGGAAGGGTTTATTAACTTCTGTGTATCCTACAAATCATTTCAACATAATTTGCCTTCTACATTTCTTTCTGCTCTAGTTGCATAGTTTATAGGAATTCAAGATGGGTGGCGACATTGTCAAGATTGAGCCGACATCACTCGATGAGTTTAGGAAGGATCCTACGGTGTGGCACATCATACAGGAGGGGGATGTGGCCCCCTTCCTTGAAGCAATGATTGTTCACGATGAGAATCTGTCCTGATAGTTCGCGGAGTCTTGGGATGATGATACCAGGCAAGTCCATGTGGGGGGTATAGGATTTGAAGTCTCTGAGGAAGTGATTGGGAAAGCCATGGGCTTCCCATAAAAGGCAAGAAGCACAGCCGACCTAATAAGGTGCCGGACCCCGAAAATATGGGGATTTTTTTTCAAAGAGGGAGAAGCTGCTGTGAAACTTCATGATAGGTTTGAAAGAGAAAAGTTGTTGGCTTTGTGGGGGTAAGTCTACCTCATGATCATGAAGTATTTCACCTTGGAGGGCCGATTCAAGGCAATCTACGATTACCATTTTGCTTTACTTAACCATTTCAGGAATAGGTTAGAGCTTAGTTTCCCCTTTTTTCTGTTGTCTTCTCTGGACAATTCCATTAAGTCTGCTAAGGAAATTTGTGCTAAAAACCCTAATTACCCACTCATCCCTATCCACCAAGGACTCATTCTTAGGTTGTATCATTTCCATTTGGCCCTGTGCCCCCCAAAACAAATCAAAGTCAGTATGCTCGAGGATACCCCGTCAGCCTAAACTCCTGTTGCTTAGGGTAAAGCCAAGAAATTTGTTGGGTCCCTCAAAATATCCCCAAAAAACCTGAAGGGGGGACCCAGAATTGAGGACAACCAAGGTAGTAACCCTATTGGTACCCCTACTCCTGATTTTAAGACTAAACCCCCAAGAAGGCTAGCTAGAATCTTGATACCCCTAACTTGGAGACCAGGAAGGAAACTGTGGTGTCGGCTAAAAGGGACCAGATGGCTGAGGAGGATGAGGGCAATTTGTAACCCAAGAAGGCTAAAATTCAAAGAGCAGAGTCAAAAAGGGATGAGGGGCCCTTGAAAGTCATAGACCTTGACTCAGGACCTAAACAGATGGGGAGTTGGGACGGGGGTGATTTTGGTAAGTATGTTGCCCAAGGTGTGCGTAAGTCCAACCGTATTGTTGGTATCCCGTCCACCAATCCCCAGGCAATGGACATTTCTGAGGATTTTGAGTTTGTGGAGGACACCATTGGAGAGGGTGAAGATGAAACACCCATCGAATCTGTTCATGAGGATTAAGGAGCAAGTCACTTTGTTGAATTCAACAAGTCTGGCTCGGAAGAGAAGGAGGAGGATGTTGAGGAAGTTTGGGGTAAGAAGAAGAAGGGTGGTTGCTCGTTGTGTAGCAAGACTGCGGAAGAGCTAACGGTGCTTAAAGCTAAGATGGACAAGATGCAGAAGAAATGGCGGGTGATGACTGAATTTTCTACCAAGACTCTCCATCGAGCGGCTTCGGTGTTTGCTGTTAAGGATTTTGATGATAAGGTCAGAGATGTGGGGGTGGATAGTCTAGGTGACTACAAGGATATGGTTAACTTCCTAACTAAGTATGGGATGACTAATAGTCCTTAGTGGGTTTGCTAGTTTTTTGTGTTTTTGATTAGTCTCATTTTTTTACTGTTGTTTATGTGTTGTTAATGTATTGTTTCTGGCTCGTTTGAGGCCTTTTTTGCCCTAGGGGCAGCTTTGTAAAGGGTTCTAGACCCTTTTTTCTAGCTGAACTAATCAAAAACAAGACATTTGCTAGCATCTATTTAACAAGGTTCCCCATGGATGCATCCCTGACATTTTTCTATATGTCCCCATACCAGAGACATTTCAGGGACACCTCAGAAACATTTCCTAGTCATCCCCAATAAAAAATATTTGGCCATGACGTCCTAGAAATGCAAGGACTTTGCAAGGATGATCAGACATCCCTGAGACAGCTTGGGACGCCAATGTTGTCTCCCAACCATCCCCGTACAATTGCAATCATATTTTTTAAAAAGACCCAAAATCAATTAAAATTTATTTAATGTTTTCTACCTGCATGTCCTCTACTACTCTAATTTTCTATAGATTAGAAAGCTTTACTATGTGCCTTTCTGTTAGGTAAATAGATGATGCTTCAAACAAGCATGCAATTGATGACAGGGGCAAAGAAATTGTCGGGTAATGTTTATTTTTAGATTTCCAACAACTACCACATCCCAGAAAGCTCTCTCTGCTCAATCACCCAATATCTTATATCTAAACTAGTCTATAATGCCCAAAATCTAAGATTTCAAGTTATAAATTTTGCAATTAAGAGGCACTATTTGCTCAACCAAGAATGGGGAGAAAGCAATATGCAAATTTTTTAGACTAACCAACAATATAGAGAATCATTATAACAAAATTTGCTATTTATAGTACAAAACATACCATCGTAACCTCAAGTGGAGAAGCAACCTCCTTGTCGATTTCATTCACTGAAAGTACTCTTGTAAGCTCCCATGAATAATCCCCTTAAAGTTCCCCTCCAAATTCTTCTTGCATCTTTTGTTGTGATCTCTTTAGATTGTTCCCATTTTCATGAGAAAACAATCTCTTTCCTCAAGCTCCTTACTAACTTCCTTCAAACTATAGGCTACACATAAACTAGGGTGTCCTGATTTTGTAAAGAGACTGCAAATCTAGCAAGGAGGTCTGCCACAACATTATAATTTCTTGTTCCATGTTCAAGAAACTGAAAATTTTTAACATCCTCTATTCCTGCCACTCCAAGATTTCTTATTGTTGCCCAATCAAAATTGAGTCTGTACTATGCCATCTATTAGAAAAATAAGTCGTGCAGAATTGAAATAACAGTGAATTAGCAATAAAATCACAAAATAGACAACAGAGATCTACGTGGAAAACCTGGTAATGTAGCAGAAAAAAACCACGGGCAAAGATCTCTCAATTTTATTCTCAGAAGAAAATTCGCAATTACAAAACTTTTCTCATGCCTTGGGATTCAAGCTCGACAACCTTAAGTAATCACGAAAAAGCCATGCAAAACTGATCAAATCTAAAGATAGATCTCCATGCATAAAAGCGTGAGTGGCACTTCCGCATGCGATTTTGCATGGTGTACATGTGGAACATGGCAAAAAAAATCACTACTAGAATAAGTCAAACTAACTTCACATTTCAACAATCTCCCACTTGAAGTCATGTTTCTGCTTTGCGAATAACTCCTCATATTGAGAGACCAATGCTGTTGTTGCCTATCATCAAGTGATGTGCAAGCCAAAAGAAGTTCTGCACCATATGAAATTCTCTCTACTAGTATGCTTCGTCAAAATATCTGTTGGACTTATATCAGTGTGTATCTTAACCAAAGAGACTTGTCCTCCTTCCACCACCTCACATACAAAGTGATATTGTACATCAATATGTTTCGTTCTGGCATGATAAGCTGAGTTCTGTGCTAAATGTAAAGCACTCTGGTTGTCACAATGCAACACCATGTTATCCTACTTTACCTGCAATTCACACAAGAGTCTATGAAGCTAGATTGCCTCCTTGCTAGCCTGTGTTGCTGCCATATATTCTGCTTTAGTAGTAGACAAAGCCACCATTGTCTGCAACTTTAAAACCTAGCTAACAGGAGAAAACATAACCTGTAGTAGATTTTCTCTTATCTCTATCTCCACCAAAATCTGCATCCACATATCCATTAACCTAAAAACTACTCCCACTATAACAAATAGCAGCATCAGAAGTGCCCCTCAAATACCTGAGAATCCACTTCACAGCCATCCAGTGATCACAACCTGGATTCGCCATGAAACGACTTACTCCCACTACTTGTGCAATTTTTGGTCTAGTGCACACCATAGCGAACATAAGACTACAAACTGTTGATGAGTACGGTACAAAAGACATCTATGTCTTCTTTGCTTCTGTGCTAGAGGAATGTTTTGAAGATAATTTAATATGAACAGGAAATGGAGTACTAACTAGTTGTGCACTTTGCATGTTGAAGCGCTGCAAAATCTTCTCCACATAAGTCTTTTGTGTCAACCAAATTTTCATGTTCTTTCTGTCTCTGTGTATCCTCATTCCAAAAATCTGATTTGCATTTCCTAAGTCCTTCATTTCAAACTCCCTAGCAAGCTGAGTTTTTAACCCAAAGATTCTTTGCATGTTGGGACCTGCTACCAACATATCATCTACATACAAAAGCAAAATAATGAAACTGTCATCTTCATACCTTTTAAAATAGGCACAATGATCAGCCTCACATCTACTAAAACCCAAACTCATCATGAAGGAATCAAATCGCTTGTACCAACACCTTGGCGCCTATTTCAAACCATACAACGATTTGTTCAACCTGCATACTAGATTCTCCTTGTCTTTTTCCTCAAAACCTTCTGATTGTAGCATATAAACTTCCTAAGAAAGATCACCATGCAAGAAAGTTGTTTTAACATCTAACTGTTGTAATTCCAAATCAAGACTAGAACCAAGAGCCAAAACAACTCTAATTGTACTTAACCACACCACGGGTGAAAAGATTTCATCAAAATCAATACTAGATTTATGTGCATACCCCTTGGCCACCAACCGAGCTTTATATTGATCCACATTATCGTTTATATCCCTTTTCAGTTTGAAGACCCACTTGTTGCCAATAGCTTTTCGCCCCTTAGGCAATTGCACAAGCTCCCACATTTTATTTTTATGTAGAGCTCTCATCTCCTCATCCATGGCTTCTCTCCATTTATTTGAATCTTCATCTTCGCAAGCCTCCTGATATGAGCTAGGCTCACCAACATCAGTAAGTAATGCATAAGCTAAATTACAATTAAGAGAATACCTTGTTGGTGGATTGATAACTCTAGTGGATCTCCTCGGAAGAGGTAATGTGTTACTCTGTGGCTCATTTGGTTGTTCAACCTCATCAAAAAACTGCTTCTGATTATTATCTTGCTAATTTTCATGAATAGGTGGCTAATTTTCATCTAGCACCTCCAAATTAGCATCATACTTTTCCACCTCTACTGGAACAATTTATGTACTTTGTTGTTCTTTACTTCCTTGCACTGATTTTTCATTAAAATAAACATCTCGGCTAATAATAATCTTGCGAGCAACAGTATCCCACAACTTGTACCCCTTTGTACCTTCTACATAGCCAAGAAAAATACATTTCGTGGACTTCACATCCAGCTTATTCCTATCCTCTTTGGAAATATGAGCATAAGCATCAAAACCAAAAATATGAAGAAAGGAATAATCAATAGGTTTACTTGTCCAAACTTCTTCAGGAATTTGCCGTTCTAGAGCTATAGTGGGTGATCTATTAATCAAGAAATAGGTTGTATTAATAGCCTCAACCCAAAATTTATGCTCCAATCCAGCAGTGCTCAGTATACATCTAGCTCTTTCCATAATTGTACAGTTCATCCTTTCAGCAACACCATTTTGTTGTGGTGTTCTAGGAACCGTCACCTGCCTTACAATACCATGCTCACTCTAAAACTAATTAAACTCGCCTGAACAAAATTCCACTCTGTTATCTATTCTAAGACACTTAATTGTCTTACCTTTTTGATTCTCTACCAAAGCTTTAAACTTCTTAAAATAAGAAAATACATCAAATTTCTTCTTCAACAAGTAAATCCACACCTTACAGGAACAATCATCTATAAATGAAACAAAATATGACGAACCTCCAATTGATGTAACAGGTGCTTGCCAAGTATCTGAATAAATTAAATCTAGAATTTCTTTACTTCTGGTAGTGTAACTAGAAAAACTCAACCTATTTTATTTTTCAAACAAACAATGCTCACAAAAATTCAAATCTCTAGATTTAGCACTTGGGAGAAGATTTCTATCTAGCAGTACCTTTAGACCACGTTCACTCATGTGGCCTAGCCTTTGATGCCAAGTAGATAATGAATCCATTTTTGCATCTAATACCACTGTAGCCTCTCCACTGCAAGTTTCTCCAACCAGCCTGTAGAGATTGCCAACCTTTTCTCCCTTTAGCACCACCAATGCTCCCTTTGTTACCTTCAGACAACTATTTTCTCCACTAAATCAATAACCTTGCTCATCGAATACTCCAAGTGATAGCAGACTTTTCTTCAAGACTGGTACATGTCTTACATGCTAAAGTGTCCTTACAATCCCATCAAACATTTTGATTTTGACCTCTCCTTCACCAATAGCTTCACAGTTGTCATTTCCCATGTAAACCATACCTCCATCACATGACCGGTAAGAAGAAAACCAGTCCTTATGAGGAGTCATGTGAAAAGAGGCACCAAAATCAATGATCCAAACATGATGAAATGAACCTCTTAGATTAGCAGACAAAATCCCTCCATCTTCCAATGGTGCTTCAGCTTCTGCTGTATTTGGCTCTGATGGCTACGAGCTAGAATTTTCTTTGTTTGCTTTCGGTAGCTTGTAGTCCTTTTTGGCATGCCCTATTTTTCCACAGTTCCAATACTTAAACTCTTTTCCACCCCTTGGATTTTGGCCTAGCCTGTCCACGCTTAGCTTTCTCTCTTTCTGGAGTTCTGCCCCTTGCGAAAAGGGCATCAGAGGAAGAAGTCCCTTAAGATTGAAAGGAAGCTAGGTGTGCGAAAAATGCTTCCTACGCTAATCTAATGAGAGATATATGCAAATTCCAATTAACCTTTACAGTTACAACGTTATTATCACAATAACAGAGATATTGCAGCAATACACACACACACACATACAAAATGTAGAGAGAGAGAGAGAAGATATACATGGGGAAAACCCTTACGAGTGAAAAACCCCACACTCCAAAACCTGCAAAATGTATTATCAAAATAAGGAATGTTTTCAACACACTTGCAATGCAAGTCTTTATAGGAGTCTTCGACACTCGTATCTGGAGATATTTCGGCAGCATAACAGTACCTGTTAATCACAATATGCATCTCCCATCCAAACACCTAGTTATATAGAGTAGTAGTACGAATGGAGGTAGCTTCTAGAGCAAGTCACACAAGGAACTCATCCAAATCCATGTGGCCCAATTTCCAAGGCTATAAAACATGCGTATGACACTTGTAAGAGATTCTCTTTCATCCCTTACAACCCCCCAACTTGGGCGCCCCAAATTTGCCCAATTAAGGTATGACAGATGCTCTTACAATGTCATAAAATCCGTCATATATGACAACTCTTACAGTTGTAAGAGAATCTGTCATAACTAACTATTAATAGCAAATTCTCTTACAACCTTGTCATAGTCAAACTTGGGCGCCTACTTCCTCCATGCAAGATGCTTTCAGACACTTGTCTTCACCTGTCATAGAATCTACCATTTCTGACTCTTACATGTCATAGATTCTATCATAGGAATCAGTCATAACTCTTACGCGTCATAAACCTCTTACAACACCCGAAAGATGCTGACACATGGCAAAACTCTTCTACCACAAAGTGGGACGCCTATCTCCTCATATGAGGACAAAAATACATGTGGTCACCTTCCATGTAGAATGACACATCACCATGCCAACTCCCACAAAGTGACGAAATAGGATTTACATCCAAATTACAATAATAGGCAAAAAATAAATACAATTAAATAATAAATGCTAGAAATTTGTAAAGGTTGAGACACCTTAATTCCCAACAGTCTCCCACTTGTTGAACACCTTTCAAGAGTTAATGAAAATAACGGGATTTAACTGCTATAGGCCAAGAGGCCCATAGACTCCGAACACCATCTGAACTTCTCTGTGCCCACTGGTTTCGTCAGTGCATTCGCAACATTCTTCAAAGTGTCTACCTTCTCCAATGTCACCTTCCCATCTTCTACCATGTCTCGCACAAAATGAAACTGTACATCAATATGCTTTGTTCTGGCATGGAAAGTTGGATTCTTTGCTAGGCAAATCACACTCTGACTGTTGCAACAGATAGTAATCTGTCATGCATCAACACCAATATCTGAACACAATCTTTTAAGCCAAATGGCTTCTTTACAAACATGAGTAGCTGCCATATACTCAACTTTTGTCATGGACAAAGCGACCACAGGTTGCCGCTTACTCATCCAACTAATTGCACCACCGAACATAGTAAACACATAAACATTGGTGGATCTCCTGCTGTCAATGTCACCTGCCCAATCAAAATCCACAAATCCACGAATACTTACAGAATGCGGAGGTCCTGTAGGATGACCATAATAACATAGGGAATACTCAGAAGTACCCCTCAAATATCTAAACACTCTCTTTACTACATCCCAATGTACCCGTCTAGGATTAGCCATAAATCGACTAAGGACTCCCACTGTTTGGGCAATGTCTGGTCTAATACAGATCATAGCATACATCAAGCTGCCAACAGCACTAGCATAAGGCACTCTACTCATGTCCTCTACCTTAGAAGGAGATTATGGACAATCATTAACAAATAACTTTGTCCCCATAGAAACAGGGACACACAATGGTCTACAATCTACCATGCTAAACCTATCCAACACGATCTTCACATACTTTGGCTTAACCAAAGTTTTTTGTTTGCTCTATCTTTTTTGATTTCCATTCCCATAATATACCTGGTTGTCCCTAAGTTTTTCATCTCAAACTGTGCTGACAACTGAGACTTCAAATCAGAAATCATATTCTTACCATTCCCAATTAACATCATATCAACATACAATGCAATGATGAGAATGCGATCATTGTCAGATTTATAATACACACAATGATCTAATTTCAATCTCAGAAATCCAATGGACAACACAAAGGCATCAAATTTCATATACCACATCCTAGGAGATTGCTTCAAACTATACAAAGATTTTTTCAGCTTGCAAACCAAATTTTCTTTACCTTTCTCTATGTAATGCTCTAGCTGTGACATGTAAATCTCTTCCTCCAAATCACCATGAAGGAATGTTGTCTTCACATCCATCTGCTCCACCTCTAAGTCATAAGCTACTGCAAGAGATAACAGGAACCGAATAGATGTCATCTTTGCAACAGGAGAGAAAATTTCACCATAATCAATCCCTTCCACTTGAGTACCCCTTCGCAACCAGTCTGGCCTTGTACTTTTCAACACTACCATCTGCACCGAATTTCTTCTTGAACACCCATTTACAACCAACAGGATTTCGTCCTTCAAGTAAAGGCACCAAGTCCCAAGTTTTGTTTTTCTCCAAAGAAGTCATTTCATCTTCCATGGCCTCCTTCGAGGAACCTGCATCTTTCATGCCCATAGCCTCTGTCACAGTTCTAGGCTCATCAGTGTTAGTAAGCAAGGCAAAAGCACAACTATAATCAAGCAATGAATAACCAAACCTATCAGGTTGCTTCCTTGTTCATGTAAACCTCCTCAAAGGTTGAGGTTGAAGTTCTACTTCTTCTGAGCTTTCAGAGCTGCTAGAGCTCTCCTCATCATCAGGTCTCACAAGGTCTATTAGTTCAATCTTCTCAGGGGTAGTAGGATACTGAATCACATCCTCTTTCTTTTCTTTCTCTTCTGGTTGTAGAACAACAGAAGAAGGTGTTAGCTCTATGAAGATAACACTTCTACTATACAACATTTTTTTAGCCACATGATCCCAAAGCTTGTATCATTTCACACCACCATAGCCAATGAAGATACACTTAATAGCCTTGTTCTCCAATTTTTACCTCTTCTCCCTAGGCACATGAGCATATGCCTCACAACTAAAAACACGAAGATGTCTAAGAGAAGGCTTCTTACCAGACCACACCTCCATGGGTGTCTTACCAACAAGAGCTAATGTAGGAGACATGTTTACCAGGTAGCAAGCAGTGGCTACAGCTTTAGCCCAAAACTTTTGTTCGAGGCCAGCTCCACTAAGCATACTCCTAGCCTTCTCCATCAGTGTCCTATTCATCCTCTCTGCAACTCCATTTTGTTGCAGGGTGTATGGAGTTGTCTTATGTCTTTCAATCCCATGTTCTTTACAAAATTTAGCGAATTCTGTGGAACAGAAATCACCACCGTTGTCAGTTCTCAAACACTTAATCTTTTTACTAGTTTGATTCTCAACAAAAAGCTTTAAACTCTTTGAACCGACTAAAGACTTCAAATTTGCTTCTGAGAAAATAAATCCATGTCCTACTATAATCATCTATGAAAGATACAAAATATACAGATTTGGAAATCGAAGGAACACTAACAGGACCAAACACATTAGAATGAATAAGGTCCAACACACCTGAAGACTCGTGAGAACTAGAGTAAAACTAAACATGGTTTTGTTTTCCATATATACAATGTTTGCAAAAGTCAAACTCGAGATTACAATCATTTAACCCCTCAACGAGGTTTTTATTTTTCAGGGTTCTAAGACCCTTCTCACCAATGTGGCCAAATCTCTTATGCTATAACATTGTCTTCTCAGCAGGAAGCTTGACTTCCAAAGCATGAGCACTCTTAGGTACCCAAAATGCACTACCATCAAAATTTGTTACAACAGATCTTTTCACTGTTGGTTCCAATGGTGGGGATGAAGTGACTGCAACTCTTTTCTTCGAGTCAAAAGAACTATTGCATTGTAAAATGCATGCCCCCAGCTGAAACATAGTACCTCTCCGAGTACCCTTCGCAAGCACCATAGCTCCTCTAGTCATCTTGCATCCTTCTTTCGAAAAGACAACTTGCACACCTGCATCATTCAATTTACTTACAGAGAGCAAGTTTCGTGCCAAGCCTGGGATGTGCATGACCCTAGAGATCCCCTTCACTCGTCCATTAGGGAATCGAATTGAGACTCTTCCACGACCAACAATCTTCAAATGAAAATCATCACCCAGGTAGACTCTTCCACCATCGAACTCTTCATACTTTGTAAACCAGTCTCGATGCGAGGTCATGTGGAAAGATGCACTGGAATCAATCAGTGACACATCATCAGATGCATGGGTGGCCAAGGCTGCGATGAAAGCATCACCATCATCTTGTGACTTGTCAAAATCTGAATCTACGACATTCTTTTTCTTCTTCTTTTTCTCCTCTTTGCATTCCTTTCAAAAATGCCCAGATTTACCACAGTTCCAACAGAGAGCCTTGGACTTTCCAGGAGATTTGGATCTACCCTTCTCAGCTTTCTTGTCCTTTTTTTTCTCTTTCTCCTTGGGTCTTCCACGAACCGCAAGAGCCTCTTTGGCCGACTCGGTTGCCCTTCTCCGCATCTCTTCATATAACAGCGAAGACACTACCTCATCCATCTTGAAAGTGGTTGTAGTGCTTCTGATGGCCATTACAAGATGATCCCACGAATCCGGCAAAGAACAAAGCAAGGTCATACATCGATCTCCTCCTCCATTTTCACACCCACGGATGTCAACTGTGCAACTATAATGTTGAAAACATTCATATGATCTGCAACAGATCCCCCATCTTCCATCTTCAAAGCAAACATCTTCTTCAGGAAAAGCTTGTTCACCAAGGACTTGGCCTGATAAACATCTCTCAGCTTCTTCCAAAGTTCTTTCACGGTCTTCTCCTCATGGACATTTAATAGGACAGAGTCAACTAGATTGAGTCTTATAAGACCCTTAGCCTTCCGATCTTTGAAATCCCAATCAGCTTGCGGAGTTGCCGTAGGTTTTGTGCCATTAACAATTTCCCATAGGTCTTGATCAACAAGCATGTCTTCCATCTTGAGTTTCCACAACTCAAAATTTGTGCTGTTAAAATTCTTCACCTCTAATCTTCCGGATGTGCCTACCATCTCCTTCCTGCAACAAGATTTCAGAATACTCTGCACAGACTCCCACTCAATCTAAGATCAGCTCAAAAAACCCCTACCTAGCAGCTAGGACCAAAATTGGTCAGGCTCTGATACCAACTGAAAGAAAGCTAAGTGTGTGGAAAACGCTTCCTATACTAATCTAATGAGGAGAGATGTATACAAATTCAAATTAACATTTACAGTTACAGCGTTATTATCACAACAGAGATATTGCAGCAATACACACACAGAGAATGTATATATATATATATATAGGTGGGGAAAACCCTTACGGGTGAAAAAACCCCTACGACACACTTGCAATGTAAGTCTTTACACGAGTCTTAGACACTCGTATCTGGGGATATTCCAGCAGCATAACAGTACCTGTCAATCACAATATGCATCTCCCATCTAAACACCTGGTTATATAGAGAAGTAGTACGAACAGAGGTAGCTTCTAGAGCAAGTCACACAAGGAACTCATCCAAATCCATGTGGCCCAATTTCCAAGGCCATAAAACATGCATATGACACTTGGAAGAGATTCTCTTCCATCCCTTACAACCCCCCAACTTGGGCGCCCCAAATTTGCCCACTTAAGGTATGACAAATGCTCTTACAATGTCATAAAATCCATCATATATGGCATCTCTTCAGTTGTAAGAGAATCTGTCATAACTGACTATTAATAGTAGATTCTCTTACAACCGTGTCATAGTCAAACTTGGGCGCCTACTTCCTCCATGCAAGATGCTTTCGGACACTTGTTTTCACCTGTCATAGAATCTACCATTTATGACTCTTACATGTCATAGATTCTGTCATAAGAATCTGTCATAACTCTTACGCGTCATAAACCTCTTACAACACCCGAAAGATGCTGACACATGGCAAAACTCTTCTACCACAAAGTGGGACGCCTATCTCCTCATATGAGGACAAAAATACATGTGGTCACCTTCCATGTAGGATGACACATCACCGTGCCAACTCCCACAAAGTGACAAAATAGGATTTACATCCAAATTACAATAATAGGCAAAAAATAAATACAATTAAATAATAAATGCTAGAAACTTGCAAAAGTTGAGACACCTTAATTCCCAACAGAGATGTCTTCCGCCTTGAATCTTCAAAAATTACTGCGGCTACCACATCTTCAAAAACAAGTTTCCCTTTCGGTGCTGAGTTACTCAACACCATAACTAGTTGATCCCAAGTTTCATGCAAAGAGCACAAGAGTATAGCTGCTTTATCATCTTCAATTTTCACCTCCACTGAAGCAAATTTGCTAATCAATGTGTTGAAATTATTGAGATGATCTGACTAAAGAACTGTCATGCATCCTTAGATTGTACAACTGTCGTCGTAACAAAATTTTATTTGCCAATGACTTTGTCTCATATAGCTTTTCTAGCTTAGTCCACAAATCATGTGTCTTTTCTCCTCTGCAACATTGAATAAAACCGAATCAACCAGAGATAACTAAATTGTAGCTCTAGCCATGTTATCTTGCTCATCCCAATCCTCTTGCTTCATGGCTGCATGTTTTGACGTTGTCCCCTTGAGAGCCAAGGCACATCCATCCTTCACCAATAAGGCTTGAACCTTTAGTTTCCACAAAGCAAAATTAGAACCATCAAATTTTTTAACCTCAAATCTGGTAATCGTGCCTCATGTCATTGCTTTTCACAAAGATGGAAAAAAACCCACAAAACAATTTCTGCACAAAACTGTACTTTGATACCAACTATTAGAAAAATAAGCAGTCTAGAATTGAAATAACACTGAATTAGCAATAAAAGGACAAAATAGACATCAAAGATTTATGTGAAAAACCTGGTAATGTACCAGGGAAAAACCACGGGCAAAGATCTTAAAATAAGAAAATACATCAGATTTATTCTTCAACAGATAAATCCACACCTTACGGGAACAATCATCTTAAAATGAAACAAAATATGACGAACCCCCAATTGATGTAACAAGTGCTTGCCAAATATCTGAATGAATTAAATCCAGAATTTCTTTATTTCTGATAGTACAACTAGAAAAACTCAACCTATTCTATTTTCCAAACAAACAATGCTCACAAAAATTCAAATCTCTAGATTTAGCACTTGGGAGAAGATTTATATATAACAGTGCCTTTAGACCACGTTCGCTCATGTGGCCTAGCCTTTGATGCCAAGGAGGAATCCATTGGGATTATATAGTGAACTAAGAAAGTTAAGAATTTGTAATGAGAAGGAAGATTCCATGTGTTTGTTATGTGAAAATGCAACATGTTTGTTAAGTTCTCCTTGGGATTATATAGTGAACTGAGAAAGTTTGGAATTTGTAATGAGAAGGGAGATTCCATGTGTTTGTTGTGTGAAAATGCAACATGTTTGTTAGGTCAAAATTGGACTCACTGATGTTTTAGAATAGGTCAAAACTGTCCACTTAATCTGAATTTTGATGACTCTAGCAAGTTCCACTACATCTCAAATATAGCCCTTGAATAGTTGCCCATTATACTCTTTCCAAAAATTCTATATAATAAAACTAGGCAGCAGCATATTTTATGTGTTTTTGTTATTTTGTAGTTGAAACTTGCAGCCTTTGGACATTTTGTTATATTTTTTAATTTTACATAATATTTAATATATCGCATGCACATTGATAATGAATAATGAAAACAATTAAATTTTGTTAATTTGTTCGACTCTCATCTTAACTTTCAATTCAACTTTAATGTTATGTATTGAGGATCTATAATGTACATGATGAATGCCTCATCAATGTTATCATATGAATATTTGAAATTTTGTTTTTTTTAATAGCCGTACCCTTTGCCATCCCCTGCCATCCCCAAAAATGGCACTCAAAAAAATCCATCCCCAAAACGCGTCCACCCTGTCATCCTCATCCTAGAAACTCGGTGGAACATAGCTATTTAATAATTGAACTTACCAGTGATCTGAAAAAGTTAAATATCTAAAATAATAAACTGCAACCGAGCAGAAGTAAACACTTTGCCGCCTTGTTAAGTGGTCCAGCACGCTTAATGAAAAGTGACATGTTCAATAGTCATACGGCTAAGTAAAATGTTTATGTGAATCAAATGTCTCTTCGGGATGTTCCTCTTAAGTGGGTCACTAGCATGTTTTGCTGAGCATAAAGTTATGAACTATTATTTCTGCTTGGTATTCCTGATTAGATATGGTAGAATGAACATCAAATACTCCCCCTCCAAATGTCTTATAGATACAAAAAGATAGAAGCTCTGGTTCAATTCAATTCAAAAAACTATCTAGCAATAGGTTGAATGACACCTCTAAATATTTGGTTTTCAACAATCATTATAAGTTGTATTTTATGTTTCTATGCCTCCCTATATTAGATTCTAATTCGAAGTTCAGAAAAGCCCCTCTGATGCTACTGATGCTCAATAACCATTGCTGCCTGGGTTTAGTCCCTACAGATCTCCTCATGCTGCCTAAATATTTGATTTTCAACAATCATTGTAAGTTGTATTCTATATTTCTATGCCTCCCTATATTAGATTCTAATTCAAATATCAGAAAAGCAAGTCACTCTGATGCCACTGATGCTCAATAACCATTACTGTCTGGGTTTAGTCCCTACAGATCTCTTCATGCTACCTTTCAGGCCAAAGGAGTCCATATGATTAGATAAAATATTTCTTAAAGGCCTCTTTGTAAAATACAACAGCAAAAATTATCAGAACAATACAATACATAAATTTGTTGCCAAAGCACTACACAGCCCTGTATTCTATGTTGTGCTTCAGCTCCAGCTAATAATGTATTTTTCAAATTGATCAATGTAACATTTTTCCTTTGAGTAAGTCCTACCATGTTGGCTATGATACAGTGACATGTTATATCAAGGCTGTTATCCTGGAGAAAAGTATTTTCTGGCTATCTTCAAAATCAAGGCATCAAAATTGAGATCATTTCTGCTAAAAGGAAAATCCTTCCCAGGATCATTTCTGCTAAAAGGAAAATCCTTCCCAGGATATGAGGGCCTCCCCCAGTCAAGAAGTGTAATTTTTCTCCACAGAATTCCCAAACAACGTATTTTTTCTATCAATTGAGTGCAAATCAAAGCAACACCTCCAATATGATCCTCCATGTTTGTGCTTAAACTATCATGGTAACCACCTGCTCAAAACAGGTTTATTCTGCTATTGTGGCCTAAACAAAAATGACTTCCAGTTTCACACAAGGATTTTTCTCTATAAAGCTTTTAATGTTGTCATCATTATGAAATTTCCATGTATACAATGCTTGTCTTTGAGTCAAACCAACAGGATATATTCTGTAAATCTTCAACTCATTACTTCCACGAATCACTTCTGGCCGTTCAGTCTTCCAAATAGGCACATGATTCAGAGACTTAAACTTAGAAAGCACTGCTAGCTCAAGACCCTTCAATGTGAGGTTGTGAGACCTGGCCAAAACAAAGAGACATTCTTGATGAAACATAAATAAAAAGATAAGATTGACTATTTAAAAAAATCTAATAGAGAAAGCACAAACAACCATCATATAGCTTGCAGGGTTGTAAATATAAACATGCATAGATACACATTAGTGTAAGCCTATCGTAAATAATTGTCATCGCAATGATTTACTGTGTCATTCATGCAAAGCACATCTCTATCAGAAGAAATTTAACTGGACGATATCTATAAGAGAACACTATTATTTTGGTACAGAACTACAGATTTATATTATATATTGGTTACTATCATTTCCAACATTGAACCTCACATTGATGTAATATTATTTTAAATATATAGCTCTACAATTTCAATACAATATTGTTGGATTATAATTTTATTAGTTAATTTCCATCTTGTAGGCCTCACATCTCTTTCTAAATATAGGTGACACATTTCCTTTTAATATAGTGGGCTGATCCATAACAATCTAGAATAATTTTCACTTCATCAACCAACCCAGAAATCTATCAGAAAACAGAGCTGAAACAGGGTGCATTTTAAATGGCAACAAAATTGCTAATATACAGCAGGGTGGCAATTTTAATACCATCAGGGGCATTCCATTAGTGGTATGACAGTTTTATACATTTCAAATGAAAAAGCCAAGTAATAGCAAAGGACAGTGTCTCTTCCAATTCCATGGTACTTGTCAGCCCTCTGGCACACAGAAGGCCATTCTCAATCTTCCTATAAGAGGTATAAGCCCAATTGTAATACAGGTGTAGAGGAATGATTGAAGGAATCGAGAAAATTTAGGAAGTTCAGTTGGTTGTCGGAGCACGTATGGTGGTACAAAGAGAAGTTTGAATGAGCATAGCAATAGGGAAATTGTTGTAGCACCCTCTATCTTAACTATTTATAACTGTGCTAGCCAAAGGAAGGAGAGGAAGCTGCAAGTACAACTTCAAACTGGTTTTCCTCACACTGGAGCTCACAGATAAAGAGTAACATATACCAATTCTAGCAAAAGATACATTCTGTCTTTATGTTGATTTCAAACAAGCATAAGAAACTCGAGAGATTACATACCAGGGACCCACAAGCCCAATAATGGGTTTTGCTTCTCAAGGCAACCCAGCGCTGCTGAAAGGCATCAATAGGCAGGTGTCACAGGGGACTTAATTTCAGTTTACCTGAGTCTTAGCATCATTCCAAACACCTGGCAAAGCCATAGATAGTTCACTGGGACTTGTCTTGGCAAAAAGGAATACATCAAGAAAATTATGGAGACAGGCTCTCGGGTTGTGGCATCCTGCCTTAAATCTACCCGGCTTATGGATTACCAACAATTAAGGAGAGTGGTTAGTAACATCCACAAATTTCTTTGCTCATTTGAAGCTTATCAAGCCAAGTATGCTCGCAGGACATAAAATCAAGCAACTAATCATCTTGCTAAAAGAGCAGCTCATCTCCAACCTCATGACAAATTCCTTTCAGATGTATCAGATGATAAGGCACACAGAATTAGAAAGGGCCTCACCAATATTTCAGATATAGATATGCAGACCTCCTAATCAAACTCCTATTAGAACCCTCTGTTTGTCAAGGTGTTAAAGGGGGTAGCCTAGCCCCTTTCCTACTAGAAGAAGCTTAGCAATTAGATTGGATTCTGAAAGGAATATCTTGGATGGGGGAGAGCCTCTCCTTAATGAATGCTGCCTTTATCAATGCAGCTTGTTATCATGCCTGAAAAGACAATAGTGTTTCTCCCACATGCAACTAAATAATAGCAAGGTGAAGTCGTATTTTGGGAATATTTTGTTGTTAGGCGTTATCCTTTCTCATTGTCTTAACATCCAAACCCCCTCCTTCCCTCTGTCTTGCTTTACTATCCTACCAGGCAAAACATTCCAGGGCGACCTCGGTGCTTTTCTCTGCATCTAGTCCTTATCTGTGAGGATGCTGCTCTTGTGAGTTTGGCTATATATGATGGCTGAAGAGGAATTTCTGGGTTGGCTTCCTGGTGTGTCTCATTTCATCACTGTCTCTAGTTGATGCTTCAGTTTTGTGACCATCTCCTTAATATGCAAATGGTGGCCTTTTTGTGAAAAGTTTTTGTTTGCTGCATTCCAGGTGGCTCATTTTCAGCCATATCCATTTCTCCTTGCAGGTTGTTTTCTTTTTCTTCCCCTCCCAGTTCTTTCCTGGTTGTGTGTGGGTGAAGCCTCATTTGGTCAGTTATCTTCTGTTCTTGAGATGCCTTTCTTACTTCTCTATGAAGTTTCTCTCCCCCATCTGTTATGGCTAAGAAAAACTTTAAAGGTGCTGGTTTGCTCATCCCTCTCTGGACAAACAGAAAGTGAAGGCATGATGCCCATAAAACCTATCTCAAATGGACACACCAGAGCCTCAAAATGCTCTCCCCCTAGAATAGTGTTCTCTGAAGCATCTGGAGTGAATCAGAATTTTAAAGCCAACAGATAATGGGGTCGCCTCCAAAGTGCCTGCTATTGGCCTTCATTGCCTCCTGACCCATGTATCATACAATTTATACCAATGCTTTTGTGATAAAAGATTTTAACAAGACCCAGATAACTGGAAGTCTGAGACGCAGTCTGAAGACAGTGAAAGAAACTATCCCTGAAGTAAAAGTCTACTGCCAATTATATATGTCCTGCATTCTATTTTTAGCTGCAGAAGATGAAGATTTGCCCAGTTACTCTTAGATGACTCCCTTACTCTGCATCCCTTCCACATGCACCTCCACCGCCAAAATGCCTATTGTGATTGGAGAAGTCATTACGAACTGGGGAGTTTGAAGAATTGGTTCAAAGTAATAAAAAGCTGTCTCTACCCAACAGGATCAGATTGAACACTCGTAGTCCAGATAAACTATAATGTTGTCATGAAGTGTATTTTGACACACTTTAAAAGTTTGTGAGGGATGCAGATTTATTTGGTATAAAGACCTTCAAACTTCAGTCTCGTTGATTTTCAGGTGCATTTTATGATGTTCTGAACAAGGGGCTACTTGCCAGAGACTATTTTCAGCTTCAAACAGCATCTCTTCCTCAAACCATTTTATGGGTAAGGTTGTCAGTGAAAACAGTCCTTGGATTGTTTCTTATGTTGGTTGTCACCCAACAGCAGAAATGAAGAATGAATATGCTCCTGCTTCTGCTCCATCAGTGGCTCCAGCCTCCAAGACATGCAGATTTCTGAGTACCTGTACTCCTGGAACTGTGCCCTCTTATGGGGAATTTTGATGATGGATTTGCTGCTTACTGTCACAATGCTGTTTGGTTCTGGATTTACGGATTATTGATCCTGGTCTTTTATAGTAAAATTTAATTTTAATATTTGATTTGATGATTGAGAGTCCTCTCAATCGATTTGACTGGACTTCATATAGGGTTAATATCAGGGTTCATATTGTTTTTTATTAGATAAGCGCTTTTAACCAGAGCTATGAACCGGAATGGGTTTTGAAAGGACCCCAAAACCTTAAACAACAAGAATGGCCAACAACCCCAAGAAACAAGAACAAAGAGAGAAGAACCAACAGCAACAAGAGACTAGAAACAGCAAAGCAACAGGCCTTAAAACCAGAGACAGCAAGGCCACAGCAGAGGGACAGCCGTAACCACTATCATGGAGGTTTAAAAACAAACCTCACCAAAGAACTTTGAGGTGGAGTTACAAGCTTGACCCAATTGAGTTGAGTTGTCTTTTTTAGAAGATGAGTCAGGCTCAACCAAAGGACACCTATTCTTATCTTTCAATGGAGAGCCCTGCTCATCCCCTACAGGACCTACAATAACAGTGTCCATATCGTTTCCTTCATTCCTTGTAGCCTAACACTCATTAACAACATTCTGACACGCTTTCCCATGACCGGGAGCTTTTGTCTGGAATTCTTTGCATGAATGGGAGAAGTGCCCATCTTTATGACAACGCAGACAAACCTACGAAGAGGACTCGTAATGAATTCTCTGCTCCCAAACGCCAAATTTGGAGCACAATTTAATGACATCTAGCAGCACCTTATCAATATCAACACTCACACAAAATCTAGCTAAAACCAAGCGCTTCATAGATTTCGTAACATTGTCAATAGATAAAAATTGACCAAGGGCATTGGCTATACCTCGAATTATCACTTTGTACCAGTACTCTAAAGGAAGCCTTAGGAACCTGACCCAAATTGAAACCCTATTAAAATTTTCAACAGCATCAAAACCAGGAGACCATCTTTTCAACAAAAGATCAGACTTACCAAGGAACCAAGGGCCTCCCTGCAAAAATGTCATGCTTTCCTCAAGAGATTGGAAGGAGAAAAGGAAAAATCCATTAGTCATGGCAGCCACTCAAATCTGACCATACTCACCATCTTTTTTGGGCCCAGTTTCAGAAAACATCAATATTTGGACGAAAGCCCGAGAAACTCCCAATGGGGGCATTCCCCATGCAGGCAGTAGCTCTGTCAACATCAGCATCAGGAACCTTCAGAATGGTGCAAGATCCATCCAAATCATATGGAGCAGCACCCCCACAAAGGTCAAAAGCATGCAAACATGAAACAGAAGAGGAACCCCCCCCCACCACCGGCCGAGCCGAGGGATCCCCAATCTGCTCAACATTAGCCGACTTCAAACCCTGAGAAGAACTGATTTGCAGGTTTAGATTGGAATCCTACAAAACCTGGGTTGAAAGGGAACCCAAAGTCCCAAGAGTACCCTCTCCAAGACAACCCTGCAACTTCGACACATAGGGCGGCAGAACCTAGCAGGGCTCACCCCATCCAAAGACGAAATGAAACCATTCACGCTATGGCTAACTTGGGCAGACACAAAATGGATCTAGGTTGAGGCAGCAACCCCAGGGGAGAGCAATTGTTATCATGTTATTCATTTGGAGGTTTTCAATAACTAGCCAATTTTATTCTGCTACTGGTTGGAAATGAGTTAGATTGATGTATTTCTCTTTTGCCCAGTTTTAAAATATAATAATTTACCCATTTTCAAAATAGCGGAGCCCCACATTTCCTGATATACATGTAGGAGCCCCAAATTCCTTGCTATACTTATATGGGGCCCAAATTTCCTCCTATATATAGGACTTCTGACAACATAAGTATCATAAGCCTAATCATGAATCCGACACATAACTTGGCCTCTGATAGCTTCTACAAACTCTGAACCAGTACATTGAGGCTCGGTGAGTCTTGTTGAGGACTTGCAGATCGAGTACAAGAAAGGCTCAATGAGTTTGTAACCTTGACTGGCAAACTCGGCCAAGTCTGAAGGATGCAGAAAATCAACTTGAATTTTTAACAGATTACAGGTAAGGAATCACAAACCTGGATACAAGTCAAGGTTTGCAAGGTTGGAGCCTAAAATTGTATGGTCAACGAGTCCATGGTCAGGAATCACAAGTCTAATTAGATTCACGACTCCCAAGCCTAGACTGACAAGGTCCAGTTTTTTTCCTAAAAAGTCAAAAAAATGAAGGAAAAGAAAAAAACACACCAAACCTTAAGAATTGGGGAAAAAAAGACACTATAAGGCCACTTGGACCTTAAAACACCCAAATGATCTTTTAATTACTCATTTCACTTGTGATTTCATCTTTCACCCACTCTCAATCTGATTTTCCATTTTTGCTTCAAGGACCAATGGTTCATGGGCAAGGGCTGGATTCCATTTGATTTATGGTGATTGCATCCATAAGAGGAGCTAGTATAAGGGATTGGCTTTATTTTTGATACAATTTCTAGCATCTAGAAGTGGTAAATAGAATAAACCTTAAACCCTTCCCTCTTTCTTTTTGTAATGTCCCCTTTTTGGCGCAGACTGTTTGTGCGCATTATGCTTGTTCCTAGTCTTCCGGAGGCTATTTGTCATGTTTGGAAGAACTCCAACGTTCTTGAAGTGGTCGTGGCTCAGTCTTACAGAGCAATTGTTCATGTTTTTAAGTTCGGCTAGTCATTTGGAGTTCATAGATGCTTTCGGAATTCAGTTCCGACCTCTCGGGTGCTCTCCAACTTTCTTGGAGAAACATGTTATTTTTAGACAGTCACCCGACGGCCTCCGATTTTCATTCCAAGTCTTCAGTATCTTGTCGGTATGATCAAAATTGCAAAATTATATCATTTGGATGCTTTCCGCAACTTGGGTATATTATTGAGTTATTTAATTATTTATTCACTTAAGTTGTTTAAGGATGGGAAATATTAAAAGATAACTTAAGTGTAATAGCTCTTCGGAAAGGTAATTAAGTGTTTTAAAAGATAGACACTTAAAAAGGGGACCTTGCACATGAAATATTAATATTATTTCAAATAAAGTCTTTTGGAGAGAAAAAGTGATTTTTTGAAAAAAAAAAAAAACAATGAAAAAGCAAAAAAAGTTTTTTTTTTCCAAAAAAGTAGCAAAAAAAAAGTGATTTTTCGAAAAAGCAGTGAAAAAGCAAAAAAAGCACTTTTTCAAAAAACAGCGAAAAAGCAAAAAATGTTTTTTCCTAAAATGCCTCCAAAATGTTATAAAGGGGTTTTGAGCTCATTTGGAGGTTTATGCTGTTGAATATATTTTCATTTCTTCTGAAAACTTGTGCTGTTTAGCAGAGTTTCTTCTTTGGGGTTGTTTAGCCTCAACTTCTCATCTTGTTTCGGTTGTGGAAGATCAACCCTAGCTGGATATCTGGTGATTTTATTCAAAAATCATAAGGAGCTTCAATGGAGTCATCTTGCAGAGATTTTGGGTTGAATAGTTTTGATGTATTTTGATGTGTGAAGGTTTGAGATGTTTTTCAATGATATTTTTGGAGTATTTTTTGCTAAGTTTTGGGATGAGTTGTGGTGTGTGAAGAGTTTTGGGGTTGTGAGAAATATTTGTGTATTTCTAGTTTGCTGAGTTTTGTATCAGACCTGAGTATTTTGTTGTTAGATTGCTTTCAGAGGTGTATTTTCAGTGTTTGAGCTTCATTACATCAATAACCAGCAATAGAGCTTCATGGGTATGCTTCAGAGCTATGTCACCAGATTCGCCGATTTTCGGCCATGAGGTTCGAAAATTGGCGGATTTATGAAGGTCCAAAAAAATTCGTTGAAATACGGCAGAAATTCGTACGGCTTTAGGTTTTCTGTCGACTCCCTGCTAGTTCGTGACTCCCGAATCTAAGTACGTCTAAAATCTCCAGCAATGCACCGACAGGAACGGACTCAAGGAATACGCCGATAGGAACCGACGAGTTCAAGAAATTTTCCGTCGTGAATTTTTTTTTACAGCGCGAGACAATTTTCCGAGCACTATAATGCTCACATATAAAAGCCTATCGGCTAAGCAGTATAATGCTCACATATAATCATATGAGACTGATTGCCCACACGCAAGAATATATTATTAATATTATAAACATTCTGAATATATTACTAACATAAGCATTCTGAGCTTTTATTACTTATATAATATATGTCCATTCCTTAAATTTTTATAATATATTATATAACTTATAAGTAATGAATATATTATAAGTATAGATATATTATCTATTGCCTTACATAATATATTTAATATTTATTAAATATATAATAAATAATGGGTATAGATAGTGGCCTTTTTCACTTATATAATATATTTATTACTTATATAATATATTTTTTTAAAAATCAAATTTATGTAAGGCGAATTTAATCACAATTTTTTTTTCCCAAAATTTTCCTTGCCGAACTTATTTTGAATTTCATCCTTGCCAAACCTGGTGACTTAGCTTTAGAGTGATGTTTGGTAACTTCTCAACTCCTCATATTCTGATTTTTGATGCTACAGCAGTTTATTTCAGTTTTGATCAAAATTAATAAAGTATTGCAGCGTGCCCTAACTCTTGTGTTTCCTTTATATGTTGCAATAAATTTGTGTTTGTAATACCGAATGGTAGTACCGCCGGTTACTTCATAAAATTGTGCTTCATTTTGTAATATTGGACGGTTTACCGCCAATAAATTATAGCATGAACTCACAGCCCGTTTTGGCATGAACAAGCTGGCATATCGACCTTATTGGTTTGAGTCAAGCTTAGAAATTCTGCCAGTGGCCTACACACATTCCCACGATTAAATGGATGCCTGCTGCACAAGCGGATGCCCACTGAATAAGTGGAAGTTGTTATTATTGCATGTTGGTTTTGAATGCTAACTCGGAAGCACTTGTATGCTCTCACCTTGCCCGCATAGGGATCTAGATGATCAGAAGAGTGTGGAAGAACTTAACCATTGAATCTTTCTCTCTGTGTGGAATTTCAAAAAAAAAAGTAGGGTGCTCATTATAGTGGTATCAGAGTTGGTTCCCTGCTAGCCTATGTGTTTTGCTAACTCTGCATGCAGCAAAAAAAGTGAAAGGGAAAAGAGATATCAGCAAAGAGAGGAGAGAAAATTGAAATCAGCGTTGGGTTCAGAGGGTTCTGTGAAAGAAACTCCAAACATGGCAGAAAGGGACACATATGCTTGTCCACTGAACAGTCCAAGTGATAGAATTGAAAAGAAATTTGACACAATGTTTGACATGATGGCACAGCTTATAAACAAGATGGATCAAAACTTGAATAAGATGCAGAGACTAAATGTCGATGTTAGTAGCTCCCAGAGCAATGGTTTCCGTAGTAACAATGTTGAGGCTGCCAAAACATTGGTGGGATGGGCTGCTAGGCTCCTTCAAGCTGTTTTCACTCAAAGGGAGGAGGCACCTCCGGTGCAAAATGAACAAGTTGCATTCACTGATGAAGTTATGTCTTGTTATGATGAGTATAGTGCGCTCCCTGATCAAGTCCGCCAGATCTTGACCTTCAATCAATTCACGAATCAAAAGAAGAGAAATGGAGGAAGATGAGACACTAGAGGCAATGGAGTTCAAAGGGATTATCAACAAGTGTTGAATAAAGTTACCCTAGCTCACTATGGTAGAAGTGAAAAGAGCACAACACTCAGTAATGAGCATCTACACCATTCTAGTGATGGCAATCCAAGTTTTGAGTGGGTATTTCTCATGCAAGAAATACACTAGTCTGACTTCTCAGAGAATTCCGTAGAAGAGCATGTTGAAATGGAGCTTGTTAAAGATTTTAAAACAGCACCCATTATTGATTCTTTCCCTGAGCATAGTGCTACCATATCACTTGGTCAAACAAATTGTGAGGAAGCTAATTTTGAAGATCTTAATGCACCCACAAATGAAGATATTTTAGGTTCTTTGCTGCAAGGAGAACCAAGTTATTTGGTTGATCAACGACCTAGAGAGTTTCATGTGTTGAAGAATCAACTCTTGGTCACAAATGTGAAGGAGATTCAAGTCCTCACAAGTTTGGACAGCTCACACAAAGTCCTTGAAGACCTCTTGCAAAAAGGCATTGAGGGTAAAGTTACTTCTTCAAATTTGCAAATTATCAAAGATTCCTTGGAGATGGCGAAATCAGAGAACTTGCAGTTGATCAGAGACCGTGATTATGCTATCAAGATTGCAGAAGAGGCCATTGGTGCATACAAAGAAGAAGAGAGGAAGGTTGACGAGCTTTCTCTTGAGCTCAATTCAACAAAGGTCATAATAGAAAGTACCCAAATGGAGCTAATTGAGGTAAAAGATCAGCTTGCTAGTACAAAACTTTCTAGGGAGTTAGAGAATGAAGAAAGAGCTAAAGAAATCAAGCAAGTAATTGATGAGCTTGATAGCCTTCAAGAGGAATTTGATTTAGGGGTCTTTCCAAAGAAGACAGAAGTTGCATATGCTAATTGGGAGCAACTAGATGGGTTTGAGCAAAAGGAAAGTAATGACTTTCACATTTTTGATAACCCTCTCTTTGAAATGGGTACAGAGACAATTTATGATAATCCACCCTTTGAGATGGATGATGAAACATCTCCTCCATGTAGCAACACAATTAGTGACAACATGAAGATATGGGATCCGGGAGAAATTTCAAAACATGAGTTGGAGCGTGGTTTTCAGCTTGCTCAAGATTCGCAAACATATCATGAGGGTGTGCCAAGCCTTGTGGTTGGTAATCCTCCAGGGAGACCACTTGATGAAGAAGGTGTAAGTGAAAATGAAGATGAAGTTTTCACATGGAATGTTGATGTCTCCATGGAACATCAATACTATTATGAAATAGAGGGTTGTGTTGAGATTTTTCCTATCTTTGATGGAGTCAAGGTGGATATCAGAATGACAAAACATAAGCATGATGGAGACAAGTTTTGTGTGAGTCTCTATACAAGAGGATATCAACAAGGATTATTGAAGACTAATGATGATGGTAGGAATGTACCTTGGAAGGATAAAATTACAAATTTCAGAACTAACGCTGTTGTTTCTCTTTTAAACAGCCATCATATGATTCCATTTGTTGATTCACAAGTGGATGGGAGTGAGATTTTAAGTAAGGATTGGAGCAATACTCAATTGGTAACTCTTGGGAAGACATCAATTGCTCTTCGTTCCTTAGTAGTTGATGATTTCATGGTTGAGTTGCAAGAAAAGATCAAAGATGTAGCAGTTTTTCATGAAGAGCAAGAAAATGAGATTAAAATGAATGCAATGTTTTATGCTGATCTTAGTACTTTAGAGGTGCAGTTTGTGGATGGCGCTTGGACATGTTGCATGAGAGGCATATTTTTTGGGAAAGATGCCTATGGGTACTTTAGGAGGTCTTCTGATGAGGCACATATAAGTAGCAGAGTTGTGCAACACAAGCATGGTGGAGCTGCTTCATTAACTCCAATTCAGCATAGTGGTCACCAACAAAGTATGTTGGAGGGGTACGGTGACCAGAGAGATGTACCTTGGAGGAGGGAGGTTCTAATCTTCAGTCCTAATTCTGCTGTTTTGCTGCAGGTTAGCCACCTCAAACTTGGGTTTGCACTTATCCATGGGGGTTGGCAAAGAAATTTATACTTGGGAAGGAGGAACTTTTAGCTGGAAGATGTGTGGGAGTTGTTTTCAGCCTTACCCAAGTTGGTTTTGAGCGTTTCAATGCTCAATTTTCATGATCAGACTTGGAAATTCCTTTGGTGCAGCAGTTGTTCCTTGTGTAGGGAGTTAAAATCAGATTGGTCGTCGTTGATTTCAGTCATGAACAGCAGCGAGTTTGTGTTTTTTCATACCTTCCAAACCTTGAAAATTTATCTTATGAAGGTTTCTGATGTAAACTATGATAGTTTACCTTTGGAGTTCATTCAGGACAGCGAACTTTGCATGCTTTGGTTCATCATTCAGAGACTCTTGACGTAAGAACAATGAGAGTTTTCACGAGTCTTCACGATTATATTAGAATGGTTCAGAGGAGGCATGTTAAATCCAAGGGGTGTTATGATGAAGAGTTCGTTGAATTCTTGCAAAGGATTATTTTACTTTTTACAAGTGTGGAGAAGGTTACAATTGTTGTTGTGACACAACATGGCACATGGTATCTGGGGGTTCACAAACCTCCTAAACTAATTTGGGATCCCGGGGTCACATTATTCAAGATGGTTCCGTTGGTTATGGTTCGCAAATTGCTTGAGGGCAAGCAATTCTGGGAAGGGAGAACTATAATGTCCCCTTTTGGGCGCATTGATCTTTTGTGCGCATTATACTTGCTCCTAGTCTTCTGGAGGCTATTTGTCATGTTTTCGAAAACTCCAACATTCTTGGAGTGGTCGTGGCTCAATTTTACAGAGCAATTGTTCATGTTTTTAAGTTTGGCTAGTCATTTGGAGTTCATAGATGCTTTTGGAATTTAGTTCCGACCTCTCGGGTGCTCTCCAACTTTCTTGGAGAAACATGTTATTTTTAGAGTCACCTGACGGCCTCCGATTTTCATTCCAAGTCTTCAATATCCTGTTGGTATGATCAGAATTGCAAAATTATATCATTTGGATGCTTTCCGCAACTTGGGTATATTATTGAATTATTTAATTATTTATTCACTTAAGTTGTCTAAGGATGGGAAATATTAAAAGATAACTTAAGTGTAATAGCTCTTCAGAAAGGTAATTAAGAGTTTTAAAAGATACACTTAAAAAAGGGACCTTGCACATGAAATATTAATATTATTCCAAATAAAGATCTTTTGGAGAGGAAAAGTGCTTTTTCGAAAAAAAAAGCAATGAAAAAGCGAAAAGTGCTTTTTCGAAAAACCGGCAAAAAAACAAAAAACATTTTTTTTCCTAAAATAGCTCCAAAATGTTATAAAGGGGTTTTGGACTCATTTGGAGGTTTATGTTATTGAATATGTTTTCATTTCTTCTGAACACTTGTGCTGCTGAGCAGAGTTTCTTCTTGGGGTTGTTTAGCCTCAACTTTTCATCTAGTTTCGGTTGTGGAAGATCAACCCTAGCTGGATATCTGGTGATTTTATTCAGAAATCACAAGGAGCTTCAATGGAGTCATCATGGAGAGATTTTGGGTTGAATAGTTTTGATGTATTTTGATGTATGAAGCTTTGAGATGTTTTTCAGCGATATTTTTGGAGTATTTTGTGCTAAGTTTTGGGGTGAGTTGTGGTGTGTGAAGAGTTTTGGGGTTGTGAGAAGTATTTCTATGTATTTCTAGTTTGCTGGGTTTTGTATCAGACCTGAGTATTTTGTTGTTAGATTGTTTTCAGAGGTGTATTTTCAGTGTTTGAGCTTCATTACATCCATAACCAGCAACAAAGCTTCATGGGTATGCTTCAAGGTGATGTTTGGTAACTTTTCAACTCCTCATATTCTAATTTTTGATGCTACAACAGTTTATTTCAGTTCTGATCAGAATTAGTAAAATATTGCAACGTGCCCTAACTCTTGTGTTTCCTTTATATGTTGCAATAAATCTGTGTTTGTAATACTGGATGGTAGTACCGTTGGTTACTTCATAAAATTGTGCTTCATTTTGTAATATTGGACGGTTTACCGCCAATAAATTATAGCATGAACTCACAGCCCGTTTTGGCATGAACAAGCTAACATATCGACCTTATTGGTTTGAGTCGAGCTTAGAAATTCTGCCAATGGCCTATACACATTCCCACAATTAAGTGGATGCCCGCTGCATAAGAGGATGCCCACCGAATAAGTGGAAGTTGTTAGTATTGCATGTTGGTTTTGAATGCTAACTCGGAAGCACACGTATGCTCTCATCTTGCCCACATAGAGATCTGGGTGGTCAGAAGAGTGTGGAAGAACTTAACCATTGCATCTTTCTCTTTGTGTGGGATTTCAAAAAAAAACTAGGGTGCTCATTACACTTTCTCTCGCTACTTATTCATGTTATCCTTAAGTCTTCTTCATTTTTTCTAGTTTATAGGTTCTAAATTTACAATTTACAATGGAACTAGGTTATAAAGATCCTATAATGTCTACATCATGTTTTAATAGCATTTGGCCTAGAGCTTGTAATTCAGGGAGATCGTTCATGTCACATAATGCTCTTCATTCACAAACATCGTTGAAAAACACAGATTGGATCAGAAACAAACACATGACGACAAGGTGCTATGGTTGACTTCTGGTACTTCTGAGACATTCCCTTTAATGAAGCCATTTAACATTCTGCTTTTGTTTTTCTGTTTTTGTCTTTTGGTTCTAAATACCAAGTTTTCTTATGAATTTATGGTCTTTAATAAAAAACTATTTTTAACATCAAATGTTATTTTCAGAATTCTGATTTTCATTTTGATTATAAAATCTATTTTTTACTCTAAAATATTCTTTTTCATCTTATATCCCTTTTCAGCAAGCCTTGGTGCATACAATTCCAAGGTTCAAAACAAATTCTATTGATGATTTTATGTGAAAAGGTGCCAGATGTACAAACAATAATGGACAAGAAAAGGGTTATTTAGAGGAAGATGGTTACATTATTATCTCTAAGACTAATGGATAGACTAACAGAAAAAAACAAGTTACTCCTAAATTTCTAGTTTTTTTTTTAGTGGGACTATTTTCTGCTGTCAATTGATGCCTCAATGAGAATAAAAAATATGAAGAATTTATGTGGCATTTGGGAAAAAATGTGGCAGAGGTGGACGAAGAGAATGTGGTGCAAAGAGTCACTGACAATGCAGCAAATTATGTTGTTGCAGATAAACTACTAATGGTGAAGCAACCTGGTAATTTTTGGAGTCCTTGCTCAACCCATTGCACTAATTTAATGCTAGTAAGATGTTGGCAAAACAGAGTGGGTAAAATCAGTTGTGGAGCATGGCCATAATATCTGCACATACATCTACAGCTAGGCTTGGCTCTCTTCTTTAATTAGAGAACTCACAAAGAACAAGAAGTGGGTCCAACCTGATGTAACCTGTTTCACAACCTTTTTCATCACCATGCAGTCTTTGCTTCAATCAAAAGCTTCTTTGAATCAGTTTTTTGTCAGCGAGCAATGGAATGTGTCTTCCTATTTGAGTATCAATGGGCATTCAATGAGGCCTACTTTTGGATTTCAATGAATGAAATTGTAGATATACAAGTCTTTTTTAGTTTTTTCATTTCCTTTTTTTTTCTCTTAATTTCAGACTTAATTGTACAGTATTTTTTTTAATATTCAACTTTCGATCGGTTACGGGGCTACTGGTTTCTACCCTTTGTCCGGTTGATGGAGAAAAGTCCACAATAGGTATATATATGAGGACATGAACTGGGGCAATGAATACATTAAAATTTTCTAAGGCAAGGTTGAGATCAAGTATAAGCCCCTTTGGATACAATTGACCCCCAGTGGATAAAAAAGCTACATAGGCCACTTCATGCTTGCACTTACTTTGTAAACCAGCATTCCACTTCCTTGAGAGCTTCACAGTTAATGAGGAGGTTATAGGTGGCCTCTGCATAGTCATAGAAGCCATAGCGCCAATTCCACAGTTCAAGGTGAAGATTATGTCTAAAGATTGAAATATACAAACTACCACTAAGAAATATCTTTTCTCGCAAGAATTGCAAACTGGCTAATAAGACATCTAGGCCAAGTAAAGTTTGTTAAAAAATAAAATTTTAAATTTCTTTAAATTAAAACTTTCCTAAATTTTTGTTATTGATTATTGAATTTTGTGAATGTTTTGAGTTGAAATAATTTTAATATAAATCTTAAATGTTTTATTACTTATCCTTACAAATCTGTGGTAGAAAAATATTGGTTCTAAACTTCTAAGGTGCCAAATCTTTAAAGAATTGTCATCCATCCAAATGTTTAGCCAACCATGCAATGCTTCAAGTGTGAGCACAACTTGAGAATGTTTGAGCATGCACACTCCAAAAAGAGCAATATATTGTCAATTGAAAGGTTGAATGACCTTGCATTTGTGTGTTACAACCTGCATCTTCACTACAACAAGATTATAGTGGCTGATAAAAGATCATCCTCCATTGAGTTGTAGAATTATGATCCATAATCAAAGTGGCCCACCAAGGATGACAAACCCATGTTTACAAAGAAAGACCCTGCATGGGTCAATCAAGTTCATCTTGAGGTGGAGCTTATAGTGTTGGAGAAGGAATGAGCACATACAACTAGAGATAAACGAGTTGAGGAGAATGATCTTGTTGATACCTATACGAGGTCAAATGCCTGCAGCTGCTTGCTTGGCACACTTAATATGTCATAGCATCCAACGCAGTGCATTGATGTAGGCTCATCTCAACCTTAGTCTTTTATATTTTATTTTTCTTGATGAAATTGCCAAGCAGTAGTAAATCAGATATCTGTATGAGAAAAAAAACAATTTTATTAATATTAATCTCCTTTCATATCAGTTTTTCAGTTGCAAGTTCAACTTTAATATTGCATTATTTATTTGCTTCTAGTGTATTTAAGTTGAATAGGTATGGAACACGTATTTATAGTTGTTTTTCCCCTACATTTTACTCTTTTTTAATTATTTTTGGATTGACCAAGATTTTGCCAAGTTTTTTCACAAGCACAGATCCAAGTCAAAAATCGTCTTGCTGAGTCCAAGACTCAACACTTTCATTTATACTCAACAAAACATACACAAAATAAATGTTTGTACTATACAACATTTGAGTTACTCTTTGGCTCACCTTATGAAGACAGATTGCATTTCAAATCTTCCCCGCTCTCTGACATATAGATGGTACACAGTTTCTGAACCTTTCTTACATTTGCAAGGACGGACATCAGAAATAGCCTTTGCTCTTTCAGATTTTTCTTCATTCTCTTGAACTTGTGTCGCCAGATGAATGCACAGACGGCAAGAAGAGTGTACTGCTGCCATGTCAACCAAGGCCTTGAACGAATCAGAAGGCCCCTCAAATTTCCACCTGTACAACTCCAATTGTCCATCATTAGCCCAAACAGATAACTTTCTTGCTAATTACTAGTTATAACTTATAAGGCAGAATGCCACACTTCTAAAAAAATATTTTCTAGAAGCAAGGGCATCTCACTTTATTGTCTCATTATAAGCAGTACTGTTTGAAGCAAGGTCCTTCATAATCTCAACCGTAGAACTAATATCTTCTTGAGTTCTAATATGTAAAATTGAGTTTGGTGCAGGTGCAAAGTCTTGAATATTGGGAGCTCCAATCACCACTGGAACTGCACCTGCAGTACCATGAATTGCAAGTATCAACTAACATGAAACAGATAAATTCAACCACAAATGAGACCACATACTACGCCACATTCTATTTCTCTATACAGTTTGCATCAACAATTTGAATTAAGAAAAATGATAATAAAGCCCTGTAAAACTAAAAAACTATCATGCCTTTCTTTACAAGGAGAAAATGCTAAAAAGCAGCAGATAAGCATCAGACCGAAGTTCATAATTATCACCATCACTTATGTATGACAGAGAAATAGCAACAAACAAAGACAATAAATGTTCAGCATACCTGCAACGAGGGACTGGAAGAACTTCTCTGTGACATAATCCTCTTCATTAGAATTTTCAAAGGCTAGGCTGAATTTGTAGTGCTTTAAGGCTTGCACCTTGTCCACTGCTAAACAATAGATTGTCAGATAAACAGTCTTTCTTAAGAAAAAGTGTATGAGACAATACCACCAATGCTTCTCCACAACAAAAGCACAAACTTGCCACAATTAACAACCAGAAGCATATTTTGTACATTTAAACAGTCTTTCTTTAAGAAAAAATGTATGAGACAATACTGCCAATGCTTCTCCACAACAAAAACACAAACTTGCCACAACTAACAACCAGAAGCATATTTTGTACATTTAAATTGTGAACAACCCAAATGTGACAGAATTTGTCTTCTCCATCCTTGGGCCTTTACATGTTATTGATTTGAAAATTTGACAACATGGATCATTTCTTACTCTTCTCCCTAGGTTCAAATATAGTGTATGTATTGCACCATCTTACCTTTGGTCGTTCATAGAGTTTACCTAATTGAGTTAACAAGAACCAGCCTGATCCACCTAAAACTCCACTATTTCTACCTCATAATTCAATAAGCCACTAGTAAAATATCAGTCATTCTAGCTATCAAATATAAATTAGACATGCCAAAGTTGGCATACAACAGGAAAACAGGCATGTTATCTGTTTATTAAGCTTAAAAATCGAGTTGACTAATGTCTGGAAGCTACCAATAGAGAACAAGTTGTAATCCCCTGTCATGTCCCCATATTGATGAGTTGTAATTGACTCAATTATGTACCATTCATTCCAATATGAATGACATTAAACTAAATAATATAGATTGAATATTATTATAATTATAAATAAATATAAATATTAAATATCTAAATATTATTAATCATAAGTATATCAGCTAATATAAATTAGCTGAGTCAACAATCCATATTCAAGTATTATATATTATATAATATATTTGTCAATATAAAAATACCATTATAAATCATTATTGTTAATATGATACAAAATACTAAAATAAATATTAAAGACAATTGAGTATGAAAGGACAGCCTATAAGGTGGTGATGTTTGAATAAGAGTTATTGATGAAAGATATAAAAGGATCGGATCATCCATTGGTTCCGGGGCAGAGTTACCGGATACGGCACCCTGGCATGTCCTGGCACGCGTACCAGTGTACCTGGTACGGATTCGGGTACGGTACAGCCTGGGAACGGCCTGGGTACCGTGCCCATCCGTGCCCTGATAAATAACATTTTCCAGCCGTGCCCAATACTTTCGGATTCGGGATTTTAGAAAAAAAAAGCCCCGTATCCGGTTAAAACCAGTTAAAAATGCATCCATTCGTCAAAAAAAATCCAACGACTTCTTCAAGGAATACGCTGATTTTTACCCACGTGAGAACATTGGATTTTCCACACGATTTTTCCCGGCCCGAGAATCACACGGTTTTTTGCAGGCATAGAACATTGTTTCTCAAACGATTTTTCCCGGGCGCAAGAACAACCGACGAGTTTAGAGAACTTCCTCGCGAATTTTTTTTAGGGCGTGAGAACAACCGACAAGTTTAGAAATTTTCCTGGTGAATTTTTTTTCACGTCGTGAGAACAACGGAGATGTTCAGAAAATTTCCTGTGAATTTTTTTTTCAGCATGAGACAGTTTTCAGAGCACTATAATGCTCACGTATAAAAGCCTATCGGCCAAATATATTAAACTTTGTTCAAATTTACTTAAGTTTAAAATTTATCTTTCTAAATTTTGTAAACTTTAATATTTTATTAATAATTCTAATGTGTATTTAAATTAAAATATATTTATAATATGTATTATAATTAATATTTGAATTTAATACTTTTAATATATATATAATATATATAATATGTTATTAATATTTGAATTTAATACTTTTAATATATATATATATATATAAATATAATATGTATTATAATTAATATTTAAATTTAAAACTTTTAATATATTATTATTTTATATATATAAAATTTATTATTTTATAATAATATATATATGCTATTATAAAATAAAAAATTATATTTTAATATATATTTGTTTATATATATTTGTCATCTAGCCCCGTATCCAGCCGTATCCGTATTGGGGGGTCCTAAAAATTAGCCGTATCTGTATTGGATACCGTGCCCGTATCGGATACCGTATCCGTGTCCATGCAACTTTGTTCCGGGGGAATATAAGATCGATAGTCCTGGTTTAATCAAGATTAAAATGTCCAATGCAAGCAACATAAAATAATCTTAATGTCAAGCGGAGATTGAACGAAGAGATCGGAGTTGGTATTGTTTTGATACTTCCAACTGGTCATTGAGCGATTTCAGATGAAAAACGAGATTTGGAAAACAATATGGAAGATGAGCGATTAATTTGCATCTTATGTCTCAAGAACAATACCCGAGATAACACCAGTTATGCCAATGTTCTGTAGTAAGTTTATGGAACCATACAATCGAAGAAGAGGAAGGATAGGGATCGGGAGAAGAGAATTCAATAGATGTCAATTGCTGAATATACATAAGGAAATATTTGAAGAGGTTTCTAGGAGATTCAATTACGTGTTATTGAAGAGGCAGCGAATTAACTAAGAAGAAGGCATTGCAATTACCTTTACTAGGACAACGATTACATTAGGACAAACTTGTCTTATTAAAATGTATAAAGTGGTGCCAAAGCTTTAGTAAGGAAGAGTTGTGATTGATTTCTATAAAAGCAGCAAGCATTGTTGATAATCATTAAGAGGAAATCTGTGGATATTATATCAGTGTTCCCAGCGATTCGAAGGAGCAGCAAGGTATGTCATTTACATTTAATATCTCTCTGCTGCATTATGTTGTGATATGATGAACATAGATAAGTGAAATATCTCATAATAGAAAGCTAGATATTACATGAAATAAGACATAACAGTTGTGAAGCATATTGAGCAATAATACATTAACTTCATAGGAGAGGGTGAGAATGAAATGTCCATTTAGCCAACCATGGGTATATAGTGGCCCTTGTCTCAGCTGGTATAAAAGGTACCCCTCGAGGCAAGTGGATAGAGGCCTTTGTCACAGTTGGTACAAAAGGTACCCCTTGTGCAAAGGATTATTATATAGTGGCCTTTGTCACAGTTGGTACAAAAGGTACCCTTGTGCAAAGGATTATGATATAGAGGCCTTGGCTACAGCTGATGCAAAAGGCATCACTCGTACCAAGGATTATCAGAGTGGCCTTGACTCAGCAGGGTACAAAAGGTACTCCTCAAGTAAAAAGATAAAAATAGTGGACCCATGATGGTAAATGGCAAAGACATTACATCACTCCTCTCATATGAAATTAATGATTAATGCATGGATAATGATAGAGACTGTGAAATGTGAATTGATAGTGATCATGACATTTAATGATAGAGAATATGAAATATATATTGATAGTGAACTTAAGATTATTGAGGGAACATGTGAAATGTATAATGATAATGATTATAAGATTAGAAATAGAAATGTGTAGTGATCATAAGATTATTGATAAAAGATGTGAAATGTATATTTGCTGTTAATCATAAGATTATAAGAGCAATGTTACTATATGATTTGAATACTTCTCACATCTATTGCAAATAGTTGAAAATCAAAGAGGGTTTAGTGTACTAGTGTTCTCTTTTTGCAAGTTGAAATTTGTGGACAAGGTTGAGAAATCTTGATTTGCGAGAAGGGGACATTACATCCCTCCCCCCCTCCCCCAACACTTGATTCCTACACTTGGATTTCTAGACTAATAGAGAAGGATAATGTTGATGCAGATCCCAGGATATATTCCAAGCACAAAATAGCAAATGAGAGTGCTCATATATTATGAGGCAGAAGCTAAAGTATGCAAAGCACCCACCCAATATCTTATCAAAACACAAAGAAATGAAGACACACAACAGATTGTTTCTAATAGTTTTACTTTTAAAAAGCAATATTTCGATATGGTGCAAAATTGCAAATAGCTACGTACATAAGTCTATGAGGAGTGGCATGGAAGTCCTCTGTAAGAAAAAAGAATAAAGAATGAACAAGTGTCAAACCCAGAATACATGAAAACCATGTACATTTATTATTTACACTGTACAGTACACAGATCAAACCAAGAACATGATGCAGGTGGGCAGTCCATAAGGTCCAGTTTCCATCCGTTACAAAATCTGTGCTATAACGTATACAGAAGTCACAGAAGATGCAAAACTCTAGCTGCTAGCACCAACTGATGTTTGACATTAAAAATTGCAAGGGAAACAGATTGGATCTGTCCCAAATCAAAAAGTTGAATTTTGGAATTGAATGAAGTTTGACAAGATTGGTATTGTCACCACAACCGATTCTGACTTGGATATTTGGTACTGAAGGGGGGCAGATGTTGGCACCAAAGTGGCACAGAAGGGTATTTTGGTCCCAATCACAAGTTTGGCACTCCCAAGGACTTAATCACCTCAAAGCTAGTTCATTAACTAATGGATATATAAACTATAACATATCAAGTAATTCAGCACAAAAGCTCCAGTGATACTAATGATATGAAGATGTTCAATACAAAACAATCTCATTTATTCAGTAGATTAAAAGGAGAAAAAGTAGCCTACTTTATTCACAATGGCAGAGCTCTAATTAGCTTGTCATTAAAGTGACACTGGGCAAGAAATGTTCAAATGATCCAGAAATCAAAATGACCACAAATGAAAATCCTTGTGGTGGTTACAAGTTTACAACACTGATTTCCCTTATCTAAAAGCCACTCAATAAGATAGTTGGCCAGTCTTGAGAAATTCAAATCAGATAATCAGATAATCATAATATTAAAGGACATGCTCCAAAGTACTGCACTTTAGCATCCTAATACACAGGACAACTCAGTTCAAATTAAATTTCGATTATGGAAAGAGATTTATCAAAATTAAAACTGAACTCATTTCACTATCTAAACAATCAGCAAATAGAACATTAGTTCTCATGGTTTATCCTCAATCTGCAATTTATTTCATATTGTAAGTCCTAAAATAGCTTTTGATGATGGTCGTTCCAGAACTGCTTCTGTTTTAAGTGTCATTTTATATCATCCACCCATAAGTAGTGGGTTGGTCCAAATTTACCATAGAACATGCAGAAATAACTTCTATTTCAGGAAAAGAAATATAAAAGAAATTAGACTAGTCTGATTTCCAATTCCCAGATAATCATCCACATGTAAAATTATATAACATCTACGTTGTATCTATCATAGCATAATAATGCTGGAGCATCCTTGGGCAAAACAGCAATCTTGCACCAGCCAAAAATTGGTGAGGCCCAAGCACAGATATTTGGCAGACTTTGTAGATATGACTATAAGGATGAAATTGTTCCATAGCAGTGATTGTTGCTGCAAAAAATCATTGCTTTCAATTTCTTGAGAAAGATCACAGCAGTTATCTAGTTGCTGGGGAAAATCGCCTGCAGCAATCATCCAATTGTTGCATAAAGTCGCCCACAACAGTTACACAACTGCTCTATAAAATCATTTGCAGCAGTTACATAGCTGCTGTGGAAAGTAGGCTGCAGCAGTTACACAATGTAATTTCAATACAAGCAAACTTGTCATGGTATTTGTAATCACACTTTGATGTTAGTATAGTGAGTGGTGATGATTTTGTGGTTGGGTTTGGTTTTCTAAAATAAATATTGTGTTATGTATGTTGCAATGTTGCTGATTAAAATTTCAGATTTGTTGCTAATTTAAAACTATTTTCAGATTGCTCTTACATTAAGATTATCACTAATTTAAAATTTTCAACATTCATCACCATTCACATAGTCCTTCATCATACCATAGGTCCATAAACTCTTGTATCTCCATCTTCTCCACGCTGCTGCAATTTTATGCTGGTAAATTTCTCCATTTTTTTTGTCAAAATCTTTCTAAGAACCCAAACTTAAAAAGTCTCCATAATGGTTCCAATTCTATACCATATAATAAAACGGATCACCATTCATACCAGGCATTTACAACTTAAAGATAATGAGGCATAAAGTATGGTTCGGTCTTTATATAAATCTAGACAGGGTGGTTTTAAAAAATTTATTGATCCAATTGAGTGGCTATATTTCCTCATTATGTTTGGAAAAAATGAGAATTTTTCATCTCAGTTCCAAAGGTCTTTGCAGACTTGTAAACCAAGAACTACACTAATAATATATTATGAAGAAAACTCAATTTTAATACTGCCGAAAGTACTTTTCTTTGGTAAGACAATCATCTCAAATATTCTTTTCAAAAAAATTCATATATTGCCACTTTCATACCTACCACAAGCACTTCGTATATGACATTGAATGTTCTTTGAACCAATTTCAATTTCCAGAATGTTTGTGCCACTTTTTTCTCAATTGAGGGTTCCTAGGTTATCATTCCATAACACCTATAGTCCCAGTAAAATTCTCCTTTCTTTCAAGTCATTTTCAAAATCATTTCCAGAATCTTTTCCAAAACCCCATAATGCTAATGTGCCCATTCATGCGATAATTGAAATAAAGTCCTTCCCTTCAAGTTTAACATTATATGAAACTCATTTGGGATGCTGGCCTACTAACATGTCTAGTTCCCTAGTAATGTTGTATCTCGTGAGTCATGATTATGGCATTAGAGATAAGCAACCTAAAGCTTAACTATTTGAAAGACTAATTTTTCAGAATTTGGACCTTGGGAAAAATTCAAAAATGTTAATTTTTAGCTTCCATTATGCATAGCATTTGATTTTATATGGCAGCATTCAACCAGTTTCTTGGCAGCAAAAGGCTTCCACTTAATAACGACTCTCACCATCGTTTTCAAGGGAATCATTGTACTTTTAGACAGATTTCTTTCTACTGCTTGAGAACATATATTGATTTTGAGAAGTGCAAGTAGTAAATGAACAACCAGAATCAAAATGATGAGAAAGAGAGTCTACGCTAAACCAAGTTTCATGAAAGTGGCAAAGAAATTAGCCTACAACGTCTGTGAACTTGAAGAAAGAACAAATTTAAGTACTGACAAAATAATGTGGCATAAAAGGCAATAAAGATGGAAAAGGGGCACAAGTGAGAAGAAAACAATAAACAATTGAAAAAGAGAGATGGAAAAGCAAGAGATGTGAAGGCCATAATAGAGAATGGCAGAATAATAAAAATAAGGTGATTGATATAGCACAGAACAAATGCTGACACTTCTATATTTTCACTATTATTTTATCAATAGTCAAAAAATGAAAAAAAAAATGGAACAAAATTAATAGTGAAAACAAGTTCTAATGGCATAATGAAAGAAAAAGAGAGGCGCAAAGAAAGAATCAAGAAAGATGATGATAGACAAACATGAAGTTAAATGAGTAAATGGTGAAGAGATGGCAGATGCATTTAAAGGAGCTGAAAGCCCTGATTCTTCTTGAAAGTTGGTATTAACCATAGTAGCATTACACTCCACAAACTTGCAGTTAATTGAAAGTAATCACAAACCGCCATATTTGCTGTGCTGTTTCCCAAGTTTTCCCAAAAGTGATTCCAAAATATTTTTATGTACACAAAGCATTCGGAGACTGGAAATTCCAGAGTTATACAGAGTTTTGGAGTGAGGGGATGGAAGGATGCAGGGATGGGTTTCGGGGACAGGGGGGTGGCAGGGGCAGGGGCAGGGGCAGGGGCAGGGGGATGGCAAGATGGGGGTGCAAATATAGTACATTACTTGACAGATTGGGTATAAAAAAATGTATAAGAAATTGCAATTTATCTGTCTTTTATGTAAAGTTAAATTGTAAACTACTAAACACAATGCATTGAAAATGTTGAATATCAATATATTATTATATTCAATATGATGATAACATTGAAGTACAATAGGACAACGCCTCAACGGTCTAATCATCTTGACCCTCCCCAAGCATTGTGACAAACTACTCATTGCTAAAACTACTAGACCCATCTAGCTGAAGCTCATCCAAATGGACACCAATCAACCTGCCTGTGACTGATCCTCATCAACCTATGTCGGGTCCTTTGGGTCTACATCTCATTGTGCTGCTGGACTCTCCTTGCACATAAGCATGTTGCAGTCCATGAGACAAAACGCACTATGTAATTTTCAATTGAGGGTGGGCTATCATATTTATAGATCTTTTGGGGATGTTGGAAGGGCCCACTTGCAAATTAGGGTTCAGGCAGCGGCATTAGTTTTTTCTTTTTCAGTTTGTGTTTTTTTAAAATGTTTTTCAAGTGTTTGTTTGGACAGAGAGACTACTGGCCATCCTAGGGATGGTAGGGAATCTCCTTGACGCCCCCTGAAGAATGGAACGTCCAGCCCTGTAGGCAATGGAGGGGTGGGGGAGAGACGTTTTGTCCCTATCCCCAAGTCCCAAGAGGGAGAAACAACCAGTTTTCATGGGGTAGCGCATCTTCATGGACCACTGAGAAATTCTTAGTTTAGGGTTAAGGCTAGGGCTTATTAAATTTTCATTTTAAGTTTTACTTTGATAGATTCGTTTTGAAGTTAAAAATTTTAAAATTCCAAACACTAACAAGGGTTTTTCTTTTAGTCTATAACCTTATGAGCATTTAGTTAAGAAACATGAGGTTGCCCCTGAAGGCTGTGCTCCATGACAGTGGCACTTACTATTTAAGGACCAGTCCTTTTGGTTTTTACATAAGCCCTCTTAGGTGAAAGTAAAATAGATTTTTTTTTAAAACCATGCGCTTCTTTTACAATTGGAGTATTTTTAATGAACTATGTTTATTTCTAATCTCTATGCACTATATTTAACATGAAGTAATAAAATCAAAATTTTCTCTATATGGATATTATATCATTTTTTAGTTTCCTGAGTTTTTGCCAAGTTCTTAACGTTTTAAACTAAGGTAATTGAATTCCATTTACATAGCATTGATGGCAGCTTTTCTTTTAATCTATAACCTTACAAGCATTTATTTTAAAAACATGATGTTGCCCCCTAAAGGCTATGCTACACAACAGTGGCACTTACTATTTTAGGACCAGCCTTTTCTTTTTACATAAACTCTCTTAGGTGAAAGTAAAATAGCTTTTAAAAAAAACCATGCTCTTCTTTTACAATTGGAATATTTTTAATAAACTGTGTTTATTTCTAATCTCTATGCAGTATATTTCATGAAATAACACAATCAAAATTTTCTCTATTTTTATGAATATTATATCATTTTTTAGTTTCCCAAGTTTTTGCCAAGTTTTTCCTGTTTTAAACCTGGCTAATTGAATTCCATTTACATTTTTGCCACGCCATGTCAATGCCATTTAAATAGGATGCTACCATGTTATGAACCATGAGCGAAGTATGGATATCTGATGAATAACATGCTCATTACAGTGATCTACCACCAATAGCCATATTAGGGAGAAGGTGACAACCCTAGGGCCTAACCTATCACTAACTATGGTAGCAATCCAGACTTGTTTTTGAACTTCAACATAAAAGTGACATCTCCAGCGCCACCTTGCAAATAGTCCTTCCACCAGTGTTCATTGATTTTGCAGGCTAAATTATATTGCTATGATGATATGATCAAACAATAAAACTTGAGACCCGAAAAAATCTTTCCTTATACCATCAGGAGCCAATCTAATTATCTAATATAGGCAATCAAACATTCAACAGTGACCAATAAAGTGTTCTTAAAAGAAATTCATATCCATTCAATGAAAATGAAGCTGCAACCAGAACAACCATACGATCTTCAAAAATTAAAAAATAATAGATTTGAGATCCGAAACATAACATTTTGACGTGTTAAAACAGAATATCATTTCCATCCCCAAATACATTCAATTTGTTCCATTCATGACGCACTCAAGAAAAAAAAATATATCAATTTTTAAGTTTTATAACAGCAATCCAGCTGCATTTTCAAGTATGTGTTACTTCAATTAAAGGGAAAGTGAGCATGTATGAAGAAATATTGAAAGTTCTAACTACATACCCTGGCCATTACGATTTCGATGACAAGCACCATAAGAATCAACTGGAATATGGAGCTTTTGAAGTTTCTCCAGGGCCTGAAGACGAAAGTTATGGCCTCCACAGTTGGATATGAAGGCAGCTGCAAGGGCCTTTTCAGTTTTTGGTTGAACTGGTGCCATGATATCATACTCGGCCCAGGAAAAATAGCCTACAGGAACATCTGATGAGAGGCTGGTTGTCATTATAACTTTGTAACCTTTCCTGAGAAATGGAAAACATAAAAGAAATTCAAAATGTGGCAATCCTGGAATTTTGGACAACTAAAAAAGCATTTAACATTGCCTATTATCCAATAATATGCTTGAGGTGTAACGGTGGTAACCCTTCCCCAGAAACGTCAGGAGTAAACAACCAGAATAGCATTGTTGAAATTTATTTTGATATAGAAACAGTTGATGATATGAAATACAACACAGATTTCCAAAAAAGTAATGAAAACAAAAATGTAATGTGAACACCAAAAGAATTGTCCACTATAAATCCACTTGAATACCATCTTGCAAATGTGCATCTTCTAGGATAAGCAACTTCGCATAGCAAGGGAACTTCTAAGCAACATCAAAGACATGCCAAAAAACATATCAACGCTACAGGTAATATATATGCCATATAATCCACACTGCAATCAGGCAATAAGAAAGATAAGTTACTCCTATATGTCCTTAGTTACATGTAGGCAGACTCTCTCTGCATGAGAGAGACTTCCAGATGCAGCAGGACAGATGTGGTTGGAGCAGGGAAAGTATGGTCGATGTGAGATAGTAGATGTCATAAGACCAAGAAAACTTTATCAACCATCAACTTGAGACATATAGCCCAAATCATTGGTAAATCAATTGATTTGCTAATTAAAAGTAAAACACAAAATTCTCATAATGAGAATTGTCAAAGACCATAAAAATTGGATAACTGCACTGCAGCAATCAAGGTGAGATCTGTCCTATTTCACATAAATACTTTGACACATCAAGGCAAGAATTAGCATAATTTAGAATGTGAGACGCTGGAATACAATATAAATATGGCCCTGTCTCTTGCAATGAAACTATGGGATCTGAAAACTTGTTGCTAACTACAACTATTGTAAAAAACAAGCAAAAGTTCATGTCCACAAATATAATATCAGATTATAGCAGCTTTTGGCCAAAAACTGGAAATGTCACATGTTGGAGAATGGGCATGACTACTGTCATGCTACAGCACCAACTCACCAAAGCAACCTATAATCTCACATCTTCACTGGCACCAAAAAGGATTCAAGAACATCATTATAAGTTGTCCTATTAACATCGCTGATGATATTTCAGGAGAGAAACTAGTTGAGCATTATGTACACATCAGAGGGTAGCAATTTGCACTAATTTCTGACCCTGTTATTCTACACAAAATTATTTTGAAATTAATTGCAGAACCCATGAGGATAAGGCCCTTATCATTTGCCTGTCCCAATGGACAAGGAGAAGCACACTTTACTAAATATGATGACTTCAAATATATAATGTTTAGCAGTAAGACAAAAGCCTCCATGTTTATCTAATACCATTCGAGGATTGGACATGATGCTGGTCATCAAGTGATTGCATAAATACCACATGATACCAGATCATAAAAAGAAAAATATTAAGTTTCATGCAAATGAAACAACTTCAAGCAAGCCAGGCTTGAAGGAAATCCTGATGTTCCTATATTCAAAAGAAAGAGTAACCCACACTAACATTCTATCACACCCCATTATCATCATTACCATAGCTACGAGCAAGACATAGTGAGCTGGTGGTGAGGGACCCTATCCAACAGGAAGCTTACAGAGTATACACCACAAATATTTTAGTACTCACCATAGATCAATATTCCAAGAAGAGATTTCAAATATTCTAAGTATTGCAACATTAACCAGACAATAATGGGATGATAAAACATTGTCAATGGAGTTTGCAAGATCAAAGATTCCTGAAAAGCAATGCAATCAAGCCTACATACAGCTACCAGGAAATGGTAGGCCAACAGCACATAGAGCATTAAAAAATTAGCATTTGTTGAGAAGGCTGACCCAATCATTCCTGTATGTTTTGGCAAAAAATCGGCAATCTAAATAAGGATAGTTACAAGTAAGGCTCAGTAGTAATCACATATCAATGGCTGTCTTTGACTTGTAACAGCATTATAAGTCGGCAATTGACAGTAAAAATCAGTAGTAATGCTAGCATTTGCACCGTTAAGAGGTGCAATGGGTACGCCAATAAGGAGATTCAGAGAATATTTTGGTAGAAAAAAACTGCAATTAATTTTGTTGAGCTGGGCAACAAGTTATATTTTCCTAAGTGGGTATTTGAGATGGCGATAGATTCAAACACTGTGTAATGCCCCTTTTTGGTGCATAGCCAATTTGTGCGCTAGTACCCAAGTTCCAAGTCTTCCAAAGGCTAATTGGTTAGTTGGGGAGAACTCCAACGTTCTTGGAGAAGCTTTGATCAGTTTTGCGGAGCAATTGTTTATGGTTTTGAGTTCAGTTGGTTAGATGGAGCCCTTTGATGCTTTCAGAATCGATTTACGACCTTTCGGGTGCTCTCCAAACTTCTTGGAGGAGTAGGCTATTTTTAGTAAGTCTCCCGGTTGCCACCGATCATCGTCCTAAGTCTTCGATATCATATTGGTATGATCAGAATTGCAAGATTATATCATTTGGATGCTTTCCGCAACTTGGGTATATTATTGAGTTATTTAATTAATTATTCACTTATGTTGTCTAATGTTGGAAATATTAGAAGGACAACTAAGTGTGATAGCTCATTTTAAAGGTATTAAAAAGTTATTTCAAGTGGATGCCTTGGAAAAGGGACTTTACTCATGGGAAAATATTGTTATTCCTCAAAAAGTGGAAGTGCTCCATAAAGTTAATTATTTATTTTTATAAAAGGAGTTTTTGGAGCAAAAATGAGAAAAGTAATATTTTATTGCTCCAGAAAAGTTACAAAAGGAGATTTGGTGACTCAGTTTATTCATTCTGGACTTTTTATTTTATTGGAGTCTCTTTAAGAGATGGAACCTTTGGTTCTACAAACCCTAGGACAAAAACCCTAGAGAAATATTGATTTCGGAAGTGAAAGATCTTCCCTAGTCAATCTGCAGGTGGAATCGTTCAGATTTCACGCATGTGCTGACGCATGTGCCATTTCATTCTGCAGTGTTTGGTTGTTGTCTTGTGGAATTATGTGTTGTCGCGGAGGATTCACAGGTTTTCAGATTGATACAAGTTCAAAAGATTTGTGTTGAAGGATTGTAATTTGCAGTTGTGTGCGGAAAGATAGATCTTTTACAGGTTGTGTGTATTTGCTCCCTAGAGGGTTTCATTGACAAATTTGTGGAATTTGTGAACAAATACAAATTTCTGATATTCTATTGAAGATATATATATATATATTGGAGGGTTTTATTGGTTGCTTATATTATTGAGGGTTTAAACTCCTATTTTCCCAGCTGCTCCAAGTATTGAAGATTAAACTGAGCCGTGACATTTTAGAGGAAGAACTGCATATTCTTCGAAAGGCTGTGATTTGTTTTGGAAGCTAAAGACTAGCCGCAGCCCTTACATTACTAGCCGCAGCTTCAAGGATGAGCCACCGCTCATAAGGAAGAGTCGCTAGGGTATGTTTGATGTGTTAGCGTGGATGCCTCACATTGTGCTAGGTGCATGGACTTAAGTGAATGCAATCGGATTTAAAAAGGAAACTGCAAGGCCTGGAGTTTGGAAAGGGGTGCGATGCCTTTGGAGAATGATCCATCAATTTGTAGCTGGTCGCCATCATTGGAAGATATTGCTCAAAGCTTATGGATCTGATGAATCATACTTGAGGTCAGAATTAGATATTATCTTCTCTGTATTTCGGCAGTTGAAACAGCCGCTTATATATTGATTGCAAAGCATTTTCAGTCCTTTGGCATTCATGCAAACTGTTTGACATAATGCCTCTCCATTATCTCTATGTTTGATAGTAAATTTATGAATGAAAAATCGTCTAAATTTCACAAACAAGCTGTCCACTTCAAATAAACTCAGAAAATCAGTTTAACCAGTATTATACAAATTGTTTAAAAAAATGTCAATACACTAGAAATCAGAAAATTGTGGTTTTAAACAAAAATCTTGGTAGAGGGTTCTTACACACTGAATGGAGTAGCATAAAATCAGCATGAGATGGAGACAGTGCAGAGAGTGGTGAGATAATTTTGAGGCAGGGAGCGAACACATGGAAGTAAGTGTGAATAAGGGTGGAATAATACTGAATGTATGGAAAATAGTGGAAATAGGGGTACACCACTTCTTGATATGTTATTGCATTAAGACATTCCCATCAAGGTGGGCATAAAACTACATTGGAATTGGTATGGGTATGCTAATTTCATCATTACAATAACAAATTAAACTGTAAACATTAAAAATAAAAAATTGTACAACACATTGTAATCTAGATTTAAAAACAAAAAATCTAAAGATCTAACTGTTTAAATAAATCAATCGATTTCCAATGTTTAAATTACATATAAATATTTAACACCTAAAATTTAAAATGAAAGATAAAAAATCCAAAAGATCAAATGACCATTTTCAAATCACTTTTTTGAAAACCTATCAACTACTAATCAAGTTGCAATAACTTGTATTTTATTCAAACAAGACTTATTTACTAGTAAGTAAAAACAATCTTGAACAAATGCATTAAAGTATTTTAAAAAATATAAAAGAAGAAAAAACATAATTCTATAAACCTTTCATATAATTTATATGATTCGTATAGAATCATTCCTTTCACCTACGGAAAAAAAACTTCATCTTAATTTTTTTCAACAGCATTTAAAGTTAGAGTCTTAGAAAAAATTTGATCAACAAATACACAAATCTCCATCCCTGTTAACAAAAGACAACTGTAGCAGGTTGTAAGCAGCACAAACAAGCAAGCACGGCCACTGGACAAGCCTATCTAAATTGGTGGATGGTTACAATTAAATAAGCAGGAAAACAGAGCCTGCTAGTTAATATATGAATCCATAAACCCTTATTCATTTTTATATAATCTCCTATGAAAACAAATGCAATGCTTAAAATAATAGTTCAATGGAAAGTACATTTATTTTCTCTGCACTGAAATTTTTAACTGGTGTGAGGCATAATTCCATCCTTCGGGACTGAATAAAAGGAAATCAAAGAAATCACAATAGAAATTATAATCCTAAATAAAAGATTTTATTTCATAACTTATGTTCCACTTGGAAAACCATTTGATTTCTTTTAAAAATATGAATGAAATCTCAGGTAATGTTATTTTCTATTAATTTTGTCTGCAGGGAACACAATGTCAATGATAAGGGTGAAATAAATCAGAAAATACAAATGGAAGGGGCACACGATATATAGGAGACATGATATTTAATATTTGATTGAATTCATTTAATTTAGGGGAATTGTAAGTATGGCAAACCTGTATGGAGCGAGTTAGGTGACATGGTCAAAATGAATGATATAGAGTACACCTTGGTAGTATAAATCAGAGGACTCAGTGGATCCAAATCAAGGAATCAAATCAGATTTAAAACATGGAGTAAATAAATAGCCCTCTTCAGATTAGATTTGACACATGGCCAAGCCTTGTGTGGTTTTGAAGGACTTTACAATTCAATAAGCAGGAAAACAGAGCCTCCTGTTTTCAGAAACCCATAAATTTTATTAAAATTGAGATGTAGCATTAGATGTAGCTGCAAATATTATTCTTCTCCTCAAGTGTCAATGAACTTCCTGTTGTTTTACAAGCCTGGAAATTTTAAGCTCAACTGGGATCATATTTAATCATCGATCACAGTGACAATATGCATTCACTCCTTTGGATATTGTGGAGATCAAAATTCTTGGCCAACAGACTTGAGCGCATTTGTTTCCTCAGAGACATATCATGCAAGGCCTAAAAATCATGGATATAAAGGCTTGAGCACAGGGTTGAGAGATATCTCCAGAGTGCAGCACCTGCAGCTGCTCTAGAAACAGCAGATCTCAAATTTAGCTTTGCACAACAGGAGTGGAAGGAAGGCATCCGAGTAGCACATGGTGATTTCTTCTCCCTTGTTGATGTCCTTTGCTGCATGCAAAAACAAGGCATTTCGACTGTCACACTGCTTGCGTTGGGGAGGCACAAGTGATTGATAAATAGCAAGTCTCATTTTATAATGAATTTTATTTCACTGTGGATTTCTGGGAGCTGGCAATAGAATCTAAATCAAGAATGTTGCTGGCAGATTTTACAATCTTTCATCTGCCAAGAAATAGATGAACTGTGTTTAATTTGCTGTCAGTGAAGGTTAAAGTTGCTGTGTAATGTCCCCGCAAAGAACAAGAATAGGGTATTATGATGGAAGCGCTGACCTCTTTTAAAGATCGTAATAAAATTGCTTAAGTAGTCAAGCGCCACACATAATAACAGATACGATTTGTTTATGCATATATCAAGTAATACGATGGGTTGATTATTGTTTATGCAGCGATCCCATTCATATAAGACAAAGAGTCAAAGACCTTATTTAAATGTATAACATGATATGCTACTTACTATAAACAAAAGGATGCGATTATGACAAGAAGACAAATATTAAAGAAGCAACGATATGAGAAGACAAACCAATAAGACAAAAAATGATACAAGAAGAAGAGGTGTGTTTCATTATTACATGTGTTACGATTCTATGAGTAAGACAAAGTCAAGAATTAGCGATTGATAAGGAGGATACGTGAAGTGATGCGATCTCATTTGTAAGCATATATATTTCACCTGTTAAGGATGCGATTTAATTTCAGAGGGGTACGATTCATATGAGATTTGTTAAGAAGCTTTTGGGCAGCGATCACCTTTGAAAAGGTATAACTTTGTTTAGAGGTTGCACGTCCATTCTGAAAAGACGCATCCATTCATGGAACCCTTGAGGAGATATAATAAGGGCAGAGAATAACTGATATGATATACAGCAGTTCTCATATAGAAAGAGATCAATGGATCATTGGTTATTGAATATAACAGCAGGCATTTGAATTTCATCTGCAGAGTTATATATATTCAGTCATCCAGACCATTATAGACAGCAAAAGAATACATTGACAATATTGAACTGAACTAGAAGTTCAATAAGAATTATTATAGAATATACATGCAGAAATAGAATAAGAACCATCAGATCAGATCATTATTGACTGTCAAGTATCTTTACTTATTGCATATCACTGTCATATATAAAAATACATAAAATATTTGCAATAAACTGTCAGCACGGACAAGGAAGAAATATGCACTATGGGAGAGAACAGCTAAAGGCACCCTTTACATTGACAGGTAGGGAGAGAACAGCTAGTAGGGCACCCTACTATCCTGTGAAAGGGAGAGAACGGCTAAGGGCACCCAAGGGCAGAATTCTCCTCCTAATCTCCATGTTGAGGGTTTATTGACAAATTCAGACTCCCCAGTCCGAGAAGAATAGTGAGGGGACTACTTGGAGGGAGAACTGTTGACTGAAGGCACCCTGCCATGCCTCCCTGTACCATCCTCTTCTATGACTGAATTTTGTAAACAAACTGGGTTAGCTGCATGATGAATATATTCTCTCTCTATATTGATATTGTTTATGAATTCAAAGGCAATGTAATCTTATCTAACCCTAATGATTAAAGATGTATATATGTATATATTTTGTATATGTTTTTCCTATGTTATGACTGCAGGATTCAAGTCCAAGAATTATGCAAACTTTGAAGATATTCTAAGTAGTAAATCATAAACCCTAAACCTAACTTGTGGCATGTGAATTTCTAGGGCAATTTAGGTAAGGGACATTACATGCTGATCTGTCTTTCTCTACAGAATTCGACATTACCAACTGATAATATCATAATCAGAATGAATCTGCACCTTACATATCCACTATGACATCTCATCAAACAAGCAGCCAACTTGTATGCAGCCTGAAGATGTTAAAACTCACTACGAATAGACTTTTACTTTTTAACATTTTTTAATGATTTTGCTAAATGTTTTTTCTTAGCTATAATAGCTTTATCCTCTCTATCAAAGTGGAAATAATATTCTCTCACTTTTTTTTTCAGGCACCAATACTTTGTTTGGCAGCGTGAGCGGTGAGACAAGTTTTCAGGCCATTTTTGGACTTTTCTCACACTAAATAGCCTATCAGGTAAACAAGTTTGTTTGAATCCACCTAAGTATGATGTCTGACAAAATTAAGTTTGTTGAATGTATAAATAACATGATTTAGCTATTAAGGGTATAATTCATTCTCTTCAGAGAATTTCAGTTTACTGCCATGACATCTCTTACAATAGAGTAATTCGATTACCTTGTACACCTCGTCTAGGACTCTTGGATTTGGGTTATCAGCAACTATTTTACTAACTATAAACTTCAGGATCAGCTGAGGGACAGCATGGTTCAGTACTCTGTATTGCATTAAGTACCTTGTAATATTATTAAATTGTTTTTTTAGATTGAGGCATTAGAAGAAAGACATCACAAGATAATATTGGATAACTTTGACTGTTATGTCTGCCATATGGGTATCCATTGGGTATTCCTCAATGATATTGAGTGTTCCATTCGAAGTGGTTTGTGAGGAAAGTCAACTGACTAATTAGCTGTACCTGTCTATAGCCTTATCTAAATTATAATCCTTCACTTGTGAGAGCAGCATGTGATTCCCCATTTATGGACCCTTGCCATACAATAACTTATTAAGTATTCTGAATGGTGCTGGGTGTGTATATAGCTACATGTATGTCCATGAGATGACAGAAAATGGTACAGCTTGATATCCACCAGCCTATCATTATAAATTATATTTTTCTATTTGTTATCTAACTGCTCATTAAATATATTATATCATGTATAGTGTTGCATGTGACAGGTGAGCATACGGTTGTTCTTACATATGTGGGATGTTAGAAAACGGTACAGCTAGACATCCAACCAGCTGCCTCTACAAATTATTTTTGTCTCTTCTCATGATCTTTTTCATTTCCTAAAAGCTGTAAAGCTAACATGCCTCTTAGTATGATGCTCCTCCAAGAACATGAAAAGCCAATCCTTCCAGCCATTTGTAGAAGAGAATGGTGTGAGGGGGTCGGGATTATTAGCACCATACCCAAAAAAGTATTTCAATGGTTCATAATATTTATGAGTTCCTCCTGAACATTCTTGCCTTTATTTTATGCAGAATACTTCATACATATTATTTGTACTTATATCTGAAAGTTAAATTTCCACATGAATTAGGTTGTCAGCTTGTAGTGTAAGCTTTCTGTTGCAGCCCAGCCCCATATTACTTTTTAAAATGGAAAGCATGCAGATTGGTATTTTGAAATTTTCCAGTTTATGGAGCAGAGGTCTAAGTGCAAAGACTCTGCTGAGTAAACGTGAAAGGTGACCTTAAATAATGTTTTATCTATTATATTTGAATGCTTTAGTTTATGTACTATAATCATGAGCAAGATATTCCATAAGGTCGTGGATGCAGAGGCTATGATGTGGCAAGGCCGGTTGTTAGCCTGGCATGAGCTTTATTTAGTTGTTCTTCCATTTTTAAGTCCTTTTCCGAGTTATGCATGCAGCATGGCTGCTTTCCTGACTTGAATAAATTCTTCGAGATTTTTGACCATTTCAGTACCATTATGATGCTTGGCCTGTTATTCCCTTCATCTGTATGCTTTGGTCACACTTAAGCCTCAAAAGACAGAAGATCTTCAGGAACACCAGGGATATTGAAGAGAACTGCAACTCTCTGGGATACAGTGGGAGTCAGCAATGAGTGTAAAACTTAAAAGATAATAGATGGTTTACCCAGAGAGGTGAGAAATTTGGGCTCACTAGGATGCTCTAGGATCTAGGGGAGGTTGTGACAGAATTAATTTTGACCTTAGGGCTGCAAAACTTAATCAACAATTAAGTGTCTATAATCCTCCTTGTGTCCATGTCTGATGCATGTCCCACATGCATCCACTGTGTGTGTGCATATGACAAACATGCACAGGTAGTATAAATACTTGTAATGGCTTAATATGCTAGCATCACTATAAGGGCAAAATTTATGAGAGTCAAAAGAATTTGTTTCAATCTTGTGAATGCAATTTAATCTTGACACATCATATCTTGCACAGAAACGTCTGGGCACTTACAATCAGTTAACCATGATGCTAATTTAGAATCTTCGATCCTGCATTCATGAGACAAGTAGTAAATCCAAATCTAATATCATGTTCCAAGTTTTGTTTCAATTAATATATATGTTCTTTGAATGATAAAATATGTTTAGTAATGGGTACATTACAAAGATAAAACCTGAGTTGTCGGTTATTTCAAATTTTTACTTCCTTTATAATCTGCTTTCACTGAGTAATAATTTATGTGAACATCCAGTAGACCGTATGTTGCAGCATATTATTTTATTTTTTTGTCAAATTTTTATTGTGTATTTTGATATGTATGTATTCAAACAATAGAATCCCAGATTGTATTAATAATTTAAAATAATTATCCTTACCCAAAGAGATAAGAAAAACATATGCACCAATTATTCAAAGAAGCAATTGTTCTAGGTGACTGTATTTTTCACTTTCTATGCTGAACACAATGGAAAATGATTGATGACCCAACAGTTCTTACTTCTTACCCACCCTCGTGCAACATCTATGTTGTTCTCAGGATAGTAATGAGAAGATTCCATGGACCGGAGAACACTGGCTGTTTCACTATTACTACGAAAACCAAATCCTGCATCTGGTTTCCTTTCTGAGGAATATGAGCTTGAAAAGACACACCCCACGCCACACGTGCTCCAGTCCTGGATTGCAATATAAACCCACATGGTGTAAAGAAATCATGAATAACTAATTGACTAAAATCCATAATGGAGATACAGTCATTCACAAGAGTGTAAGAAATAAATCATTGAGACCCAACTACCCATACAAGTTTAATCACCTGGTAATTTACAAGCTAATTTGCTTTACTCCGGGAAATTGCTCCCCTTTCAATTCTACATGAACCACCTAACTCCATAGGATCTTCATTTATAAAAAACTACATCCTTATAAACACAATCTATTTAAATGCAGATTTCTTTCTAATATAATTTAGTGCAAAAAGTGAGTTAACAACTACTGCAAGATACAAAACCAGCATAACACCCAGAAAGGTAGCACTTATAGACTTTGTTCATATAGCAAAAAAAAAAAAGACAATAGATTTGCTTGCTTCTTTCTGAGCCTGGATAGCTTAAAATAGCGGCTACTGGTAATTAAATCAGTTAAAATCTATTGCAAATGTATTTTAACTTTGAACTTTGAATTGAAATTTGTTTAGCGATTCTGTTAGGTTGATTTGAAAGTAAATTTAACTGAGTTCCCATGAAATTTGGCCAATTGTAAACCAGCTTACAAATTATTGAAATGTACTTTGACAGAAACTGTTCAATCAGAGTTATCAGAAAATAAAGACCAGTTTATGTTGCCCAATATATCATGATCCATATGCATATTCTGAATGAGGAGGAGTCACTTAAGACTGCATGCTAAATTAAGATACAGTTTCTATTGTTCAGCAATTCTTCTTAGGGCAAATGAAAATAAATTAGACAAAATTCTCGTAAATTTGGCCAATCATGAAGTGGCTTCAGACTACTGTAACCAAAATTTTGACATTCAGACTATTAAAAGCTGGTCAATTGAATTTATTATAGAATACAGACATTAAATCCACTTCTTACAACTACTAAATATAAGACTTCATTCATTAGAACAAGGTGGAATTATCAGGAGGTGTAAGTGCCGCTAAATTGGGAGGAAAAATTATGATATTTTGCTAGCTCTTAAATTTTGACAGGTCTCCAATCATAGGGTGTTGAGTAATAGAAACAATGTAAAAAATTAGGAAGAACAATGCAGATATTGAATGTGGGAGGACTCTGCCACCCAATAAAATTCCATGGAGCACACTGCTACTATGATGAAGATAAAATATAAACCATAAAAAAAATGGAATCATGTGATATCATGTGTTTATATTAGCAATGGACCTGCCTGAGTCGCTGCACCCAAAAATTTATCGTAAAAAAACATTTTTTTTAAAACCTTTTTATATGCAAAAGTAACTTTAAAGTGCATTTTAAACCCCTGTATTGACTTAAAGTCACTCAAAAGCCCTCATTTGATAAACACAACAAAAACATCTACTATCAATCCAACTTCCCATTTTTCATTGGTCAAACTTGCTAGTTTTGTTTTGGTGGTGAAGGATTGCAAAGGTGTAAAGTGCGCTAAGTGCTATTGGAAACAACTAGCTTGCACCAAGGAGATTATCAATCAGAGGTAAGTTTATTTTGAGTCTTTTCAGATTCTTTCCAAGCTTTCTTCTTTTACAACATTTTGACTGTTTTTTTAATTGTTATTCATTTTTAATACTTTTAAACTTATTGTACGGTTGTATTGTTGTTTGTTTTTTTGGTTTTGTTTTATTTTTCTAAGTTAATGAACCCTATCCAAGAGTTCCTAAAATTCCAGAAATAGGTTTTTGAAAGGATCTTTGAGATATAAAGTAAAAATATAACTGTTATATTCTAATAGTTAATAAAACACATACAATTTAACATTAATGCTAGTCACTTTTTGCCACTAAGGTAAGTTTACATGAACTTTCTATAAAATATTGGTTACAATTTGGGGGAAATTTTATTAGTAAATGAGTCTAATTTTCAAAAAAACAAAACTCCATTGGACTGTGGTCCAACAGTAAGATGAGGCCCTTATTGCAAGTATAACCCAGGTACAACACCTGGCAGACATGCCACTGAATCCTGGACCATAAGCCTTAATTAAATTTTCTAAAAATAAATAAATAATAATTTAAATAGACAATTGGATAAGATTAACCCACTGAAATTTCATAAAATATGAGGCACAAAAGCCATAACCCTAGAAGTGCTACATGTATTTTCAAGAACATTAAATGTCATGTTACTAGAAACGGTACCACCACAAACTGTCACATTCCAAAATTAATTTCTTAAAAAACTTGTGGCTCTTATAAACATTATAAATACAACACTAATTTTGTCCATAATCCAATACCCGTTTCAAAACCCATCCACAATAATTGTCCTTTAATCTGTCACCAAGAGCTCTCCATTAAAATGGACTTCTGCTCTGCCACTGTCCTCCTTGGGACTTGAATAGATTTTCCACAGTTCTTTTATATTTTATAGACTAACTGAAGGATGTCAGCCATTGAATTTGTAAGTAGGCCCCAGTTAAGGGTGTCTTGCAAAAAATGTGTTGTTTATTTAGTTTCAACGATGAATCTAAACATGTTATGTCTTTGTAGCTATTAACAGTTGAATTATTTACAATAGTTTCACTTTATAAAACTTTAAATTTTAAAATTGTTCCATATGGTAATTCATCTGTCCACCATGTTGGCCCCTGTAGCCATATCAGAACAATAATGGGAAATAGTTCAGAGAAGACAGGGCAGAGAGGTTTGTTAGCAGTATATTCTCCTATATGTTGGATGGAAAAACACAGGAAGAGCTAGGGAAAACAAGAAATATCTTCTGTGAATGGAAGAAAAAAGCCAAGATAGATTGGGAAGCTTGTTGCCAATTAAAGGCACAAAGTAGAGAAGTAGAATGTGTAGACATACCATAACAACAGTTTTTTCTACCTAACAATATTGGAATGTATTTTATTGTCCCCAACTTTATTCTTCTCCTCCTGTATTTTACTATGACTAAATGAACAGTTTTTTAGATGAGGTTCAACCATTCAGCACATAAACAGCTTTACTGATGGAAACCCTATAGTTGCAAAAATTAGTTTCAGGCAAATACAGATCAATGATACAGAAATCTGTGGTGTGGTTTTGATGAGATTTACTAAGAGAGTGACCCAGGTTCAAACCCCTCTTAGTGTAAAATGGTCCATGCTTACCCACATAAAGTCCCCAAAATTTACAATGCCATCACTTCAACATAAGACCTGCCTTACCCACATAACCTCCTCAAATATTTACCTCATTGGAATAGATTTTTTTTTAGAAGGGCTAAAAAAACTTTAAACTAGGACCCCGAAACATTTCTCTATTGTACCATTCTTGTCGTTTGTAGTAATGGCATGCCCCTTTTTCCGGATTAAAATAATTAGTAATATTATTTAAGTTGGGCCCGATAATTTCTAAATTTTAAGGGCAACTTAATAATATTATTATAATTAAAATAAAAGGAGTTTTTTAACAAATAGTATTAAAATTAAAAGTATTTTTAAATGCTTTAAAATAAATAATAAATCAAATCAAATCAAATCAAAGTATTTTTAAATACTTGGTGGGAAATTAACACCAAGGGCCCAAATTGAAAGGGTATATCAATAAATTTCATATCTTCATTTTAATCACTGAGTTTTTATTTGACATTTTCATTGTGAGCTTTGGCATTTGAGTTTTGGCATCCAAGAACGAAAACCCTTAGTTATTTTCAGCAATCGGAAAGGACGAAAATCCTCTTGGCCCTTGATTCCCGAAGATGAGGACGAAAACCCTCATCTTTGCAATTGGCAAATTCCACCTAGGGTTTGCATGTTAAGCTAATTCAACAACTTGTGTGAAATTTTAGGGATTTATCGATTGGATTTGCAAGCAAATATTTTTCGTGGATTTTTAAAGATTTTTCCTACAAGGGTGAATTGTTGGTTAACATCATTGAAGGGGTTTGACACTATTTTTGGAGGTAGCCCAATTGCATAAAAATTTTGAAATTATTTTCCAAGTGTGTCAAACCATTTTTGGAGGTATTAATTGTTAATTTGAGGTGCTCCAATTGGTGAGCAGCCCGTACACAATTTATTGGCATCATTTAAGGTACTAGGTCTGCAACCTTCATCCAGGGAGTCGTACAGTTGAAGAAACAATTATTTAAATATGTGCGACTGTTGTTCAAGCTAATTCCTACCCAGCCGTAGCCAAACAATCCATTTCTAACCAATTGCCACCCATTTTGGGCAACCGTACAGTTCATTATTACTCTTTTGGGCAGTCATACAAGTTTGACTTGCAATAATAGAGATCTGATCAACATTTTCAAGCAATTAGTGAGTTGGTTTGATATTGAAATTTTTAAAAATTTTATGTATGATCAACATTGTACTTATTGTTAGCAAATAAAAATCAAATCTAGACTTTATGATGATGTATTCAGCTCTATAAATCACTTCCAGTAGTTACATAAATAAAATCAGGCTTTGGAGTGCTTCTACATTCTTATTTGATTCAGATCTACATATTTGGTGTGATCTAGGGTTTGTATCAACAACCAAAATTAATAATAATTGGTTCAGATTTACCATGTGATATGATTAAGGGTTTGATCAAATAATTTTTAGTTATTTGTGTGCAAATTTGCTTTGTTGTTTCATTTTGTTTTCATTTCAAAATTCAAAAAAACACAAAACAAATCAAAATATTGCAAAAACCTAATTGGATTTACAGTGGTATCAGAGCCAAAGATCTTGTCAGCCTGTTTTGGAAAACTAATTCTTTGATGCAGATATAAATTCATACAAGGGAGTGACAGAGAAATCAGATATCAACAAAGAGAAAAAAGGAAATAAGGAACCATGAGTGACCGAGGTGAAGAGGCAAATCTTCAAGATGTCATTAGCCATGGAAACAAGGAGTTGGCTAGAGAATTCCAATCCTTCATGATAGAGTCCATGGCAAAAATAACTCGAATCTTGAGGGAAATAAATCATCAATGGAATGCCTCTCGACCAAATCAGAACGTGGCTGAAGGGAGCAATTCATCTAATAATAGGGTTGCAATTAACCCTCCCACGAAGACATTCTGGGCCAATTTTTTGCAAAGGAAAGAAGATCCATTCAAGGAGTAGCAATCAACACTTCACTCGAAAGATGAGATGGCAAGGTATCATGCAGAGCTATGTCATAGGGTTTGCCGAATTTCTGCTATGAAGTTCAAAATTCGGCGAACTTCCATACATTATAAAAAAATTGTCTAAAATTCTCCTCATGTTCGTATGAAAAATGGGCGCAAATTTTTAATAACATATATTTAAAATAAACGTTTTTTAGGGCGTGATAGTTCTCCGTTTGACGCCCCTATTAGATCTTGTGGGGGGTTGGTCGGGTCTGTGGCATCGAATAAGCCAAGGCGTTTCTTTTGTTTTGTGCTTGCCGCTAGAGGGTTATTCGGTGTCTCAAGATTCTATTGGAGCAGCCGGTGTCTCAAGGGTATGTTGGCTAAGAAATCGTGAGCCGATGCAGTCACAGGTGTGCAACGCCCAATTGGGATTTTAATCTCCACTTGCAGGATGTAAATTAGGTTCTCTACAGAAATAGCCAATGTAATGTGTTTCAGTAGGGATAATTAATCAATTATTCTAAAAACTTATTTTGATTTGATAATTAATTATTATTCTAAACTTATTTTGATTTGATAATTAATCATTATTAATAATTATATAGTAAAGGAAAATGTTTTTACATAGATATATGTTTTTTAAATAAAATTTATTATTTATAATATTTTTATTTTGTATTTATATTAAAAAAAAATTAATATCTATTTTTGTTTTACATTTTTCATATTATTATAAAAATAACATCACAATCATGATTTCATATGTTTTTTATGGTTTAACTTTGATAAGTTTATCATGGTTTATAAATGTGTCATCTTTTTATAAAGATTTCAAATCTATTTAGCAATGTTAAAACTATTTTAATAATTTTGTGGATATATTATATTTTTTTAAAAAAATCAAATTTATATAAAGCAAATTTAATCACGAATTTTTTTTCGAATTTTTTCCCCTTGCCGAACTTCATCCGAATTTCATCATTGTCAAACATGAACACGAACCTTGTGACATAGATGCAGAGTACAATGCTCTAAATCCAACAATCTGCCATGACATGTCTTTCATTGAGTACTATGAGATGAAAACAAGGAATGGGTATAGAAGAGGAAGGAAATACCATCATGAGTAACCCTGAAAAGACATACAACATCGATTGGGTAAGATCACTATACCAACATATGATGGGTCAAACAAATGTTCATCTAGAGCTTGGTTACAAAAGTTTGATACCTACTTTTCATTGAACCCTATATATGAGGAGAAGGCAATTAAGTTTGCTACCCTACATTTGGAAGGTGTGGCTCACGAATGGTGGTACCACGGCATGGTGAAAAAAGGGCATAGTTCCATTACTACTCTAGAGGAGTTTAGCCAAAGATTGATAGAAAGGTTTGACAAGAAGGATCTAGAGGTTCATTTCAGGGAGCTAGCATAGTTGAGGCAAGAGGACACAGTAGAGCAATATGTGGCAGAACTTTAGAGGTTATCGGTGATGGTCCCGGATGTAACAAAGAAGCAGCTCATTGTGCTATTTGGAGGGTCTAACCGAACCTCTCAGGGTTTAGTTAAGGCTTTGGATCCACCATCATTATCAAATGTGCTAAGGAGAGCCCTAACTTTGGAGAGTTCAATTCCTAGGAGCAAGGCACCACCTCCAGCACTACAGAAAAAGCCACTACAGAAGGAAGCCCCTCCTCCACAAAACATGTCAAAGATTATCAACAAAGAAGAAGCCACAAAGAATGAGCTTAGGAGGAAGAAATTGTGCTTTACTTGCAAGGAGCCATGGGGACCAATGGTGCAGGAGCACCTAGAAAATCCTGTTTTCGTTTGTAATAAGGTCTATTTGACCAATGCATTTTTATTTCAGTTTGTCTCTAGGTCCTTCAAGTCCTAGAACCCATTTTGTAAGTCTAAAGTGACTTAAAACACACTTTTGTCATATTGTAATCACATAGTGCCAAAACAAGGCAATAGGACAGTTTGAGGCAGTTTGGATCGGTTGGTCTCCCAACTATTTGCATCGGTTGCTTTTCCAACTGCTGGCAGGATGAGTTGATAACAACCAGAGGGAGGAAGGAGAAGTGTGTGAGTGTATTGTTCTAAGGAGAAATAAAACTATTATGTTCCGTCAATTTGATTTTCGTTCCCTGTAACTGCAATTTGTATAACTATAGATTTCTATTCTTTCTGTACGTTCCATTGTTGCAGTATGTCGATGTGAAGCATTCCACTGGTACGATTTCTGTCGAAATCAGTGGAATGGCTTCGTTGTACAAGTATTTGTTTTTGTTTCTTGTTTTGTTTTTGTGTTCGACAGTGCAGAGGATCCAGACAGAATGTTTTGCACAGTAGGGTGACCTAGCATCTCCATGTGCTAGGGTTTGGTTGAAGAGGAAGAAAGTAAGCTGTGCATCGACGAATCGCTGGGACTCACAACAAGTCCGCCGAAGTCGAGCAGTCTCGCTGAGGGAGTTGGTCTATCGACGTATCAGCCAGAATTTGTAAGTGCTCGCCGACGAGAAGAGTCTCACCGAAGACAAATGCCATCGGCATATCGGAAGCACATCAAAGGAGTTTACCGATAAAGTCACGTCTAACCGGCGTTGAAGCCATCACGGTTAAGACAAGGGGGGCTTAACCGTCATCGGGACATCGGTTGAAGGATAGAAGACTTCACCGATAGAAGTAAGTCTCGTCGACGATGAAGAGTTGATCGACTCGGTGTGAGTCCTGTTGTATCTCACCGAAGATGAATTCAGTTGAGCTATCGGTGTAAGGTAGATCAACGGTAAGACTTGAGAAGGTCATACTGATCCTTGTTGTCTGAAAACCAAGATGTATCGGCGGCTCATTTGTTAAGTCTTGCCCTCTGTGAGAAAAGCGGGACCCGTTCTGCATTTTTACTGGGCGCTCCCCATAATATTGGTATCAGAGCGAGTTTTGAAGATCACTCGGGTAGTGTGGTCTTGGTGTATGTCAAACAAGGAAAGTGAAGCAGAGGCTGACACGATGCCTCCTAAAAGCATGTCACAAGATGCAGTGAAGAAACTAATTGAAGCGATGTTTAAGTCCAAGCTCGAGGAGTTGAAAAGAACCCAGGGTAAGGATAGGGAAGATGAAAGTGACAGCGATGAAGGAGATACAGAAATTGATGAAACCAATAAGGGGACAGAGGAGATACCAGCAGACCAGAGGGCATTTGTAAATGCTTTGAAGTCAGTCAATAAGGACACCATAGATGGATTACCTATGTATAGTGGAAGTATGAAAGCTGAAGAGGTGATTCACTGGATTGAGGCATTGAACAATCATTTCGAATACAAAGAAGTCCCTGATGATAAAAGGGTTAAGTTGGCAAGGGCAAGATTGAAGGAGTCTGCTCTTGCATGGTGGAATTATGAGCAAGGAGAGAGAGTCAAGGAGGGGAAGAATATGATAACCACCTGGGAAAGGATGAAGACCAAACTCAAGGCACAATTCTTACCCCTAGACTATAACGTGCAGATGTATAAGAAATTGCAGAACCTCAGACAGAGAGACCTTGATGTGAATGCATACACACAAGAGTTTCATAAACTCAGTCTCAGATCAAAGAGACAAGAAGAAGAGTCAGAAAAGGTGGCAAGGTATCTGAATGGCCTAAGGATGAACATCCAAGATGAGATCAGCATCTTAGCACCAGAAACAGTGAACAAGTGTTTCCAAATGGCCTTAAGGGCTGAAGAGAAGATAAAGAGAAAGAGTGAGCAGAATAATAGAGGTAGAGGAGGAAGAAGTTTCAGAGGCAAAGGCAGTTTTGGAGGAAGAAGTCCTAACCAGAGGCCTAGTGGTGAGTCTAACCAAGAAGAGCAAGTTGGAGACTCAAGTAGCAGAGGAGGCTACCGAGGAAGGAGGCCTAATGGAAGGGGTGGGACAAATGGACCAGGTAGAGGATCCAAGTTCTCCAATATGAGATGTTATAACTGCAATCAGATAGGGCAGCCGGCATACAAGTGTCCAGAGAAGGCCTCAACTTCTCATGGCGGTGAGAAGAGAACCACTTTGATTCAAGAAGATGCAAGGAGTGTGACATCTCCTAAAGTGAATCTAACATCAGAGATGGGAGAAAATCTGATGATCAAGAGGACGCTGCTCAAGGAACCAGTGCAGACTGAACCGTCTCAAAGAAGGGCTTTGTTTCGAATCAACTGCAAGATCCAAGGTAAGGTTTGTAAATTTATTGACTCTGGTTCTACTGATAATATCATATCTTTGGAAGCAGTGAATAAGTTGAAGTTAGAAAGGATACCCCATAGCAGTCCATATAAAGTCAGTTGGTTGAATAAGGGGCAGCACATACTCATCAATGAACAAGCATGGGTAGAATTCAGTATTGGGGGGTATAGAGATAAAATCTTGTCACATCCTTCCAATGGATGCTTGCCATCTTTTGTTAGGCAAACCATGGCAGTTTGACAGAAAGGCTCATCATGATGGAGAAAAGAATGCTTACTCATTCCAAAAGGATGGTGTGACTTATAGGATACAGTCATTGGTAGAAGAGGATCCACAGCATGTAGGGTCTAGTATAATGATAGTAGGAGAAAAAGAATTCATGGACACATTAAAGGAAGGTGATGGAGTAGGTTTTGCTTTGATTGTGAAGCCTAAGGGGGAAAGGAAGGAAAGTGTGAGGGAAGTAGGACCTAAGGAGGTCAGAGATCCGCTTGAAAGTTACAAAGGAGTGATTGCAATAGACATACCTGATTCCCTGCCACCTGTCAGAGATATTAGCCACCAGATAGACCTCAAACCAGGAGCAATACTTCCTAATAAGGCAGCATATAAAATGACCCCTCAGCAGAATGAAGAGATAGCAAATCAGGTTCAAGAACTCCTAAACAAAGGGCTGATAAGGAAGAGCCTTAGCCCATGTGCAGTACCTACTGTTTTAGCCCCAAAGAAGGATGGGAAATGGAGGCTTTGTACCGATTCTAGGGCCATAAATAAGATAACCATCAGGTATAGGTTTCCTATTCCTAGAATAGAAGATCTAATGGATTGTTTGGGGGGGGCTACTTATTTCTCCAAGATAGACTTAAAAAGTGGATATCACCAAATACGAATAAGAGAGGGGGATGAGTGGAAGACAGCATTCAAAACCAATGAAGGGTTGTATGAGTGGCTTGTGATGCCTTTTGGTCTTTCAAACGCCCCTAGCACCTTTATGAGACTAATGAATGAGGTGTTGCAGGAATTCATAGGGAAATTTGTGGTAGTCTACCTTAATGATATCTTGGTGTTCAATAAGAGCAAGGAAGAACACTTGAAACATTTGGAGATAGTCTTGAAGAGGCTACAAGATTAGAAGTTAATGATAAATTTGGAAAAATGTGACTTCATGAAACAAGAATTGGTTTACCTAGGCTTTGTCATCTCAAAGGGTGATTTGAAAATGGATTCTTCCAAGGTAGAAGCTATTTTGAATTGGCCTACACCTAGGACAGCAGGAGAGGTCAGAAGTTTTCATGGTTTGGCCACATTTTATAGAAAATTCATTAGGAACTACAGTGATATTTGTGCACCTATGTTAGAGACCATCAAGGGTGGAGGTAAGGTGAAGTTTGTGTGGACAAAAGAGGCAGATCAGAGTTTTGAAAGTCTAAAGCAAAAAGTTGTCGAGTATCCTGTCTTAGTACTTTCTGATTTCAATAAGGTCTTCACCATTGAATGTGATGCAAGTGGGCTGGCCATAGGGGCAGTGTTGAGCCAAGAAGGCAGACCAGTAGCCTTTTTCAGTGAAAAATTGAATGAAGCTAAAAGGAAGTACTCCTCTTATGATTTAGAGTTGTATGCCATGGTACAAGCTCTGAAAAAATGGAGGCACTACTTGCTTCCTAAAGAATTTATTGTATACACTGACAATCATGCTCTCAGTTTTTTGAATGGACAGGAAAACCTCAGTCATAGACACATGAAGTGGGTGGAAAGTCTTCAAGCATACACCTTCATCATCAAACATAAGAAGGGGATAACCAATAAGGTTGCTGATGCTTTAAGCAGAAGGGCGTTGACAGTACAAGAAGTGCAGCTACAAAGCATGGGTGTTGAGGCACTCAAAGGATTGTATGAAGAGGACCAAGATTTCAAGGAGATTTACAAGGTATGCAGTGAGTTTGCCAATGCTTTCCACAGTGAATTTTCAGATTATACATTGCAGGATGGACTTTTGTTTAAAGGGAGTCAACTATGTATCCCTAAGTGTTCAATGAGGGATAATATAGTGAAGGAGAAACATAGTGGTGGTTTAGGAGGGCATTTTGGGCTCAATAAGACCTTAGATCTTGTAAGAAGATTTTACTTTTGGCCAAGGATGCAATCTGATATTAGAAGGTTTGTTGAGAGTTGTATGATTTGCCAGAGAGCAAAGGGAGTCTCAACCAATGCAAGACTATACCAACCTCTGCCCATACCAAACAGACCTTGGGAAAGTTTGAGTATGGATTTTGTGATGGGATTACCAAAGACAAGGACAGGTTATGACAGTGTGTTTGTTGTGGTAGACAGGTTCAGCAAGATGGCTCACTTTATTCCTTGTAAAACCACCAATGATGCTAGTTACATTGCAGGCTTGTTCCTTAAAGAAATTGTCAAGATTCATGGATTGCCTTTGAGTATTGTATCTGACATAGAGCAAATTTGTGGGACATTTTTGGAGAACCTTGTGGAAAAGATTGGGTACAAATTTGTCCTTTAGTTCAACCTATCATCCTCAGACTGATGGCCAAACTGAGGTTGTGAATAGGTCATTAGGCAATCTACTGAGATGTTTGACAAGAGAACATGGAGGTAGTTGGGATGTGGTACTCCCACAAGCAGAATATGCCTATAATGATTCCACAAACAGAAGTATAGGTCTAAGTCCTTTTGAAGTTGTCTATGGTAGTCATCCTAGAGGAATTTTTGAATTGAGAGATGTTCAAGGGTTGGACAAAGGGAGTGGACATGCTGATACATTTGCAGAGGCTATGAAAGAGATCCATCAACAAGTCAGAGATACTCTACACAAGAATAGTCAGAAGATCAAGGCTAGAGTGGATCAGGAGAAGGGATGTGCAGTACCAAATAGGAGATATGGTCATGGTTCATCTCAACAAGAACAGACTACCCAAGGGAAGCCACAGCAAGTTGATGATGAGAAAAATTGGACCTTGTAAGATTTTAGAGCAATATGGTCCTAATGCTTACAAAATTGAACTCCCTAATAATATTGCTATTTCCCCTATATTCAATGTTGCTGATCTAACATTATATAGCAGTCTTGATACAGGAGAAGGTATAGCAGATTCTGTCCAAGACAATGCAGAGTGGGTGCAGCATGTACCACCTAAGGAACCACCTAAGATGGAGTGTATCTTGGATAGCAGGACAGCCAAGAAGACAAGAAATCAGACCTATTTTGAGCACTTAGTCAAATGGCAAGGACTTCCAGACTCAGAAGCCACATGGATGCTGGAAGAAGACATCAAAAAGCAGGGTTGTGATTTGCAGCAGTTAGTCTCTAAGAGGACTTGAGACAACTTTCACCCGGGGAGTATTGTGCAAGAGCACCTAGAAAACCCTGTTTTCTTTTGTAATAAGGTCTATTTGACCAATGCATTTTTATTTCAGTTTGTCTCTAGGTCCTTCATGACCTAGAACCCATTTTGTAAGTCCAAAGTAACTTAAAACACACTTTTGTTATATTGTAATCACATAGTGCCAAAACAGGGCAGTAGGACAATTTGAGGCAGTTTGGATCGGCTGGTCTCCCAACTGTTTGCATCAGTTGGTTTTCCAACTGCTGGCAGGATGAGTTGATAACAACCAGAGGGAGGAAGGAGAAGTGTGTGTGTGTATTGTTCTAAGGAGAAATAAAACTATTCTGTTCCGTCAATTTGATTTCTGTTCCTTGTAACTGCAATTTGTATAACTGTAGATTTCTATTCTTTCTGTACGTTCCATTGTTGCAGTATGTCGACGTGAAGCATTCCACTGGTACGATTTCTGTCGAAATCAGTGGAATGGCTTCGTTGTACAAGTATTTGTTTTTGTTTATTGTTTTGTTTTTGTGTTTGACGGTGCAGAGGATCTAGACAGAATGTTTTGCACAATAGGGTGACCTAGCATCTCCATGTGCTAGGGTTCGGTTGAAGAGGAAGAAAGTAAGCTGTGCATCGGCGAATCGCTGGGACTCACAACAAGTCCGCCGAAGTCGAGCAGCCTCGCCGAGGGAGTTGGTCCAACGGCGCATCGGCCAGAATTTGTAAGTGCTCGCCGACGAGAAGAGTCTCACCGAAGACAAAAGCCATCGGCATATTGGAAGCACATCAAAGGAGTTTACCGATAAAGTCACGTCTAACCGGCGTTGAAGCCGTCACGGTTAAGACAAGGGGGACTTAATCGTCATCGGGACATCGGTTGAAGGATAGAAGACTTCGCCGATAGAAGTAAGTCTCGTCGACGATGAAGAGTTGATCAACTCAATGTGAGTCATGTTGTATCTCGCCGAAGATGAATTCAGTTGAGCTATCGGTGTAAGGTAGATCAACGGTAAGACTTGAGAAGGTCATACCGATCCTTGTTGTCTGAAAACCAAGATGTATCGGCGGCTCATTTGTTAAGTCTTGCCGTCTGTGAGAAAAGCGGGACCCGTTCTGCGTTTTTACTGGGCGCTCCCCATCAACCAAGTCATCGATGCCTTGGCCATAGACAGGTACATCACATAGAGGTACTCCCGGATGAAGAGATAGAAAAAGAGGAACTAGAACCCAAGGTCAAAGAGGGAGAGGTTCGAGAGGCCACCCTTGCTTCACTTGCAGGTGCACCTAAGTATCATCCATTCATAGTTTGTGGGGTCTTGCATGGGCAAAGGATCATAGTATTGATTAACAGTGGAGCCACCCATAAATTCATAGATGCAAACTTGGTATTCGAGGGAGGCTTAGACACAAAAGACTTCGAAGGATTCAATGTCATAGTTGCAGACAGCTTCAACATTCCTTGCACTAAGAAGATACATCAACTTGACATCACTTTGGAGAACATAAGATGCGTGATGATTTCTATATTGTTAGATTGGGAGAGGCTAACATGGTTTAGGGTGTACAGTGGCTTTACTCCCTTGGGGAATTCACTCTAAACTATTTGACTATGGAGTTGATGTTCAAATCGGAAGGAAAAGAAGTAGTGCTTCGCGGCACCGAGGATGGAGCTCCAAGAGTTGTCATGGCCACAAGGATGGAACATCAATCAATAACAACTAAAACTTCATCCATAGGTGAGGTACCTTTTTGTGGAGATATTCAATCTATTTTGGATCAGCATAGTATGGTGTTTGATGTTCGGTCACCAAGTAGGGAATTTTCTCAAGAGATAAGGAAGAGATATGTTGGAGACATCTTTCCCTTTGAGGAAGTAATTGGCACCATTAAGGGGTATCAAGAGGATGTTCATAAGCTTGGTGGAGGAGTTTCAAGCTTAGATGTGTTTGCAAGAAATAACAAAAAGGGCACAATGGAGAACAGGAATGATGGCATATTGCACATATGTTGCAAAGAAAACATGACAAGGACCATTGACGTCACAAGTCTCAGCTTGGAGGCTGTTGTCCTCATTATTTAGAGCCATTATACTCCACCATTTGCAGCCATACAGATGTATTCAGTCATAAGATTGAGTGATTTTCAATTTGATGTCATTGTATAGTTGTTTCCAACTTCTATGGTGCTGATTTTTGCAAGGAATTTTCAGTATTACAACTGTTGTACCATTTTTATATTGCTGATTTTCAAGGTCTTTGATGTTGGACTGTTGTTATCAGTCATATTCAGCTACCAGTTTGTAGATTTTTGAAAAAATTTCATGTATCATGCAATTTGTGAAGGGTTTCACCCATTGGAGATGCAAAAAACAATTGTTCCAACTACTACACTGTTGTTTTGGATGAAGTTAGGAATGAATTTTGGCTGTTGCAGCTTCATTCCAGCTTGTATGCAAGCTGATTGGTCCAAATTCATGAGGGTTTCAGCCTACAGTATAGCAGTAAGATCCATTGGAACTCAAAGGAGTCATCATCATGCTCATTTGAGATCAGAGCGGTGCAGCAAAAACGTGGTGGCAAATTCATAGGGCAACCCTTGGTCTTGTGGGTGTTACACCCCGTTTTTGGAAAAACTACGAAAGACGTATTTTTGTATTTAAATTATGGTATTTAAATGATGCTTTGAAAAGACATAATTTTCTTTTATATTTCAAATAAAAATGGTTATAGTGTGATGATTGTTCTTTCATGCACTCATGTGAATGTATAAATTAATATCCGATCTGAATGTCAGAATGATAGTGAAATTTAAACTTTGATCGGTATCATTATTAGAAACAGCTGATAGATAAATGACATGCATGAATGAATATGAATGATTAATGAGATTCCATGTTTTATATTATGATGTTGCTAATTTATACGAGATGGTTATCGATTTTATATAAATATGTGTTTATATCTGATTGGACTAACTACCTTAATGTTTGTAATGAGGTGAACGTAGGATAAAGTTCAATCCCCCTCCCGGTTGAGGAGGGAGAGCATCATCAGGGAGGTCGCAAATCCAGCAAAATCGGTGTTCTGTACCATGTGCCAAGAACTCGTTTACACACACCACTGGTCAAGATGTCACGTCTTTGCTAGTTAGTCATGTATAACAATGTATGTTATGGTCTAGCCTTGTCGTGTCATATTTGGTAGGCATACCAGTCTAGAGTTTGCATATAAGTTAGGTCATTATTGTTGTCGCCTTGATTGCAAATAGATTTGACAGAATTTTATCATTCTTTTTGAAGTCCATAGCATCAAGTTGAGATTAGAATAACTCTCTTTGACATATGTTTAGAAGTCTTTCCTCTTTATGTATCGTTGAGCATATATGATATTTTGTTGTGAAGTTAAAATTCCTGAAAAACGATAAGTCCTTTGATTTTAAAAGAAATAGATTCTTTTTGTTTAAAAACAAAAATAGAGAAAATAAAATTAAGCTCATCTTTTAAAAATTTAATAGGGGATGTGAGCAAACTATTGGAGTTTAATTTTAGAAGAGTGGGAATTCATGACTGCAGTGTACTAGACATAATGGCCGCCATTCTCCTTCATTCTCTCTTGAAAAGACTAAGTTATCTCCAATGAGCTGGAGTGGAAGGAGGGGGGAGTAAATTTGCATGTGAGTTTGCTGGCAGAGAAAGAGGAAAATGAGGGGGCGTGGAACTATGAAGAAAAGGGCAAATGCAAGAAGTTAGGGTGTAATGTGCCTTTTTGGGATATACCTGATTTCTTGGCCTACAAACAATAATAATCACTAGAAATGATATTAGAAATATTAAAGATCAAGAAATTATGATAATATTCAGATCATAACATCATTAGTATTCAAATCAATACATCATAGCATCATTTAGATCCAAATCAATACATCATAGCATCATTAACATTCAGATCAGCACATCATAGAGAAACCCTCACAGCCAATCACATTGTAAATTTCTTGGAATTACTTGCAAATGGCAACATCAAGGTTGGTCGTCCTTGACTTACCGAGAGCAGGGAAGGTGGGCCATCCTTCCCACTCTCAGTTCACCTTGGAGGCTGGCCATCCTCCTTGATCAAGCCCAGGAGCATGGAAGGCTGGTCGTCCTTCCAACTCTTGTCAGACCCAAAGCATGAAAGGCTGGCCGTCCTTCCAATTCTGGTCCGTAACTTGATAAGAGTAGAGAGAGGGGCCATCCTCTCATCTCTCGTGAACCGGAAGGGGGGCCATCCTTCCTATTTGCAAGATTCTTCCTTAAATTCAGAATTGATTGCTTAGGGGATTTGCTAGATGATTGCTGATTGAGTACCTCTTGATGGATGGACAAGATTATTCTTTAATGGCTGCAATAAACGATTTTCTGTTGTATATGTTTGTTGTTATCTGCTGTAGATCTTTTTATATATCTTTTTTATTTATTTCTACTTCATTGATATATTTCCTTCCTTGCTTGCTGATCTATGCTTGGATATGACTGGGCTGAGTTATGCTTTTATAAAATATCTACTTTGCTGATCGTTGCTTATCTCTGCATTGAATGCCTTTATGCTTGCTAATGCTTAAATTCTCCTTCACTGATCTTTTCTTGAAATCAGTAATAATATTCCTTCACTCTTCATCTATTTCTCCTTCAATGATCTCTCTTATATAATTTCTTTCTTTTCAATGGTCATATCCATTCGTATGCCTTTTGACTCTTCTTAAATAATCTTAATCTTTGTTTAATCTTAGTCTTTATAATATTAATTATCTTTTCTCACTTTGCTAATATATTTACTTGTAATATGTCTTCCTGACTGATATCTTTTTCATTCCTTTATTAATTCCCTTTCTCATGGAATGACTTACTCCTTATATCATTTATTTAAGGAGCCACAACCTTTCATAAGATGGTTGCTTTTATAGAAGGGTCACATCTTTTAATATACATATGTCGTAATATTTACTTGGAACATTTCATATTCTTTCTTTTCCAATGATTTGAATAAGGATATAATGTTTTTGCTTGAATACCCAATCCTCATCGAATGATCCCCTTTTAAACCTTATAGTCAAAGGAGACACAACCCTTCATCAAGCTGCCCCTTTGGAGGAGTCACAACTTCTCTAAATGCAACCATTGTCCTTTATGCAACTAATTTTAATTTAACAAATCGTTAGTAGAAACTAGCACTGCATACTTCTAATTATAATCTCCTTTGATTTGGGAGATTGGCGCCACCTTTGCCTTAGTAATTAATTCATGTGCCTTCGACTGGGTAATTATAATATTCATTTACTGGTGATCTCCATTCAAACTGTAATTTCAGGCGGGGCATGACATAGGGCACATTTTGACATTGTTGTTTTTGCAGGAGGAAAGTAAGCGAGAGCAAAATAGGAAGGAGTATAGCAAAGAAGAGGACAAAGTATAACATTTTCAGTTCAGATGGTAAAACTAAACCACTGTTTTCTTTTGAAATGGAGGAAATCGTGATTCCTGTTGATTTAAATTCTCCTGTAGGAATGGTATCGAATACTTTGTGTTGCCTACAAAACCCTATTGAGCATAAGATGTAAAAAGAGTTTAATATTTCTCTCCTTAGGTCGCATTTGATAATGAATATTTGGTGGGCTTTTATTTCCTCAGTTGAAGTCTTTAAATATACTCTAGATTTGCATAGAGGTTCTTGGAAACAAACCAGACATTTCCCTCTTGGATTTATATTAAAAAGTCTCCTGTAATACTTATGAGAATAATAGTATATACATATAAATGTATATGTATACTGAGTGTATACATATGCAAGTATATGTATAAAATAATAATATATTAGATGTCATGGCCGTCTCAGGAAGTAAACTAGCCATATTGTAGGCCAATAGCATCACCAATTAGTAGTAATAAGGAATTGTGTTGGAAGTTTTCTCTGGGTCGATGTAAATCTGGTTATCAATAATAGTTATCGTTGTGTTAAAAGTGTTAATAAGCCGATTTATATGAGGCCAGAGGAGGGTTGTATCTTCAAGTATAAAGTTCCATTGTTATGGTCGACTTGGACCATTATTTCAATTGTTATAATTGCCTTTGAAAAGCAATCATTTGAAGCCTTAGCTGCCTCTTGAATTTTTGAAAGTTTCTATCATTCTGAATAAGTTTTCGCTTATTTATTACAGCTAAATGTACCCTGCTTTTTTATCACTTGTAAACAAAATCAAAGACATTAGAAATCCTTCCACAGTGACCAACAATAGTTTGCATATTGCAAAGCAAAAGAAAAGTTAACACTGTTCAATATTAAAGAAAGATAGTCCATGAATGATTAAATCTTTATGCAGAAATTATGTAAAAAAACAGAGGGTTGGAATATGGAAACTTGGAGATTAAATTAGTTACTCCGTTTCTTCATAAACAACATTAAAACTGGGGAAACCAAAATAAAACTCCATTTTGTTTGCATATTATCAAATGCTTAAATAACAGAAGTTCAAATTAAAGAAAAGTTCATTACTTATGAAGTATGAACATGAGTAGAAAAGCTTCCGAGCTTGTCAACCCATATATATACTCATAGGTATGTATATCTAAGATGAATATATAGTGTTTATTCAGAAAATTTACAAATTTTGTATGCCTGAATTTTAAAACAAATATAGGACAGAATCATTGCATTCTAATAAGGATAGTTTTGTAAGTTGTTATGAGAAATCATTGTTATTATTATCAACAATCCTTGACACAATCATGACCAGGGAACCTTATCAGGCAGCCCAATCACGCAGCCAAACAACACAACGGAAGCATAAACTCATAAACAACACATATTTCATTTGTATGTATTCCAATCTTTTAACTTACAACTCTATGCCACGGCAAGATGTACAATCACAACTAAATACCAGTTTTATTCATTCATGCAACTTTTACAGGAGTACAAAATCAATCTACTCTTCTTTACAAAACTTCAATATGATCATTATATGCCATCGCCTCCAGCAAACTCCTGTTATTCTTCTTCCATTATTCTGGGAGTCACAAGCCCATCAACAGCAGCCTCCTTGAAATAATGTTCTGCCACATCTCCCTTCACCAGGAAATATTGAACCGAACCCGCAATCTAGACCAAGAGAGTGTATTTATAGCACTTAGCCAAAAACAGTTTAACCGCCACCAATCGTTATAAAACTGAATGAGACACCAGAACAGAAATGAACCGCCAAGAAGTTGAGCAGTTACAGAACTGAATCACCACCTCAAACATCCTCATTGGTGTATAACAATCGCTAATGTATATATTCAGCACTACTTGGGCTTCATGATAGTTCATAGACAAAATATCCCTTCCACGAACCACCGAGTTCTTTCCCACAATCATCTTTATCGGCATTCCGTCAGATTCTCAAATTGAAACATTCCCCGACACACCACAATGAAGAGTTATCAGCAAAAGTTGAGCTTCGCGAACTTAAAAATTTGTCGTCACATGTTATTGGCGAATTTGTTAGTTCGCAAACTAAACGGTTTGTCGATACAAGCTTTAAGACATCAGATCCTGTCTATCGGCAAAATAACCATCTCGCAAACTAAAGACTTGTCAATACAATACCCTTAGCCACCAAGCCCTTTATCAGTAAAATTGACCTTTTCCATCATTTTATCGACTTATCGGCAAATTTTGAAAACCACAAACTAGTTTGCGAGATTGCTGATACAAAGTCTCAAGACATCAACCTTTCTATCGGCGAAACTGGTCTTTTACGAACTCTTTGACTTCTCCTCAAAAGCTTCATTTATATATTTGTCAGCGAACCGGCGAATCGGTAACTTTTCGAATCCATGACTTGGCCGAAGACTTGAAACTTTTCTTCTATCGGTGAAATTCCAATTCCACGAACCAAAGAAACTTTGACTTCAACTTTGAAAGCCTTTATCGGTGAAGTGAGTCATTGGCGGAGTGAGCCATTGGCGAACCTAAGGGTTTGCAAACTAGTGACTTTGTCGACTGAGTTTGCAACTTCAAACTTTTGCCGACTGAAGGCTCCTTTTCAAATGACTTGTATAACTTGTGAACTTACCCTTTAGCTTAGTTGAAGAAATCACCCATTGGTGAACTAAGTTGTTGGCGAACTAGACAGTTCGCAAACTATAAAATTTCCCGACAAAGATTGTCCCTCAACAAACTTGAAAATGCGAACTCATTTTTCCGACTTGTCGGCAAACTGTCGGATTGGCAAACTACAGGATTGGCAAAGTGAGCAGGTTGCAAACTGAAGAAATCTTCGACTGGCTATAACTTAGCCATTTTTTGTCCAATCTTCACCAAAATGAAACTGGAGATACCCAATTGGGTCTTCTACAAGATGATGCTCCTCACTTGGCCAATTTGAGACTGAAAATCTTCCTGAAGCAAACTGCCCAAAACCAACACAAAAGAAGACAAAACACAACTAAAACTAAACTGAAACTGAAACTGAAAACCTGAAATGTTTTTGGTTGATGTTGATTGCTTGTAGACCCGGATGCTCCTGCATCAATCCTTAGTGTTAAATCAAACACAGTCATATCAATAAATTTGACAATAGTTATTTTTAGTTTGATGATATCAAAAATGTTATAAATATAAATATATGTAAGCATGTACAGGATAATTTTCAGGTACACACTTATGTATATGTATATTTATATTAATGTGTATTTATTTGTATAGGCTTGAGGAAGTGTAAAACAATAGGCCAGATATATGATTTGATCTCAGTCGAGTCTATAGGAATAAGGACCTAAAAATGTCTGAGTTGTAATGTGTTTGGACTTGTAAAAGAAAAGAGGATGATTTACTGATGAAGAATCTTAATTGGGTTAACCATCTCCGAAGTCAAATAAGTGTGTTGATGAAATATAATCCTCTGAATTTTTGTCAAATCTGAATTAGTGTATTGTCAAGTTATGAATTTTCTATTGGTTAAATCTGAATTACACAACCAGTTTATGTCATCATTCAAATTACTGAGTTTGTGTGAATTGAGTAGTTTTGTCTTGATTGTGTCGAGTCAAGCTAAGATAGGAGAGGTGAACTAACAACCCATAGTTCCATATAGAAATGTGATTATGTTACAAATTGCTTTGGCCAAAGTGATGCATAAGCTGCGTGCATTATCAGTCACGATACATGATAGGTTGCATGTTAACCAGATGTCATACTTAGCTAGAAGAATTCTAGGGTTGTGTGGCAGGTTGCAAGCAATAGAGTCTTTATCTACTACCCTCGTGAAGGGTAGGGCCACTTCTAGTAGGACGGTGTGCAGGAAACCGTCAGTCTACGAATGGAGGTAAAGCACCCGAATGATGCTCTCCCTCCACACGGCAACTTAGTATACCACAGGCTTGTTACTTGAGGCACATATGTTTGTTGAGACAGTGATATTTTGACTTGTACATTGATTATTATATATTGTACTTATATGTAAATAAATGACTGGATAAGTCATATTGTAAGAATAAAAAGGTATTATTATGTTACTTTGAAAGCATGGATATAGTTGATATGAAAATTAGAAACAATATATTCTAATCTTGATTTGAAATTGAATAGAAACTTGTAAAGTTTTAGTTAAGATAAATAATGAATGTAATAAGTACATTTACACTGTTTGGATTTGGAATAAATCAGTCAATTTGTTTTAACTCGAGAAATGAATATGGTTCTCTTGTATGAATAATGTTTACATGTTTTAATTCTTCAAAGAAATATTGTTCAAAATAATTATTATGCTCCAATGAAGATGATGTGCTCTTGTTTGATAATTAAGTAAATTATTATTTTATTTTTTTTAAATTGTAGATTATGGTTGAAGTTTTATGATACGAACGTAAGTTCGTTACAATGGGAGCTTGAAGATATCCTCCAACAAGAAAAAGAAAGCATGTTGTGGGTTGGTTGCTGACATTGCTTGATCCAAGTCAAAGGTGGGGAAGTACAATCCCAAAGGTTTGCAATTTTGTTGTTGGGAGTCATGCACACTTCTTTGAGGTCAAATTGTTTGAGGTGATCAAAGGTCATGAATTGCATAACATGATTCATAGTGTTGGCCCAATGGTATTTGAGCATCTGAGTATGCTTGGTGCTTTTGGCAGAAGTTGTTTCGTTTGACAGGTACACAATCTGGACTCTATAGACTTTACAACATGATTCTTCATCTGGGTTTACACTTGCTTGTAGGCAAGCAATTATGGGAAAGGCAAACTGTCATGTTCCTTTTTTGGATTAAAATAATTAATAACATTATTTAAGTTGGGCCCAATTATTTCTAAATTTTAGGAGCAACTTAATTATATTGTTATAATTAAATAAAAGGTGTTTTTAAACACTCGTATTAAAATAAAAAGTATTTTTCAATACTTTAAAATAAAAAATAATTAATTAATTAAATTAAATCAAATCAAAGTAGTTTTAAATACTTGGCAAGAAATTAGGACCAAGAGCCCAAATTGAAAGGGTATATCAATAAGGTTCAAATCTTCATTTCAATCATCGAGTTTTCATTTGGCATTTTCATTGTGAGCTTTGGCATCCAAAGATGAAAACCCTTGGCTGTTTTCAGCAATCCGGGAAGACAAAAACCCTCTTGGCTCTTGATTTTCGGAGGTGAGGATGAAAACCCTCATCTTTGGCATTGGCAAATTCCACCTAGGGTTTGCATGTTAAGCTAATTCAGCAACTTGTGCAAAATTTCAGAGATTTATCAATTGGATTTGCAAGCAAATATTTTTCATGAATTTTTAAAGATTTTTCCTACAAAGACGAATTGTTGATTGACAACATTGAAGGGGTTTGGCACTATTTTTGGAGATGACTCAGCTGCATAAAAATTCTGAAATTATTTTCCAAGTGTGGCAAAACCATTTTTTGAGGTATTAATTGTTGATTTGAGGTACTCCAGTTGGATACACATTTTTTTGGCATCATTTAAGGTCTGAAAAATCATTTTCCAACCCTACCAGGTCTGCAACCTTCATCCAAAGAGTCGTACAGTTGAAGAAACAATTATTTAAATAAGTGTGACTGTTGTTCAAGCTAATTTCTACCTAGCCGCAGCCATACAGTCCATTTCCATCCGGTCGCCGCCCATTTTGGGCAACCGTATAGGTAATTAGTACTCCCTTGGGCGGCCGTACAAGTCTGATTTGCAATAACAGAGATCTACTCAGCATTTTCAAGCAATTAGTGAGTTGGTTTGATATTGAAATTCTTATTTGATTCAGATATGCATATTTGGTGTGATCTAGTGTTTGTACCAGCAACCAAAATTAATAATAATTGGTTTAGATTTACCATGTGATGTGATTAAGGGTTTGATCAAGTGATTTTCAATTGATTGTGTGCAAATTTACTTTGTTATTCCAGTTTGTTTTCATTTTCAAAATTCAGAAAAACACAAAAAAAATCAGAATATTGCAACAACCTAATTGCGGAAATTACAAGTAACATAGTTGAAATGTAGTACAAAGAATTGTGGTGTAATGGTAATGTAGGCAGAGTGTACTTGTAATAGCATAACTTAAGTTCAAATCCATTCACCAAAATAGGCTGGCCCATAATTCCTATGTACACGTAGGGAAGTTGTGGTGTAATAACTATTGGTTACATATTGCAAACACGGGTAATAACATGACCCAAGTTCAAATGACCCAATGTAATAAGGTGACTCTTAACTTTAGCAGACATGTGGTGAGGTGACCCAATGTAATAAGGTGACTCTTAACTTTAGCAGACATGTGGTGAGGTTGTGATGTAAAAATTATAGGTACATTTACGTGTGACCCATATTAACAATTCTGAAGAATGTAGTCCAAGCTAACCTTGCTCTGTATCCATGACCTCAACCAAGAGTTACTACAGAAACAGAAAAAACGCAATATTTTAAATGTAAAGAATGCCTTGTAAATGGAAAAAAAGAGGTATAAGAACATCATACCTTCTCTTCTCCAGCAAGCCGAATTGGGCTTGCTTTACAATTGTAAGTGACAACACTGTAATGATTATGGAGCATACCTACACTCATAAACCATGACTCAAGTCCATATGCTCCACTCTAAAAAGAGACTCCTAACCCTAAGGAAATGTAACGGGGTTGTGGCTTAAAACTTATGAAAACTAGAGAGTGACACGTTTCTACAAATGTAAGAATGCTGCCAAGCTTTTACATGTGAGCCATGTTTACGAACCTTGAAAATTATGTCCAACCTTACCTTATTCAGCATTAAAGGCGGTCCATAACCCCGCTGAAGATTCACCGAGCATTAAAAAAAACAGAGTTTAAATGTAGATTGAAAACACTGTACATGAAAATAAAGAAGATTAAAATACACCATACCTGCTCTTCTCCAACAACCCAAATTGGGTCTGTTTTGAAATTGCGAGAATAAGTAATACGATCCTCTTTCTCCAACCAATCTTCACAGATGTCATCAACTGAAGAAACCGTCGTCTTTGTCGATGCACCCGTTTCAACAGAACTATTTTTCACCTCTTCAAAATAAAGCCCAGCACGGCCGTGCGTGCGGGCGGAGGGCTCCCTCTCATAGAAATTATTTTTCCATGTAGCCAAAATAGACGACTGCATCCCTGCATCTAAACTGCCTAGGAAAATAACCTTCCACACCCCAACCGCCATGACTGCAAATAACAGCCATCTTGCCCATCTCTTATTTAGGGCACTTCTGGATCCTGCCATTTTATCTTTCTATAATAAGAGAACGAGGAGATTTTAGTAGATCACGGACTTATTTCGAGGGTCATTTGGGATCTGTTTTAGGTGGAACCAATCAAAATAGGCAAGAATGTTTTAAGAAAGCTTTGGAAGCTATGTTTTTTTCTGAATTGAAGCTCAAAAAACAGGGAAGTCTCAGGCATTTTATTTTGGTTGTGTCGAAATGTGCAGAAACAGAAGGAAATTGTGTTTTGAATCTGTTGACGAGGTCAAGTCAAGGCCATGTGTGCCGTGTTCGTCTTCTCCTCCAATCTCTCGTTCCCGTGGGAATTGGAATACCCACATGTTTGTTGGACCTTATATTTCCCTTTGCACACAAATACGTTTGAGATTTATACATTTTCAGATTTCATAGATTTACTAAGAAATATCACCCTCACCTAAATTGCTGGTCAAGGGTCCATCTCAAATTCTACTTTACTTGCACTTTCACCCATAGGAGGTTAAAGGAATATGTCAATAGGGGACGAGTTTAGAAAATTTTCCGTCGTGATTTTTTTATAGCATGAGACAATTCCGAGCACTATAATGTTCACATATAAAAGCCTATCGACTAAAAATGGAAAAGCTCCCAAAAATTATAATTTTGTTTTCCAACTAGGTTTGTAATGTTTTCCCATTTGTTTTGGTTCTTTGTGTAGTGTAATAACTAATGTATAAGGAGCATATTTTTAAGTAAAAGTTAGTGAATTATTTGAATCTTAATTGATTATTTTTTGGAGGGTTTTATATCACTCTTGAGATTTATACATTTGTAGATTTTGTTTGTTTTCATGATTATTTGTTCATAAGAAATATCACCCTCACTTAAATTGTTGGCCAAGGGTCCATCTCAAATTCTACTTTAAAATTGAAAACTTTCGAAAAATTATAATTTTGCTTTCCAACTAGAACTGTTATGTTTTCCCATTTGTTTGGGTTCTTTGTGTAATGTAATACTAGTGTATAAGGAGCATAATTTTAAGTAGATGTTAGTGAATTATTTTAATCTTAATTGATTTATTTTTTGGAGGGTTTTATATCACCTTTGAGATTTATACATTTGCAGATTTTGTTCGTATTTCATGATTATTTGTTGGTAAGAAATATCACCCTCACCTAAATTGTTGGCCAAGGATCCATCTCAAATTCTACTTTAAAATGGAAAACTTCTTAAAAATTATAATTTTGCTTTCTAACTAGGAGTGTAATTTCTCTTTTGTTTTGGTTCTTTGTGTAGTGTAATAACTAGTGTATAGGGATCATATTTTTAAGTAAAAGTTAGTGAATTATTTTAATCTTAATTGATTTTTTTGTTGGAGCGTTTTATGTCACCCACAAGATTGTTTTGCTATCTGATATGGGAGCACGAGTCTATGTTGATACCTTTTCAACTAAGAGCTAGGGACTGAGTGGTATCCATTCCGCCAAAGTCACATGGGGCATGATCATGGTCTCATCCCTTATAGAGCATACCTCCAAGGGTTTAAATCTTGGCAGATGGTGTAATAAAGGAACATACCATCACCCTCACTAAGTGTGCTCAACCAATTAAGCTACAGCCCTTTGGTAATCTTAATTAATTTTGATTTCTCATATTTTAAGGATTCTGACTTGATTCAATTCTTAATATAACATTTTGCATCCTTATTCAATTCTTCAATGCAAAATTGTACTTGGTTTGATTTTACAACACAAAATTAAATTTGATTCAATTTTGTAACACAAAATTAGCCCTCGCACTTTTAATTTTAAAGTTTTAAATTAAGCCCATGATGTCCTCTTCCAACTAACCATTGCCCATTAACTTGAGTGCATAATATTTTTATTGTATTCCAGGGTGTTGTACAAAGAAATAAGCCCTAATTTATTATGATCGTCTAGAAATCAAGTGTGCATTTAAGGTTTAGGACATAATAAGAAATCCTCTAGTGAAAGATCATAACATTGCATCGACACTTAGCATGAGATATCTACAATGACATGTGACTGGGAATATTGCATGATTGCTTGTCATGTCTTCAATCTTTACTCACAAGTTGTTGAATCAACCCACCTAAGGGTTTGTCTAAGGGAGAATACACCTTGCCTAACATACTCCTCAAAGGTGTTCATAAACACCACCAATCCCTTCATAGCAAGTTCAAATATCAAGGAGAACTAGTTTCTCGATTATAAAATCTTTCGAGTCAATTTCACAACTAGGAGGATAATTTTACAAAATCCAAATTGATTATGCAATGCACATTTGTCCTAGGTCAATTTTGTAGCACAAAATCAACCCAAAGCTTTGAACTATCAATTTTCTTATTCATAAACCATCGTCTAATAGATTTTTAGGGCCCTAACAATGTGGCATACCATAATACACCATCAGCTATAGACATATTTGCATTAGATCTAAATCTAAGTACCATTGTTTTATTTATTTAAAATTTCCACACTTTTTATCACATTATTTTTCAAATATCGATCTCATCTCCATATATTAGGGTAAATTTATTTATTATTGCAATTTAATTAATCTACATCCTAAAATTTATGTAAAAGAGTTTTGTTTCTTTATATTTTTAGTGAATCTAACTTATCTTACACCCTCTAGGGTTTGTCCTTCAGGGTGTATTCCTTCTACAATGTTTCAAATCTAATTTTTTATTCTTTATTTTCTAACTCATATTTGATTAGGGTTTAGATCCATCCTTCTTTTGTGTTTCACTTTTACATCTTAGATAGGATTTGAATTTTTATTGTTGCTATTTATTTGATCTTTACTCACCCACCCTTAAAGTATGATTTCTTGTTAGATTATTTATCGTGGCTTCTCCTAGATCTTTGCCCTTAATTTCTCTTCACTCATGCCTTGCTAATTTTGATGTGTTCCTATCCTTTGTGGCATCTAATCCCTGGATGTCCTTGATTCTCTCATGTCTTTTTATGCAATGGATGAAAATGTATTTTATATGAGGGGTTATTTTATCGTGTATATATTTTTCCCTCCTTTATAGATTTGCTTAGTACTTTTCCTTCTCTCTTGGATACACTCACTTCACTTGTGTATAAGCTTCATCTTGATCACACCTTTTATATGGTTAGTGATAGTGATGCACACCATGTTGTTTTACCTTTGCCCACTTCTTTATTACATGGTGATGAGATTATGTGGTATATAGCTATTCATGGTGTTTTAACTTGTGATGCTATTATTTCTACATGTCAAGATAGCCCAATTCTATCCCCCTAGATCATTTTCTTAGATCACGAGACACCTTATGAGGAGCCCACCTAGGATAGTGATTTTGGTGAGTTTCCTTCCTACATACATGATGATGTTGTGCCTTATAATGATAGTCCTTTGCCATATTTAGTTACTCTTAATGATTCGTTGTTTTACTCTACATAACATGATGGAATTTGTGCTCTCGGCGAGGAATTATTAGTGGATTTCTTTGATGGTTCTAGTGATGCACCTTTACATGTTAAGTCATTTTTACTTGCCAATTATTAGTACATTGATTATAATATCTTATTGATAAGTGAATTTAGACTTACTTTGAGTGATAGAGTATTGTTATGGTTTGATTCCTTTTGTATGTTTTATCATTCATCTATAGCATTAATGTTAGGATAGTGTGATAATTCAATTGCAATCCTAATGTATAATGTCAGGTCTCCAACTTCCTTGGAATAGGTAACTTGGGTGCCCATGAGGAGTTGAGGGATATTAATTTATTATTACTTTGACTTATGTGAGATATTGTTGTAATGGCACTAAATATAGGGGGTTACAAAAAGAGGTCAAAGATGTGGAGTTATGGAGCATCTTTCTCAAGATAGGCTATGGAAATGCAATTATTGCACTCATGGAGAGCCTAGAAATGGGAAAGTGGGCTTAATGATATATCTTATGACAGAACCTATGATGCATCAATGTGTAAGAGGGGTTAATTTCTATTTAAGAGATCACTCTCATGTAGTGGGTTGTGAAAAAATTTACCATGGTATTTTGAGACCATGTTTGGGTCCATGGTATTATTTTATGACAGTTTATTAAGTCTCCTTTAGTCTATATATTAAGGGCTTGGTGTGGAGGAGGGATGGTTATTGTAGGTACTTTCATGTTGCCAAAATGATATCAAACTAAATAAGATTGTATGAATTGCATTGATGTACTTGTTTCTACTTGATTAATACAAGCTCAGTATCTCTTTGGTGGTGGAGTTTTTCTCGAAAGGGTCACTACACATATATCTCTTGTCATATTATTTGTTGATTTCTCATTATTATTTTACATGCTTATCTATGTTTTATTTCAATTTTTATTGTTAATCGCATGTACCTCTAATCAAGTTAATCAAACTCACACACCTTATACTTATACTATCACTATTATTGCTCACTAGTTTTTTCAGCATTTGGTATTAGAGCTGATGATTTTGATTTGAGATTGATGCCTTTTTGGAAGTGTTGTGAGGTTCTTTATTTCAGTGGGAGTGTTTATTTTAGTAGGTTTATATATCCATTATGGTGGAAGCCATGGCTAACACATCTCAAACAAAAATTAAGAAGTTCAATGATTCTAGGTATGAGTTGTGGAAGTTGAAAATAGAGGATCTCTAGGAAGAGAGGGGGTGATGGGGAGAAATTATAAAGGAGTCAAGCCTACATATATGTCTGATGAAGATTGGACAAAAATAGATAAGAGGGCACAAGGAACCATTTAGTTATGTCGTAAACATTCCATCCTTCTGAATGTCTTAAAGGAGGCTACCACATATAGTCTATGGAAGAGGATAGGTGATATCTATCAAATGAAGAGTCTTATGAATAAGTTGTATTTCAAATGAAAGTTGTACTCTTTAAAAATGAAAGAGGGGGACTCTACTGTTGAGCATTTAAATGATTTTAGTTTGATCTTAAGTAGGCTAGGTTTTATTGATGTTAAGCTAAATGAGGAGGATAAGTGTATATTGTTAGAATATCTAATTATTGCTTTGAATAATTCTACCATATATAAAAAATTGGATTCCCTTGTTGCTAACTTGATTTTTGAGATGAGGAGAAAATCCATGGACGAGGGCTCAAAAGATGCATGCCTATTTTGGAAGTCCTAAGGACCAAGGTGACTCTAAAGGGGAATGGAAGAAAATGAAAGATAGGTCCCAATATAAAGGACAATCCAAAACCCTAGAAAGAGCAAAATGAAGTGTTGGGATTGCAAGAAGCAGGGACACATAAAGAAGGAATGCAAAAATAAAAAGAAAACCTATGATTATCCCTCTACTAAGAAATCCTCTAATCATGATGATAATGATGCTTTATTCATTTATGCTAATGTTACTAGTGATGATTGTTGTCTCGTGGTTCAGGTTGCTCCTACCATATGACTCCCCATAAGGAGTAGTTCTCATATTTCTAAGCTTTTGATGGAGGAGAAATTTTCCTTGGTGACAATAGTTTGCATCAGATTGTTGGCAAGCGAAAGATACAATTGTGTTTTAGTGATGGGAGAGTGAAAACTCTTAATGGTTTTTAACATATTTAAGGACTTGTGATAAATCTTATTTCTACATTTAAGTTAAATGATTATGAGTACATGTGACATTTGATAAAGTCTGATAGTAGGTTAGTCAAGGGAAATCTAGTGGTAGTGAGAGGCTCATGGTGTGGGACTTTGTTTAGGATTTATGCTTCTACATTTTATAATTCTACCAATATAACTAACACTTCTAAAAATGTATGTATGTTGTGACACCAACACCTAGGTCGCATTGGTGAAAAAGGTCTTCAAACCATTATTAACTAGTAATCGCACCTTAGTGTGTAATGGGTACGCCGAAATTGAAAGAGTATTGGAATGGTTAACCATAACGTTAGTTTTGTAATCCCATGATAGGTAATGATTTTGTGTTTTAGGAAATGTCTCTTCAATTGTGATGGGTGGTAAAGGTAAAATTTGGAAATAATTATTCACAGGAAAGTTATGCATGTAGCCATGTGTTCTCTACGTGAAATTGCAAGGCTCTCTCTCTCTCTCATGTTTCTCTTTTCCTATGTTTTCAAAATGACACTCTAAGAAGACTATTGGTGCACTAGAGAGATTACCAAAGAATAAGTCAATACTCTTGCATGGAGTTATAATGTCAATATTATTTTCCTCATCACTTATTGGTAAATCAAAATATTGTTTTCAAATACAAGTAAATTAAACCATTAGTTATATAATTTTATTAATAATGTATATAAATAATAATAAATGACAACACCTAATTAACAAGAGATTTCATCCAATCAACCTATACAATGACAATATTCTACTCATGTTATTCTTCTAGGTGTGTTGACATGAGTGATGTGTTGGTTCTTTTCCCTTAGCCCATTTGTTTCTTTCTAGTGTATCAGAAATCCTAGTTAATTCATTGATAGTCACACTTCTTTGTATCCCTAGATATTAGAATCGCCTTTTTGTTATCGGTTGGGACATTTCCTATTTTTCCCTAAAGATTGTTGTTAATTGTGAAGAATTGCTTTGATTTAGTTTCTTTTAGGAAGATAAAGAGTGGAATAAAGGATAATATAATCTGCAAATGATAACCTATGTATCTAGTTCCTCCATTTACAATTGGTTGACCATAGATTTTTGTTTCTTTCTAGTGAAAGATCTATTTCTTAGAAGTATTTTTTTCCATGATAATAAGTAGTTAGGAACTAAGGGGATTTTCTTTTTGGATATCTATTGTGATGGAGAATGAGGGGGTACAAATACAACATTGTATCCAATCAATCATCTATTTGCTAAATCTAAACTCTCATAGATTCTTTAGATATGTCAAGCATTATAACAATCCCCAACCAATGTTGTTTTGGTTGAGTGGAGTTGTTGGCTAAGATCACTTCCTTCATATTGCATGTACTGGTTATTCATCCACTTACAATAACTTTATAAATTAGTGAATGCTCTAGCTCCTCCTATCTCCATTTTTTGTAGATACAACATAATTAAGTGGTATACGCAAATGATGCAAAGTAACTTCTACACCCCCAGTTTCAAAGAGTAGAGAAAGAATATTGATCCCCTTTAGATAAATAGGCTTCAAAACAAAAATATGGTATCATATAATGAACAATTTTACATCTGTGGAAGCCCGTTTTTAAATGTTTGGTTACAAAGTCTCCTTCATGAATCGAATGTCCATGGTTCTAGCCCTTGATCATGTTAAATCGAGCTCTTGTTGTCCTCTGTCGTGTGGTTGCCTTGTTTATATATAAGAATATATATATTTGGAAAACAATATAGAATATATTAGATTTTAAAAAATTTAGCATAATATTTATTCTAAAATTGAGTATTTAAATTATATTTATATATCTATATATTTTGGAATTATGCATAACACATGAATTAAGAGTAAACATATTTATAATATAATATATAATATGTTAACTTTACTCTCTCTCTCTATTCAATTCCTTATTTCTTCCCCTATGTTTCCTCTTTCTCTCTCTCTCTTGATTCTTGATTAATTTGTATCAATCTCCCTCTCTATTATTCTCTCTTCCTCTATCTCTCTAGATCATGAATCTAGATCTATGTGCTTCATATTGCATGTATTGGTTGTTCATCCACTTACAGTAACTTTATAAATTAGTGAATGTTCTAGCTCTTAATATCTCCATTTTTTTAGATATGGTATAATTGAGTGGTTTACCCAAATGATGAAAAATAATTTCTACACCCCCAATTCTAGAGAACAAAAAAGGATATTGATCCCCTTTGGATAAATAGGCTTCAAAATTTTAAAAAAATGATATCCTCTCTCTTTTTCTCAATTTCTCTCTCCCTCTTTTCCCTCTCTAGTTCTCTATTTCTATTTATCTCTCTCTCTCTCTCTCTCTCTCTCTCTCTCTCTCTCTCTCTCTCTCTCTCTCTCTCTCTCTCTCTCTCTCTCTCTCTCTCTATATATATATATATATAACTCTCTTTCTATCTTTTTTCCCTCTCTATCTTCTCGCTTTGGTTGAGTGGAGTTGATGAATCTAGATCATGTCCTTCATATTACATGTATTGGTTGTTCATCCACTTACAATAAATTTATAAATTAGTGAATGTTCTAACTCTTCCTATCTCCATTTTTTGTAGATACAACATAATAATTGAGTGGTATACCCAAATGATGCAAAGTAACTTCTGCATCCCCAATTCTAGAGAACAAAGAAAGGAAATTGATCCCCTTTAGATAAATAGGCTTCAAAATAAAAAGATGGTATCCCATGATGAACAATTTTACATCTGTGGAATCCAGGTTTTAAATGTTTGGTTACAAAGTCTCCTTCATGAATCTTTAAAGAATACAAATTTCTTTTTAAAATTAACTTATTTACAAGACATTTAGTTTGATATAATGCAATAATTTTTTTCTCACAAACTCATAACAAGGTTTTGAAATAAAAAATTATTTAAAACTGAATTAGAAAGACAACCTCTCTCTCTCTCTCTCTCTCTCTCTCTCTCTCTCTCTCTCTCTATATATATATATATATATATATATATATGTGTGTGTGTGTGTGTGTGTGTGTGTGTGTGTGTGTGTGTGTGTGTGTCTCCCTCTCTATCTTTATATTTATCTTAGTCTCTTTGTTTCTATCTTTATACCTCTCTTTCTCTCTATCTCCCTACATCTCCCTATATCTCTTATATCTCCCTATATCTCTTGATCTCTCTATCCGTCTATCTTTTCTTTCTTCCTTTGTGGATGGTAAAGCCACATGAATGTCTCAATATCCTCATGTTTAAAGGATCAGAAAAGGCACAATTCATTTTCGTTATGAGTTTTCCATTGTGTGTCGTGTAGAAGGCTTTTTTTTTCTCATTTATCATTAACACAAATTACACAACTTTGGCATTTAAATTCGATGTTTTACTTTATAACAATTAGTTATTAATAAAGGGATTAATGCAATTTGACTATTGTTGTAGGGATTAAGGGATTTATTTCTTTAAAAAAGCAACAAAGAATTGATAGGACGTTGAAATCATCACACGTTACCGGAAGCACACCATTGTATCCTTTTCATGCTTTGATACAATCCAGTCTTAAAAGAATGAGACATTAAACATTAAAGGAGAGCTTATATACTTAAGGCTTTTTAAATTTAATTTTTAAGAGTAAAATATTATTGTTTGTATAGAATATGTTTGAACAATTATATTATGAGTTTTTAAAATTGTAGGTTTCAATGTTTTACTCATTTTATATCTTGGCTAATTTTAATGTTTATTTTTAGGCTTTAAGCCGCGAGCTTGAACACATATCTTAGTTAATTTTAATGTTTATTTTTAGGATTTAAGCTACGAGCTTGAACACATATCTTAGTTAATTTTAATGTTTATTTTTAGGCTTTAAGCCGCAAGTTTGAACACATGTCTTAGTTAATTTTAATGTTTATTTTTAGGCTTTAAGCCGCAAGCTTGAACACCTTTGGCATGAACCTTTGCATTAACGCTTAGGGAAAGCCCATGAGCTCATTAAGGTAGGGAAAGTCTGCTAGCTCATTGCCCTTAACGACTTGACCACTCAACCATGCCCTTCACGGCATGAGTTTTTTAAAATTTTAGGTTTTAATGTTTTATTAATTTTATATCTTAGTTAATTTTAATGTCTATTTTATAATAAAATAAATATATTTTTAAATTAATTAATATTTGTTAAGTTTCTTATTAAAAATTTGATACAATTATAAATTTATTTTGTTTTAAATGTTACTTGACAATTAAATATATAATGTTATATATTAAAATGTACATAACTATTAAATATTTAATATATAATTTTTATTTTATATAATTAAATATAGTTTAGTGAAAACTTGTTAATATATTAGTTAATTAACTATAACATTAAATATCCAACATTGTTTTATGTTTAAGTGTATAAAAATATTAAAATTAATAAATATTAAATTAAATTATATAAAAATATAAATAAATATTATATATAAATTATTTAATTAACTATAATTACTGAAATGGTGTGAGTGTGTTAACAAAAACAACTTTCCAAACATTAAAAAAATAATAGCCCACAAATGCAAAATTAATAATTAAAACATATATAAAACATAAATGTTTGAAACTCTCCCTAAACAACCTAAAATAAAATCATTAGAAAGCCAAAAAATAAAAACAAGAAGCAAAGAATCAATGAAAATCATAGGTATGAATTTCTAAATAATGGTGTTAATGATTTCATATTGTTATAATATTAAAAAATTCAAATTCATTGATAAAGTATTAAAAAAATATGTGCATTTCATTTTTGTTTTATGTAAACTTTATTACTATTAAAAGAGTTATTTATGAAAATTTTGTGTTGTATAATATGTTTTTGTTTTTGTAAACTTTATTACTATTAAAAGAGTTATTTATGAAAATTTTGTGTTGTATAATATGTTTTTGTTTTTGTAAACTTTATTACTATTAAAAGAGTTATTTATGAAAATTTTGTGTTGTATAATATGTAATTTAATTTAGCTAGGGTTTGAATTTTTTGAGTTTCATTAACTAATCTTAGATTAAGAATTTTTTATTTTAAAAATATATGTTTAAAAGTAAAACCCTAATAATACATATAGTGCTCAAAATTTTAAAAGGTAAAACCTTAATTTATAAAATATTATTTTAGGGCACTATATTAAACCCTATATCATTTTTTTTACTTTGAGATGCTTTAAAAAATATATGTAAGAAAAAAATGGAAAACAAAAACACATATTACCATGGTACTATAGTTTATTAGGGTTAGAATTCACTCAAACATATATACACAGTAAACCGATCAAACATATAGTAAAATCTATAAAATATAACTTTCTATTGTTGAATATACTTTGCTCCTTTTTTATTTATATGATATAAATTAAATTTTATTAAACTATATTTTATTAGGGTTTTATCACATGAAATAAAAAGGAGCAAAGTATATTCAACAATCTTATTCCAATGGTAAGTGCAATATATTTTATTGTTTTTACTATAGAGTCAATCAATTTAAATGTTTTTTTTTTAGCGTAATAAATTTAATATATTTATTTTTAAAAAAATAGCATATCTATATTTAAAAAAAAAAATTATTTTTAAAAAACTAGCATATCCATATTTAAAAAATATATATTTAAAATACTAGATATCCTTCTCAAGGCACCTTTTTTTATTAGATATATTTTTTAAATATAGATATGTTAGTATTAGTTATATAATATTGTATATTAAAATGTGCATAAATATTTACATTAAATATTATATTAAATTAAATAACAAATATATATAAATATTATATATAAAATACTTAACTAACTATAATATTAAATATATAATATTGTATATTACTTTTTATAGTATTTGGTATTATTTAACATATTATAATACTAAATAAATAATACCATATAAAATATTAAATACTAAATATTTAAATAACTATAATACTAAATATTATATAATAATATTTTTTATAAGGCTAAATAATAACCTTAAGTTTGTAGGTTTGTTGAAAACTGATTTTGGTTCATACTATAAACTTTAAAATTTTATTAAGAGTGCCCCAAATACAATCTATAAATAAAAAATCATACAACCAATCTATATAAATGGTAATTAATAACCTTATATTTTAAATTCATAATCACATTTGATATAATTTAAAGATATATATGAAGATATAAAGCTATTAAGACAATTATTAATAGCCCCAGTCAATCTGCAATATTCCATTGCTATGGATTATAGTAATCACATATTCTATTTAGCGCTAAATCTAAATAATTTTTAAGGTAATCTTTTCACTTTGGCTAAAACCTATGCCCTTGAAATAATGTTTTTATATTTCAGTCTCAAAAATATTGACCTAAAACTATTTTTTTTTCCGAAAGTAACATCAAATGCTTGAAAATCCTTGTTGACAAACAACGAACGAAATGGAATCCTTGTTGACAAACAACGAACGAAATGGATAAAAACGAGCAAAAAAAAAATGATTGAAAGGGATTCCCGGAGCTTTACCATACGAAAACAATCCCAAAAGTATCCGACGAGGGACGTTTAAACGAGATTAGACTTTTTCTGACAATTTTTTTCCTAGCGTGAGAACAACCAATGAGTTTAAAAAAGGTCAAAGACAAGGGTTTCTGACTGAGGTCGTGCTCACTGCTCACCTCATTTGCTTTCCCGACGACGGAGAAACGACAACGTGATGATCGAACATCGAAAAAGTGACGACGGCAAATTGGAGGGCTGAAATAGTTTCAATCATCTTGCATCCTTTTTAGAGTTACGTGAGTCGTCGATCTTTGCACCAAGCCAATCCCTCTCATAGAGGGAACGCCTTCGGCGTAATAAAAAGATGGTTAACAATTTTTTTTAGTAAATTCTGATGAGTTTGATTTCTACGAGAATTGTGTGAACTTGAAAGAAGAATAAAGTTTATTTTCCTGTTAGAATTACTAAAGCAAAATGTGTTTATAAATTCATTCATTCAAATGTCTTTGGTCCAATGGATGTGGGTTCTATAGGTAAATCATGTTATTGTGTTCTATTTATCGATTATTACTCAAGATACACTCAGTTTTATTTTCTTAGATCTAAATCTAAAATTTTATCTAAGTTTAAGGATTTTAAGGCTTTGGTTGAGAAATAGCCAAATAAGAAGATAAAGATGTTGAGATCAAATAATGGGGATGAGTATTACTCTAAGGAATTCAATGGATTCTATAGATGTGTAGGTATTGTGTGGTATAAGACTACTCCTTACACCCAAAGTAGAACAGGGTTTTTGAAAGGATGAATTGAACCTTAATGTAAAGAGATAGAAGTATTATTAGTGGTACATGGTTGGATTGATGCTTCTGAGTAGAGGTTGTGAGTACCACCTACTAATTGATTAACAAATCTCCTTGTTTGATTCTTGTTGATAACACTCGTTATGAGGTGTGGACAGGTATGAAACCCTCTATTTCATATTTAAGAGGATTTGGCTACGAGGCTTTTATTCATGTGCCTAGAGAAAAATGATCTAAGTTGGATCCTAAGGCTTAGAAATGCATCTTCATTAGTTACAATGAGATGTAAAGGGTTATAAGCTTTAGAATCCTCTAACCTTGAAAATGATATATTCTAAGGATGTGATTTTCAAGGAACTTAGACTATTTTTTATCCAAGACAATTAAAATAAAATAAGGAAGGAACATAGTGCATTTGAGATTGAAGTCAAGAAGTAGGAAGATGCACATGTGTTGAAAAATAGAATGATGGATTTGAGGATGGAGAGGAAGAGGAAGATTTTGGGTGAGAATTATAAGCAAGTTGAGCATGTAGAGGAACATGCAAAGTCCCTTTCTCCACCCTTGAGATGATCCACAAGACAACATAACCTAGTTGATAGGTATAGTCCACTAGATTTTCATTATGTATTTGTTTTATCATGTATGTTGACAATAAAATACAAACCCAAAGTCTAGATTAATTATGTCAAAAAGTTAACCCCAGGGTGATACAATAAGAAGGAAACCAGAATAGTTATGGTAGATAAACTTATATGCAAAAATAAGGTTGTCCACATTCACACATATCATAATATTGCTCCATTCATATATTCATATCATATTACTTTCATATATAATGTACATTCATACTACAAGCATAGATATATACATCACATATGCTTGGGAAATATATCTCGTATCTTACATTGTATTCATTTATCTATAATTCCTTCTACTTCTATCTTCATCCACACCTTCCTCCTTACAGTATAGTTGGATGCTAATATAGCTTATAAAGATGTAGAGACATGTCCATATGTATATCTTTGTGTCTTGAATAAGAAGGAAAACAAAATAGTTATGATATATAAACATATAAGCAAAGAAAAGATCATCCACATTCACACATATCATAAAACTACTCCATTCATATATTCATATAATATTACTTCCATATACAATGTGCATTCATGCCTCTAGCATAGATATATACATCACATATGCTTGGGCAATATATCTCTTATCTTACATTATATTCATTTATCTATAATTCCTTCTTCTCTCATCATCCACACCCTCCTCCTTATAGTATAACTAGATACTAATAAAGCTAACAAAGATGTAGATATGTATCCCTCTATATATCTTTGTGTCTCATCAACCATCAAGAAGCATCACATATTGTCTGATGCTACTGCAATGTACTTCTAGAGTCCTACAATAACTATGGATTGTTCTGTTATGCTTTCGGTTCCATGCCTGCCAACATCCTCCCAAGACCTAAACTATTATCTTGTCCTCAAGACAAACTACCTTAAAGTTGTTCAAAAAGAGACTTGACTATCTCCAAAACTTTTACTAAGATAGGTCCTCTAGTATCTCAACATCTATCTCAAAATTTGGCAAAATATTGAGATCCTTGGTTATGGTAGCAACTACTCGTAGGTGTTTTTGATTTGCTCATATGAAATTTCCCAATGTAAGATAGTTTGTTGAATGCATTGCACCCACACTGAAATGTCAATATTGGATTGTTTAGTAGAGGTCAAAGTAGTAGGCTTTGTAAAACTAGAAATTGTTTGTCTGGTGTTCAACAAAAGATTTGATAGTAGGGAAAGATGAACATTAACCTCTATACCCAACTCCTTTATTTGCTCAATCATCTACGTTCTTTGCATACTTATATGGCTATGTTGTGACTAGAGATTTCTTAACTACTAGCATTGTGAACCATCTAAATCACTCATAATGTTGCAGTTCCCTAATAACTACAAAATCTAGGTCTTCATGTTATCCATTTGAATCTTTTGTTGCATGGTAATTTGTGGCAAATTCATGCAGCATTGATATAGAGTAGAAACATCATTGAAAGTATTGTGTAATTTCTCTATTTGCTTATCCAATTCTTCTCTTATATTTTCTAGTTCTCTTGTACTTGATCTAACTTTTCTACCTTATAGTCCTTAATTTCTTAACCTTTTAGTTGTTTCTTCTCTTGTTCCCAATGTTGAGAAACAAGGTGAAACTACTACAATAAAATCTTCTACAAAGTCTATGCAAATCTAAAATATGTTCCTTTTTACAAGATTACCATAAAGATTATGTGTAGACGCATAAATCAACAAATAACAAATAAAATTAGAAAACTATAGTAACACAAAATTTACATGGAGAAACTTTTTCAGGAAAAAACTCCAACAAAAGAGAGCACCAAGTATGTAATAATCTTCACAAATGAGATTACAAATATACAACACACTTCACTCTTCTTTCTAGCAGTAATTTGGTAGCACCTGTGTAGTTGCAACTGCTCATATAAACCACTATCCTAAGGTCTCAATATATAGGCAAATACAATACAAGATACCATAAATGGTATTGCAAACCAAGAGCAAATACCATGGGCCAAAACTAGGTGCCAAAAATGATCATATAGACCCAAAAATAGCTCACAAATTTGGAGGCACAAATTCTCATGCCCCTCTCACATGTAGAATCTCTAGAAATAGTATGTAACTCTCACCTTGTAAGGAATATATCATAAACTATCATAGCATACCTTATTTAAAAAGATCCTCTTATAGGTTGTTAATAATTATTGACATAGATGTTGTCATTAACTAAAAATAACTTTGTTGTCAAAGACCAAATTAAGCTTCCCCACCCAATGCCACCTTGCAAATAATATTCTAAGTGCCTAGAAAATAATATTTAATAACAAAAAATATTTGTGCTTATGTGGGACATCAAGTTCTCCTTCCATGATTATTGGAGTCACATAATTAATAACCAACTATTAAAATACAGTCTTAGGATTGCAAAGTTAATATCACAAATCCTAACATTCTCCCACTTGATATTCACATTACAATAGAATAATAAAAATCAAATGAATTGAATTAGGTGCTAGGAGAGGCAAGGCCCATGGCCTTTCTGCACCAAGAGAACTTTTCGATGTTAACTGGTTTCGTAAGTGAATCTGTAACATTTTCCTAAGTGTCATCTTTCTATAACATGACCTTACTATTTTCTACCATCTCCTGAATAAAATGATACTACACATCATGTTTAGTATGAGCATGCTACATGGGGCTCTTGGCCAAACAAATAGCACTCTAACTATCACATTCAATTTTAACCACCATACAATAAAAAACAATACCTACACATAATCTATGTAACCATACCACCTCCTTAGAGGCATGTTTAGTAGCCATATACTTTACTTCAGTGGTTGATAAAGTAATTGTGGGTTGTTTCTTACTCATCCAACTCATTGCATTGTCAAACAAAGAAAATACATAGACACTAGTGGACCTTAGACTATCTAAGTCACCTGCCCATCCTACATCCACAAAGCCCTATAGTTCCAAATACTTATCCACACTATCAATACCATGATAACACAAATAGTAATTAGAAGTCCCTTACAAATATATGAAAACCCTCTTAACATAAGTCCAATACTCCTTACTAGGATTAGGCATAAACCTACTCAAAACTCCCACTACTTGGGCAATATCTTGTGTTAGTGCAAACCATTGCATACATCAGGCTACCAATAACACTAGCACAAGGCAGATTAGACATAACCTCAAAATCATCATCTAATTTGGGACACATATCTAAAATATCTTAGTGCCAATAGGAAATGGAATACTCACTAGTTTACAATCGTGCATACTAAACCATTGCAAAATGGTAGCGACATACTTACTCTAACTTAGCCAAATATTTCCATGTACCTGATCCCTTCTAATATCCATCTAGAGAACAAATTTTTGTAGCCCCTAAGTCCTTCATATCAAATGTGCCAAAGAGTTGAGTTTTGAGTTTCTTAACCATCACCTTATTGTTACCCATAAACAACATATCGTCCACATACAAGACAATAATTAGAATATGATCATTAATAATTTTAACATAGACACAATGATCCTCTTTGCTCCTAATAAAACCCAAACTTAATGTAAAATCATCAAATTTCTTGTACCAAACCTTGGGTGACTATTTTAGACCATACAAAGATCATTTTAACCTACAAACCAAGTGTTCCTTCCCCTTCACAACAAAATCATCAGACTGTCACATAGAAATCTTCTCCTCAAGATCCTCATGCAAGAAAGTAGTTTTAACATACATTTTCTCAATCTCAAAATCACAAGCAATAATAATAGATAATAGGAATCTAATTGAAGTTAACCTAGCAACAGGAGAGAAAATTTCACTAAAATTGACTCCCTCTCTTAGAGTAGCTCTTGGCCACCAGTTTGGTCTTGTACCAATCTAACTGACCATCTGCATAGGTTTTCTTTTTATACACCCACTTGCAACCAATGGGATTTCTTCTCATAGGCAAACTAACAAGATCCTAGCTATCACAACTATACAAGGCCATCATCTCCTCCTACATGGCTTGCATCTAAGACTCGCCATCCTTTGAAGAGAGAGCCTCCCTAAAATATAAAGGTTCATCATTAGTACTCAATAAAGAAAATACACAACAAAAATCTGGTGGGCTATACATGTCAAATGGATTACGTTGTCTTATGGATCTCCTCGAGGTAGCAGTAATGGGCTCTACCTATTCTTTTGTATGCTCATCCTACACATCCTTGACTAAACTCTCACTTAAACCCTCTTTTTCCCGTCCATCCTTTGATCCATCTAATTGTTCTTCCACATGTGCATCTTCTTGCTTCTCGACCTTAGTCTCAAAATGCACTATTTTTGTACCATCTTTTTTTCTTTGGTTGTTCTAGACATAAATAAGATTGAAACTCCCTAAAAATCACACCTCTAGAAAAAAAAAAAATGGGTTAGAGGATTCCAAAGCTTATAACCCTTAACATTCTCACCATAACCTATGAAGATACATTTCTAATCTTTTGGATAGTTTAAATCATTTTTCCTGAGACACATGAACATAAGCCTCACAACCAAATGTCCTTAAATGTGAAACTAAAGGCTTCTTACTTGTCCACACTTTATAAGGAGTTTTGTCAACAAGAGCCAAATAAGGAGATCTATTAATCAAATAACAAGTGGTACTTACAACCTCTACCCAAAAGCTTTGATCCAACTATGTACCACTCAACATACTTCTGGTCCTTTCCATTAAGGTTCAATTCACTCTTTTTGCAAACCTTTTTTTTTGGGGTGTGTAAAGTATAGTCTTCTACCGAATAATATTTGCATGCTTACAAAACTCATCAAATTCCCTAGAGCAATATTCACCACCATTGAAAATCTCAACACTTTTTTTAATAATTTGTTTTCTTTTCAACTAAGGCCTTGAATTCCATAAACTTAGTGAAAACTTTAGATTTAGAACACATAAAATAAATCTAGGTCTATCTAGAAGCAGCATCAATGAATGAGACATAATAACAATATTTTCCCATAGAGCCCATGACATCCACTGGACCAAACACATCCAAATGAATGATTTCCAATAATCTCTTTAACCTATAACTTCCAATAGGAAATGATGATCTATTTTGTTTACCAAACACTCAATACTCACTGAAATTTTGACCAACAAAATAATCATAAAAATCAATCATCTAATGTTTTTATTAATAATGGTCCTTAGACCTTTTCACTTATGTGACCCAAACGTTGGTGTTGCAACATACATGAATTTTTAAGTTTTGCTAGTTACATTGGTAGAGTTACAAAATGTAGAGACATTCAACCTAAACAAAGTTCCAAGTTGAGATCTTCTAACCACCACCAAGTTCCTTCTGACAAGCTTACAACCATATTTGCTAAATGTCACATGCATACTAGAATCATTCAACTTGGATATTGAAAGTAAATTTATCACAAGTCCTAGAATATGCAAAACATTATCAATGGTTTTAACTCTTCCATCACCGAAATACAACTGTACCATTCTTTTACCAACTATCTACTTAGTACTATTGTCACCAAGGAAAACCTCTCCTCCATCATAAGCTATATATGCCAAAAACCACTCCTTGTCAGGAGTCATATGGTAGGAGCAACCTAAATCAATGAGCCAAGCATCATCACTAATAGTGTTAGCAAAAATAAATAAAGCAAATCATTTCACCATCATTAGAAGATTTCATTGTGGAGGAATCAAAGGATTTCTTTTTATTTTTGCATTCCTTCTTCACATACCCTCTCTTCCTATAGTTCCAACACTTTAATCTGCTCTTCCCTAAGGTTTTTGATTATCCTTTTGATTCAGATCTATCCTTCTTTTTATCTCCCTTAGACCCTATTTTTTCCTTGGGCCTTCCCCAAACATGCAGGGCATCCTTCAAACCATCATTCATGGATTTTCTTCTCATCTCCTTTGAAAGAAAATAACAATGCAAAGCTGACTATCCATTTTGGCCTCTGCATCTCCACCACTAATGGCAGCAATAAAATTTTCCCAAGATTTGAGTAAAGAGAAAAGTAATAAGATGTAATTATCTTCCTCTTCTAACTTAACATCTACTAAAGCAAGTTGACTCAAAATCAAATTAAAATCATTCAAATGATGTGCAACTAAATCACCATCTTTCATTTTCAAAGAATATAACTAGATTTTGAGATTCAATTTATTGGTTAGACTTTTAGTTTGATAAATATCACCTATCCTCTTCCATAGATTGTATACAAAGGTCTCCTCGAAGACATTCAAGAGGATAGAATCTTCAAGCTACAATCAAATGGTTCCTCATGCCTTCATGTCTAAATTTTTCCAATCTTCATCAGACATTGCATTTGGCTTCTTTTCTTTTACAACTAGCACCCAATAATCTCTTTCTTCCAAAATATCTTCCATCTTAAGCTTCCACATCTCATATCTAGCACCATTAACTTTTTTAATATCTACATGAAAATTAGAGGCCATGGTTTTCAATCCTTCACAAATTTGCAAAACCACACAATGCAAAAGCTCCCATTGCAGCCAAAAAACCTTCAAGACTTAGTAGAAAGGTGCCCCCCTCTTTACAAAAGCATTATCTTTGATACCAAATGTTGATAAATAAGGTGAAACTACTGTAATAAAATCTTCTATAGAGTGTATGAAAATCTAAAATTTGTTCGTTTTTACGAGATTATCATAAATATTATGTGTAGATGCATAAATCAACAAATAACAAATGAAATCATCAAACTATAGTAATGCAAGATTTATGTGGAAAAACACTTTCAGAAAAAACTCCACCAACAAAAGAGAGCAACAAGTATGTACAAATCTTCACAAACGGGATTACAAACATACGAAACACTTCACTCTTATTTCTAGCAACAATCTATCAACACCTATGTACTTGCAACTTATCATATAAACCACTATCCCGAGCCCTCAATATAGGAAAATACAATACAAGATACCATAAATTGTATTGTAAACCAAGTGTTAATATCATGGGCCAAAACTAGGTGCTAAAAATGACCATATAAACCCAAAAATAACTCACAAATGTAGAGGCACAAATTCTCATGCCCCTCACACATGTGGAATATAGTATGCAACTCCCACCTTGTAAGGAATTTGTCATAAACTGCCATAACATACTTTTGGTAAACAAATTTGTCACTGTGGTTATTGCTAAAAATTAGCCTTGACTCACCTAATGGGCATTGACAACGTTTACAATAGTTGGAGAGGTTGTTATTTAATTATCAAGCTTCCTCTACATTTGAGAGGGGCAACTCCCTCATATGATAAAGTTTATTTTTGGGGGGTATGCTTTTAACCAAAAAGTAGGAAAGGTGAGGTAACTAAAACTTAAAGAAAAAGAGAGAAAACCCTAGGTTGCTTAATATGAGGCCATAACTTTTAGATTTTTAGAACAAAAAAACAAAAAAAGGAGATTTTAAGACCAACACGAGAACAAAATCAAAGATTTATTCCCTTTAAAAGATTTATTTCAATGAGGAATGCAACTAGGGCTCTAGAAGGAGAACATCATCTAACATAAGAAAGATTCAATTGATGTGGATATCCAGATTAATAGATCAAAAAATAACCACTTAAAAAATAGCCCAAATTGTATAAGAGAATCAAACTAAAAATATGATAGAAGTTCCCATAACATGATATAAATTATACCTAATAATGGTTGCAATTTCAACATAAGAAGAGATAACAACATAAAGAAGATAATACATAGGCTCGCAGACCAACAATATCCTCACTTTATTAAATTCAAAAAGGAGAGCACAAAGACTCTTTGGGCTTTTGTCAAATGTGTGGTAATCAAAAGTCCTTTCTTTACATCTCGGCCTTGTATAAATAGGCTTTCCTCCAATAATTGGTTTGAAACTACTTTTAGTTTACAACCTTAACAACAAATTAAAAAGTCATTACTTTTCTAACTTAAAGCTATAAATAAAAGTCACTTTCTTAAGTCATATAAAAATGACTTAATTTGCATCATTGAAATAACAATAAAATAAATGAGATAAAAATATTTAGCCTTTTTGATCTAAATTTTGTTCTTTTGAGGCTTCTAACTTGGGTGATTGTGACTGTTCTGAAGAAGAAGAAATCCCCTTGAAAATTTTGAATTGTTTGACTAGGGGTAATTATTTTAGTTTCTAGTGTTTCATCTACCTCTTTCATCCACATAGAAAATGTCAAAATATATTTACAACAACCAATCATGATGGATGACATGGATCCCAAATTTTTTAATGTATTTGTATTGATAGTTTCCTGGTTGAAGAGCTATTCAAAGATCATATCTTTAAATTTCTTCTTGATTATCTACACATCTTCTATTTTTGAATAATCTTCTTTCAGAATATCTACTTTAAATGATAAGAAGTTTGCAATGACATCTGTAGACACCTGAAAATGGTCACAACCAATTTCATCCACTCGTGCATCCAACCCTAATTCACCTGCATCACTTCATCCAATCCATATATTAATTAAATAATTTTTAATTATTTAATTAATTTATTCTGCACATTTTCCCTAAAAATCAAGTTCGTCTACTATAGTTTGAAAATTAAATATTGTTTACTATAGTTCATCTCAAAAATTAAATAAATTATCATATTTATTTAATTCCCTATTTTGTGCACTTTCGATTACTTTTTGTAATCATAATTATTTTCTTCTAATCCATGTGCACATGAAATAATTTTAATTAATTCATCACTACAAACCCCATGTTTCTAGAAGTCCACTTGTCATCCAATGTACACATGTACATGACAAGTGGTACTTTGGAAGCATGGGCAAATCTTCCAAATTGAGTATATTTGTCCTATTTCTTCCACCCCACTCCATGTGTTACTATTCATTCCAATTTAAAATTCTATGTGGCATTATTTGAATACTATTCTTCTAATTTTAAATTCCACTTGTCCTCTCCATGGAATTTAAAATTCCTCACAAAATCCAAGCCTTACCTTTTCATAAATGAGTCCTTACATGTCATACACTTATTCAATCCTAGTCATCCATCCATTCAAACTTGCATTCTCATCCATTGAATCTTGGGGCAACATTCTCATTCAATCTAATCATGCCATTTGTCTAATTCTCCTTGCTTGAGGATCCTCAAGCAATCTCCACCATTGATCCTAGCCCTCCAATCCTATCTCTAAAAATTTATAAATTGATGCCTCCACCTCCCATTTGGAACAAGCCATCATATGCAAGAAAACTCTGCCAATTTGAGTGCTCAACATATAGAATTAGTTTAATTCTAGCATAGTTTAGTAATAACATTTCATTTCTTAAGGCATTTCACTACTAATAGGCTTATTTTAGGGTGCAATTAGATAGTTTAGTTTTTTAGTAGTTTAGTCTAATCTTGAGGTCCCTTGAACTTGAGATTTGATGCATTTTAGGTGTAATTTGCATCCATTTTAGGTCTCAGTTTCATAGGTAGACATTTTGGCACACCCGGTGGGACTCCCACCACCTTTTAGTTGGTAAATTTGCATGTTTTATGTGCTTTTTCTTGTGACAGGTCGTATCAGCGCCTAAATTTTGCAAAGTAGCGCCTATCTACCACATCAGCACCTAGCTCGACAGATTAGTGGCCATCCAACGTAAGGTAAAATCACTCTTTTCTCATGAGTTTTAGGTCAAAGTTTGCATTTTATATTTCCATGAGGTTTTAAGTGATGTTTTACTGACTTTTTAGCCACCTTAGCTCTCTGTTTTGCAGGAAATATCAATTTTACAAGGAGGAGGTGCTGCTTGTCTCAGATCAGCGCCTAGTCCCTTGCATCAGTGCCCAGCTTTCTGAATCAGCGCCCATCCGGACTTAGCATATAACTAATATTTCATGTGCCTTTTTGATAACTTTAGTGTTTTATAGTGGTTTGTGAGCCTCTAACTATCATTTTGTGCAGGATTAACCCTCTGTTTTGCAAGAAAAGTGCACCTTGGAAGGAGAAAACTCCATCAAAATCAGATCAGCGCCTGGTTCTCTGCATCAACACCCAGTCCCATAGATTGGCTCCTAACCAGGAATTGTGTTTTTTGTCTAACATTTGGTTTTGCAGCCTTATTCGACCGTAGAAGACTTGTCCACAACTACTAACTCCTTCTTTGCAGGGTTGTTTATTAGATTAAAAGCATTTAGCATTGTTATTTTTGTGTGAAATTGCTTGATCAATCATAGGCACATTCATATGGTTTAAAACGAACAACAATTTGCATACACATTCATATGGTTTAAAACGAACAACAACTTGCATACACATTCATATGGTTTAAAACGAACAACAACTTGCATATACATTTATATGGTTTAAAACGAACAACAACTTGCATATTCACTCATTGGGTTAAAAAGAACCACAAATTGCATTCTCACTCGTCTAAGCAAGAAAATGAACAACTTTGTGTGAAGTGTCTTGTGATTGTGTTTGTATTGTGAAAGTGTATGCTCTTCCCTCACACCATTTGGTGACCTTGGGAATCAAAAACTTCTCACAACACTTGCATAAATCACCCCTGGATCATAATCCAAGAACTAAAAATGAATCTTGTCTAGTGTGACCCAAGCCCAAAAATATGTATGCTCTCCCCTCGCATCTCCATATGAACTTGGGGATATGTTAGGACTCAAAAATGCAGGTTACAAATCTTAAGAGGATGCCATGCTCTATGCTTAGATTTGCAACATTTTTGAACTAATGAAATGGAGTTAACCTATAGGGTTGATGACTCCCTACACTTTAGGTTCTGCTAGACCTAGGCGGGTGTACCTTACTAATGAAGTAGATTAAACGGATATATGATCTAGGCTGAGTGATGGATCTACCCACAGTGGCAAATGGTGTGGAATAGATGATTAATTGTTGTCTGCTTTTACTTCTAATGTTTGAACAATGACTAAAATGATATGATCCTAATTTGGTATAAATTGTATAAGCAATATCAAGGCAAAACTATTGAATATGTGCAACTAATGAAATGAGTAAGATCAGTGCCTAAACCTATTGGGGTATATGAGTCAGTGAATGGAAACAAATGTTTGTGATTGGCGAGCTTATCTCCTAGCTTAACTCTAACAGTTGGGCACTTCTGATATCTACAACTTGTGCAGATGTGCAAGTTTGTATGTGACAGTGCTCTTCTTATATAATCCCAATGATATTCTCTTGAATTACTGTGAAACCATGAGGGAATTTAATTCTTAAGTTGACGAAAACCAATCACAATAACTTCTTTAAGAGGATTTAATCTTTTAGCAAGAACCAATTGGAGTCAATTATCAGAAAAGAACTTTAATTCACATCAACCAGAAACCACTCAAAGAACTTCACATAGTGACAGCAAATGTATTCTGACAAATATAGATTTGAATAATTCAACAGAACCACTCTGGAGACAGTACAATAACATATAATCATAAAAACTAACACAACTGTTGAACACTAGAAATAAATCTCCATATATAAATATTCTGCTCCATAATGCTTTTCATAAATAATCATGTGTAATATAGGTTTCTTCAATTAAGACAGAACTGGCAATATATATCTTCTCCTTATAATATATATGCAGTCTTCCTTTTATCAGAGAGATTTCTACTTCTAACCATGATCCTTTTACCATCATAAGTTTTGATTTTTATATCAATGTTAATGAAGAGGTCATGCCCCTTCATAGTGTCTTTTAGGAATCAACAATATTAAGAAAATAAACAAATACGATTAAGCCTTACTAAGCCACAAGTAAATCTGAGCAAGACGATCTAAGTATTTCTGGCTCAAGTGCATTTCAGCATATTCAATGGCATCCCTAATGTCCACCTCTATTGAGACCATCTTCTCCAAATGCGAGCAAGCCTCCTTAGATGTTGAATCTTCCTGCTTCACAATTTCTAGGGCTTCCTTCAAGATTCCCTGACACTCCTTGATCCATTCATCTTTGCTTTTCAAATCTTTGTCATTTTTTAGTAGCATAGGTACACCTACCTGCGAAGTTTCCATACACTCTTTCACTTCATCTTGGAGCCGGTCATGATACTTCTTATGCTACTTAATAAGACTGTCAGCATCAGATGTGCTTGCACTGTCAGAGGCCTGTTTACCCTTTTTCTCTTGTAGCTTATTTCTCAACCTAGTATCTAGTCTCTCATGTTCTCGAATGAATTTTTGATTCTCAAAGCAAATGTCCCATAGCTTATACATCCATCTCATCAAATGATCATGCCTATTTTGCAAGACTGTAGTGAGTGTATCTATCTTGACCTGTGTTATCTGATTCCTTGAAGGTGAGTGGGCTTATTGTGGGCTTTCTACCTGTGTAATTATTTTGAGAGGAACAGCATCCTTTAAAAAATCATTCTCCTTTTTCAATCTTTCCCAACTCATTTTGTAGGTATCTCTTTCCTTTATCAACAGCTGAATTTGGGCTTTATTTAGCTTTGCTACATTCACTCCAAGTTCTACTGTGATAACTGGATCAGTTTCTCCAGCTCTTAATGTCATAACATGACCGAAAGATTTCTCAGTATCAATGATTGAAAGCTTTTTATTTGGGGGATACAGAGCCCATATCATGAGAGAATTCTCATCTAGATTGTATTTTGTTCCTATATACACTTCAGCAACCCCTTCAGAACTAAGCTTGTGTTTTGTGTCATTACTATGCAAAAAACTATAAAAAACAAGTGTTGATTTTAGATCAAGTCCTGGGAATATCATTACACCAGATTCTCTAAGTAGCTCTCTGCCTTTCTCAGGAGTCATATCTTCTATCTCTTTTTCAACCTCTATTTTTAAAAGCATTCATCAATTGTGCCTAGTTATTTGGTGTAACATCTGGGACTGATTCTCTAATAGCCTTTCCCTTGTGTCTATACAAAAAAGATCTAAACTCAGGAGTATGAATGAATTGGTCATCTGAAATAAAAGATCTGTATGCAACCTGTCTAGCATCATCATCCCCTGTTTCTTCAATTTTGAATTCTATTTCTGGGGGCTAATATGGTTCAATTCTGCACTTTGAAATTGTATCAGATAGGTCATGGGTTTCAGCGGCTACAGACCCTTCATTGTCAGAGGACAACACTTCAATTTCTTGTGTTTTTCTTCTCCTTTCCCTTACTTCTTGATTATACTTATAAATGGCTATTTTAGCCTCTGGTTCTTCCAAATTTCTGATCACATCATCATGAGGGAATGGTACATGAGCATATCCTCCCAGTTTTTGCTTCTTTCTAGCATAATCAATAAAACCTTCTGAGTCAAAATTCTTTCTTTGTATCCCTTTCCCAAGATTAAAATGAGATAATTTATCAAGAATAAGATCATAACCTTCTTTAGCCAACACAATGAAGTCACCAAAACATAAGGTGCTTGGCATAAAGGATTGTTTATCATATGCACTGAGATGCATCACATTTGAGTAATCAAGTTGTCTGACTATTTCCAAGTATGCCACCCTATCTGGTACAGTTTTTGGCAATAAAAGTGGGGTATCCTCAAACCCATAGACTCTGATCATTGTAGAATCACATAAACTATACCAATCCCCCCAATTGTGGTTCACAGTAGGTGGCCCATCAAAATCCTTGGGTCTCAGAAACCTTCTAATTTCCTCAGACAAAGTATAACTGCATGGGTATCCATAACATCTGTACAGGGTTTTCACAAAGAATTCTTCAAAATAAACATAACTGGAATTTCTAAATCTACTGTCCCAAACAGAGGTCCATAATTGTGGGGGTGGAGGCTGACCATTTTTATCAATTTATGAAATTTTTAGCTGCTTTGGCCATAAATTTAGTTCTTGTCCAAAATGCAAAACCATATGCATGAGAGTAGAATAGTGTCTAAAGTTGACCGTGGGGGAACTATTTTTTATGGCTTTCAGACCCGAGTCTATTTCCTTAAAAATAAAAGTAGCATAATCAAATGTCCTAGCTTGATGACACTGGATATCTGTAGAGATAACCATGGGCACTATAGACATAAAATCTGGAACTTTAGTCCCCAACACCTGTCCCACTGAGTAATATGTGTATCTCAAGTAAGGTTCAAACAATTCTACATGAAACGGTGGTTCATCCCCTTCCTCAAATGGCATCAGACTCCCCTCCTTCCGTGGCCTATGTAATGGTAGTCTCCAGCCCTTATATGTTGTATCCAATTTGAAATATTCCTTTTCTAGGGCTTCATGCACAATTGGGGTGTTGTATATGTCATTTAAGTCAAAAACTTCACAGATTGCATTTTTGGAAACATGAAATAGGGGCTTTCCTTGTAGATCACATATGGCCTTTTGATCAGGGTCATAGTGGTATGCTAGTAGTTTCAAAAGGTTAATGTTGACAAAAACATCTGTGACAATCAATTTCGCCAGATTGAGTTGCCAGGGGTTGTAGACGGGTTCCATCCTATGTCTCCTGTGATAGTGGAACATAAATAACTCATATCCTTGAATATGAGTCCATACATTTCCTATGTATTTGTATTTATCTTCAAGTTTTTCCATGTCTGCTCTTAATTGTATAGTTCTTCTGGCCTTGGGCCCTGAACCGGGCAATTGGTCTACAAGGTCTTGGTTCAATTTTCTCTCTAGTGTTTTCTCTCCCTTTTCTGTGTCAATTTTCTATTTTTAACCCTTGGTTTGGCTCTTCTCGTTTGGTTGCCTTTTCTTTGTTTCAAAGGAACCTTCCATTTTTGGTGACTATCAAAACTTGACTATTCCAAAGAGAGTTCAAGGACTTACCTGTATACGCTCTGTGCAATTTCCTTGGGTCCTGATGAACTCCTTCTCCGTCTGCAACCCTTGTACTGATCTCAATTGGATTCAATCTGGTTTATACCTCTTATGTTCAATTAGCCATTAATGGCTACCACTTGAATTGAATGTAGGGAGTTCACGACTTTCAAAATGTTAGGGCAATGCTCTTTTATTCATATCGGTGAGACTATCTCATTCTTTTACCGACCTTCATATTGCCTTGGCGCTATTTTCATTCATATGTATCTAATTGGTCGCCATGGGTACATTGGTGTCTCCTCGAAGCAGTTTTTAACCTTTTACCATTATTTTGGGAAGATATTTTAATTTTCATCCCGACAACATTTGGTCAAGTTGGGTTAATATTCACCTTGGCATCGGTGAGTGTTTCTCCGATGGATAGGGATTAGCTTGCCGTTATCAGCATGACAATCTTCATTGCTAAGAAAATATGTGGGTCTCCTGACGGGTCATGTCTTCCCGATGGTCTTATTTCCATCGTTCAACTTTACTGGAACATATTGGAGAGAGTCTTGCCAAAAATCCTTTTGCTCCTTATGTCAGGGTGACTTTTATGATCGGAGAAGCTTAAGGATTTCATTCCGACTATATGTGTCAAGTCGATAGCCTTATCGTTATGCATTAGGGAGAGATTACTTGCCTTCCTGCCGATAAGTTAGGCTCGATGTGACTTCAAGATTTCGCTCCGATTGTTATACTCATGCCGATGAGAATGTATCGGTGATACATACCAAATGTCTCCCCAAAATTTTTAACATATGAAATCTTGGTCGTTCAGACATTGCTCATCTCCTGCTAATTATCATACTAATCTTCCAAAATACATTTTGCCATTCGGTGTGAGTTGCTTAATGTCTTGTTGACATGGATGAGCTAGTATCAGAATTGAGCTATGGTCATAGAGCTAGACATATTCATAATATTTTTTAGGTGCGGGCTTTGATATGGATCTTGTCACACAAATTTTGGTGGTTGGTCTCGGAGATGGGGGACATTAGTGAATATTTCAATAGATGAATTATGTGGAATTTTCAGTTCCAACAGGATCAAAAGTATTTTTGCACTTGTGTTGCTTTTGTTGAACCTTTAGAGGGCCTACCACCCCGCTTCGAAAGGTGGGAATGACCCAAGCGACAACAAGCTAAAGCCAAGCTCATTCGAGCTGCTATATAAAATAATGTGTTTGTGATGAAAGTCACAAGCAACATGTGTTGTTATGTCATACCGATGAATGTCTCCCTCAGTACCCTTTGTGGTGCATGAAAACCTATAGAGCGTAACCTCTGTAGTCTAGGAGGCCTCCTAATCGGAGAAAATCACTGCACGTATGGCCACCTGAACGAATGCACTTACTAAACACCTTAAGGTAGAGGCCTACCCCTTTTAGCCTTATGGTGATTTGTTTAAGACAAGGGCATAGCTGGTTTTGCCCCCAACATTCTCACCATATGGCTCCCTTGAGATGAGATGGAAATCCTCGGCTTAGCATAAGCTATACGTAGCTTTCTGGGGAGAGGGTGATTACATCATCCTTCCAGTGCAAGAGGCCCCTATCCATCCTCTCTCGAGAAGACAATATAATGGGACACGCCTATTTGTTAGCGTGTTAGCATTTGCGTCAGAGATTCCAAGTTGTGGGCTTGGCAAGTCACCATTCACCTTGACCTTAGGTAGAAATAAGAATTGCTTTCAAGTGTTTTTGATTGTGTTATACCCATGGAAATTTGGGCCTTGAGGGGCTTCTCGAACATACACATTATGCTTTTATGTCACGTCAAACCTTTGGCCATTGTATGCTCTTGTTTGGAATGTCTGTATTGATGCCAAGGAAGACTATCATTGACATAATCCAAACACCATTTGAGTCATTCAATGAACCATCGAAACACTTGAACCTCCCAAGACCATCATTTAACCTTCAAAGTTTAAAAAAATCACATCCAAAGCCCAAACTTTGTTAAAAATCCAACTCATCACCTCAAAAATCACATAAAACCAACATTGTCCCACATTAGTGCCCAATCTTCCACATTAATGCCCAAATCCCCACATCAGCGCCTAATCCTCCACATCAGCGCCCAGATCCCCACATCAGTGCCTAATCCTCCACATCAGCGCCCAATCCTCTACATCAATGCCTAATACTCCACATCAATGCCCAATCCTTTGCATCAGTGTCCAATCCTCTGTATCAGCACCTAATCCTCTGAATCAGTGCCTAATCCTTTGCATCAGCACCCAATCCTCCATATCAGTGCCCAATCCTCTATATCAGTGCCCAATCCTCTATATTAGTGCCCAATCCTCTATATCAACGCCCAATCCAAAAATTCATCATAAAGTCAAATTTTTGTCTGTGTGGTTGTCGACAACCCTTGTTCCACGTCATCCTTCGACATTACATGCCATCCCAACCCACGTCCTTGTACGTTCATCACTCTTACCTTGTGATCCGTTCTAATCATTGATCGTTATCCTTGCCATTGGTCTTAAGACATCATTAGTTGGAACTTTGTTTATATCACTAGACTTATTCAATCCTACCATCTTAAAACAATCTTATCATCCTTAATCAATCCATAACCAATCATTACCCTTGAATCAATTAAGACTAATGATATCATCATCTAAATCCATCCTAATCGACAAATCCATCCAAACCACATCCAAATCCTAAGGAAAAAACTCTAGATCAATCATTTACCCCCTTGGATAAATTGGCTTAGGAATCTTGACAACTCCTAAGTTAGTGGATTCCAAAAAATCTTGTTTTGCTTGGTGCGTCTTGTCTACCCCAAGTAAAATAATCCTATTTTCCTCTTACTTAGGCTCTTTGTCTACCCTAAGTATATAGTATAACCATTGGCCTTTAATCATCTTGATCTAGATTTTGGACCTATCTTCATCATTGGTACCTCATCATCCAAATCCAATCCAAATTCGCCTTTTATGCCTCCCATCACACGATCACAAGCTAAGAAAATGGACGCTCATTACCAACCCCTCTCTCCTAGTGGCTCTACCACGAGCAACATGGAGGAATATGTCAACCAACCCGAAATGTGTGAAGCATCCACCCATCCTCATCAAACTTATTCCCCCACCTTTGTCGAGTTCCTTAATAAAAAGGGGTTACATGACAAGTTTGACCAATTCATTGACAACCACAAGGATGAATTTCTTCAACATCTCATTGAACATGGCGCGCGCCTCCCATATTCATATGACCATGACAAGCTCAAAACCATCTTTCATGACAAACCACCAACACCCATTCGTGATCAACCATGGGGACGTGTCCCTAATCCTAATGAACTCATTTACAACAACCCATGGGCTAGTTTTTCTGCCAACATTGCCACCGTTCACACCTTGGGACAAAACATGAGGGCTAGAAATGTTTCACAACCACAAGTATCCAACCCCCCTCGTCGGGTTACCTTATGACATGCTACCCTCTGATGTGCCCATTTCTGGGGTACCTTCTAATGTCACCATCACTGCCATACCACCTCCACCAAACAATCAACAAGAAGCCACCACGATTGTACCACAACCTCTCCCTCCACTAAACATTCCACCAAGGTCAATCATCACATAAACGGTGGTACCACCCACAAGTCGAACATCCATTGCGAATCTACTCAACCAACCACAAAACCCATTGACAAGCTATGCCAATCCCACACACACATATCAATCTTCCATGCATCAACAACCTCACCATGGGTCATTGGTGCAACCTCCTTACGGCACCCAACAACAACCAACACCTCAAAATCAACAAGTCATTCCACAACAACAAACCCATGGGTCCCATGTTTACACGCAAACTATAGACCTCTTGCCACACGCACAACAACAACAACAATACGTCCATCCCCAACAACAATAACAATCCATCCATTCCCAACAACAACAACAATACATCCATCCTCAACACCAACAAGTCATTCCACAACAACGATACATCCATCCCCAACAACAGCAACAATACGTCCATCCTCAATATCAATATCATCGTCACAACAACCTCTACTCCAACACACATCGCAACCACCTCTTGCTAACCCTTTTGATCAAGAGTGGCAAGAGATGAAAAATGCACTTAAAAACATCCAACTAGGGACCCAAAAGAAGCATTATAAGTTTGAAGACTTATGTCCCTACCCGTTCAACAGAAACATTGCCATCACACCTTTTCCTCAACACTTTGAAATGCCAAAATTCAATAAATACAAAGGAAAAGGAGACCCTCATGACCACATCAAGGAGTTCTTCATGGCATGCCAAGAAGTCGCCTATGATGACTAATTCCTCCTTCATCTTTTTCCACGAAGCCTAGGAGGACAAGCTCTAGAATGGTTCATGCACTTGTCTTATGACTCGATATCCAATTTTGCCGATCTTTTGGAGAAATTCATCGCCCACTTCTCATACAACGTAGAACATGAGATCACCATGCTCGACCTTTGCAACACCAAACAATGAAGTGGTGAGAGTTTTGTCGCTTATCTATAAAGATGGAGAGCCCTTGCTATTAGACTACCTTGGACAACCCCCGAAAAACAACTCGTCGATATTTTCATCCAAAACCTCAACCAAGAAATGGCCTTCCATTTACAAGTACACTGTGCATCAAAATTTGATGAAATCATAGAAAAGGAGGTTACTATTGAAAAAGCCCTTATTGCGAAGGGTCTAGTCAAAATCTACGACAAGAACAACAATGACAAAACCTCCAATGACAAACCTAAATTTTGGGCTAAAAACAAGAACACCGTAGGAGATGGTGCTACCGAGTCCAAGCACATTCAAATCGCCACTCCCAAACCAAAAGAGACAAATGTAGTCCAAAATGTTTCAAACAATGTATCGTTTCCACCTACTCCTCCAAAGAGGAATCCCCCTAACAATCTAAAACATAAATATACTCCCTTGGATGAACCACTCAAGGTTGTATTTCAAAAGCTACTCCGTGTCAGCATGGTTGAGTTCCCCACAATGAAACCATTTGATGAAAACCAACCTAAACCCATGTGGTACAAATAAAATGAGTATTGTGATTATCATCGCATCAAGGGCCACACCACAAACAAATGCATGAAGTTGAACAACTATGTCCAAGAGCTCATTGAACGTGGCAAAATCCAAATGCAAGACCATGACAGCACATCACCTAATGATGGTGTAGGTGTCTACCAAGACCCTCTCCCCCACCACAATAATAATCAAACCGCATCCCAACCATCCTCCTCCAACGCTAATCCTAACAACCAAACCAACAACATCAACTACAATAATGTCCTGCCTCCCTACGATAATATAGTGGGTAGAATTGATTTTGATTCTACTTGTGTTGCCACCATCAAAGTCAAAAATACCACCCCGAGTGTGTTGTTACCACTCGCCATGGGCATATAACAGTGAAGGGATCATCCCCATCCTCCACTACTACCACTTCCCAATACAACCTCCTCAACCATCTTGGAAAGACCCCTGCTCAAATCTCTATCTTGGAACTCCTTAGGACATCCGCCATCCACCAGGAAATACTTGACAAGGCTCTCCAAGAGTCTCACATTCCTACTGACATACCTCCTGCCCAATTCCAAAACCTTGTCGCTCAATTATCGTCATCCTACCACCTCATCTTTAGTAATGCCGACATGCCACCTATTGACCCCGCACATAATAAAGCCCTCCATATCAAAGTCCAAATTGCCAACCATAGAGTCAAGAGGGTCCTCTTGGATAATGGATCCGGCTTGAACATATGTACATTAAAATTCATAAAACCCCTAGGGTATTTAGTGGCTGACTTGGAATCTTTGGTTATCTCCATCAAGGCATATGACAACATGGAGAGAGAATCCGGAGGCACTATATGCCTCCCTATCAAGGTAGGCCCACTCACCATGCCCACTCTATGTCATGTGATTGATCTTGACCTTCCATATAATCTCCTCCTAGGCCAACCATGGTTGCATGCCATGCAAGCCATTTCGTCCACCTACCATCAATGCCTCAAGTTACCCCATAATGGCGTGGAGGTCACCATTCCCGCTGACGAACAACCTTTTGAATACTACAAAGCTTTAGAGGTTGTTTATGATAGACAATTCCATTGTCCAAGCACCTATGGGGATCATGTCAAAGATCCTTCATCCACTCCATCCACACCATCATTCATGCCGCAAGTCACCATTGAACAATCACAAGCTTCCACTCCATCTTCCACCCATACCCCTCAAAAGGTCAAGATCGTAGACAAAGGGTGTGGCAAGTATGAGCTTCACAATGCCTTCCACGTGGGACAATTACCATTGTCTCACCGCTCTCATGGTCATCATCTTCTGAAGAGGGAAAAAGATCAACAGCGTAGGGTCAATGATAAAATTCCCTTTGTACCAGCACAGGTCTCTAGAGAAGAAGATGAAGAAATAGCTCTAATTTATTGGCTATATCGTGATGAATCTACCCCAGCACCTGTCAATCTAGAATACTTCAAAGAAAAATATCCTGTACCATTTCAAATTTGTACCAAAATGCCTTACCGTGTGACAGGACTTGGTGCTGATGAACAAGGTGTTACAGAACCCCTTCCAATCGATCCCACATCTCCCAAGAATATTTCTCAATACTTCGGTTTAGGATATGCTCCACCGACTATGACAATCTATGGACCCGCTAAAACCTTAGTACAAGTAACAAAATCCTCTTCTAGTGTTGAAAACATCAATCTAAGTGTCATCATAGATTCATACAAAGACCTTGATCTTTCATGCATCTTCCCTGACAATGCCATCTTCGTTATTGACCTCCCCCTTGTTCATCCTAAACTCATTGCTTGGGATTGCCAAAGATCCCGCCTCTCAACGTATTTCCAAATGATGAGGCTCTCTCCACATTCCTAGAACTCCGTGACACCTCACAATATGACATATGCTTGCACGCTGATGCCTATTTTGGGGAAGAAGAGATCCTTAGTTCAAAAGAGCAAAAATCAAAAAATAGAAAATCATCCCTTAGTGAAAACCTCTCTAAGGCACTTTCAGACACAAAAAGAGAAAAATAGACGTATCTTCTAGTGAAAACCTCTCTGAGGTGCTAGAAGATGAGGATCTCAATCTTTCTCCTATACCCTCTCATTGGCAAGAGCGTTCCAACATTCTGATTAAAGGCACACAAGAAATTAACCTTGGCACACAAGAAACACCTAAGCTCACACATCTAGCAGAAAGTCTCGGTACAGAAGAAAAATCCAACATTTCCACAGTGCTTCATGAAACACCTGATGTATTCGCTTGGTCCTACACTGACATGCCAGGGTTGGATCCATCTTTAGTTGTTCACCATCTTGTGGTACATCCTGACGCAAAACTTGTTAAGCAGAAGCTCCGTAAGATGCACCCGCAAGTTACCTTGCTCGTTAAAGAAGAGCTGCAGAAGTTGTTAGATGTTGTCTTTATCTATCCTATTGATTATCCAGAATGGGTCTCCAATATTGTTCCAGTTGCTAAGAAACCTAGGGGCATATGTTGTTGTACAGACTTCCAAGACCTTAACAAAGCATGTCTGAAAGATGATTTTCCACTCCCCAACATTGACATGATTGCAGATCTCACAGTAGGGCATGAGATGCTTTCTCTCATGGCTGACTTTTCAGGATATAATCAAATCATAATTGCCCCAGAAGACCAACACAAAATTGCTTTTACCTGTCCTTGGGGCACATATTGCTAGCAAGTCATGCCCTTTGGCCTAAAGAACGCGGGAGCAACCTATCAACGTGCAATGACTACAATCCTTCATGACATATACACAAGATAATGGAAGACTATGTGGATGATCTCCTGGGAAAATCAAGAGCAAGGGAAGAACATCTTGAGATCTTGCAGCAGATCTTTGCACGGTTCAGAGAGTACAAGCTCTGCCTCAACCCCAAGAAATGTGTCTTCGGAGTAACATCAGGTAAACTCTTGGGGTTCATTGTGTCCTGTAGGGCATCAAGGTAGACCTTGCTAAGGTCACGGCCATAATAGAAATCCTCCTCCAAAGATGCTCAAACAACTCCGAAGTCTCCAAGGCAAACTACAGGCTATACGCAGGTTCATTGCTCAACTTGCCAATAAATGTCATCCATTCGCTCATTTAATTCACAAAGACGTACATTTTAAGTGGGATCAAAACTATCAACAGGCATTTGACTGCATCAAGCAGTATCTTGCTTCACTTCCAATCCTAATGGCACCTATCCCTGGAAAGCACCTCTTGTTGTATATATTAGCAACTGCAGTAGCACTAGGGGCGCTTTTAGCACAACAGGATGATACTGGCTATGAGAGAGCTATATATTATACTAGCAGAACTTTAGTTAGCTATGAGCTGAACTACACCCCCATGGAATGCGCATGTCTAGCTATCATTTTCTGCTTTCAAAAGTTATGACACTACATGCTAAGTCATTCTATTAAGCTCATCTCTAAAGTTAACCCCCTTAAGTACCTCCTTTCTAGGATGGCACTCACAGGAAGAATGGCAAAATAGGTCATGTTGTTGAGAGAATTTGATATTGAGTATGTCGATAGGAAAGCAATCAAAGGACAAGTTGTGGCAGACCAGCTGGCCAAAGCACCCCTCATAGATTATCAGCCGCTATCCATTGACTTTCCAGATGAGTCCATTCTAACCGTGATAGAATCAACACATTGGAAACTATATTTTGACAAATCCTTCACCAATCACGGTTCAGGAGTAGGGATACTGTTCGTGACCCCGTAAGGTGATTACATCCCCAAAGCTTATAGATTGGCTTTCCCCTATACGAACAATGTAGCCGAATATGAAGCTCTGATCATTGGTCTTAAAACAGTAATACAATGGAATATCTTACAGCTACAGGTCTATGGAGGCTCTCAATTGATCATCAAACAAATGAATGATGAGTTTACCACAAAGTATGATAAGATGGTGCCCTATAAGCAAATGGTTGATGAATACAAACTGTTCTTCACCTACATACAGTTTGAGCAGTAACCTCGCCTTCACAACAAAGCAGCTGATATCATGGCTACTATCGGCTCCCTTTTGGATATGCCTCAAGACAACCATCAATGTGAGTTTCTTGTGGAACAACTCTTAATGCCAGCATATCGTGTCGCTGAGTTAGAATTCGTGTGTGAGATTGTTGGTCTGAAAAATCCCTAGTATCATGACATTTACACCTACCTCCAACATCACACTTTCCCTCTTGAATCCACCTGCAAACAACAAAGATCCCTTATTCACCAAGCTGCTCGCTACACTATCCTTGCCGACACTCTCTATCGTCAAATCTATGATGGCACTCTTATTTGATGTTTAAACACGGAAGAAGCTTCCCTTGCCTTACACGAAGTCCACGCAGGTATTTGCGGAGCGCACACAAGTAGAATTGTCCTAGCCAAGAAGCTCTTGTGTACTAGATATTATTGTCATTCACGCTCCCTCTCAGGTGTTACAACCTATTACTACACCATGGCCTTTCTCTCAGTGGGGCCTAGATCTCGTTGGCAAAATCCACCCATCCTCCTCCGATAGACATAAATTCATTATCACCGCCATTGAATACTTCACTAAGTGGGTCGAAGCCATCCCTCTCACTTTCACCATAGGAAACCAAATCGCCAAGTTCATCCTTTACCATATCATTTACCATTATGGTATCCCATCCGCCATTATTACCGACAATGGTAAACCTTTCAAAAACCATGATGTTCGAGACCTTTTTGAATAATTCCATATTCAACATCATTGGTCCACTCCATATTACCCACAAGGTAATGGATAGGCTGAGGCAACTAACAAAACCTTAAAATCCTCAAGAAAGTTGTCAATGAAACTGGTAGTGATTAGCACCTCCATATCCATCCCGCCCTCTGAGCCTATCGCAGTAGTATCCGCACATGCACAGGAGCTACAACATATTCCCTTATCTTTGGAGTGGAATGATGGAATAAGGTGCCATTAACCTTGTAAATTCTAATATTGTATTTTATTCCATTTATTATTCATTATTTGTAATTACCCATAAGGGAATGAGGTAGTCTCATTGACAGTTGTAATTTCAAAGTTATCAGCGGCAGTTACGGAGTGACATTTACGGTTGGCAAATGTAAAAACTCAAAGTAAATGAGGATAGGAGTGCTCCCTTGAGGAATATACTATTTTTGGCATGTATGACAACTATCATAATGTTTGGTGAGTGAATCTATGACAGCTGCAAGTTGTCATAAGATTCTGTGATTCTATGACACAAATGACGGATATGTTAGTTGTATATTTGCTATATTTAGCCCAAGGTTCCTATCTTGGAAATATACTCTTTTGCTAGAATCTATGATGATTATGACGCATCATAAGATGCTGTAAGAGGTCAGATTTAGTCTTGGGCACCCAACCTTTGCATGGTTTTTTTTGGACAAGTGGAAGGTGCTTGTAAGATGGCATTTAATAATTGTATGTTGGGGAATCTAATGAGAGAGAAGGTGAATGCCTAAGATGAGTTAGAAAATGTTTCTATAAGTATTTGCCATGTATTAGTTGTTGCAATACAGATTTTAGGCACTCGGGTGCTGCCAGAATGCTGTCAGATTGAAGACTGGTGGAGAGAGTTGAAGTGTTGTATTGTAAATCATTTTCAAATTAATACAAACATTGGGCCTCTTTCCTGTGTGGAGTTTTTTACCTGAAAGGGTTTTCTCCACGTTAAATATTATGTTATGTGTTCATATTTCTGATTTTGCATTTCTGTGAAGCATAGTTTTGTTTCTGTGTTACAATCTCCATTAATAACACATAATTAAAAATTGTAGAAATTTATATTGAATTAGATTTCCATTGAAGTAGTGTTAATTTCATTTCTAACATTTGGTATCAGAGCCTGGCTAGCTTTGACTCTTGGGTGGTAGTGTGGAAGCTGTAGCTGCAGTGGGAGATTTGGTTGTGTTTGTTTTGCAGATCTTGTGTTGTTATTATGGCTATATCCACCGTTGCATCAACCTCTCGATTAGACATTGAGAAGTTCAACGGAATGGGGTATGAGTTGTGGAAGCTGAAAATGGAAGATTTGTTGGAAGAAAGAAACCAATGGTTGGCTGTTAAAAAAGAGAAGAAACTTGACGATGTCTCTCAAGATGAGTGGGATAGACTGGATAAGAAGGCACAAGGAACCATCTGATTATGTCTTTCAGACTCTGTCCTGTTGAATATCACAAAGGAGGAGACCGCACACAAGTTGTGGAATCGGTTGGGTGAGATCTACCAAGCCAAGATTATGGTAAATAAACTTTATTTAAAAAGGAAGTTTTTTTTGAAAATGAAAGAGGGTGAGTTGGTTGCAGAGCATTTAAATTCTTTTAATTTGTTGGTGAGTCAACTTGATTCAGTAGATGTTGAAGTTAGTGAGGAAGATAAATGTATCTTACTTCTTTGTTCTTTACCTGAGTCTTGGGAGAATGTTATCCTTGCTATCATTGCTAACTTTGCGGATCCAAAGTTGGATGCTCTTGTTTTAGTGCTACTGTCACAGGAATTAAGGAAGAAGAGTTCAGATAGTTCAGGGGATGCTCTCAGTGTCAGGGGAAGGTCTAAGGAAAGGGGACCTAAAGGAGATCAGAAAGGGGCTAAGGACAAGTCCAAGGGCTGGTCTAAGACTCCTAGTAAAAAGAACAGAGTTAAGTGTTGGAACTGCGGTAAAAGGGGACATGTGAACAAGGAGTGCAGAAACCCCAAGAAACAGTGGGAGAGTGCTTCAGATAATTCTTCGAATGCAGGTGAAGAAGTTTTACTTTCTGCATGTAATGTTGTTTTTGATAAAAAATTGTTGGTTGACTCAGGATGCTCATTTCATATGACCCCGCATAAGGAATGGTTCTCCACATATGAAGAATATGATGGAGGTAATATCTATCTTGGTGACAACTTTACATATTTGATTGTCAGGAAAGGAAACCTATTGTTGTGTTTCAGTGATGGGAGGATTAAAACCCTCCCTGGTGTTTTGCATGTTCCTAGATTAGCTAGAAATCTGATTTCAGTTTTGAAGTTGAATGATTTGGGAATGCATGTGACATTTGACAAGCATGGCTGCAAATTAGTGAGAGGGAACTTGGTGGTAGCGAAGGGGAAGAGATTCAGAAGCCTATTCAAGCTTGAAGCCACTATAGTTTATAATACCTCCTATGTATCTGAGGCCACTACTAAAAATACATGTATGTTGTGGCACCGTAGATTGGGCCACACAAGCAATAGTGTATTAAAAACTATTAAGAATAAAAATTTGTTGGATGGTTTCTCCTATTCTGATGAGCACTTTAATTTCTGTGAGCATTGTGTGTTTGGTAAACAAAACAGAAAATCATTTCCTTCAGGAAGCAATAGAGCAAAAGAGAAGTTAGAAATTATTCATACGGATGTGTTTGGACCTGTGGATAATGAATCTATCAGAAAATCTCATTATTTTGTAACCATCATTGATGATGTATCCAGATTTACATGGATTTATTTTATGAAGCATAAATATGAAGTTTTCACTAAGTTTAAGGAATTCAAAGTCTTAGTAGAGAACTAATCAGGTTTAAAGAATAAAATATTAAGATCTGACAATGGAGGGGAATATTGTTCTAAGGAATTTGATGAGGTTTGCAAGAATGCAGGTATAATAAGACAAAAGACAACTCCGTATACACCACAGCAGAATGGTGTTGCAGAAAGGATGAACCGAACAATTATGGAAAGAGCTAGAAGTATGCTTAGTGATGCACAGTTGGATAAATGCTTTTGGGTAGAGGCTGTGTGTACTGCTTGCTACTTGATAAACAAATCTCCTTGTAAGGCTCTTGATTCGACACCTTATGAAGTGTGGACAGGTAAGAAACATTCTGTTTCACATTTAAGGGTTTTTAGTTGTGAGGCTTTTGTTCATGTGCCTAAGGAAAAACAATCTAAGTTGGATCCAAAGGCTGAAAAGTGTACATTCATTGGATATGGTGATAATGTCAAAGGTTATAAGATTTGGAATCCACTAACCCGCAAGATTATCTTTTCTAGAGATGTTATTTTCAGGGAACTTAGAGCTATTTCTAAACCTAAGCAGCCAAAAGAAAAAGATGAAAAGGTAAAGAAGGTGCACTTTTATTTAGAGCAGCAAGATGCACCTAATGAAGAACAGAATGATGGATTGGAGGTGAAGAAGAAGAAGAAGATTCAAGTAGTTCTGATGAAGATGAGTTTGTTGTTACAAAAGAAGTTGGTGCAGATGATCATGCAGAAGAACGAGTAGAGTCTCTTACTCTATCCTTGAGGAGATCCATAAGACAATAGAATCTAGTTGACAGGTATAGCCCACCAGATTTCTGTTGTGTATATGCTTTATTGAGTACTAATGATGAACCTAGATCCTACAAGGAAGCTATTTTTGCAGATGATAGTGAGTCTTGGCAGCTAGCCATGCAAGAGGAGATGATGGCTTTAGACTCTTGTAACACCTAGGATCTTGTTCTTTTGCCCAAAGGAAGAAAGGCCATAGGATGTAAGTGGGTCTTCAAGAAGAAGTTTGGAGCAGATGGGTCATTGGAGAAATACAAGGCTAGACTAGTAGCTAAGGGCTACTCCCAGAGAGAGGGAGTTGATTTTGGTGAGATATTCTCTCCTGTTGCTAAATTGACTTCTATTAGATTTCTCTTATCCATTGCTACAGCTTATGATTGGGAGATTGAGCAAATGGATGTTAAGACTGCGTTCTTACATGGAGATCTTGAAGAAGAAATTTATATGCAACAACCTATAGGTTTTGAGGTAAAAGGAAAAGAACATTGGGTTTGCAGGTTAAAGAGATCTCTTTATGGTCTGAAACAGTCCCCCAAAATGTGGTATCAAAAGTTTGATTCATTTGTTTTGAAATTGGGTTTTGTTATAAGTGAGGAGGATCATTGTGTTTACATTCATTGTGTTGATGATTCTATACTGGTTATTGCTTTGTATATTGATGACATGTTTTTCAACAATACTAAGGGTATGGTCAGTGAGCTTAAAGCCCAACTTTTAGGTGCATTTGAGATGAAGGATCTTGGTGTTGCAAGGTATATTTTGGGAATGAAGATCAAGATGGACAGAGTCAACAAAAAGCTTTGGTTGTCACAAAGTATGTGAATACTATTGTGCAGAGGTTTAGTTTGTAGGACTGTAACCCAGTTAGAGTTCTTTACCCATTGGTACTAAGCTTTCATTAGATATGTGTCCAAAGACTGAGGATGATCTTGAGGATATGTCTAATGTGCCATATGCTAGTGCTATAGGGAGTTTGATGTATGCAATGGTTTGCACTAGACCAGATATTGCCCAAATAGTGGGAGTTTTGAGCAGATTTATGTCTAACCCTGGTAGACAACATTGGAACTATGCGAAGAGGGTGTTTAAATATCTTGCAAGTACTCCTGACCATTGTTTGGTTTATTCTAGTACTAATAGTTTTGATAAATCTTTGGACATACAGGGTTTTGTTGATGTAGATTGGGCAGGTGACTTGGATAGTCGAAGGTCCACTAGTGGCTGTGTTTACTTTGTTTGGAGGTGCAGTGAGTTGGATGAGTAAGAGGCAGCCCACAGTTGCTTTGTCCACCACAGAAGTAGAGTATATGGCTGCTACTCATGTCTCTAAGGAGGTAGTTTGGTTGAGGAGATTGTGTACAGGTATCGGTTTTGATTGCAGGATCATTCAGATTGGTTGTGATAGCCAGAGTGCTATCTATTTGGCCAAGAATCCCATGTATCATGCTCGGACTAAGCATGTTGATGTTCAGTATCACTTTGTTTGAGAGTTGGTTGCAAATGGAGAGATTGAGATGAAGAAAATCGACACTCAGGAGAATGTTGTAGATTCATTGACCAAGCCTGTGAGCACAGAGAAGTTTGTATGGTGCAGAGAGGCCATGGGCCTTGTTTCTAGTGCCTGATTATTTTTCATTTGTTTTTCCTATGGGTTGATTTAAAATATATAATGTCAAATGGGAGAATGTTGGAATAAGGTGCCATTAACCTTGTAAATTCTAATATTGTATTTTATTCCATTTATTATTTGTTATTTGTAATTACCCATAAGGGAATGAGGTAGTCTCATTGACAGTTGTAATTTTGAAGTTGCCAATGGCAGTTACGGGGTGACATTTACGGTTGGAAAATGTAAAAACTCAAAGTAAATGAGGAAAGGTGTGCTCCCTTGAGGAATATACTATTTTTGGCATGTATGATAACTGTCATAATGTTTGGTGAGTGAATCTATGATAGCTGCAAGTTGTCATAAGATTTTGTGATTCTATGACACATATGACAGATATGTTAGTTGTATATTTGCTATATTTAGCCCAAGGTTCCTATTTTGGAAAGATACTCTTTTGCTGGAATCTATGATGGTTATGACGCATCATAAGATGCTATAAGAGGCCAAATTTAGTCTTGGGAACCCAACCTTTGCATGGTTGTTTTTGGACAAGTGGAAGGTGCTTGTTAGATGGCATTTAATAATTGTATATTGGGGAATCTCATGAGAGAGAAGGTGAATGCCTAAGATGAGTTAGAAAATGTTTCTATAAGTATTTTCCATGTATTAGTTACTGCAATACAAATTTTAGGTACTTGGGTGCTATCGAAATGGTGTCAGATTGAAGACTGGTGGAGAGAGTTGAAGTGTTGTTGTATTGTAAATCATTTTCAGATTAATACAAACATTGGGCCTCTTTCTTGTGTGGAATTTTTTACCTGAAAGGGTTTTCTCCACGTTAAACATTGTGTTATGTGTTCATATTTTTGATTTTGCATTTTTGTGAAGCATAGTTTTGTTTCTGTGTTAGAATCTCCATTAATAACACACAGTTAAAGTTTGTAGAAATTTATATTGAATTAGATTTCCATTGAAGTAGTGTTGCTTTCATTTCTAACATGGAAGCCATCTTGCCAATCGAGATTGAATTGCCCTCATTGCGCATCTCCTTGCATAATGTCATCACTGATGAAGAATATCGTGTTACACGCCTCCAAGAGCTCGAGTTGTTGGATGAATGGTGCCTCAATGCCCTTAATCACCTACAAGCATACCAAAATTAGCTTCGTAGATCCTATAACAAGAAGATCCGTGCTAGGGAGTTTGCAGTAGGAGATTTGGTCCTAAAATAAAATCAAAGGAATCTATCTGAGCGAGAAGAGAAAGGAAATTTTGAGCCTAATTGGCTAGGCCCCTACATTGTCACTGTAAAGTATGGCTCTGGAGCATATCGCCTCTTCACTATTGAAGGAGAAGAACTGGAGGAGCCCATGAACATCATTCACTTGAAGCGGTTTCATAGTTAGTTCGCTTTATACCCTATGGCAAAAATACAAAAATACAAAAAAATATAAAAAATTACAAAAATAAATAGTAAAGAGAAATAATCCGTCCTATGGTGAAAACCACTCCTTGTGGCACCTTGGATAAGTACCATGATGAAAACCTTCTTGCAGGCATCATGTGTAGGTTCAAATCGGATCCATTGTTCAAATCACTTTCCTATTTTCACCCGCACTATCAAATCCACTTATCCCCTCGTCTGAGCTTTGAAATAAACCCATCATCTGAGCTTCCATTGTCCATCATTCCTAAAATATCTCTCATCTCCCAGTACTTAATCTCCATTTTTCTATCCATAACCTTGGCCCCTTTAATGTTGTCGAACAAACATCACATTCTTTACTACACCAACACCATCCTCTACCTATCGTAGTTTTTATATCATGGTACCCATAAAAAATTGACATTCACATCCACTAAACCACACCTCATCATTCCACATGAACCAACCCCTATCCTTACATCATCATGTCTGCCAGAACTACATATCATCACCACCCGCATTGTAATATGCCTTGATCCCATGGATACAGGGTATGTAGGCAGTCTGGAATACAAAGGAAGTATCCACTATGCAGGTACATATGATGCACCCATCCAACCCATTTGGATGGTCCCACTTTTTTGAGCTTGTTGATTGTGCTTGACCTATGATCAATATACTTGCTGGGCATCCTATCAAGGTATAACACTCTCATGAAAAATCTTTCACCAAGATATTGGCTTCTCCATAACTCATCACTCGTATCCCTCCGCCTATCCTTAGTTTAGTTTAATAAATCATCGATTCTTGTCCTAGGGTGCATCCTTCCTACAATGGACAAAATCATCAAAGTCTTCCATCTATCCTTTGGCAAGAGATACAATGGTTGTGTGTTTTGGGTCAGTTAGTCTTTTGGTCTTTGATTTTTATCTTATACATCATTATTGGACTATGTCAAAGCTGCCTTGATCTCATTATATCATGGCATGTGGAGAACAGTTCGGAATCGGGCATGATCATTGCTTTTGTATGTCGTGCTTGTGGGAGGTTCTCGTTACTCCATCTTAGTATTCATATCTTGTGGATCATAGGGTCAGTTCTAGCATATTGATACCCTTTTGCATCTAAGGTTCTTCATACCTTTGGTGTATTCAGGACTTATGCTATGAGTCCCCTTCCCTCGTCTAGACAAGGTTGTACTATTATGGGCATGTATGGGTTCATCCTATTGTTTGTGGAGTCAAGTCCTATGCATGGATGCCTCATCACCTTGGTTCCACATACCCTGGTGCATAACATCCTATGCTATATCAATAGTAGCACTCAATTTTTATTATTATTAGCAGAATATCTCAATATGATGAAGTTCCTAGCATTTACATCTACCCTCATCATCCCATCTCCCTATTGTTGCTTCAAGATTCACTACGCATTTACATTTCCATTCCCCCTACTTTCTACTACCTGTTATTTCTCTACCGCTTTGTGACCATTTTCAGGGTCCTATTGATGTAACATGATCACTTGCCACCCTGCATCACAAACATGTTAGTAGTCCATCCTGCATCACAAATACATTAGCATATATCCACATATCACCACATAACATATACACATATGTCTGCATCATACATAAATCCATCTATCTTAACAATCATAGGCACATGCTTGCATCATACATAATACTTAAATCCACCTATCATAACACATATATGCATATGCTCCATCCTGCATTCAAGCACATGTCAAGTCATATCTCATACATCACAAAACATATACATATCAAATAACATCACAGCATATCATCAATCATATACATCATACATCCATGCATCTATCATCTATACATCATAACATCTCAATCCATCATATAAGCACATCCATAAAAGCATCCATCACATATACCATGACATAAATCAGTGCATTCATCCATAACACATAGTCCATCGATCGAATAGTTCATCTCATATATATATATATATCAAAATGTGATCATGATACAAAATTTGGTCCTTAGACCTATCAAAAAATAGTACATGTATATATCATGCCCCTAGGCGGAGTTGTCCCTACCTGACTTAGCTGGTCCCAAATCCCTATGACGTGGGCCCCTCATATCCTGCTGACCTGCTTGTCTCGGTGCCGGTGGAGGTGGCATCTGTGCTGTTACTAACACCAGTGATGGAGAGGGCTGTTGAACTAACCTCTTTGACCATCCTGTCCTCCTGGAACTAGAAGCCCCAGATCTACTACGATAACTGGCTTTCTGTCCTGCGGGCACTATAGCCTCATATACTGACCTGTAGTGCTGTACCTCCCTCGTAACCTCTACATTCTGCTGCTGCATGTCTGCTACATGCTGCTGCATCATCTCTATCACCTCCCTCACCCCTAACCCCAAGGCCTCACGTGCCTGATCTCTCTTCTGTGCATACCGCTGCACTAATCCCTGCAACTCTGTCACTTGTGCTTGCAACCCTATAACTTGTGTCTATGCAGTGCCTAGCTGTACCAACTCCCTTTGTAGCTGAGCCACCCATCCCTCTAACTGAGCCACCAGTCCCTCTAGCTGAACTACCTGCCCCTCCTGCTGGGCTATTTGTACTTGTAGCTGAGCTATCTTTCCCTGTCGCTGGCATATCTACTCCTATGCCCTGGCTAACTCTGATCCATCAACATCATCACCACTAGCTGCATCACCTCTGCCATCCCCTCCAATATCTATATCCATCCTCGCTGCTAGTGCATCCTCCTTATCATTCTCATCCTCATCCTCCTCCATCCCCTCTACCTGTGCCTCATCCTCATCATCATCATCCTCCTCATCCTCATCCTCATCATCATCTACATCCTCACCATTGTCATCACCCTCCTCCTCTCCTATCACCTCCATTGGCGCTGCAAACCCTATGGGCACTGTAAGTCTCACTGGCCTCTACTAAGCCCACCACTCATATGCTACCGTAGTCCCCGCATCCACTATATCTCGTCTATCATCCCGTACCTGTGGCTGAAGTCCCTCAAACTCTGTTATGACCATTTGAACATCAAAGACTAGTCCCCACCACTGTTGTTCCTCCTGTATCCGTGCAAACCTTGCCTCCACTTGTGGTACATCCTGCACCAAACCAAACTGTCTCTGCACTTGCTCTGGCAGATACCTGTCTATGATCAGCTCTGTCTGCCCCATCAGGTATCGTGACTACATCGCATAACCCAGCTGATCATCATCGTCTGACCACCTCTCCACCTCCCTCTAAGGTCGCCACACAAACTCCACCATCTCATCTATCACACGTCTCCAATATCCCATGTTCCCCAACTGACGCTGCATCTGATGTCCTCTATATGCATAAACAAATGGCCGATGTCGTGGCCTATCTCTCACTGTCAGTGGCCGAGTCATTGGGATATGCTCCTAGACCTAGATATGCAACAATCTCACCCCACAACCCAGGCTCCCTGATCGCCTGTATACCACTTAATACATGTCGTGATACAAATGAGCCAGTATACAGGGGCCCCATGCGTACACCACTCCATCGGTCAACATCCGATGTAATACCTCCCCCCAGCCCACTAGGAATCCGCAAGATCTCTTGTTAGGAACCAATGTCCCTGTTATCAACCTTGCCAAAAATAAAGCCAATGAATCCAATCCCCTCTCGATTGCCAGTTGATATACCATCGATGTCCTGTCTGTTGTGTACGACACTTGTCTCGGGGCAAACACTTGGTCTAGGTACTCTCTCCCGTGTCTATGCTAATAAACCACTCTCTCCCCATGAAGGGGGACCCATAGAATCCTTCACACATCCTCTAATGTGATAGTCACCTCCCTTGTAGGAAACAGGAAGGCGCAACGCTCCAGCTGATATCGCTCCACCACCGCTGTCATCATCGCTCTATCTGTGCAAATCCATGGCATATTCACAATGTGATCTAGTCCCAGCACCCCTAGCATGAACCTATAGGCCAACACCCCTAGCATGAACCTATAGGCCCAGTCTAGCTCCTCCCAGAGCCTGAATGTGGGCGGTCACCTCTCTCGAGACTGTAGAACACCCCTGTCCTCCTGCATTCCCCCCAACACATCATCATGTCACTTCATTTCATCATTGCACGCCTACTCTACCCCTTGACGCGTTTTCTAAATCGCCCCTCCTGTGACCTCGTAGCCTGAGTCGAGCACAACCCCCCAGCGAACACTCCCCCGTCCTCTCCCTGACCTGACCAACACAGATGATCATCCCCTACCCCTCCCCTCCGCCCCATCGCCCAAAAACATTTAAAAATAAAAAAATCTAAAAATAAAATCTAAAAAACATTTAAAAATAAAACAAAAAAAAAATAAAAAATCACTTAAAAATAAAAAAAATAAAAAATCAATTCAAAAATTTTAAAAAAAAAAAATCACTTAAAAATAAAAAAAATAAAAATCAATTCAAAAATAAAAAAATTTAAAAAATCACTTAAAAATAAAAAAAATTTAAAAAATCAATTCAAAAATAATTTTTTTTTTAAAAAAATTCAAAAATATATATTTTTTTAAAAAATCACTTAAAAATTAAAAAAATTAAAAAATCAATAACATTTTTTTTTCACAAAATAAAAAAACCCATAACATTTTGTTCAAAAACTTAAAAACCCATCAAAAAATTTCAAACACCCATAATAATAAAAAGTTTTCAAAAACCCACAACCACATATACACATTTTTTCAACAAACCCACAAATACAAAAAAAATTTCAAAACTTTTCAAAAAATAACGTTAAACCATTTGCTCATGCCCAGCGTCCACCCATATTTTTCAGTGCCCAAACCCAACCCCTCGTGCCATTCCCTCAAAATCCCCATTTTCCCAAACCCTCCATTTACCCTAAAACAACTATCATTACATCACATCAAACCAAAATCACAAGGCAAGGTTAAAACCACTCACTGGCTCGCCAGCTGCTACTGGTCGTAAGTATTCCCGCACCCACTCCGCTTGGTGCTCCTCTTGAGGAATCCCCGCCTTCGCTCCTCTTCCTCTCTTCTTTTCCACCTCCACAATCACCAAAAAGTAAAATGAGCTTTTTAGCTCTCTTTTTACTTTCTAACCCACTCAACTTTCTTTCTCCACTTTCTTTTTTATCAAATTTTTTCACCTTTTTTTACCTTTTTAAACCCACTTTTAATCCTTTTTTCCCTTTTTTTTCCCTTAGTCGCTTTTTCAACTTTGTCCATCTACCCACCTCATTTTTTTCTGTTTTTTCCCAATTTCTTTCATTTCTTCCCCGTTCTTTAGTCTCAGGACCACCTTTTATACCCTTTTCCCGTAGTTTTTTTCCTTCTTTTTTGAGATATCACCAGATTTTTTTTTTTTTTTTTTTTTTTTTTTTTTTTTTTTTTTTCTGACGATCTCTCGAGGGGGCATCACCTCATCACCTATTCCCCTTTCACTCACTCGTCGGGGCATATTTATAAAAAAAAAATTATATTATTTGATATCCCATCAACCTGCTAACTGCAATAGCCGTGACGCCATATCAAAGAGGGGCAAAATGTAGACACCTAAAAATGGTCACAACCAACTTCATCCACTCGTGCATCCAACCCTAATTCACCTGCATCACTTCATCTGATCCATATATTAATTAAATAATTTTTAATTATTTGATTAATTTATTCTGAACATTTTCCCTAAAAATCAAGTTCTACTATAGTTTGAAAACTAAATATTTTTTACTATAGTTCATCTCAAAAATTAAATAAATTATCATATTTATTTAATTCTCTATTTTGTGCACTTTTGATTACTTTTTGTAATCATAATTATTTTCTTCTAATCCATGTGCACGTGAATTAATTTTAATTAATTCATCATTACAAACCCCCATGTTTCTAGAAGTCCACTTGTCATCCAATGTACACACATGTACATGACAAGTGGTACTTTGGAAGCATGGGCAAATCTTCCGAATTGAGTACATTTGTCCTATTTCTTCCACCCCACTCCAGGTGTCACTATTCATTCCAATTTAAAATTCCATGTGGCACTATTTGAACATTATTCTTTTAATTTTAAATTTCACTTGTCCTCTCCATGGAATTTAAAATTTCTCACAAAATCCAAGCCTTACATTTTCTTAAATGAGTCCTTACATGCCATACACCTACTCAATCCTAGCCATCCATCCATTCAAACTTGTATTCTCATCCATTGATCATCCCTTGAATCTTGAGGCAACATTCTCATTCAATTTAATCATGCCATTTGTCCAATTCTTCTTGCTTGAGGATCCTCAAGCAATCTCCACCATTGATCCTAGCTTTCCAATCCTATCTCCAAAAATCTATAAATTGAGGTCTCCACCTCCTATTTGGAACAAGCCATCATATGCAAGAAAACTCTGCCAATTTGAGTGCTCAACATATAGAATTAGTTCAATTCTAACACAGTTTAGTAATAGCATTTCATTTCTTAGGGCATATCACTACTAATAAGCTTATTTTAGGGTGCAATTAGATAGTTTAGTTTATTAGTAGTTTAGTCTAATCTTGAGGTCCCTTGGACTTGAGATTGGATGCATTTTAGGTGTAATTTGCATCCATTTTAGGTCTCATTTTCATAGGTAGACAACATCAAATTTGGCTTGATCACATAGCTTTTCTAATATCTTCAATTAAGAAACAGTTTGTTTGAAAATCATGAGTTTCCACTCAATGCTTTTAGACCATGCCACAATATCATATTCATTAGGTTTAATCAAAACTTTCTTAGGCACTAATGTCTGAACATCATATTTAGCCATTTCATCTAAATCTCTAGTCATTCCTTGCCATATAATATCTTCTTTCTTGGCTGTAGTAATCTTGACATCCAGTTCCTTCTTTTTATCATCAACTTTTTGGTATAATTTTAGTGCCTCTTTGATAAAATTGAGGCCATCAAGAATAACTTTTTCTACCCATGCTTCAACTACTTTGTTGTATGCCTGATATTTACCAATTTTCTCTGTTGTTTCTTTACTAACATCTATCATGTTTGCATTATCAGGAGCCAACGATGATGTATTCAAAGGTTAAATAGATGTGTATACAATATATCTCCCTCATGAGTAGAAGGACCAAGCTTCACTCATGAGACTTGATAATCAACCTCAATTATATCTTCTTCATTTTTATCAGCATTAGGCTTTGCTACTTTAACATATTGATTACCTAAAGAATCCACCATCAACCTTGAAGTGATTTCAGCCTTTTTGGGTTAGGTGTTGCTTGCAACATCTTGGCAACTACATCAAATATGGGATCTACTACGTGCATATATTTTCTCTTTTTGTAAACCACTTCCTTCAACCATTGAGAAGGAGTAATAGATACTTTCTTGTGGCTAGAGGTAGAAAGAGAAATGATAGGAGGAAAAGTAGATTTGGGCACAATATCCATTACAACATCATCTTGGTTGGAGGAGGAGGGGACTTGTGTAGTGGAGGTTTTTGAATAAGAGAACATGGAGGGGACAAAGGAGGAGAAAGTTGAGATGAGCAAGGATTTGCACATGAAATAGTAGCATTCTCAGGCAATCATGGTTTTACCTATGTGTCTTGAGAAGTTTGGTGTCTCTTTATCTCTAGCTTTTTCCTTAGCTTTGCATCTCCTTGGGCACATGAGCCTTTTAGGTCAACTCCTTTCTCGAGATCCTCTCTATCTCCACCTCTAACAGGACTCGACTAAGATCTTATAGTATATATAGTAGTAGGTTGTTGAGATCCAGTCGCTCCACTTTGTTTATCTACTTGTTTTTAATTCTTCGAAGGAGCGTTGTGTGGCTTTATGGTAGTATGTTCGATGAGTTTAGCATCTAGCCACTTCTTATATTTTTGCAAAATAAGGAGGTCCATATTTCCTTGATATCTACCATCTCCTTATCTATCTATTTGATTGGTGTAAGAGGATGTAATTGTAAAGTAAATTTGTAAATATTATCTATCATATCAGTACCATCATCTTCAATTCCCATGTTATCCCAGCCAAGCTTGAATTCTTCCATCTGTTCAATATTCATTCGGGACTAATCTATTTTTCTAACTTCAAAATCATTTTTAGAATCCACCTAGTAGTCTTCCAAATGAGGATGGTGGAAATATCTAGATCCCAAGTGCAAATTATCTCTTACATAGTTCTTACTATCGAACAAGAACCTCATATTATAAAAATGCATTCTAACTTTGACAAGAGACCCCTCAATATTCCGTGCACTAGTAGAGGAATGATAGGTATAATAGCTTAAGCCCACATGAAGTGGGTAACTTGCCTTCTTTTTATCCCTACATTTCTTGTTCAGAGATGTCATTTATCTGCAAATTTTAACTAGGATGAGATGATCTCTTACGTAGCAAGGCAACTTGTAAGGATACTCATAAAAATCACCAAGCCTAATATATGTGAACTTTAGGAATTGAATGTAATAGACCAAACTAGGTAATCAAGTTTGCAGCCTTAGGAGAGATCTAAAACCTGACATTACCATCAAGTTCCCTTACTGTTAACATAGTGAAGGCATCATTAACATGTATGAAATGTTTATTGCTAACTTCCATCTATAACTATGGATAAAAATCATAGATTTATGTAGTTTCATCATATACTCCATGTTCCTATAGTCTAGGCCATTGTGTCATGCTTTCTATAGCATAGAATAAATATGATGACATGTAATATTGTTGCTTATTCTAGAAATTTATCATCTGATTGTGAAGACTATCACTAATCAATTTTCCCCAATCAATGTGTTGAAATGCATACCCAATAATGGAGATAAATTGGCACACCTAATATTCAAAAGAGTTTGTTTCTTTGTTGCCCATAACTCTGTTTAATAAAGTGATTATATTAGAAATGTCATCATTAAAAAGAGATCTTTGTAAAATATTTGGAAGCCATGACTTGCCTTTCTTAGGAAATTTTAGCCAATATTTAACAATATTATTAAGGTAGGCATCTGATTGCCTTGGAAGTAAAATCCCCATGTTTGAGTACTCATATCTGCATATTCCTCCCTTACATGAAGTCTTAGTGTAATTCCAAGAGACTGACAATCCAGGTTTTCTATCAATTGGTCATCCATAGTTTTGATTTCTCGGGTATCTAGTTTGTAATGTCTTACACAAGCAAGAACCAAATAAATACACTGCACAGAGGTGGGAAAACCTCTAGCATGAGCTAGGCCACTTTGAAATCTCACCTCTACCATAGGAGACCTAATATTTGTCCCATCCTCCACCAGAATTCATCCAAGTTAACATGCCCTAATCTATTATCTCCAACCTCTGATAGTGAATTGTCAAGAACATAGGCATGCTCATAACCCTAGTATGCATACTTCATTTTGGGCAATTTGAAATTAGCCAAATCAAACAAGCTAGGGTTTACACAAGAATTTGATCAATAGCAAGAGAACGGATTCTATTATGGTGTGTAGGAGAATAATAATGGATGCAATTCATGAAAATATGGAGTAAAATTAGGGATAGTTCAAATTGAACAAACAAATAGTATAATGCAATTTTAGCAAGGTGGAGCAAAAACATGGAAATTTCATGGTAATTTGAAGTGGTAATGTTTTGACTTACCTCATAGAATGGAATGGGATTGAAGAAAATTGTTGTGTATGTAATGAAATATGCAACAATAGGGTACCCTAGGTCATATGCAGAGCTCTTCCCACATGCAAGTGTTTGGTATTTCGTAAGCGAGATTTGAAATCCCTTTTATAATCTACATTTCATCCATGTCAAAGGTTTTGTGCTCTTTTCAACCTTGTTGGAATTTTTAATGATCATTGAACTTTAAAAAGGTTGCCGTGTTTTATTCTTCTCTTCCTTTTACTTTGTTGTTGGCAGTTTCAATCATTTTTGAACCAATGTTGGAGGTTTGGCGAGTTCATGAACCTTTGAACTCATCGACAGAACCATCTTCAAGTCACTTCATTTGCTCTATTTTGTCAGTGATTTAGAGTGTTCAGGAACTCTTGAACTCTTTGACAAAACTCTTTAAGTTATCTCATTTTATTTGTCGATGAGTCAGGGAGTTCTTAAACCTTTGAACTCTCTAACAAGTGATATGTTGGAGTTTTAAAAGTTCAATGAACTATGAAAATACCGAAATGCATGTTGGTGGGGGATAGCAAGTTCAACAAACTGTGAGATGGCTGACATTTGCTTTATTAAAAATCTTCTAAGTCTTTTGTTAAAGTTTTGGGAAATTAAGAAACTTTGTTAGGGGTTCATGAGGTTCTTGAACCTATGAAAAGGCTGACAAACTCTTAAAGGGAAGAGATGTCAGAGGTTTGGGAAGTTCAAGAACTTGTGACTCTTCGACATGTTTAAGAAAAGGTAAAAAGGTGGACAAAAAGAGACAAGGGACTTAGAAATTTCAAAGATATTTGAATATTTAAAAACATTTTTAGGACTTAAGTACTCTAAGACATGACCAACTTGCTAGGTGAAGAATATATGAAAATTTTGAAGACTCTGTCAAAATTTTGTTGAGTACTAGTGACTCAAATTACAGGTTCAATGGTTCCTTGGTACATCATCGATTCATTGGTTCAGAAGTCCATCGGCATGACGGTGACCATTGGTGGAGCTTGTGGTAGTGTCTCCGATCTCTTTGGTCTCACCGATGGTAGTGAGACATCGGCATGAGGTTGACCGTCGGCAAAGCTGGTGGTAGGAGCTCCAACAGTGTTGGGTCACTCCGATGGAGGTTAGGCATCAGTAAGACGTGTGACATCGGTGTGATTTGGAATGCTGTCTCCAATATGCTGTGTTACTCTGATGGAGGCCTAGTCATCAGTATGAAGTTTACTATGTCTTGGCGATGGTGCTTGATACACCAATCGACGTAACTATCACTATCGGCGAAGTTTGGTATAGTCTCGACGATTGTTGGTGTCTCTCTGATGGAACAGTCATCGGCATGACAATCCTTGTTGGGCTGAAGTTTGGAAGCTTCTCTGATAGTGGTTGTCACCCTGATGGAAGACTGCGAAGCTTTGGGCGTCGGCAAGAGTATGTTCATCGGTGAAACTTAATGTCTTTGGGCCGATGAACAGTGGTCACTCCGATGAAGGCTTTCTGTAGGCGTCAGTGAGACAAGGAACCGTCGGAGTGAGTGTTGAAGTGTTCGCTGATGGTGTTGGTTACTCCGATGAGACTTACCTTGGCGTTGTCGGCGGCAAAAGTGCCGACAGTTATCTTACATGTGTTTGGGCATTTCAACCCGGATGTCCAACTTGAACTTATGCATGTGGGACTAAAGTTTCCTATGAGAATGTGAACGGTTAGAGTTGACAGTTGTGCGATGGTTGGAAGACAGCGTTGCTGGGCAGTTGGATCAAACGATCAGTTGCATGAGATTTTGGTTAGATTGCTAAAGCAATTGGAAATCAAAAAGAGTTGATAGAGTGAGAGTCTGTGAGACGGTGAGTTCAATCCGATGGAACTCTGTTCTTCTTCTTCTGTGAAGTCCTATGCTGTATACTATATGCAGCATGTGAACGGCATGTGAGGGGACTGAGAAGAGAATGAAAACAGAGTTCAGATGAAGGGAGTTCTGGCTGAGAAGGGTTATACTGTCAGTTATTCTTTAGAAGGAACAAGATGTTAATCTCCTGTAAAGGCTATGAGCCTGTAAATGTATTGTAACTGTTTGGTTGCTGAATAATACAATGGCTCTATGATTTGGAGTGTGGGGCTTTTTACCCGTAAGGGTTTTCCCCACGTAAATCTCTGTTCTTGTTCTATCTTTCATGTTTAAAGTCTCTGCTGTTGAAACTGGATATTGTTCGCTTGTGCTTTCCTCTAAGGGTCAATGTAGGAAATGTTCTATGTCTGTTTCCGCTTTAAAGGCATAGTTGTGCGTGTTTTTGGAAGCATTTGGAAAGAATTTAAATCTGTTGAAGACACCACTATTCTTAGAAATACGTTCTGAGATGCTCTCATTTCCTTACAAGTGGTATCAGAGCTTTCTTTTGGGATCTGCTTAGTTGCTCACATTTGTACATTTGTGTGCTGCATGTGTTGCATGTAAGAGTTCCTGGTGTATAAAGTCTAGGTTTTTCCTTCTATGATGATTTCTTAGTGTGACAAGCTTGAGGAAATCTGAAGGAAATGTCTATTTGTTTGATCCTTGTTTGAGTGAAAGTCTGGCAGTTGATCTTGTGTTTCTGTTTCAGCAGTGCTTGAAGGATGGTGAAGAGACTGGAGCTGGTCATGATGTGGCCTGAGGCTCTTAATTGACAGTATTTACTCCTACTGCATGGGGTTTGCTTTTTGGTTGTGTTGCTGCAGTAACTTTCATATTGGGTGTCTGTGTGAGAGGCTCTCTGATGATATGAAGAAATTTGTGTTACTGCTCAGCCATGGAGTATTGTGCTTATGCTGGGTGTTCTGTTCTTGATATTGGAAGGCATAATTTTTTTGTTACCCTGACTGCCTGTAGGCTATGGAGTTGATCATTGGATGGTCTGAGAGCTTTTGTAATAGCCTGATTCTCTCGAATGCATGTGCATGTTGGTGGTTGAGGGATTGGTCTACAAGTGGGCCTGAAGCTCTTGAACTGTTGTTTCCTTAATTGGATATTTTGCACTTGCATGACTCAGATTCATGTTTTTTGGATTTGAGGGGTTTTATAGTTTTTCCTTAAAATGTATGGTTATGCATATTCATGATGATCCATTACTCTGGTTTAACTGTTATGGAGCTTTGTTGCAGAATTTTGGGTTTTCCAGATGTGAAATGGGTATGGATGTGCATGGGTGTTTTTCAAACACAGTGGTTTTGCAGGTTTTACACAGTCAAAAGAAAAACTTGTGGTTTTGTGAAGCTGCAGTTAAGCTATTTCTAGACCCTGGCTTTTGGGATGTTGCTGGATGATATAGTTGCAGTTTTGCATGCATGCTCTGTGCATGGTGTGAGGAGGTGAAATGCTTTCTCTGCATGGGAGTGCTGGTATGTGATTTGTCACTCAGCATTTCTATGGTAATGTTTCTGGTTTCTCGACTATGGTGCTCAGGTTGTGGACATGTTGGGTGAATCAGTGAAAAGTAAGTTTTCTGATGCTTGAGTCATGTTGTCTACATTGTTATCTATTCCTTGAGATCTCAGTTTTGCAGTTTCCAGTGTGATAGTGAGTTTGCATGGTACATTGGTTGTATCTACGAGTTATGTAGTTTTGTGGGCTGATCACCTATTAAGCTATAGTGAGATGACTCGGATGTGGACTGTCTTTATCCACCAGATTGTTTCAGTGTTTATGCAGATTTGTTAGCTGGCCTTGTCTGTGGTCACTTGTGCATTGGTGTGACTATTTTGGGATGAGAGGATGGATGTTGTAGAGTATTTGAATAGTTGGTTATGGAGACTTGTAGTATGTGTATCATGATGTCATGTATAGCTTGAATACACAGGTTTGTGTAAGCTATTGACAGTGATAGTTTATATTTCCTTGGTTTGGAGATCTTGGTGCCATTTGGTTTTATTGTCACATGGACATGTTAATATGTGGACCTGGAGGTTTTTCAGACTAGGAGATGCTTGGTCAGAATGCTTGGAAAGCTCTATTGTCACTGTTTAGTGGGAGTTTTAGCAATGACTGAAAGTTCATCACTTAGTGGTGAATGATCTTCTTTAGTGTTGTAGATGTTACTAGGAGGAGTTCTTTGATCCTGTTGCTGCAGAAGGGTTCTTTCACATTTGCAGGGGCACTATTTGAGGATGAGTAACATCTTGAAGTCATGGAGGATTCATGAAATTCTTGGCTAAGGTGTTGGTGGTGCTTGATAGGTGATGTTGGTTTAGAATTTTGGTTTATTTCATATCATGATTTCTGCTTTTGAATTTTGGTATGATACATTGATCTAGAGACCATGGTTATGTTCACCTAGAGCATGGAATCTCCTAAAGGAGATGGTAAGATCATGATGTCATGATAAGTTCCTGATTCAGATGATTGGAGCTTTGATAGTGGTCTGGTAACTTCTCTATGTTTGGGTACATTTATCATTTGCTTGATTACTTCATAGAAGTGTAGTGATCCAGTTGGAGTTTAGCATGAGGTGATTGTTCATAGGTACTCATGGATACATGGAGAATAAGGTGAGACTATATATGCTGTGCTTAATCAGAGTTTGCAGTAGGAAGTTCGAGGAGTCTTTACCTTGGTTGAATGTGAGTTCAACAAAAGATCTAGAGGAGATTGTTCTTGGAGAAAGTCTTTGGGACTTGGATATCTTGGAAGAACATTCTCATTCCCACTCTTGGTTTGCTCGGCAGTTTATTACTTGAGAGGTATTGCCCATTGTTTCTCTCAGGTGTTTTTTGCTTTCTTTCATAGATATGGATCTTGAACTGCTCATAGATGGCTCTGAAGGATTCATTGTGAGAGATGGATAGCATGTTTATCTCCTTTTGCATTTAAGTTTAAAGACATCATACATTGATGAGGACTGTTAGGAGATGGTTAATGGGCTGATTTCCTGAAATGGGAAATGCATTAGTTTGATCTTCTTTGGTTTGTGAGGCTTACATCCATGTTAGTTGCGTTTGATCTTGGAGATTGAATGTTTGTTTGGATGTTGTTATGCTGTTCTTCTTTGGGGCGTTTTGAAGGAGATCATACTTGACACAATTGGCATTCAGAGGTGTATGTAGAAGGATTGTCCACAGGTATATGATGTGCAGTGTTTCTCTTGGTCTCAGTTATTTTCTTTGATGGTGTGTTTCACATTACATTGTTTTGAGGTTTTGTTCGGAGCTGAAGTGATCACTAATTTGTGGTCATGTGCTTTCACTTATGTTGTTGGGTGATAGCATGAAGGTTTTGTTCTGTTATCTCTTTCTTTGTTGGATGTGGAGAACTTGGGAGAGCTTTGGACTGGGGGTGACGAGTTGTTCATGCAGGTTATTTGCTTACAATTTTTTGCATATCATGGTGGATGTTTCCTTGATACTACATGATATTTACACTTTCTATGTAATGCTATTGGTGGATTTTTTGTATGCCATGATCTTTTTCAGATCTGCATTATCCATGTAGTGGGAGTTCTTGATGTGTTTGGTCTTTTTCGACTGGTTGACACATAGAGCTTGTATTTGCAGCTGATGGGTGCATGTGTAGGTGGCATGAGTCTACTGATGTTCATACCTTTAAGGTATGAGTGATTGGATGTTTTAGCACTAGTTGTGTGTGCTATTTTCAGTCATGTGGGTTTTATGTTTAGTTGGATGGCTGCAGTCAGCTTACTGTTTGTTGTTCTAGCTGATGTTCTATCTTGTTTCTGGAGGATGTTTTCATGGCTGTGTTCTGGAAGCTTTGAAGTTAGTTTTGTTAAAGCTTCTGTGGAGCTTGTGAGCACAGTGGAGTGGTAGCAGTATCAGCTTTGGTTCTGTGATATGGAGCATTGATGGTTTCCTGTAATTCCTTCATCAAGTGGGAGAATGTTGAGTACTAGTGATTCAAATTACAGGTTCAATGGTTCCTTGGTACATCATTGGTTCATTGGTTCAAAAGTCCATCGGCATGATGATGACCATCGATGGAGCCTGTGGTAGTGTCTCTGATCTCTTTGGTTTCACTGATGGTAGTGAGACATCGGCATGAGGTTGACCATTGGCAAAGCTGGTGGTAGGAGCTCCGATAGTGTTGGGTCACTCCGATGGAGGTTAGGCATCGGTAAGATGTGTGACATTAGTGTGATTTGGAATGCTATCTCCGATACGCTGTGTTACTTTGATGGAGGCCTAGTCATCGATATGAAGTTTACTATGTCTTGGCGATGGTGCTTGATACACCGATTGGCGTATCTATCACTATCAGCAAAGTTTGGTATAGTCTCGACGATTGTTGGTGTCTCTTCGATGGAATGGTCATCGGCATGACAATCCTTGTCGGGCTGAAGTTTGGAAGCTTCTCCGATAGTGGTTGTCACCCTGATGGAAGACTACGAAGCTTTGGGCATCGGCAAGAGGATGTTCATCGGTGAAACTTAATGTCTTCAGGCTGATGAACGGTGGTCACTCCGATGAAGGATTTCTGTAGGCGTCGGTGAGACAAGGAACCGTCGGAGTGAGTGTTGAAGTGTTCGCCGATGGTGTTGGTTACTCCGATGAGACTTACCTTGGTGTCGTCGGCAGCAAAAGTGCCGACAGTTATCTTACACGGCCGACAGTTATCTTACACGTGTTCGGGCATTTAAACCTGGATGTCCAACTTGAACTTGTGCATGTGGGACTAAAGTTTCCTATGAGAATGCGAACGGTTAGAGTAGACAGCTGTGTGATGGTTGGAAGACAGCGTTGTTGGGCAGTTGGATCAAACGATCAATTGCATGAGATTTTGGTTAGATTGCTAAAGCAATTGGAAATTAAAAAGAGTTGATAGAGTGAGAGTCTGTGAGTTCAATCCGATGGAACTCTGTTCTTCTTCTTCTGTGAAGTCCTATGCTGTATGCTATATGCAGCATGTGAACGACATGTGAGGGGACTGAGAAGAGAATGAAAATAGAGTTCAGACGAAGGGAGTTCTGGCTGAGAAGGGTTATACTGTCAGTTATTCTTCAAAAGGAACAAGATGTTAATCTCCTATAAAGGCTATGAGCCTGTAAATGTATTGTAACTATTTGGTTGCTGAATAATACAATGGCTCTGTGATTTGGAGTGTGGGGTTTTTTACCCGTAAGGGTTTTCCCCACGTAAATCTGTGTTCTTATTCTATCTTTCATGTTTAAAGTCTCTGCTGTTGAAACTGGCTATTGTTCGCTTGTGCTTTCCTCTAAGGGTCAATGTAGGAAATGTTCTATGTCTGTTTCCGCTTTAAAGGCATAGTTGTGCGTGTTTTTGGAAGCATTTGGAAAGAATTTAAATTTGTCGAAGACACCACTGTTCTTAGAAATACGTTCTAAGATGCTCTCATTTCCTTACAAATTTGAAGGCAACACATACCTTATTTAAAAGATACTCTTACATGTCACAAATTACTCTCATAGATGTTGCCATTGACTAAAAATAGCCTTGTTTTTATAGACCAAATTAATCTTTCCCACTCAATGCCACCTTGCAAAGAATATTCCAAGTGCCTAGAAAATAATATTTAACTACAAAAAATATTCTTTCTCATGTGGGACGTGTAAGTTCCCCTTCCATGATTCTTGCAGCCACATAAAATAATAACCAACTATTAAAACATTAAATTAAAATATAGTCTTAGGATAGTAAGTTAATATCACAAATCGTAACACCATACCATCAATTTGTTTTAGTAACTTATGTACTACTCTCAACAACATTGTATCTCCTAGTTTCAATTGCTTGCTCTTAATATTACAATCATACCGTGCTTTTTATTTTCTCTTTTATTGTGTTTGATTGTATGTCACAATTAACCAATTCTTACTTAACTTCTCTAATTCTATCAACCTTTCTTTAATATATTCTTCTTCATTCAATCTTGTGGATATTATCGGTATTAAATTAATAACTATGTGTTGTATTGGCAATGATGCATCCAACCCATATACTAATTAAAATGGATAGTATTTTGTTAGCCTTCTATACATTGTGTGATAGGCCCATAGTATGAGAGGTATCTTCTAAGTCTAATATGATGTATCACCATTACATACCTTTGTAAGTGTCTTACCCAAAAAAAATGAAATGCTTCACTTGCTCCATTTGTGTGTGGATGGTAAGGCGTGCTCTTGCTATGATCAAGCATGAAGATGTCCAGAATTTCCTTGATTGTTTCATTAACAAAGTGCTTCCCTTGATCACTTATAATGTTTAAGGGGCATCTAGACCATGTAATGATATTCTCATATATAAACTTAGTTGTGGTTTGAATTAGGGTTATAATGGACCACTCTAGTTCTTTAATATTAGTGAGTGTCATATCCATTGAGCACTCCACTTGTCTTTATACTAGGCTCTTCTTCAGCCTCAACCCTCTTGGCACGCTCTCTAAATGTCTCTTGCACCTTCTCTATCATTTTTTGGTACCTTTCCTCTCTTTCTTAGGTTTGTTTATCCCTTATTTCTCCTTCTCTCTTTTTCTTATCCATGATCATCTTTTGTCTTTCTTCCAAATTATCATAATCTCAACAGTAATATCCTTCTCTCTTATTATCACCCTTTGACATAAAAATGTTTTCTATCCATCCTTAATCCCTTTTTATTCATCCCAAGTGTTGGACTATATTTGTCTCAGTGGTCATGTCCTTTTAGATCCCCCCATTCAATCGTCACCCCCTAGGTGCCTAACCCCTCAACAAGGGTTACCACCTAATATGTGCTATCATAATTGTCATGCCTTGCACACACATCCCATTTTGCCTTGGAAAAATGAGGACCCCATTTTTTGCTTGCTTTTCTAGTTTTAAGTCTTCTTTATTTCATGCTTACTGAAAGGTGATTTTTATCCTTTGTCATTTTTAAGATTATTCTTTTTTATGCAAAGGGAAAGTTATCATCCTTAGGTGTTTTCTTAACGAGAACTTGTTTTAAAGTCCTAAGTCTTTAAAACTTAATTTGAGTATTTTACCATTTGTTGGGGTTTTGGCATTTTCCTTACCAAGATGAGCACTCAATAGGATTTTTCTAAAGTCCCAACTTTTATCTTTATTTTTATGGATCCAAGATTTCACTTATTTTTTTGTTATGAAGTTTCCCAAAATCTTGATTTCTTATCCCTTTTGCTGAGTTGTCATTTGGTCAAGGGGATATTTAATTTCTTGATTTACCTAAGTAGTGCCAATGTAGCATGGGTTTGAACCTTTTTATACCTTCATGAAATATAACAAGAACCTGATCCCCAATGCTTGGTAGGTGTTTTATCTTGTGCCTAACCTACTTTCTCAGCTCCATATTTATGACTTGTTTTTGTATGTGTGAGCCTATTCAAATTCCTTATTGGTTTATCATTTATTCACTTTACTCTCATGATATAGTTCTCTTGACTCTTTGTGTGCCCAAGCTCTTTCTTGCTTAGATCACTACATTTTCACTCAATCGATCTACTTGTATTTTCATGATCTGGCGGGAAGCAGGAGTTAGTGGTACTTGTAAGTACTAAAATCATGTCAGGCCTACATGGTAGTTTGATGATGATGTGGTTGTTTAGATCATGACCCTTGAAGGCATGATTATACTTCTCCCAACAATATCATGTCTTGTTGGTGCAACCATTAGCCTTTTTATTTTCTTGTCCACCTTGTTCAACCTTTAAGCTAACTTTCCAAGCCTTGTGTTTTTCCTACACGACCCTTTCAAACCTCTTCTATAGGGTCACCCCTTAGACCTTCTAGGTCACTTAGGTGACTTGTCTTTAAGTTGTAGGGTCACCTGAGCAACCATCCCTGGTAAAAAGGTGACCCACTTCTTGAAAAGGGTGACCCTATTGTCTTTGGATCTACAAATTAACTTAGTTTTAGATTTTCTTCTTGATTTTTAGCTCATTTTTCCTCACATTTTTCTATGCCAACTCATCATCTTCTCACTTTCTTTCCATTGTGAACTCATGATCAAAGCTTATCTCTTATAAATTATTTCCTAAATCTCTTTGAGTTCACTCTTGTTTTCTTTTAGTTTTCTCTAATTTTCTTCTTGTTTTCTTCTTATCTTATCTATTCTTGGAAAAGTTTCCATTTCTTATTTATTTAACTAATTCTTTCAATCTTATCTCTTCTTCTCTTCTCTCTCATTTCTACCTATAAATACCTCTTCATTCTTCATTGTTTAACATCTTTGAATGCTCATCTCATCACTGAATGACATTTTTGAAAGCACATGCTTCTTCAAGATTCTTCACATGCCTTTAAGCCTTTTTCTTTCTTGTATTTAGTTTTAGATAACCACATAGCTTAGATATCTTCTTATCATCGAGAAATCTCATAACTTCTCTCTCACAAGCTTCTTCATAGGACTTTAAGCATTTTTCTTTCTCAAATTTTAGATTTAGATATTATATATCTTCAAATGCTCATCTCATCTTTGAATGAAATTTTTTAAATCACAAGCTTCTTCAACTTCTTCACAAGACTTTACGTCTTTTTCTTTCTTGTATTTAGTTTTAGATATCCACATAGCTTAGATTTATCATCTAAATTTAAGAAACTCTAGTTTCTTCAAAGCTTAGTTTACGATTAAAACTTCCAAGCTTCTCAGATAAGACTTTGAGCCTTTTACTTTTATGCTTAAGAAGTCTTTGTGCTTCTTTCCTATTTTGTGAATCTCCTCAAATCCCAACCCTTTTCCTATCATTGAGTGGAGGAATCGACTGTTGTGGAGAAGGTTACCACATAGCTAGAACCCAGAGGACATATGCCCAGTATTGGCTCCATTAAAAGTTCTTTATCTCTTTTCATGGAATAGAATGAGTAATTATCAAATACCCTTTCTCTTGAGGAAGTAAAGCTCTACTTTGTTTCTATTGATTTACATTGCTTTTTCTAATTCTAGATTAAAGTTTATTGCATTCATTAGATTAATTACAAATTTATTTTCATTAGATTAATTCATCTCAAAATCAAACCTTCAAAAACACAAAAACATAGAAACATTGCATTTAGGAAAAAGCCATATATGTTTGCACAAAAAAGCCATTTAGTAATTAAAATGCATTTGCAAGTTTGAGAAAATACAAAGTGCATGCATTCATTTAGAGTTAGTCGCTTTTAGAAATTTTATTTTAAATATTTCAAAACATAACTTTCAAGCCCTCAATTTCACCATGAGGCATACATACAACTTTCAACATTGCAAACATAGGGTCTTAGTTTCATTACAAGGCATAAACATTCAAACATCAACGCTAACTCAAACATTCAAAATATTTGATCTTCTCTGCTAAGCACTTGATGTGCCTTGCGTGAGGGAAGATCAGATTAAATTAATCTTGGAGGAAATCAGAGAAAACCTCCTTGAATAATAAAATCTAACCGAGGACAATATTCAAGAACAAACAAAAATCTTAGATCAAATCAGGCAAGAAATAATTAGGACTCTCATCCTCAAAATTTTCCAAATCCAGGGTCAAATCATTAGCAAATTTCATGAAGTCACACACAACTTACAAATCATTAGAGAGGAAGGCAACACATATCTTAACTTACTTCAAGAATTGACCTCTCAACTACGTGAATTAAACAGAATAAATACAACACTAGTTCAACAAGTTCAACAACAACTAAACAATAATGATTGCAACAATAAGAATAGAAAAATTCAACAAATAGACACAATCAACCCAACCATGATTGATGACATCTTGGTCCTGAGGAAATAGGATATTCCCTCAATACTATCTACACTTAACTAGCTTTTTCCATGAGAGGAGTGACTGGGAGGTCACCTCTATAAGGATACAGTTCATGTGCTGTGTTGGAGTCTGACTCATTCATGTTGTGCTTGAGTCACATTTTGAACAACACTGGCATATTTTGGTGAACTTGACATGAAAAATAAATCCTTCTAGGTGAGGTTTTCATGTCTCCATTGCTTTTCTTGTTGCTTTTTCGTCATGTGTTTTAGTGTCCATTCCATTTTATTCTACGGTGTTTTACAACACCCCCAAATATGGTGGAGTCAGACAGACCTCAGGAGAATCTCTTCTCAAGTGATCCTATCACTCCAATATTTGAAATATATGTGCCAACAAATCCATTGGAACTAATTATAAATTGTTTTGACTACAAAGATTTTGACTATGAGTGTGGCTATCAAAAGCCATGAAGATCCTTATAATTTAACAATTCATCTTAGAAGCAATACATGGTTATTCAACCAAACTATCCCAACCAAAACCAATAAGAAATACACCAACACGACCATCCAATCCAAACTTATAGAGAAATAACCATTCAGATGGACAATGAAGTAGGTCATATAAAAAAGAATGTGTAAGAGGCATGAGAGGCATGAGAAGCCCTCCATGTGTCCTATCAAATGAAAAGATCTACGACACATCAAGTATCGTTAGAAAACATTCTTGGGACAAATGGGGCCGCTCAAGCCCAAATGCAAAACAATCTGTTGCAAGGCAGTAAAAATCAAAGAATTGAGGGAGCCACGCCTGCAGACCTTATACATGCTCTAGTCCAATGGATTAGAATGTTAGAAGCATGATGTGTTGAGAAACCTCAAATAGAAAGACCTAGAGTCCAAAGAAACCCTTTCACTAATAAGACTGAACCAAGCCAAGGGGCAACCCAACTCCCCCTATCTAAACTTTTATTCTCACAACTCAAGAAATTAGGCATTTATGCCTACTCGAAATTAGGCCCAAAACATGCAACAAAGTGGTATCCACATAACACATAATTACATGATTCCACCTACATTTCAAATGCACACTCAACAAACATATTTGATCATAGTTGGGTATCAACTAGGCCTTCAAAACTAGACTTTTACACCTATAGGGCTTATGTTCGCTAGAACAAATACAACTTATCAAAAGCAATTTATAGGAACATATCTTGAGTATTTAAAAGAGCCCTTGGTTTACACCATTCATAACATGTTTCTTCTTTGTCCTCTCCTAGATTTACCTAAGTTCAAAGTTAAGGGTGATCCTAATTTTCATATCAAGGTGTACACCATAGTAGAGAGAGAACTCCTCCCTTGGGATGGAGTTGTAGCAAGAATATTCCTAAATATGCTTGAAAGAATTTCTCTCGAATGGCACTACTGCCTCCATAAGGCATCCATACATTCCTTTAGGTAGCTCATTGGTGAATTCATGGTAGTGTTTGACATAAACAAACTCATAAAAAATAGGAATTGGGGAATTCTTAAGCATGAAACAAGACACCAACAAGTCTATAGCACACTTTATAATGTGATGGTGGCAAGTCCTCTATTATTCAACAAGTGCACAAAACATGGACCACAGGGAATTCTATGACCTCTTTTTGCATGCCCTTTATAGGAATACATGGGAGGAAGTGCAGAAATTACCTTATAAATCATATGAGGAAGCCCTAGAAATTGCCTTGAGAATTGACCAAGCAACTATCAAGATAGTGGGGAAAAACCTATGGATCAAATGGAAGAGTGGTATTTCAAAGAAACAATAGTGGAAGCAACCCATCCACTATTAAAATCTTGAAAAATAATTGAGGTGTAACGACAGATGGAGTTATCGACATACCCCCCACAAAAAATAGGGGAAATAAAGATGAACATAGTGGAAGAGATTACTACCTTAGAAACAATCAACAATTATACTAGAAACACCAATTATCCCCAAATGAATAATCAATAATAGGGAAATCTAAATGATAATAGATATGAATTGTATCACTGGTTGTTTGATCCAAATCAATTCTACTCATTTCACAAGGTAAGGGAACATAACACTGAATCATGTCGAGAGCATGATAGGTTCATTGCAATATTGCCTAAGGAAAAACAACATTTATTTATAGAAGTGTGTCTCAACCTACAACAAGTGATTCCTAAAAATGATCACAATCCTTGACAAACACCTATTGCTCCATAAAATGTAAATATGAAAATTTTCATGATCCCTTTCCCACACATCAGAACAATGAGTTGAATGACTAAAACATGTCAAATTTAGCACAAATCAACATGTCAAACATGGGTGAACCAATCACGTCCACTTAATTAGGTCATAAAGGAGAGACAAAGATGTTAGGTGTGGTTAAAATTATTCATGAAGAAATAGAAACAAAACCTAATATGGTGTAAGAAGCTGAGTATCACAAAAAGGCCATATCAATAGTAGATCCCACGCTGCCACTAATCGGTCCATATGACCTCACTAAGGATCTCAAGAAAACCTGTGTGAAGATATCCTTTATAGATCTTCTTAGAAACTTGCCTTCACATCACGTAGATCTCTGGAGGCTATCAGCTTGAAATATCTTGATCAAATCACTCTACCTCCTAATAAATAAATAAACCAAGTAGACTAGGACATGTACCCTCTGAATAATGAACTACAAGACCCTAGTTTCTTTTTCAACCTGAAGTAAATGCTAATTAAGGTTGAATTGACTAAAAAGGGGGATCCAACCTTTGTATTTACAATTGTGGATTTATGACATGTGCATCAAGACAATGCTAATTGATGACGGGGTGACTGTCAATATTATTCCATTTCCATTCTCAAAAGGATGGGATATAGACATACAAATATCATTTCCTACCATGACACTTTACAAGGACGTGACAACTTAAAAGCGGCCACAATTGGAAAAATAACTCTAGTCTCTCTTAGACCAAAGATGATCCTAACTATGTTTTATGTTATTGACAGAGACATAGGTTACAATGTGCTTCTAAAAAGGCCATGGATTCATAAGATGAAGGTGATTCCTTCTGCCCTATTCCAAGAAGTTCACTTTTTACATCTTGAGAGAGTTTATGTTACGAAAGGAGACCCTATGTCATTTAGCATGTTAAAGACTAACATGATGAAGAAGAAGATTAGTATCCCAATTGACTATGGACTGTCCACAAATAAAATTGTGATACTAGAACCAACTCCATAGGTCGTGCAATTAAAAAAGAAAGATGAACAAATCAAAACAACAACAAATGTAGGAATGAAAACAATTGAAAAAGGGGAACCATCACAACAGAATTCAATAGTTTCAAAAGAAGTGATGGCAAAAATCATGGAACTACTTGGGCAAGATAGTCCTTTACAATTCTCCCTAAACATTTTTACCATCAATGTAATGGCAAAAGAGAAAGAGCATAAAGTAATTCAACCAAGTCAACCAATTTAACTAAGATAATCTCCTCCCTTAATTGAAATAAAGACAATTGACCTAGCAGGGATCAATCCTAATGCCTTTGCTAATGCAGATAGAGGCATGTTAGAAGAATACACTCCATTAACATAAGCATGTGAATCTCCCCATGCAAGGGGGCAACTATAAACAAAACTATGCAATAAAGAAGGTCTCTCAAGGATAGCTCTGACTAGCAGAACCTCCAAGGCTCTTGCTCTGAGGTATCCTTCTACTATTGGTGATATTTGAAGGTCTAGATGTCTTGTGAGTGTGACCTAGAGAAGGAATGTGACTATGAATTTGTGAGTGTGATGGTCCTAATGTATGGACCTGTGAAGCTAAATTCCATCTCTAGACACCAAGGTTAGCCATCTCTCAAAGCAAAGCGACCTCAGCATTTAATGTAGCAATCCTAGTTTACCGAGAAGCTAAGTCTTGGCCACCATGATAAGTCAAAGAAAGAATGTTAGTGTGGCAAACTGCAAGGGTAGGTTGACCAACATTGATCAAAAGAGCCTCCCTAGTATGTTCACTAGTAGGAACCAGGACATCTAATGAAGCATCCCTGATGAAGTTCCTCAATTCACCAACAATGATTGTAAAGAAGAAGAATAAAAGAGAGTGTTAGTCAACATCAAAGTGAAGTCATTTTTCAAAAGAGGAAGTGCAATAAGTAGTACGAGTATATTAGTTATCACTCACGAGGATTGCCAAGTTGCCATGAGGGATCAACTATCCTCATATCCTCCTCTGTTAGTCTTATAAGTAAAGTAGGTTGATGTGTAGGTGTGACATCCACTATCATTGCATCCTCATCCTTAGGAGCCAAGTCCTCTCCCTGTAATGCTAAATCATCTATCTCCTTCCTAGGAATGTAGTCCTCATTAGACTCATCCTCAAGCTCATCAACCTCCTCGATAGTAAGTCCCTCATCTTGTATAGCTCATTGCTATCTCCAGGGTGGTCACATAATTGAAACCCTTGGAGTAAGTGAGACCCATTGAAGTGCCTCACACTATGCATCAATAATCTCCTAAATAGATCTGTAATAAGGGGGCACTAGGGGCAAATCTGCTAGAATCTCTCCACCAAACTATTGGGGTACTTGTGCTATAGGGTGTGTCTCCATCATGCCATTCTTGTCTATCAGGTGAACAAACCCTCAATAGACGTAGGATAAAACTACTCTATCACTTGGTCACAATCCCTCCATCTCTCCATAGGAATTTACAATGAAATCATCATCTGTCAAAGTGGCCACAACTCATGTAGAAGCATCAAAGTGACTAAGTCATCCCTATCGCAGAGCTCTTGATATTGGGTCCAAAGGATACATCTTTTATTGAAAAGGAATGATATGCTTGAAGATCCATGATGTGACTAATGCAGGGTGGTTGAATGTAAGGGCCCCTCATTGTGTAATCTAGTACAAATCTCAATAGACCAAGGCTAGTGTGTCAAATCCCCATGCAAAGACTATGCCTCTCTCAAGATGTTGAATAATTGGTGCCCAACACCACCAAAGCATAGGAGACTACTTACATCCTAATAAGTGACAAGCAATTAGGATGATCACGAGCTTCTATACGTGAAAATTTTTAATGCCAGGAATAGAGGTGAGTTACACTTGAAGATAATCTCCAAGATGGGTCACACCCATCATCACTACCCAAGCCCATCTCTCTCGCTCTTACTTCCTCTCAAGTAGCATAATTGGTTCCCCTCCGATAAGAACCCTAAGGATGTGATAGACATTGTAGAGAGTGATGGACCACTCTCCAAAAACCAACATAAATCACACTATTCTGATGTGCATATCAGTAAGTAAGAATGTTGCAGCACATGCATGAGGAAGGAGGAACAATCGAAATATGTGCAACCCTGGCAAGTCTTGTCCTCTAAAGAATGGTGTAGTCAGCATTAGATAAATCCTCTAGTGCCTCTAGGTATCAAGCCTACTCTCACATAGTAGTCCATCAGATATAAGTGTCATGTGAGAAAGAAGTACCAAGTTAGACCTTCGTAAAACTTTGAATAACCCCTAAAAATTTAATAGATTCCTTAGAAAACAAGCAATAAATGAGAAGCTAGTTCAAATTTGAGAAAACAATCAACTTTAGGTGTTGAAAATGCCGACTTTTCCTCTAATCTTGTCATTGGAATCTTTGGAAGGGTCTCTTGGGAGACCTCACTTGTCTCTTGGGTGATCCAAGATGAGTTGGCAGGGTTACCCAAGTGATCTGCCCTAGCAAAAGGGGTGAGCCTAGGTGACACCCAAGTGAACCCCAATTGGCCCAAAAATCAAGAAAATTGAGCAAAAACTAAAAAATCAAAAGCAATAGAAACCTAAAACCTAGTCAAATGCAACAAACAATTTTGAATTTAATATACATTTTTGAGAGAAATCAAGTAAAAAGTAACTTAGGGTTTAGAGAGGACTTTTCCTCATTTTTCGTACCTAAGGGTCCATGGGAAGCTAAGCTATGGCCATAATCTTGATCTCCTTGTCACAAGCTTTCCATTGACTGCTCTTGCACCAAGTTTTGCCTCCATTTTGTCAATTTCTCTCATTTTCCCTCTTTCCTCTTCTCTCTTCTCTTAGCTTAGCTTGTAATTGTGAGTGTTTTGGAGTAGTTGAGTTTCTTTCATGCATTTTCTTTGTCCTAATTATGTGTGTGTTCCTCTAATCATCACTGTAGGTTGTTGCAACAAGATAAGATGAAACAGGTAAACTTAAACTCTCATATCAAAGGTATGTCCTCTTGTCTTTTTAAGTACTTATTTTAGATGATCATATGTTGGACTTACACTTGAATCAATTTTATTTTGTAGGTCCAAATGTGGGACAATGAGAATAGGTAAAATCCATGCTTCGGGAATGGTAGCTACCTTTCATGTAGACCACCATCCCTGAGGGGGCAAATATGTAAGTAATAAAATTGTGTCAAGCCTACATGGTAGTTCGTTGTTGATGTGGTGGTCCAACTCATGACCCTCAAAGGCATGATTATACTTCTCCCAAAAATATCATGTCTTGATGATGCAACCATTAGCCTTTTTGTCTTCTTGTCCACCTTGTTCAATCTCTGAGCTAACTTTCCAAGCCTTGTGTTTTGCGTAGTTGACCCTTTTAAATCTCTTCTATAGGGTCGCCCCTTAGACCTTTTGGGTTTCTCAGGTGACCTATATTTAATTTGTAGTATCACCCAGGGGACCATCCCTGGTAAACTAGATGATCCACTTCTTAAAAGGGACGACCCTGTCATCTTTGGATGTGCGAATTAACTCTTAGTTTTAGCTTTTCTTCTTGATTTTTAGCTCATTTTTCCTCATGTTTTTCCTTGCCAACTCATCCTCTTATCACTTTTTTTCCATTATGAACTCATGATCAAATCTTATCTCTTCTAAATTGTTTCCCAAATCTCTTTGAATTCACTCTTGTTTTTTAGTTTTCTCTAGTTTTCTTCTTATCTTCTCACCTATTCTCAGTAAAGTTTTCATTTCTTCTTCACTTAACTAATTCTTTTTATCTTATCTCTTCTTCTCTTCCCTCTCATTTCTACCTATAAATACCTCTTCATTCTTCATTGTTTAAAATCTTCAAATGCTTATCTCATCTCTGAATGACATTTTCAAAATCAAAAGCTTCTTCACAAGCCTTTGAGCCTTTTGCTTTCTTGTATTTAGTTTTAGATATCCACATATCTTAGATATCTTCTTATCATCAATAAATCTCATAACTTCTCTCACACAAGCTTCTTCACAAGACTTTAATCCTTTTACTTTCTTCCATTTTAGGTTTAGATATTATATATCTTTGAGTGCTCATCTCGTCTTTGAATGACATTTTTGAAATCATAAGCTTCTTCACAAGAATTTGAGCCTTTTCCTTTCTTGTATTTTAGTTTTAGATATCCACATAGCTTAGATATCTTGTCTCAATTCAATAATCTTTAATTTCTTCAAAGATTAGTTTAGGATAGAAATTTCCAAGCTTCTTGGACATGACTTTGAGCCTTTTGATTTTATACTTAACAAACCTTTGTGCTTCCTTCCTATTTTGTGAATCTCATCAAATCCCCACTCTTTCCTATCATCAAGTGGAGGACTTGGTTGCTGCGGAGAAGGTTACCATATAGCTGGATCCCTAAGGACATATGCTTGGCACTGACACAATTATAATTTCTTTATTGCTTTTCATATATTAGAATGAGTAATTAGCAAATACCCATGTTCTTGAGGATGTAAAACTTTGTTTTGTTTTCTCTGGATTTACATTGCTTTTTCTAGTTCTAGATTAGAATTTATTGCATTAATTAGATTAATTGAAAAACTATTTTCATTAGATTAATTCATTTCAAAATCAAACCTTCAAGAACACAAAAACATAGAAATATTGCATTTGGGAAAATCTATATAGGTTTGTATGAAAAATCCATTTAAAACACATTTACAAGTTTAGGAAAACACAAAGTGCATGCATTCATTTAGATTTAGTCACATTTAGAAACTTCATTTTAAATATTTTAAAACACAACTTTCAAGCCCTCAATTTCACCATGAGGCATACATACAATTTTCAACGTTTCAAAACAATCCCTCAGTTTCATTGCGAGGCATAGAACATTCAAACATCAATGCCAACTTAAACATTTAAAACATTTGATCTTCTTTGATAAGAACTTGATGTGCCTTAGTGTGAGTGAGGATTGGATTAAATTAGTCTTGGAGGAAATCAAAGCAAACCTCCCTGAAAAAGAAAATCCAACTGAGGAAAACATTCAATAACAAACAAAAATCTTAGATCAAATTAGGTAAGAAACAATTAGGACTCACATCCTCAAAATTTTCCAAATCCAAGCTCAATCATCAACATATTTCATGAAGAATCCATGCACAACTTACAAATCATTAGAGAGGGAGGCAACACAAATTTTAACTTCACGAATTGACCTCTCAATTATACAAATTAAACATAATAACTTCAACAACAACAACAACAATTCAACAAGCTTAATGATAATAATTAAATGACAATGATCACAACAATAATAAAAAAAAAAACATTCAACAAATAGATGCAATCAACCTAATCATGATTTGTGACGTCTTGCTCTCGAGGGAACATGATAGCCACTTAGTATTGGTGCTGCTTGACTTGCTTTTACCACGAGAACAAGAGTGACTGGGAGGTCACCTCTACAAGGATACAGTTCATGTGTTATGTTAGAGTTTGATTCATTCATGTTGTGCTTAAGTCACTTTTTGAATAACATAGTACCCTAGGGTTTACTCACTCGCATTGTTTGGCATTCGTCACTTCTTTATTTTCTAGGTAGGTTTTTGTCCTTTGTGCTCATTAAGGGTTTATATTTGATTTGAAGGAACTATGTGATTGGAAGGGATTTCATTTTCAATTCATGTTTTTGGATATCGTTTACGTTCTAGTTTTCATCTTGAAACCCTGGTTTTGTCTTATTTTATTCATATTTGGGTATGTTTGAAGGGTCATGGCTTTGACTCCTTGTCGTAACCAACATTAACAAAATTTGTGTTTTCAAACTTAAATGAAAACTAGTGTGTATAGAAACCCTAGTATAACTCAACCATATGTGGAAAACTTTCATTTGAAATTATTCAAGACTTAAAATCTGGTGATGCTTTAGGGTTCAAGGATTTTAATCCTCATTTCCACTTTGACTTAGTCATTCTAAGTCCCCAAACCACTTCATCCACTTGTCAGACATGAAGTTTTAGCTTTTCTCATGATTAGATGTTACAAATACTTAAGAAAGGAAAAATTTGACTCTCGTTATGTCCTTAAGGTTTTTAGGTTTAAAACCTTAGAGATTTAAATAATCAAATATTTAATAAGTAATCTTGAGATGTGACACCAACCATTATTTGTTTTAATATTTTTTTAGGCTTGATGTTTTAGGGATATGATTAATCCAATATTGTGTAAATGGTAACCCCCAATGTTCTCGACTAGGGTATGTGCATAGAAATGGAGAACCAAAAGGGCATCAAAAGTGGTCACTATTTTCTTGAAATTAGTAAAACCTGATCTTGGATGAGAAATTCAAGATAACCACGCTTAAAATTTGAAGATGTGGCAAGAACAAGATTCTAGTGGTCAGAATCTAGTTTCTAAACTATTAAAAAAAATGGTGGAGATTAAGAGGGTCCAATAGGGGGAGCACACAAAGTGCTCTAGTTTTTGTCAGAAAATATAACATAATGTCTGATGTGCTCCCCCTAAAATGTTGACTTCTTTTAGGTATATCACAAATTGTTTCAGTGAAAAATTAGCTAACATCACGTAGTTCATGCTTGATTTTTTTTCTAATTTTTAAATGAATATATGATGTTTTTCTAATTTTCAAAGTGGACACATCTTGAAAAATGAAAATTTGAGTGTCTCACCCCTATTTTTTAAAAAACTAATTAAAAATCATTTTTTTTGAATGTGTATAGAATATATCAATTGTTTATTGAAATGATAAAAAATATTAAGTTGAGACCCATTATAAAAATTCTTGATCTAAGAATATCCAATAAAATCTATTGTAGAACATCGAACCAACGCATATCAAACAATGGGTTCAACCTCATGCACCAAAGATCTAGTAATGTTGCATGATGTGTAATTACATCAACTATAGTAAGTAATCAAGCAACAAAATCTCTCTTGATAACGAAAATGAATCAAGCACTAAAAATAAGTAAAAAACACCAATGAAAGTCATTGGGAGGCATGAAAGAGTTGAGGACTCGAATAGCAATAAAATATGAGCATTCTCTGGTAGACTCCCATGGAAAAATAAAGTCATAGTTGAAGCCTTAAAATCTGAATTGAAGAATTTTAGAAAAATAACAGAAGAGTATCACCTAATCAAAGATATTTTAAAAAGAAGAATTGGTTGTCAAAATTGTGAGCCACATCCAAAGTATTTTTTGGCTATGACTCAAACATAAATTTTCTCCAAATTTGTAGAGAGATATCGTCAAATAAAAATTAGTCAAAGGTATTTTGAAATGGCAAATTTTTTTTATGTCAAAATAAATCACACACAACTTCTTGTTGTAGAGTCCACATTGAATTTTCTATGCATCATGATGTTTTTTGATATATATGTATAGCTTTGCATACTAATAATATTTTGTAAGAGTGTATGATAGAAGCACCACCTAGATTGGTAAGAGATTTAATTTAAAGCATTTTTTGTGAAAGAGTAAATGAGCAATTGTTTTATAAGAAAGCATGTTTGGATGGAACATGTGATAGTTGTGGTGGTTTGCAACATTTGAGAATTGTGTACACATGGAGAATACACATGCGATTGGAAATGAACTAGTAAGTTTTATAACATATGAATCAATGGCATACTTTCTAAAAGATAGTAAAGAGGCAAAAATGTGTGAATTAGTAAGTGAATAAATACTAGTATATGAATTTATTCCTATTTTTGGAGAGAAGATAGTGTATGAGTATGCAAGGCATACACATAGAGTTTTATAGTTGGACTTACAATTCAAGTTATGCAAGGACACATTTCCACTTCATACCATTGTATCAATTGTAGACTTTGAAGAGAATTATATACTATAACCATAGAATGAGGTTTAACCACAACACTACAACTCCACTCAAATTTCTATATTTGTGCATATAACATTCATTCATACACCCAATAGTATAGAGGAAGATAGAAAGATCTCAAGGGAGTATCATTTTTATATCAGTGATGATCGCATACATTCTATAGAGTTTCTACAAGGTTTCTTTCAGATGTTCTAGGATACAATTTGAGTAGTAGGAACATTATATTTAGTCAACATATCATATGGTCAGATAATTGTACATCATAATTCAAGACTCATAGATGTTCTATTGGTTGAGTAGGATGCATATGATGAGTGGTGTTCAGTATATATGAAATTTCTCTGAGGTTGGGCATAGAAAAGGGGATCATGATGGTATAGAAGCATGTATTAAAAGAGAGCCTTAGCATGAGAAGAGTTGAAGTACAAATATAGTTTGAAGTTGATAGATGCAACATCCATCGTTGAATGATGTAACTCTATAATGGGTCTAGATAATGAAGGTAAGTATACAGTTCGCAGATTTTTTTGGTTGGTAGAAGAAGCTAACATTGCAAAATATGAATATTATTGTACAATGACATGATTAAGTGAGTTCCACTCTTTTAGAAGGTTAAATGTAGTTTCATGGACTATTCATATGAGGTAGATGGCATACTTTTGTTCTTCATGTATAGATTTTTCTTGGAATGAGTGTGAGTCAAAGAATGGGTTGAGGAATAGTGTGCTAGACCTTTAATCCACTTGAGACGTATCAACTTCTAGGAGCACAAATCATGGAGATGGAATCATTAGTTGACTTTGACCATATTTTAGATCTAGTTCAACTAGGTATTATAGATGCATCATTTAATAAAAAATAATATTTTATTATTATGTAGTATTTTTATATCACTTATTGAATTAATCTTTTTTGTATAGTTCAATGTAGGGCATGTTTATGTAGTTATTTTAGATGAAGATAATAAATAAGGAACAAATTATTATTTGTGTTGTTGTGTTGAGGAAAAAAATAAATTGGCAACCCCCATTATAGATGGAGAAAGCATTAAGTATCCTACAAGATCAATGGTTGTTACTAGAATATGGATTAGAAGGTACCCAATGAAGAAGTCTGATGTGTGGTTGTTCGAGGACATTGTCACACATAGGAAAATTCTTCATTATTCTAACCTTGTTGTGGCATCAAATGTTTAATTGATCAAATATGGGGGTATACTATTGAATAAGAACTTGTGAAATGTTCGTGAGTCTGGCCATGAAGTAACACTCGACACTATAAAGAGTAGAGCAAATCCACATGGTTCATTGGATTGAATTTGTGGAATGACTCAAAGGTTACATAGTTTGTAAGGATGTTATGTACTTCTAAAATTTTGTGATTTGAGTACATTTTCTTTATTTATTTCTACTAATGTTATTAATGTAGGTTAGTGGTGCCAAACAAGCCTCCACCTTCACATGGTTGGTGTTGTTAGTAGAGAATTTTATATTCTTGAAGCAAACAAAAGCTTTAAACTAATAATAAACTCACAATTTGTAAAACAATTACCAATAATCCATCATCTGATTGCAAGGCAATTCTCTACTCCTCAAGTCTACCATGACTAACTCCTATGACTAAGTCTTTCCTCTATTGTACTCCCATGTATTAGCTTCTTTTCTTGCATTCTTCACCTCCAACTACTTGTGAAAGAATTCTTTACATTCAAATCTAGTTATTTATCTATCAAAGAGAGAGTTAGGAACAAAGAGAGTTCACATTCAAATTTAGTTACTTATCTATCAGAGAGAATTAAGGAGAGAGATAGAGTTCACATTTAAATTTAGTTGTTTATCTATTGGGTTAAATGGTAAGGTCCGTTGTTTAGGATTTATAGTTTAAGTTTCACATGTCCATGGTTTAACTTTCAGAGAGAGAGAGAGAGAGAGAGAGAGAGAGAGAGAGAGAGAGAGAGAGAGAGAGAGAGAGAGAGAGAGAGAGAGAGAGAGAGATTTTGCATTTTATACCTTGTGGGACCAAACTGACAGTGCCAACATGTTTGGGTGGTCAAGTGAATGCTAGTGGAGGTGTCTTTTTGATGGAAAAGCATCCTAATACTTATGGGCTACATCAGACCAAGAGAGTCTCTTAAGAGCCCTAAGAACAAAAGGGTGACAAACTTTGGACCAACCATTCTCTTAAACCATGGAACCTAGGAATGTGTTGTTTGCACGTACAAGTGGATGTCAGGTCCACCTACAAATTCCTACCTTAGTTTTTGCTAACTAGAATATATTTGCCCACAGTGGCAACAAATGCAATGTTGCAAAATACTTCAATTTTGATCAATGAAAGGGTGCTAGGAGCAAAATTTTGCATTTTGAACCTTGTGGGACCGAATTGACAATGCCAACACATCAAGGTGGGTGGGTGAATTCTATTGGAGGTGTCTTTATGGTGACCAAGTGTCATGATCCTTCTGGGCTACATTAGATCGAGAGAGTCTCTTAAGAACCCTAAGACCAAAAAGGTGCCAAACTTTGGCCTAATTATTCTCTCAAATCATGGCACCTAAGAATGACACATTCAAACATATAGGTGGATGTTAGGTCTACCTATAAATACCTACCTTGGTTATTTCTAAATTGAATTCATTTTCCTGAGGTGGTGGCAAATGCAATGTTGCAAAATGCTTCAATTTCATTTAGTGAAAGAGTGATAGGAGTGAAATTTGGCATTCCATACCTCATGGGACTGAACTAATAGTGCCAATGGGTGAATACTGATGAGGTATAAACAACCTCATTCCTTTGATAAAACAAATAACCCTTTTTGCATTGCCCAATCACCCTAGCCATGCCAATTTGTTTGTTTTTAGAAGCAATATTTATCTATTTTTAATGAAATGTTGTACAAATCTTTATTTCCTAAATTGATTGAAATTAAATATTAAATGTTGATATAATTGTTGCAAGTATGTGCCTAATCGGTGTTGTCATTGATGTCAACATATCTATGTTGTCATTGGTGTCAACTATGCTCTTATTTTGTTGCTTGCTTTTCATGAGTGAGATGCTTTGTATTTACCTATGTAAGTGATCCTGATGTTGAGGATATTGAGAAAATTAGCTGCTCCGGTGGAAACAATGTGTTGTAGTGGAAATAGTGTATTAGACTTTGAAGAATAGTCTAGAAGATAGTTCCGCATTTCCTGTAGAATGAATATCTTTGGGCCTGCGGATTGAAAGTTATTTAGAAGTCTATCTGAAGAGGTTATATTCTAGGTTTGAGCCTCCAACATGAAGATTTGAGTGAGTTGTGTTCACCAGAGTAAAACCTACTTTTTCTGTGTATTCAGTTGTGACAAGGAGAAAGTATTCTGCTCTGCATTCCTCCGCATTGAAGTATTTTTGTCTGTGATTATAGAGTTAAGTCTAAGATGATGTTAAGTGCCTTCAACTTCAATGGTTCATGAGCTGGTGTTCTGAAAACGATCTTTTCCTTATGACAGTGGCTAACAATGTTGTTCTTGTGCTCCGGTTTGAAGAATCTTCTTGACAGAGTGGTTAGAGATCATGTGGTTGTTCCTGGTGATTACAATGTGCTTGTGGATGTCTCTTGATCGTGTTCCTACATTTGGATTGGTCTACAAAGATAAAATTGGATCATGAATGAAGAATGTTCTTAGCAGACCTAGTGCTCTCATCAGTCTTGGCCAACCTTGTTGATTTCACTAATTGCGGAGATGCCTTGAAGTTTGTGGAAGTGTGTCGTGGCGTGAAGAATTGTGTTTGAGTCCTAGATAAGGCATGGCATGATCTGCATACATCTTTACATCCTTTCCTTAGCAAATTTGTATTAGGTCTAGACCTATTCTATGTATGTTTGTAATGCTGACCTTGGAGATTGTTCCAACGGTTGATGAATGTATTGCTGACCTTGATGTACATTCCAAGGTTGATGACTTGTATAAAGACTTGTAATGAATTATGAAAAGATGGTGTGTGTGCGAGTATGAGGAGATAAGTGCAAAGGTGTGAAAGAATAGAGCAAAGAAGTTTCATTGTGCTTTAAAGGAATTGAACCCAGACATGGAGTAGATGCTACTTAATCAGTTCACCATTTTGGCAGTGAGCCAACCCTTGGTAGTGAGCCACCCTTAGCAGTGAGCCACCCTTTGGCAGTGAGCCATTCTTTGCAGTGAGGATTTTGGGCAGTGAGCCCCGTAGGCAGTGAGCCTCTATTTTTCAGTATTGATATAACTTATATATTTCTGTGGGCTAACACCCACCGTGGTTTTTCCCCTTTAGGGTTTTCCATGTAAAAATCTGGTGTCTCCTATGTTGAGCTTCTCATTTTATGCTTTCATGGTTATATCAAAATATAAGTAATTAATAAGTTGATGTTCATAATTGGTTAAAAGTTTTAGGACAACTGATTCACCCCCCCTCTCAGTTGTCCGGTGCAGTCCAACAATAATGGTATGTAGAGTTGAATAATTGTGCAGGGTTAATGCATGGCCTACGAGAGGAGTGGACTTCAAGCAACTGAGGTCAAGTGCGTCGGAAGTTGAGGGTGCCAAAAATTTAGGCATGCATTGATTGAAGACTCTTTTAATTCTGTTAACTTTTGTTGGTTATCTAAGACTTTATGGCTCCACTCAAAGCTTTTTATATGTTTTTATTCCATAAAGACATCAGTAGTTGAAATTCTATTTTTCTGTTATAAGACTTTTTCAATGGCATTTAACCGCCATATGGAATATAGGATTTTGTAATTGTTTAGTTTTAGCTAGTTACTCAAAACATGGATATATATATATATTATATTGTGTGAAGAATGAAATCAATCTCTTTTTGGTGAATAATCGAGGAGCTATGTTCTACAATACTTTTATGAAAATGAATACAAATAGTGTTATTCTGAGTATTTTCTTTTGAGTTATGAAGATATGAATGGAGTTACTATGTTGTTGTGGAAACAATTGAATGTGATATGAGTTAAAAGATGAATTTCTCCCAAGAGCTAGCCACTCACGGGATTGTAGAGTAGATAAGTATTTTTGTTTTTGTGAATGTTCTATTTAGAGTAGTGTTATTTTATGTTTAGTTCTATTGTGTGTGCCTGCAGGTTGTGATATTTAAAACATTAATTCTTGGAGCTCTATTTGTTTAAAATTTTTAGAGCATCTGCTTTAGTTTAAAATTGTTGTAAACTGTTAATTGAAAGTTTGAGTGTGTGTGCAGTTATAGGATTAGTCACTGTTCGAGTTCATAGTAAAAATTGCATGTATGAATTTCTAGTATAAAGTTCATATGTTTTCTTATATTAAGAGTTCAAATGCTTTCTAGTATAGAGTTCAAATGCTTTCTAGTATAAAGTCTGAATGCTTTCTAGTTTGATATGCTATTTGAGCCTTTTTAAAGATTCAGGAAATTGTTTCTAGATGAGATATCCAAATGATATTCCCTATTGCATATAGCCTTGGACACTACCCGATCGATAAACTGATATTTTTCAACTTAAGTGTTAGGACCTCACAACAGTCTGTCACTTTTTGGCGCCGTTGCCAGGGACTGATTCTTTTCTAAGTGTTATTAGGGAAATGCTTGGAGACCTTTTGTAGTATACACCCAAAAATAGTTGCCAAACCTCTCTTTCTACATGGTCAGGAAACGAGTTCCACATGGAAGATTTATACCAAGAACCCCCCCAATAGTAGTTCCAACCATAAGTAGGGAGGCATAAGTCTTAGCTAAAGAACTAAGTTATGAATTGATCGAGCATGATCAACCTGAGACCTCCCAAAATACCCCAGAAGTTCAACCATCAGACTGGACCTTTGAGGAGGTGATCATTTAGCCAACAAACCTAGTCTTCAAGGAGAAGAACATTCCTTTTGACATCACGGCTAGTAATCACAATAATGACCCTCTCAATGGGAGAGAAAATCAAGGAGATGGTGATAACCCAAGAAGAGTGGCACAAACATTTTCCTATCCTATTACTCTCAATGAAGATGACGATGCACCCTTGAAAAACATTTCACCCTCCATTTTACCAACTTTCAGAGGATTATCCTCTGAAGATCTTGACCAATTCCTCTTCGAGTTCAAATTCCTATGTCAGACTTATGATTACAAAAATGATAACTAGAAAATTAAGCTCTTTCCCTCCACTCTTGGAGACGGTGCAATGTGTTGGTTCATGGGGTTAGTTTCAGGGTCAATAACCACATGGGATGACATGGAAACCATCTTTTTAGACAAATACCAAAGTTACTATAGAGTTAGTGATAAGAAAGAGGAATTGTTCAAATTAAGGCAAAAAGAAGATGAGAGCCTGGAAGATTACCTTGATAGGTTTATCTTTCTAACCAAACGCTGTGGTGAAGAAGCCATAAGTTTGAAAAATTTGAAGACTATATTTCTCAAAGGACTTGATGAGGATGCTAGGAGAAGCCTAGATTTAATGGGAAAGGGAGATGTGTCCCAACTTGAATTTGGTGATATCACTGAGTTATGCCAGAATTTCTCCTGTACTCGAGGAGGTATCCATAAATCTAGTCTTTTAAGAGGTTCAAATGAAATAAGTAAACTGGGAGAGGAAATAGCAAATATGAAAATTGACATTCTTGTTTAGCTAAACACCACTTTGGATGGAATACAGGTTGTTGGTTTTTTCCCAGACTGGATGCTTATTCCCAGATTTCCCTACAAGGTAGCCATCAATGATCAACAAGATCTCTGGGCTAGGGGCCAACAGTGTAGGAGATAGACTCTATATTTTATCTCCTCTTCTTCTTCAAGCTCTGCAAAACCTAGGGGGGTATTCCGTACTCAACATCCATGAGGATATGCATACTAAGGCTGGGATGCTGACAGAAAGTAGATGAGTCCTCCTGTAAGTAGAGCAAAATTGAAAGATAAGACCAAAGGGGCTAGCTTTGGGCCTATTTGCAGTTGTAGACAGAGGACTAAGGATCCTAAAACTAATTCTACTGTCCTAAAGATTGTTTTAGAGTTTGGTTTTGATTTTATATTTGGATGCAAAGCTGGACATGGTATATAACACAAAGACAAAGCTAGATCAGTGCCTATCTAGGGCCTGGAGTCAGTAGACATACACCTGTGAATGATATGCATGAACAAATAAAACTAGATTTTAGGGGGATACATATGATACCTGCCTTACAGATATCTCCCAATACAGACTGTTAAGCTATCTATACTTATGGCATCCCTACTGCAGTATACCCTTCCCAATGTTCAATCTGAGAACAATTTAATCTACCCCTTGAGCAGAAGTTAAGAGATTAGACATTCAACATAGGAATTCTATGTTCTAGAGTCTCAAACATTGCTTAAATATCCAGACTCAGAAGAACGATACATGCAATACTGGAGACAGAATTAACAAAACACATGCTAACATAGCATTTCTCATATAAAATTAACCATGAAATCAGTGGATTCATGCAAAAACATACAACAAGAGATACATAAACCCACAGGTTTTGCTGTATAGAGCTACCAAAACCAACTGTATTGTATTACAGAGCCAAATGTTCAACTTTCAACAACCTGAAAATGAGTAACACTTCCTGCTTAAAACAGCCAGAAGGTGTACTCACATAAATTAATTACATGATGGACAACAAAAAACATCAGATACAGTCCATGAGAAATGGCGCTCAGAAGATATTAATGCAGCAGACAAAGAGGGGCCTCGAGCCATGCGCCACCATCTGGAAGTCCTCATGCTAAAAATTGGGTACATGGCTGTTCAACAAGTCATCCATGCCTCAACACAGTCGCCATTGATGGCTCAACCACCCGCAACCATCGAGAAAATAGTCACATCACTCAAGAAGGAAATTCCTGCCAAAACGCTTCTTCGCAGGTTCAAACTACACAGGGGAATAATCCCACATGCATGGTGAGGAGATCACTTCATTAGTTTATAAACGGGGCTACAAACATAATAGGTGTCGAGCATTTTTGCCACGCTTGACACACGCTCCTTCGCCCAAAGCCCCATCGCCCAGACCTAAGCCATCGGCCAACCTCGCAGATCTCTTGCCGACCTCACTAGTCTCACCGATGCGAACTACATTCCCCACCTCCGTCGGCGTGACCCCCTCCATCGGAGCATCCAAAAATCCTCTAGCCGACCTCATGTGTTACACCGATGAAGCCCATCACAATCCCTTGTCGGCCAGACAACTACCATCGGCGGACCCAAAAGCCTCCCCGCCGATGAACAAAGTCTCACCGATGACCACTCCATACACGCCCATCGCCAAGACAAAAACCATCGGCCAAGTCAAACGAACTCTCACCGACTATCAAGTCCCTCCGATGGCTAAGCAAAATACACCCTCTTCGGCAAGACATAGACCATCGGCACAACAAAATTGACGCTTGCCGATCTCAAAGGTCTTGCCGACGAACACCCCAATCTTCCTCAAAGCTTCCCATCGGCTAGAGATAGGCCGTCGGCCAAGCAACAAAAGGAACCCTGGCCGATAGCACCAGTCACAGCGATGACCAACAAGCCTCACTCTGCCCCCTTGTCGGCTAGACACATGCCCATCGGGAAACCAGAAAGAAGATACGCTGATGATAGAAATCATCCCAATGGCACATCACCACCACATCGGTGGAACCAAAAATACTCCAGCCGATAGGCCAAGCTCTTGCCGATGGACAAGAAGACCTAGGGTTTAAATGAAGAAAACCTCCAACATGCAAGCTCAACCTCTAGGCCAAAATGGGTACCAACACAGGCCAAAACACGTAATCCCGAGACTTATCCATCTATTGCCCTAGGTGTTGGAACAAACATCTATTAAGATAATGCCCTTTGGATAAAGCTTACAATTGCCAAATTTGTGAAAAGAGTCATGCCACTGATCAATGTGAGATCTTGAATGCAACCAAGAACTCTAAAAAAAGGTCATCTCACACTGAGGAGGAGATCAATTTTGTAGGTCAAAGACCTAGAGGAATTTCTCCTATGGTCAGAACTCCAACCCTACATGGTGACCTCCAAACAATTGGAACAATACACAATGGACAACTCCTTAGCCTTCAGTACCACTTGGTTGGGGATCGTACCCACCTTGGGGACCACTTGAATGGACAAACGAAGCTTGGGGAAATCCTCCAAGGTCAAACCATCCTCAACAACAATGGCACCCTCACAATCAACCTCCACAATGGACCCAACCACCAAATCAATTTTATAATGGTCCAAGATGAATGCCAAATTTGTAACAAAACCTTCTTTCGGCTCCCCAGAATCCTCAACAATATGAACAAGTTAATCAACCACCACTACCGGCACAACCTATCCCTAATCCCAAGAACACATGTCAAAATATCCTAGTATATTCTGCTGATCAAGATAACATGGTGGGAGTTAATGCTATCTATTGTGGAAACCTACAGTTGAGGTCAGGAAAAACACTTAATCAACCCACCATTGTTGAAATCACAGAAGACCCAAATGAGGAACCTAACATAGAACTAGAGATTCTTCTTGTACCTTTAGAGCACGACACCAGGAACAATCAGGAGAAGTTATCCCCAACACAATTTCAAGTAACTTCACCACCTACCATAGAATCGTGTCAAGAAGAAGTCACCAAATGAGCATCAAATACTCCAGAAAAAGATTCTATGCTAAGAAAGAAAACTCAAGCACCCTTTCCAGAACGCCTCAGAGAAACTGTTCCTAGAAACTCTCTGGAAATTTCATTTTCTAATGAAACTGCTTTAATATAGGAAATTAAATGACTCCATATCAAGATTCCCTTGTTACAAGTGATTAAAGAAATTCCTAAACTCAACCAGCTAGTTAAACAATTGTGCATAAAAACACTAAGAAGGAAACTGAAATAGATTAATACGGTGCACATCAATAGATATCTAGTTGACCTTCTGGCTAGAAAAACCTCAACTCCAAAATATGGTGACCCAGGCAGTCCACTCATAACAATAACAATCAATGAGGTAGCATTACCTAATGCACTGGTGGACTTTGGAGAAGCCATTAATGTTATGATGGTGGATGTTATGGAAAAACTAGGACTCACTGATTTGTGTCCCACAACTACCATATTGCAAATGGTAAACCAATCCATAGCCATTCCCAAGGGTGTCCTAGAAAATGTCCCTGTCAAGGTTGATGATTGGGAATATCTAGTAGATTTCCAAATCATCCAGTCCCTCACACCCAAGGACAGTTACCTAGTAATATTGGGCAGGCCGTGGTTAGCTACAGTTGCATCTAAGATTGATTGTAGAGCAAGAGGAATGATCATTTCACATGGTCCAAATAGCAAACACTTAAGCCTATATCCCCTCGCTCAACCTGCTGAGCATAACCAAGTTTGGGTTGATGAATTAGATGAATCCGAGAAATAAGAGAATCTAGCCTCACTTGCTATGGTAGTCATTAAACAACATGGTAAAGAGTTGGAAGATGAATTAGGAAACATACAAGACCTTTCCTTAGACTCAAGTGATGAAGAAATTTTATAAGTGGAAGAAATTTTGGGACATCCAATCCACATTGAAGATAATGAACATGATTACACCAACTTCATAGCGTTACCCTGTCCCCGGGCTAATATCATTTTGAAAATAGATCACTTATTCGAAGATATTGCCAGACTCCATAGAACTATACCACATAGTTGTCCTCTCAACACCTTAACAAGAGAATTTCATACCGTCACCTCTAACTACCCTAGGACCAAGACTATCATGTTACTACCAGGAAAAACTTTAAATATCAATAGCTGGTTGACATAGTCAGATGAGCTCAAATTGTTTGATGTTTTGATGAATAGGTCCAAAGCTTTTGCTTAGGACTATATAGACATGAGAGGAATTCACCCAAGTGTTTGTACCCACCACATCTATATTGAGGATGTTAGACCGGTTCGTCAACCACAACGAAGACTCAATCCTTCTCTCAAAGATATTGTCAAAACAAAAATTGAGAAACTTTTACAAGTAGGATTCATTTATCCTATCTCTGACAGCAAATGGGTTTCACCCTTGGTAGTAGTGCCAAAGAAAAATGGAAAATTGAGAGTATGCGTTGACTACTGAGAACTCAATAAAGTGACCTACAAAGATTACTTCCCACTACCCTTCATAGATCAAGTTTTGGATAATCTAGCAGGAAGGAAGTATTTTTCATTCCTCGATGGATTTAGTGGATATAACCAAATACAAGTGGCGGAAGAGGACTAGGACAAAACTACTTTCACCTATCCTTGGGGAACATTTGCATATTGGGTTCTTCCCTTTGGGCTTTGTAATGCTCCTGCCACATTCCAAAGAGCCATTCTGGCTATCTTTGCTGAACTTGTAAATGACTGTGTAGAAGTCTATATGGATGAATTCACAGTCTATGGTTCCACTTTTGATGAAGGCCTCAAAAACTTGGATAGAATATTACAATGATGTGAAGACCATCAACTGTCTCTAAGCCATGAGAAGTGTCTAATAATGGTAGAATAAGGTATAGTGCTGGGACATCATATCTTAGCTAAAGGGATAAAGGTTGACCCTAAGAAGATTGAAGTGATACAACAATTGGAAACCCCAAAGAATCAAACAGATGTCATAAGTTTCTTAGGACATGCTGGTTATTACCAGAGGTTCATAGAAAACTTTAGTAAGATTGCAGCTCCCATGTTCTCTCTTCTTCAGAAAGATGTGGATTTTGTCTGGAAAGAAGAATGTCAAATATCCTTTGACATTATTAAAAAAAAGCTTGTCTTAGCCCCAGTCCAACGGGGACCTAATTGGAAACTCCCCTTCCATATTTATGTTGATGCTTCCAATGATGCTATTGGAGCAGTGTTAGGTCAAGAAGATGAGAACGAAGGAAAGTACACTATATATTTCATCAGCAAAAACTTGAGCCCCACTAAACGGAACTACACCACCACAGAGAAAGTATTTCTAGCAATAGTTCATGCAATTAACAAATTCCAACATTACATTATAGGATACATACAAAGTGACTGTGTTCACAGACCATTGAACTATCAAATACTTGATGAACAAACCCTTAGTAAATGGGAGAATAATCAAATGGTTATTACTCCTCCAAGAATTCAATGTGACCATAATGGATAAGCCTGGGAAATTCAACGTAGTTGCAGACTTTCTATCCTAGATAAAACAAGATAATGAAGATTGTACTCCTGTACAGGATGAATTTCTAGATGAAAACTTATTCGCTATCTCCATTAAAACACCCTGGTTTGCAGACATTGCTAATTACTTAGCCACCTCTGAGCTTCCACCGGACTTTACATCAAAACAAAAGAAATGCCTCATTCAGGAAAGTGCTCAGTTCAAATGGATTAATGGCATGTTATTCTGATGTGGCCCTGACTTGGTCTTGCAATGTTGTGTCAGACCAGATGAAACATACAACATCCTTAGAGCTTGCCATGATGATCCATTTGGTGGACACTACTTTGCCAAAAGAACTTCCCATAAAATCTTAGGTGCAAGATATTATTGGCCCTCTATACATAAGGATGTGAAGAACTATGTTCACCGCTGTGATGAATGCCAGTGAGTGGGAAGACCCACAACATCCAATGAAATGCCTCTGCAACTGCAGGTAGTTTTTGAACCATTTGAAAAGTGGGGTTTGGATTTCATTGATCCTATAGATCCCCCTTCGCAAGGAAAATAATATATTTTGGTCTGTATGGACTATCTGACCAAGTGGGCATAAGTCTAAGCATTGAAAGTTGCTAGAGAAGAACAGGTTGCAGACTTCCTGTATAACATGGTTTTTCTCAGATTTAGAGCCCCTAGATCAATTGTCATAGATCAAGGACCCCAATTCATGTCTAAGGTCTTATTAGCCTTTACTGATCATTTCCAGGTAAGCCATAAAAATTTGTCACCTTATCACCCACAAGCAAATGGTCAAGTAGAAGTCACTAATAGGGAGCTTGAAAATATCCTGACGAAAATAGCTTCATCAGGAAGAAGAGACTGGGCCAGAAAATTACCTAAAGCTATTTGGGCCTACAATACAACTTAGAAATCACCCATTAGTCTTACTCCTTACGAGTTAGTCTTTGGGAAGAAACCTCTTTTGCCCATTGAATTTGAACTTCAAACTCTTAGAACAACAATGGAGTTAGATTTAGACCTCAATCGGGTTCAGGTAGTGAGAGCCTTGCAGCTTAGTGAATTAGATGAACTCTGCTTAGAAGCTATCCATCAAACTGAGCTAGTTCAACAACAATGAAAGGATTGGCATGATAAACACATCAAAGAAAGAATTTCATGATGGAGATTGGGCACTGCTATTTGATTCTCGATACAAAGACCAAAAAGGTAAACTGAGAACTCATTGGCTGGGTCCATATGAGATTTTTGAAGTATTCCCAAATGGAGCAGTGTAGCTCAAACCCATTGATGGTGATACTCGAACTCTCTTAGTCAATGGACATCGACTACGGATCTACCATAAACTTATCAACAAAGAGGAGTTTACTTGACTGGTAGAAATGCAAGGAGAAACTCAATGTGTCAACTCTACTTCGACATAGACAATATAATAGTAAAAATAAAAATAAAAATAAATAAATAAATAAATAATAATATTTTTGAGTGTCTATATATGCATTTAGGAAACATTTATTCATATGTTCATCTTTGTACTTGTCTAAATTTCATCACTATTTTGCAGGGCTTCATCTCTGAAGAGTACAAATTCTGGCGCATCTTTCAGCGATGCTTCAAAACTTGTTTGTTCGAATAAGATCCATGTCCTCGTCGTATCCTAGTATTCTAGTACATCTTTCAGTGATGCTCTGGAACTTTGCTCCTACATTCTGGCTGCATCTTTCAACGATGCTCCGAAACTTTGTTCCTGCATTTTGACTGCATCTTTCAGCGATGCTCCAGAACTTTATTCCTTCATTCCGGCTGCATCTTTCAGTGATGCTCCAGAACTTTGTTCCTGCATTCTGGTTGCATCTTTCAATGATGCTCCGGAACTTTGTTCTTGCATTTTGGCTGCATCTTTTAGCGATGTTCCAGAACTTTGTTGCTTCATTCTGGCTGCATCTTTTAGTGATGCTTTGAAACTTTGTTCCTGCATTTCGGCTACATCTTTTAGCGATGCTCTGGAACTTTGTTCCTGCATTCCGGCTGCATCTTTCAGTGATGCTCTGGAACTTTGTTCTTACATTCTAGCTACATCTTTCAGTGATGCTCCAGAACTTTGTTCCTATATTCCGGCTGCATCTTTCAGCGATGCTCCAGAACTTTGTTCCTGCATTCCGGCTGCATCTTGCTGTGATGCTTCAGAATTTTGTTCATATCTTGTATATCTATTCCTTAGACATCTTCCTCCATCATTTTGAGTTTGTGATTCCCTTCTGTGTAAATGTTCCTACATCCTTAAAACACACCCATTGTCACCTCCATAATACACCATGTTAAGCCACCGTAAGTTTGCCATTCCCTACCATAATAAATAATATTATTATGGCAACCTATCGTCATAATAAGCAAATACTTTTAGCCACCCCATTCTCATGTCATAATAAATTCATTCCATCTGAATTAAATGGTACCACCACCCAAGATGCTATTACATCAGTAGAAATGAGCAACTTTCAAATCAATAGCGGAATGGAAGGTACGTACATCTTTTATTTTAAATAGATAATTTATTGTGAATAAAAATAGATGAATTGGCAGGATCCCCCTTTCTTTTCCAAATTTGGCAAAATGTGTGAACTATTTCTTCAGTGGAGAAGGTGGCGGCTCACTCACTCTATCCCATGTAATGCCATAATAAACTGCTAAGAAGATAAGTGCCCTGAATTAATTCTTGTCTTATCAACATTGCCGAAGTACATGTGGCCTTAAAAAATGCATTTTCTTTAATTTGCCTATTAATTACTTGAGCCAGCTTCACCAGATAAATTTCTAGCACTAGGAAATATTTTGGAGCTATTTCAGAGGGTAGGATGGTTGGAATTTATGAAGAAATTTGAGGGACATCATGCACAATTGGTCAAGGAATTTGTAGAAAACTTTTCAGATAACCAGTCAATTGTGCGCGGGAAGAAGTTCAAGGTGAGTCCCCGAATTATCTCTAATTTATCTAGTATTGAGAATGAAGGTGTTAATTTGTCAGAAACCATAAACATTTCTTATCATAAAATGATAGAAATTTTTGCACGGGAAGGGGAATCTCACCCATTGCTAGTTATAAACACTCACGGGCAAAATAAGGGGTTCCACAGAATGTCTATTGCAAAGCCATGGAGAACAACGGTTGCATGGATCATTAAATACTTCACATGTGAAGGGCAATGCACCACTGTAGTTGGCCCCCCCTTTCAGCTACTCATCCACTTGCGCCATGGCTTGGAAAACCCCAAATTAAGGGTTAACCTTCCTACCTTCCTCCATGATTCCCTTGTTAATATGATAGAGAGGTTCAAAATAGGGTCTGGGCCCTTCAAACATTGTGGTCTTGTTCATTTAATTTGCAAACATCATTTCCATAAGAAAAGAAAACCAGATGCAAAATGGCAGAAATTTTTGCAAAAATTTGAGAACCATGAGCCCTCAAGACATTTTGAAGAAGGTGAGTCATCTGGTGTGGCAGCACAAAATTTGAGAGAACCCTCCCTTGTGCCTCAAAATGACAGACAAGCTCTTGGTGGCAAGGCGCCAAAAAATTTAGTAAGCCTCTTAGACCCTGAGGAAAGACCTAAATCACATAATGTGCCTGAGACACCAGAGAAACGAGAAAATGTGGATTTAGTGGATTTAAAGGATTATATTCGGCCCCATAAAAAAGAGAAGAGACCTAAGATAAAACTACAAAAAACCCCTCCTCCAAGAAGGAGCAAACGGCTGGCCGCTGAATTTAGCTATGCCACAACTTGTGAATTGTCTCCTATTCCTAAGAAAAAAGAGACAAGAGAGGCAACCTTGGGGAGAAACAACCCAACCTTGTGAAAAAGTAGCCCAGCCATATGTAAATGTATCTCAACCATGTGAGGATGTAGCTCAAACCCTAGAAAGCAGTAAGCCCCCTGAATTTGAACAAGGAATTGACCCATCTAACGAAGAACAAAAAGAAATAGGAGAGAAAGGACAAGAGGGAACAAGTGAACAAATGCCCAATTATGTTCTAGTTGAAGAAGAAGAGGTTCCTGAGTATGAGACTGTAAAAATAATTTCTCCCTCACAATAGCCATTGGACATTCAGAAAATTGATACAGTACTTGAGGTGGGACAATTGTCTCCTTTAGATAATGTTAGTGACATAAAATAGGGTCCATTGGAAGTGACTAATGAAGGACATATGTCCGACAGTGAGGCATAAATTTTTATTTCCCCCCTTTCTACAGATTCAAAGGACAACAAAAATGAGTATATGACACCAGAAACAGAGGAATTGAAAGCAGAGATTATGTAATTGAAAAATAAACTGCAGCAGAATGAGGAACAATTAAACAAACAACAATAGGAGATAGGAAAACAAATAGAACTTCTGGAATAGAAAGATCAAATCATTGAAGAGTTATAGTCCCAACTGTAACAAATTGAAGAAAAAGATAAGAAATATTTGGCCAGTCTATCTGAAAAGGATAAATAGATTAAGAATTTAACCTTCAATTTAGGGTAGTGTTTGAAAACATTTGCAGAGGAACAAGAAAAACAAAAATTAGAACTGAATAGAGCTTTGAGCATAACTGTTGAATTGGAACAAGATTTACAAGAAGTCAATGTCAAGCCAACCATGGAGTCAAAAGAGGTTAAAACTGAGCCAACTAAGATGGAGTGGTTTCAAGTCCACATTCCTCCCATGTTGACCAAATGGATGGAGAGATGCTATTTCATAAGACAATCTGGGGCTGAAAATGCTAGACTTAGAAAGGAAATGGTATTATTAAAGGAATATTATGACAGGTTGTATCAGGCTAAAACTGATGCATGTAAAATTGGAGAACTATTATTGGCCTATAGAAAACCATCCAGACTATACTCCATGTTCCTTAATGAGCAACTATTGAGATGGAAGCTCTTAAGAATTTCTTGCAACTTGCCACATGACCCAGATGATCAACAGTTCCTAGAAGCATTCAAAGAGGCACCTCCTGTTTAGAAAAAAATTGTTATGTAAATTTTTCATACATAATCTATTTCTTGAAAAACATAATGATTTCTTTATCAACCTTTTTGTGGGAGAAGTTCAACTAAGGACATTTATGTCCAACATGCAAAATCAAATTCATTGGTAGGATAGAACTAGGGAGTATCTCCATGCAGAAAGGACTGTGGGATTACAAATGATATACCCTAATCGGAAGCCTTTTGCTTTTAAATCTTAGTTTTGAATGGTTAAGAGCTATGCACATATGAGATATAAGTACAATGAAAGTATCAGGATCTATTTTGAAGACTTCAAAGTTAATGGACCACCATTGATCGATAGAGCTTGGAGTGTGTGAAGAAAGATATACCCCTCTACCTATGTATTTGAAAAGGAGAGAAATGATTTCCCCTACCAACCTTAGATGGTCTTATAGAAGAGCTGAGGCATTAACAGAGATACTACAGTAGCTCAAAACTAAGTGGATAGGGATGCGTTAAAGGTCTCCACTACTTCTACAACCACCCCATGTAGTCTTAGTGGTTGCAGAGCAGGATCCTAGAGACTTACATACATGGTAGATGAGAATCAGACTGAACAAAGGCTTTTTGAAATACCCTGACCATTTTGATGAGGAAGTAGAAGAAATGTATGACCTCAGTTCAAAATTTGATGAATTAAACATGAAAAGAGATGCAGAAAGGCAAATGATTCATCAGAGAGCAGGAGGACTTGCTCAAGGCTAAAAAGGGGAGGATGATGAGGTATAAACAACCTCATTCCTTTGATAAAATAAATAACCCTTTTTGCATTGCCCAATCACCCTAGTCATGCCAATTTGTTTGTTTTTAGAAGCAATATTTATCTATTTTTAATGAAATGTTGTACAAATCTTTATTTCCTAAATTGATTGAAATTAGCTATTAAATGTTTATATAATGGTATGTAGAGTTGAGTAATTGTGCAAGATTAATGCATGGCCTACGAGAGGAGTGGACTTCAAGCAGTTGAGGTCAAGTGTGCTGGAAGTTGAGGGCGCCCTAAATTTAGGCGTGCATTGATTGGAGACTCTTTTAACTTTATTAACTTATGTTGGCTATTTGAGACTTTATGGCTCCACTCAGAGCCTTTTATATGTTTTTATTCCATAAAGACATCAGTAGTTGAAATTCTATTTTTCTATTATAAGACTTTTTCAATGGAATTTAACTGCCATTTGGAATATAGGATTTTGTAATTTTTCAGTTTTAGTTAGTTGCTCAAAACACGGATATATATATCATACTGTGTGAAGAATTCAATTAATCTCTTTTTGGCGAATAATCGAGGAGGTTCTACAATATTTTTATGAAAATGAATACAAATAGTGTTATTATGAGCATTTTCTTCTGAGTTATGAAGATATGAATGGAGTTACTATGTTGCTGTGGAAACAATTGAATGTGATCTGAGTTAAAATATGAATTTCTCGCAAGAGCTGGTCACTCGCGGGATTGTAGAGTAGATAAGTATTTCTATTTTTGTGAATGTTCTATTTAGAGTAGTGTTATTTTATGTTTAGTTCCATTGTGTGTGCTTGTAGATTGTGATATTTAAAACATTAATTCTTGGAGCTCTGTTTGTTTAAATATTTCGAAGCATCTACTTTAGTTTCAAATTGCTGTTAATTGTTAATTGAAAGTTTGAGTGTGTGTGCAGTTATAGGATTAGTCACTGTTCGAGTTCATAGTAAAAATTGCATGTATAAATTTCTAGTATAAAGTTTATATGTTTTCTTAGATTAAGAGTTCAAATGCTTTATAGTATAGAGTTCAAATGCTTTCTAGTATAGAGTTCAAATGCTTTCTAGTTTGATATGTTGTTTGAGCCTTTTTAAAGATTTAGGAAATTGTTTCTAGATGAGATATCCAAACGATATTCCCTATTGCATATAGCCTTGGACACTACTTGGTTGATAAACTGATTATTTTTAACTAAAGTGTTAGGACCTCACGACAGCCTGTCAAATGCTATTGGAGGCATCTTTTAGATGGCCAAGAATCTCAATCGTTTTGGGCTAAATTAGACCAAGAGAGTCTCTTAAGAGCCCTAAGACCAAAAAGGTGCTAAACTTTGGCCTGATTGTTCTCTCAAATCATGACATCTAGGAATGTCTCATTTGCACGTACAAGTGGATATTGGGTCTACCTACAAATACCTACCTCAATTTTTACTAACTTGAATTCATTTTCCCATGGTGGCGATGAATGCAATGTTGTAAAATGCTTCAATTTTGTTTAGTGAAAGGGTGCTAGGAGTGAAATTTTGCATTCTACACATTGTAAGGCTGAAATGACAATGCTAAGATGATAGGGTGGATGGGTGAATGCTAGCAGAGGTGTCTTTTTAGTGGCCTTAGATCGAGAGAGTCTCTTAAGATCCCTAAGACCAAAAAGGTGTCAAACTTTGGCCTAACTATTCTCTCAAACTAGGACACCTAGAAATGTCTCATTTGGATGTACATGCGAATGCTGGGTCCACCTATAAATATGTACCTTGATTATTGCTAACTCAAATTTGTTTGACCATGGTGGTGATGAATGTAATGTTGCAACATTCTTTAGTTTCATCAGTGAGAGGGTGCTAAGATTAAATTTTTGCACTCCACACCTTGTGAGACCGAATCGACAATGCGAACATATTAGGGTGGGTGTATGAATGCTAGTGGAGGTGTCTTTTCAATGGCCAAGTGTTTTGATCCTGTAATGTCAAAAATTACATACCCTTAATTTCACATTATTTCTCAAACTCACTTTAGTTTCCATTCCCATAACATGTTCTAGGACCATTTGGACTTAACCTTGGCCTCCTTTCCTTGCATCGAAGTTTGCCAAGAATATGTACTAGAGCATTATTCTCATCACTAGCCTCGACAAACATGCCAAATTTGATATGATTCACCCTAGACACTAGCACAATGCATAGACGCATTGGCATCTTGTGTCGTATAGCACCTCGTAACATGCATTACTCTTGTATGTTTCCACCTCATAATGTCACCCGACAATTGTAACATCCTTGCAGATGCACCTTGCTATCTTTAGTCTATACTTAGCCAAATCCCTAATAGAAGATAAGGACAATAAAAAGTCCTATTTTCACATGTGATAGGATCTTCCTTCTAGCTCTCTTTCTCCATCTTCAACTCTACAACTTTCATTTTAAAATTTCTCCAAGTTCTCATTGTTATTGTGCAAGTTACAAGTTTTATGAAAATAATAACTTTCATTATAGAAGCGAAGGATTCTCCCAAGTATTCCTCTGATATTTCTTCTGTAAATCATTGAAAGTATTTTTAGTAGGAAGCAAGTAGTAGGTTGCTCCTTGAAGATCTTCCTCAAAGTCCAAATTGCCATAAACATGGTAGTGAATCCCTTGGTGTTTTTTTATCATAATCCTATTAAAATAATTTTCTTTGTTGTCCTGTTTCTTTATCATTTTGTTGATCCTATTGCACAAGAGGAGCAACAAAAATATCTCTATTATTATCCAAGCAAATCCCCTTTTTACCTCTTGGAAATCCATTGGTGTAGACCACCACCATTTTTATCAAATCCGTATGTTAGGCCTAGTATTATTCCTTGTAGACCAGGGAGATACTCCTAGCATTTTGTCACTACATCCTAATTCCTAGATGCACATAGGATAGGAGCACACACCTTTTATCTCTCTTTATCATCTTGCTATCCATGTAGGTTGGAATACCAAATCGGGGGTTGTACCACTCTTGGCAAGTTCCTAAACAACCCAATCATACTTTTCTCCCTTCAACTATAAGTATCTAGAAAGTGCTCAATTGCACAGAGGTTTGGTTATGTTTTTCTTATCTTTTCTCTAGGATCTAACTGTATCATTTCGTTTCTAATTTTATTTTCATCATTGGGATAATACGCTTGTTTTCCTTTGTTCTTGATGTGCAAGTTTAGCTAGAGGTTGTACATGTTAAACTAGAATTGTTGGGAAGATGTAAAACATTTTGGACTACATATGTTGATCATACTATTCCACATAGACAAAAATGCAAAGTGCAGACGTCCATGCAAAATGCTAGCATCTGAGGCCAAAACTTCTAGCTTTTAGCACCAGGTTCTAATTTATATTCTATTCTAGTTTCTAAATTCCTTTATGTAAAATCAATCATATTAGTCTATTATTTATAAACTTAGATGAATCCTAGACAGTTTTAATCTAGTTGAAAATAAGCTTTATTAAGTGTTGAATAGGAATTTTATAACACTTTTTCCCTATTACAGATCCTTTCAAGTTACATCAAACTGTGAGTCTTTTAAGAGCTATAAGACAAAAAAGATGCCAAACTTTGGCCTGATTGTTCTCTCAAACCATGGCACCTAGGAATGTCTTATTTGCATATAAAGGTGGATGTTGGGTCCACCTACAAATATCTACCTTGGTTTTTTCTAACTCAAATTTGTTAGCCAATGGTGGTGACAAATACAATGTTGCAAAATGCTTCAGTTTTATTCAATGAAATGGTTCTAGGAGTGAAATTTTACATTCTGCACCTTGTGGGACCAAACCGACAATGCCAACATGTTGGGGTGGGTGGGTGAATACTAGTGGAGGTGTCTTTTTTATGCCCAAGCATCTTGATCCTTTTGGGCTACATTAGACTGAAAGAGTCTCTTAAGAACCCTAAGACTAAAAATGTGTCAAACTTTAATGTAGTGATTCTCAGAATCCGTGGCACCTAGGAATTTTTTGTTCACACCTACATGTGGATGTTGAGTCCGTCTACAAAAGTCTATCTTAGTTTCCCTCAACTCCAAGCCATTTGATCATTTTAACAATGAATGCATTCTTGCAAAATGTCTCATTTGCATTTAGTGTAAGGGTGCCAATAACTATATTTTTTCTTTTGCATCTTGTGGGACTGAGTTGCTAGTGCCAAGACATTAGGGTGGGTGAATGCTAGTGGAGGCCTTATTTCATTCCTCGGGTCTCTCGATCCTTTCAGGCTGCATCAGACCAAGAAAGTCTCTTAAGAGCCCTAAGACTAAACAAGTGTCAAACTTTAACACAATGATTCTTTGAATCCATGGCACCTAGGAATGTTCTGTTTGCACCTATAGGTGGATGTTAAGTGTTAGAAATTAGGATCTTAGGATACTAATCATTATAAACAAAATATAAAATAAATATAAATGAGAATTATACAAGCATAGATATAACACGTTACACAAGATATACACGGGGAAAACCCTTTCAGGTAAAAAACCCATAAAGCATCATTTTATTAAAACACTTACAAAATATAGTCTATTAAGAAATAGACTAAACTTGGGGATATACTCCTCTACATACTTCCACATGGCCAATAATACCTTATGTGTATAGTGATATAATTCACTATAAAACTCCAAATTTCCACACCTCTCAAATGAGAGAGAACCTCCTTAAATATACGAGAAGGGGTTGCTAAATAACTAAAAGGGTATTAGTCACACCCATTCAAAGAAACCATTTGTAAATAATTAATAATCTAATAGTTATTAGATTATTAATTATTAAATGGTATATGCATTATAACATAAGGTTTTATAACCTTACATTAGAACATTATATAAATGTTATAAGGGTATGATCCCTAATGACATTATGTTCTAAAATTAAGTCTGTCTACATAATCCTATCTTAGTTTTTATCAACTCCAAACCATTTGACTGTGCTAACAATGAACACATTCTTGCAAAATGCCTCATTTATGTTAGTGTAATAGTGCCAATAGCCATATGTTTTCTTTCACACCTCATGGGCTTGAATGCTAGTGGATGCCTCATTTCATTCCCTAGGTCTCCTAATCCTTCTAGATTACATTGGACTGCGAGAGTCTCTTAAGAGCCCTAAGACCAAAAAGTTGCCAAACTTTGGCCCAATTGTTCTCTCAAACTATGGCACCTAGAAATGTTTTTTTTACACCTACATGTGGATGTTAGGTCCATATACAAAATCCTATCTTAGTTTCCATCAAATCCAAACCATTTGTCTATGTTGACAATGAATGCATTCTTACAAAATACCTCATTTGCATTCAATGTAAGTGTACCAATAGCCATTTTTTTTCCTCCACACCTCATGGGATTGAAACAAAAATACTAACACATTAGGGTGGGTGGATGAATGCTATTAGAGGTCTTATTTTGTTCCTAAGTCCTCTCGACCGTTCTAGGCTACATTAGACCAAGAGAGCTTCTTAAGAGCCATAAGACCAAAAATGTGTCAAACTTTGACATAATGATTCTCAAAATCTATGGCACCTAGGAATGTTTCATTCACACCTATAGGTGGATATCAGGTCTATCTACAAAATGCTATCTCAAATTTTCTCAACTCTAGATTGTTTACTTGTGCCAACAATGAATTCAGTCTTACAAAATGTCTCATTTGTGTTTAGTGTAAGGGTACCAATAGCCATAATTTTTTCTTATACACCTAATGGGTCTGAAATGACAATGCCAACATGTTGAGGTGCATGAGTGAATGCTTGAAGGCCTCTTTTTATTCCCTAGGTCTTCTGATCCTTCTAGGCTACATCAAACTGATAGTCTCTTAAGATCCCTAAGACCAAAAAGGTGTCAAAATTTGATGCAACAATTCTCAAAATCCATGGCACCTAGGAATGTTTTGTTTGGACCTTCAAGTGGATGTTGGGTTCATCTATAATAGCCTATCTTAGTTTCCATCAATTCTAGACTATTTGACTATGTCAACAATGAATGCATTCTTACAAAATGCCTCATTTACATTCTTTATAAGGGTGCAAAGAGCCATATTTCTTCTTCTGCACCTCATGGTACTAAATGGATAGTTCCAACACATCAGGGTGGGTAGGCAAATGCTACTAGAGGCCTCATTTCATTCCTTAGGCCTCCTAATTCTTCTGGGCTACATTAGATTGAGAAAATCTCTTATGAGCCCTAAGACCAAAAAGGTGTCAAAATTTGATGCAACATGTTGTGCCTTGCACACACGCCCCATTTTACCAAATGGAGACCCCCTTCTTTGCTTTGGCTTGGAGTCTTAACCTTTCTTCCTTATGACAACGAGAAGGTGAAATAGTGCTTAGAGTGCAGGATTTGTTTCAAATTTAGACATACCATATGTTGAGATTGTTTGATGCCTTTGGTGATTGATTTGGAGGAGTCTTGATTGGGTTTGTGCTTAAGAAGTAGCCATTTGTTGCCTTTTGTGTTGAAATTGGGTGTTACTAAAGTTTGTGCTAAAATCTTGTGCCACTGGATATAGTCTTTGAAATTGCTTCTGCAGGAGGTGTCATGTTGGAATTCCTAGTTTTCTTGCCTTAGAGCTTCAAAATCATGTCAAAATTCATAACAGTCCACTAAGGGTTCCATAAGTCTTCACCCTAACACATGTTCCTAATACCCTGAAATTAGCTAAGTCTGATGTCCTGAAACCTTGAAAAACTGACTAAGTCTGAAATCTGGGGGATCCTCAAAAATCTAGAATCTACATGTTAAATCACATGGATCCAGGACCTATCTCAAACATCCTGGCTATATATTTCAAAATATTTAAAGTATAGGAAATTATATATATTTTTAAATATACTATCAGCGAAGATTTTCCAAAATCTGGTGGAAAAAATGACTCTTATTGCATATTGTGCTAATATCTAGTGTCACTGGATATCAACGTTGGACCCCCTTTTGGACACTTAGCACTAAAAATCACTCCAACAGGATAGCGATAAAAATCGCGCTCACAGGACATGTCCATCGGCACCCCAAACCCTCGCAATCTACTTGAGGCAAAAATCCCTGCTGATGAAGTTAGCGCAAAAAATACATTGCACGAGATTTACGCTAAAAAGTGCCTCAATCGGATATGTTCAGCAGGGGTCAATTTCTGCGCCGATCCGGTTGAAGGCAAAAGTTCTGCCAGAAGTATTAAAAGGGGTCTGCGCTAAAATTAACTGCAACATGATTTATCCAGTAAAGCCTTAAAACCTCGCTTGTCTAGTAACCCATGAAATCCCCACCAAGGCATTCAAGTGAACTTAGCGCTGAAAATGACCTCTATGGGATATGTCCAGTGACCCTCAAAATCCCTGCTTTTTACCAATTTGGCCTAAAAACTAATTTTTTCAAGGTGCAAACTGGATTTTAATGGTGGATTTGAATTACACATCCATTTATTACATCATGATGAGAATTTTTAGCATTTTAGGGTGGATTTTGATCATGTTTTGCATCAATTAATGCCACTGCACTTGAATGTCCAATACCCCCCAAAATCCCGCTTTTTGTAAAAAAAACTATAAAAACATGAAACAAATGTCTCCAAATGGATCCTAATGGCCACAAAAACCTCCTAGATCATTATATTAGCCAAATGGGTACTTGAAAATGGTAAAAAACTTAGAAAATCATGTGAAAATCACTAGATTTATGGAGTTGTTCATAAGGAAACAACATTGACATTGAGCTGTTCTGGACTGATCCGTGGCTGCAAATGGACATATCCTTATTTAAATTGATGGAAAATAATTTTTTATGATGAAATTGATGCTTGGCATTGTGAATTACAGGTTTGAGAGGACAAATGAGCTAACTGGAGTTATTTTGGAGGGATGCAAACTCAAAGGTGTAGTGCTGACCTGAATATGCAGAATCTTCATTTTGTCAACCACATCGCTGTTGCACATGCAAGAGGAAGTTAGTATGATGTCCAAGATGATGGAAATAAGTCCCAGGATCTTGAAGACACTACAAATCATGCCCACATCACTGTTGTTCCTGTAGATCATGTTGAATGTCCAAGACTTGTTCACAGCTGTCTACAACTGTCCCAGTCATCTAGTCATGCAATGTTGATCCAGCTAGCATCCAGTTGGATATATCTTCATCAAGAACGTGCCACATAATCTTCTTGACTTGTCAACACATTGGAAAAGTCATTTGTCCCATTAGACAACTCAAAAAGTTGCTATTTCATCTCGTTCTCATGAGCTAAAAAGTTGTAATTTTGTCTTTTTCCTACAAGACAAAAGCAAATATGGGATTGTAACTACCCACCGACCAAATTAAATGCCATGTAATCTAGACCATTGGTGTTGGTTTGATCCTCACCATCCATTGAAAAACTCGGTATGCTTGCCTCTCCATATTAAGGCAACATCTCTCATTGTAAAGGTTATAAGGGAAAGCACTAAAGAAAAGATTGTTGAAACTTTGCCATTTTTATGAATCAAAAACAAAATTTCATTTGCCTCTGCCATATGAGTTTATTTTATCGGTTGGATATGGTTATCATGGTTCCTCTTCATCTTTCCAATTAGTTATTCAGTTGTAGTTGTGGTTAATTATTCATATATTTGATGGATTTCCTGTCCATAGCATTAATGGCTTGTTGATTGTATGTCATTGTGCATGGTTAGTCTGGGCACATTTCATATGAGCTGAGTTCGATTGTGTGATTTCATGGGGCTGTGCTAGGAATTGGGTGTTTGATGAACCCTCCATAATTTTAAAATCATTACATTTCCTTAGAAGATTGCACAATCTTTGTGGCATTGTGGGTTGCCTAGATAAATAGGGATTTGTTTATTGTTGGGAATCTATCTATTTGGTTATTGATCATTTCTACAATTGTCTATAAGATTTCTTATCCCCCTCTCTCTCTCCCTTTCCTTTTGGTTTTGAGAAACATTACATTGATTATTTGTTGATAAATTTTAGACTTCACAGTCTGCATCACCTAGGGTTTCTGCATTTACATTGCTGCCATCTTTTCACGAACCCTATGTTATATGTAAGTCCCCTTGTTGGTACAACTAAAACATATCCACTGAAGTTATTCGTGCAAGCTAAGACTTAGCTGTATAAACCTTGGGGCAGTCTTATATAGGATAGGATACCTTTTTCAAGAGAGATGAGATACCTTGTATTTCATCTACATTGTTGCGTGCTAAAACCACCATCAACACAACGATTCTTAGAATCCATAACACCTAGGAATGTTTTATTTACACCTACAGGTGGATGTTAAGTCTATCTACAAAATTGTATCACAGTACTCAAATTTAGACCATTTTCCCATGCTACAATGAATGCATTCTTGTAAAATTCCTTATTTGTGTTTAGCGTAAGGGTGCCAATAACCATATTTTTCTTCCACAACTCATGGGACCGATCGACAATACTAAAATGTCAAGGTGGGAGGGTGAATGCTACCAAAGGACTTGTTTCATTCTACATGTATCCTAATCCTTCTGGGCTACATCAGATCGAGAAAGTCTCTTAAGAACCCTAAGAGCAAAAATTTGTCAAACTTTGACACAAAAATTCTCAAAATTTGTGGCACCTAAGAATGTTTCATTTGCACCTACATGTGGATGTTAGGTCTATATACAATAGCCTATCTTGGTTTCCCTCAAATATAAAATATTTGACTGTGTTGATAATGAATGCATTATTGTAAAATGCCTCATTTGTGTTCAGTGTAAGAGTGCCAATAGTCATATTTTTTCTTCTGCACCTCATGGGATTGAACTAATAGTGCCAACATGTTGGGATGGGTGGGTAAATGCTATTGGAGTTCTCATTTTGTTTCCTAGATCTCTAAATCCTTTCAGGTTACATTAGACCAAGAGAGTATCTTAAGAGCCTTAAGACCAAAAAGGTGTCAAGCTATATATCATTGAACTTGGCAATCATAATGACATAATATTGTTGTAGAATGTTGGCACAACTTACCTACACACTACTAAGTATAATACAATTATACTTGTGTTAAAGACACAACTCACCTAATACCTTGAGTTCTTCAATAAGAGTACCCATTAACTTAAACCACTAAACTCTTCCTTGCACAACCCATTCAATTATGGTTATCATAGCATGCACATGATAATTGGGAGCATGAGTTAGGTGGCCCCCATAATCCATGCCTAACTCCATTCTCACAGCAATGTGTGTGAACTCGACCACACACAAAGTAGGATGGAATTAACTAGGAATTGTTGATGGTGGTTTTAGCACGCAACAACGTAGGTGTGATTGCTGGTCTCACACCTCTCTTGAAAAGTATCTTACCCTAGGTAAGACTACTCCAAGGATAATACAGCTAGGTCTTAGCTTGCTTGGAATCTCTCAATGGTTATGTTCTAGCTGTACCTACAAGGGGTCTTACATGCAGTCTGCAAATCTTCAAGGTTGAGACAACAAATACACATAAACCCTACTATGATTTTCAGCTGATATACAAAGTGGGATGCTGCTGAAACTTTCTACTTTAACAACTAAACAGTGGTTTTAAAGAAAATGCAAAAGATTTAGGGTTTAGAAGGAATCCTAAGTGACATTCACAATGCAAGGGTTATCTTTAGTAGACAAATATTCCAGACTTCAAACCAGTTCTCTGAGTTACCAAACTGAAATGGGTGTTACAGTGCTGCAGAAAACGGTGCTATCTTCAATGGAAGTCGAAAGATTTTCAGACCACATTCAGTCGTTAAATACCCAATAAATGGCACAACTTAACTCATAAAATGAAGTTGAACTTTAGCATAAATAATAAGCCCAGGCTAACTTTACACAGTTATTTACCATCAGCAAATAACTAAAAGTATGGACTTGGAATATTCATCAAATACTGCAATAAACCATTAACATCATAAAAGCACAACTAATCTAACTATGGGAGAGCAAGAAGCAAACCATGAAGACCACAATGAATTGACACAAGATGTAAATTCTCAGAAATACCGCAGAAACTTGCTTTGTATTAACTCAAATGGCACAGAGTCAACAATTTGGCATCAAAATCTCTCTTACAAAAAGTGGAAATGGCAGCCCTTTATATAGAAAGCAGCATACCCTAGCCTTCTAATGAACGATGGAGATTAACTCAACACCGACGGTCCAGATTACATGGCATTTAATAAGATACATCAGTTTGTTACATTTTCGGATTTGCCTTTGTCTTGTAGGAAAAAGACAAAATACAGGTTGCAAATACATTGAATCTAGACAAAATGGATACCCATTTGGTTATACATGATGAAAAGTCAATTTTCAAGGCCTAATAAAGCCAAAATAGAGTCACATGACACTTAAAAACTTGAGCTGATGTGGATCCACGGGATTCCAAGTGCTGACTGGATGAAAAAGGAGTATTCGACACTTTATTAGTGAAGATATATCCAATTGGATGCTTTTTGGACTGATTCTTGATGACTGGCCTGCTGTGACAGTTGTATGCATGTCTTGGTGATCCGATCCAAGGTTATTTGAGTGGCATTTTGGGGAAAATATAAAAAATATAATTTTTGGTATTTTCTACATCGTAGTAAATTGCATTTTCAGAGGCCTTCAGAGCGGAATGGGGGCTCGAAACCTATCGACAGCTTGGCATTAAGCCTGAGTAGCCAGGCAGCTCAAACTAGACAACCGATTTATCTTTCCAACGAGTCCAAGAAGTTTAAATTCTGATAAAATAGTTAGGAGTTATGACCCTCGGACTGGATCACTAGGACATTGGACTGGATCTGCAGGAACAATAGTGATTTGGCATGATCTTCTATGTCCTTTAGCTCCTGAGACTCATCTTTATCATCTTGGACATTATACTGACTTCCTTTTGCATGTGCAGCAGCAATTCGGTTGATAGAATGTCGATTCTGCATCTCTGGATCAGTACTGCATATCCATGTGTACATCCTTCCAAGACGGCTCTAGTTGGCTCCTTTGTGCTCTTGGACCTACAATAAACACAACCAAGCATCAATTTCATCATAAACAAGTCATTTTCCATCAATTTGGATCAAAACATGTCCATTTGCAGTCACGAATCAGTCAAAAACAACTCATTGTCAATGTCACCTTCTTGTAAACAACCTCTTAAATCTAGTGATTTTTGCATGATTTTCTGCATTTTTCATCATTTTTGAGTACCCATTTGGCCAATATATTGATCTAGGAAGTTTTTGTAGTTATTAGGATCCATTTGCAGACTTTAATTTCATGTTTTTCTAGCATTTTCTGTAAAAAGCGGGATTTTTGGGGTTGTCAGACCTTAGCGCGGATTTTGGGGTTGTCCGACCTTAGCGCGGATTTTGGGTCCATTCGACCTTAGCGCGGATTTTGGGGTTGTCTGACCTTAGCGCGGATTTTGGGGTTGTCCGACCTTAGTGCGGATTTTGGGGTTGTCCGACCTTAGCGCGGATTTTGGGTCCGTCTGACCTTAGCGCGGATTTTGGGGTTGTCCGACCTTAGCGCGGATTTTGGGTCCGTCTGACCTTAGCGCAGATTTTGGGGTTGTCCGACCTTAGCGCGGATTTTGGTCCGACTGACTTAGCGGTGGCTTGGAAGGAGGTCGGTTGGAGGCAAATTTAGCGCAAAGGTCGGTTGGAGGCTGTTTTAGCGCTTTTTGCAGCAGGAGGTGTTTTTAGCGCCAGATTTTGAATTGGTCAGGGTGAAAGTATATTTAAAAATATATTTAAGTATATACTTTAAATATTTTTAAATATACTTTCAGGATGTTTGAGATAGGTTCCAGAGCCATAGGATTTCATATGCAGATTCTAGAATTTTGAGGTTCTACCAGATTTCAGACTTAGCCATTTTTCAGGATTTTCAGGATTTCAGACTTAGCCAAATCAGGGCTTCAGGAACATGTATCAGGGTGAAAGCTTATGGACCCCTTGGTGAAATCTAATGGAATTTGACATGATTTTGCAATTATAAGATCTGGAAACTATGAATTTCAACATGAAACATCCTACATAAGCACCTTCAAGGTCAACATCCCGTGACATAGGTTTTTAGAGCAAAGTACAATAACACCTAATCCCAATGCAGAAGGCAACAAATGGCTATTTTTTAAGCACAAGACCACTCAAGACACTTCCAAATCAATCATGAAAAACATCAACTGACTCCACACATGTGAAATACCCAAATCTGTAACAAGTCATGCATTCTAAGCACAAATTCACCTTCTCATCATCATAAGCAAGAGAGGTCTAGACTCCAAGCCAAAGCAAAAGAGGGGGTCTCCATTTGTCAAAATGGGGCGTGTGTGCAAGGCACAACAGGAATGACTAAACATCTTGTAAGATTAGTAAAATAAATGACAAGATCCTTTACTCTTTTAAATACAACATTGACCATTACTGCTTATCATAGGTTCAACTTGACAAATCAAAAAACACTAAAAGTTATTGTTTCAACTCTTAACAAGATTGTAGACTAATTGTGTTGGTAGTTAGTGGGTTGGGTAGTTAGTAAGTTGAATGGCTTTATAAAGCCATAGAATGTAATCATTTGTGTGTCGAAGATGAATGACTGATTATTGTGTTTGAGCCTCTGTCTCTTTGTTTTGTAATTTTAATATGGTATCAGAGAAGGTGTCTTGGATCTCTCTGGTCACCCTCCATTCGCTTGTCTTTCCTTCTCCAATACAATTCTCAATGATGATGCAGGGTGGACCATGTGCAAATCTGTTGGCTTCATCATCCATCTACATTTCATTCTTAAATTTTATCAACACAGGCATAGTGCGGACCACATACAAATCTATGACATTCATCATCCATCTGCATTTGGTTTCTCTTCTCTCCCCATCTCGTTCCTTCATTTGGTTTCTCTCCTCTCTCCATCTTGTTCACTCTTTTCATAGTTTTCACTCCATTTTGTTCATTTTCATATAAAAAAAGAAGATTTAAAAAAAAATATATGTTCAAAGTTGCAGAAATCTTTGGTGTTGCTGAAAGTTTTTATACCAGTCTCACTAAAATAGTGATATCTTTCTCATTTTGTAACGAAATTTAGAAATTTAATTTTTTTCAAAAGATGATAAAGAAGAGAACAAAACCAAGAAATAGTTTGAGAATTATATTAATATTTAATGAGTAGTTCAATGTAGAATGTAGAGGTGAAATTGTATTATTTTTTCAACATTGTATAAATGGAGAAATAAGGATTTTGGAGCCATAAGGGTGTAATAGTTTTTGTAATTGCACATTGTAATTGGATGCATTATTGATAGAAACTGACATCCAAAGAAATTTTTTCATCGAAGGGGGGGAAATATGAGACATGTCAATTGTCGATATTGCAACACTAGAATAAAGTGCCCATGTCAGCACCAAAGGGGGGTGTTAGGAATTATTAGTGCATGGCAAAAAATAATGTAATAAATAATAAATTAACATATATTAGGTGTTAGTTTATAGTTGGTTATTAGTTGTGTGTTGGTAGTTAGTGGTTTGGGTAGTTAGTAAGTTGAATGGCTTTAAAAAGTCATAGAATGCAATCATTTGTGTGTTGAAGATGAATGACTAATTGTTGTGTCTGAGCCTTTGACTCTTTGTGTCACAATTTCAATACTAATAAGGTGCAAAAACAAGATGCAAGCACTCTATGCTTTTAGTTTGTCACTAGTGTTAGTCTTAATGTTGATAGTTTCCATAGGTTGCAAACATATTCATATTTAATTTGAGAAGAAAATTGATATGTTCTTTATGTCATAAATCTCATTGAACACAATAAGTGCTCAACTAAGAATCCAAAACCAAAATTAAACTATGTAAATTGACTTATTTTATGTTAATCCTTGAAATCAAGCAATAACTCATGCTAATTTATTACTTAGTTTCCACATGGTCTTTATCTTTTAAGGTAGTTATGACAATTTTTTGATTATACACATAATGATACATCTAAGTCACAAACCACAAGCAAACTATCTCCATGCTTTGACTTAGCTACCACTACGTTTTAGTGTTGTTAGATGAATACATGCAATAATCTTAAGTTTAAAGTGAGTGTTAAAACCATTTAAAACAATCTTAAGTTTGAAGTGAGTGTTAAAACCAACACTTAAAACATTTATGATCACTCCCAAAAATAAGTTTAATCTTAAGCCTTATTATTTGAACCATTCTCAAACAATTTAAACCATTTAAGTCATCAATACAAACAAAATATTTATATATTGATCTCAATAAGTCCATTAAGGTATACATAATGTCATGAAAATGTCATATAATGTCATAAGGCCTACAATGCCATATCAGAATACAATGAATGTATAAACAAAGCCATATAGGCATACAATGATATACATTGGTAAAACACAAATGTATGCATACAAAGCCATATAGGTGTACAATGATATACATTGGCAAAATACAAATCTACACCTACATGTTGTGAAGGCATACAACAAAAATGTTCAAACGTAGAAACTATGGAGTGTCATGGAACAATTGACGACTCTTGGTTTATCGAGAAGATGAAGAACCAATATCATAATTGACATCTCCCCTCCACTAACTAGACCTCCTCTTAAAACTTTTTTGTAGTTCCACTTATTAATACAATTAAATAATATATACATGAATATAGAAAATATGAAATATATAATGGCATAAGTAAATAATCACTTACCACAAGCTAATGATCCTACTCAATCATCTGCTACTTCTCTTCATTCACGTGAGGGACAGGTGCATGAAGTGGAGTTGTGACTTATGACAAGCATGAAGAAGAAAATTAGACTAAAGATGAATATCATTTATTTACTCTAAATGATGTGAGATAAAACAACAAATACATAATGACATTTACATTACTGGCTCATACCTTTGTCAAAGGTATTGATAACAAAATTGCCGCAACAATGCCCATCTCCATTGTTCCATGAATATCAAGAGTCTGTACTAATGTCATCAAATAAAAATAGGAACAATGTTATTTGACCAAAATCTACATAACATTATTTACGTACATAATGATTAAAAATAGTAAAACTTACCTCAATAAGATATTTGACTACTACCAACAACATGTCATGATGTTGGAGGTCCAACTCCACTTGTTCATTTTCAAATTGTCATTTTAAGATTACCATTGATATATGACACAAAATTTCACATGTAGTATATTTACTATTTTGTTACAAATTACATACCTATGGACTTGACATGCCCACATAAGCATACGATGAAGGGATGACAAATGCAGTATGCATACTTTGGATACATACAATTTTTTACATTAATTTTCATTCATAATGGATTAATATAGTTAATTGTAGATTTCAATAGTAAATATATTAAATTGCACAACCTTATTAAAAATTACCTGTCGGTCAATGCCAAAGGTCACATCCAACAACTCATTGGTCAAGACCATACTATTCAATATAGATGTATCATGTGCCCAACCACGTGTAGCATACTCCTCAAAGTGTGGAGCATCCTTTTTGACATGTGTACCAACATCATGGCCATGTACATCTTGTGTTGTATACCTCAACAAAAAATCCTTGGACCCATAATCACATGTAGATCCAAAAGCATGACAAATGTGTGGTGATCGTCGATTCCTAGAAGGCTCACCCTCATCACCCTATGAAATAAAATTTCTATGAGCTATAACAAGGTCTATGTGAGGGAATTTATGGATTGCAGGGTATCCACCTCAACACTCTCCTTCATAGTGGAAGGGACTATGATATGCTGAATAGATTGGTGGGTCTTGGGCATAATGTGTCCCTCTCTATCCTATATAGAGCCTTTACCTCTGCCCTAAAAATTATTGAAAGGAAGAAAGGTGTGTGGAAAATGCTTCCTACACTAATCTAATGAGGGAAGTAGTATGCAAATTCTTTTAAATCTTTATAGTTACAGTGTTTATAATAGAGATATAGCAACAAAACATACACACAGAAAAGATAGACACAAGATATACCGTGGGGAAAACCCTTTCGGGAGAAAAACTCCACACTCCAAAACATGCACAATGTATTATCAAAACTATAATGGTTTACAATACACTTGCAATGCAAGTATTTACAGGAGTCTTCAACACTCGTATCTGGAGTTATTTCGGTAGCATAACAGTAACTATCAAAAAACTATTCAACACTCCACTCCATGCACCTATTTTATAGAGATATGAAGCAAGAATGGAACCTTCTAGAGGTTTGGCATCCAAGAGGCCATATGGCACAATATCCAATGCCTCTTGCATGCAAACACACTTGTCTACATCAAAGAAAGATGCCTTACAACCTCTTACAGCTGTAAGAAGAATCTGTCATTCTTATAGGACTTACAATTGTAAGAGAATTGTCATAAATGACTATATTTAGAATATGCTCTTACAACTTGTCCTTATCCTTCCTTGGACGTCCAACTTTGACCTTTTCTCCATGCAAAGATGCCTTACAACACTTGTCCAACCTGTCATAGAATCTGGTCCTTATGCGTTATATTTTGTCATAGGAATCTGTCATATGTCATAGGAATCCATCATATGTCATAGGAATCTGTCATAAGGACTTACACACCTTACAACTAGCCAACACATGTCACAAATGTCCTATCCCAAGGTAGAACACCCGCATCCTCATGTGAGGACAAAAATACATCCTTGTCACCTTCCATGCCACCTCCCAATAATTGACAACTCACCATGTCAAATTTACTAGATGACGGAGCACGATAAACAAGAAAATTACGACATAGTAAAAAATATTTACCACAGTAAAAAATCAATGCTAGGATATTACCAAGGTTGAGACACCTTAATTCCGAACATTCTCCCACTTGTCGAATACCTTATGAGAACCAATAGAATAACAAGATTTAACTTCTAGAGGCCAAGAGGCCCATAGACTCCGAACACCATATGAACTTATCAATGCCCACTGGTTTCGTCAATGCATCCGCAACATTCTTCAAAGTGTCTATCTTCTCCAATATCACCTTCCCATCCTCTACAATGTCTCACACAAAATGAAACTATACATCAATATGCTTTGTTTTGGCATGGAAAGTTGGATTCTTTTCTAAGCAAATCGCACTCTGACTGTCACAACAGATAATAATCTGTCCTGCATCAACACCAATATTTGAATATAATCTCTTAAGCCAAATGGCTTCCTTGCAAGCATGAGTAGCTTCCATATACTCTTCTTTTGTCATGGACAAAGTGACCACAGGTTGCCGCTTACTCATCCAACTAATTGCACCACCGAACATAGTAAACACGTAAGCACTTGTGGATATCCTACTGTCAATGTCACCTGCCCAATCAGAATCCACAAATCCACAAATACTAACAAAACACGGAGGTCCTATAGGATGACCATGATAACATAGGGAATACTTGGAAGTACCCTGCAAATATCTAAACACTCGCTTTACTGCATCCCAATGTACCCGTCCAAGATTAGCCATAAATCGACTAAGGACTCCCATTGCTTGGGCAATGTCTGGTCTTGTGCAGACCATAGTATACATCAAACTGCCAACATCACTAGCATAAGGTACTCTACTCATGTCCTCCACCTTAGAAGGAGACTTTGGACAATCATTAACATATAACTTTGTCCCCAAAGAAATAGGAACACATAATGGTCTACAATCTGTCATGCTGAATCTATCCAACACGGTCTTCACATACTTACTCTGGCTTAACCAAAGTTTTCTATTAGCTCCGTCTCTTCTGATTTCCATTCCCAAAATGTACCTGGCTGCCCCTAAATTTTTCATTTCAAACTGTGCTGACAACTGAGACTTCAAATTAGAAATCATATTCTTACCATTCCCAATTAACAACATATCATCAACATACAATGCAATAATGAGAATGCGATCATTGTCAAATTTGTAATATACACAATGATTTGATTTCGACCTCAGAAATCCAATGGACAACACAAAGGCATCAAATTTCATATACCACATCCTAGGAGATTGCTTCAAACCATACAAAGACTTCTTCAACTTGCAAACCAAATTTTCTTTACCTTTTTCTATGTAATGCTCTGGCTGTGACATGTAAATCTCCTCCTCCAAATCACCATGAAGGAATGTTGTCTTCACATTCATCTGTTCCACCTCTAAGTCATAAGCTGCTGCAAGAGATAACATGAACCAAATAGATGTCAGCTTTGCAATGAGAGAGAAAATTTCACCATAATCAATCCCCTTCACTTGTGAGTACTCCTTCGCAACCAATCTAGCCTTGTACTTTTCAACACTACCATCTACACCAAATTTCTTCTTGAACACCCATTTACAGCCAACGGGTTTCCGTCCTTCAGGCAAAGGCACCAAGTCCCAAGTTTTGTTTTTCTTGAAAGAAACCATCTCATCTTCCATGGCCTCCTTCTAGGAACCTGCATCTTTCATGCCCATAGCCTCTGTGATAGTTCTAGGCTCATCAATGTTAGTAAGCAAGGCAAAAGCACAACTAGAATCAAGCAATGAATAACCAAACCTATCAGGTTGCTTCTTTGTTCGTGTAGACCTCCTCAAAAGCTGATGTTGAGGTTCTGCTTCTTCTTCTGAGCTCTCCTCATCATCAGGTCTCACAGGGTCTGTCAGTTCAGTCTTCTCAGGGGTAGAAGGAAACTAAACCACATCCTCTTTCTTTTCTTTCTCTTCTGGCTATAGAACAACGGAAGAAGGTGTTAGCTCTCTGAAAATAACACTTTTGCTATACAACACTTTTTCGGCCACAGGATCCCAAAGCTTGTACCCTTTCACGCCGACACCATAGCCAATGAAGATACACTTAATAGTCTTGTTTTCTAATTTTGATCTCTTCTCCCTAGGCACATGAGCATATGCCTCACAACCAAAAACATGAAGATGTCTTATTGAAGGCTTCTTACTAGACCACACCTCCATGGGTGTCTTACCAACAAGAGCTGATGTAGGAGACCTATTTACCAGGTAGCAAGCAGTAGCAATAGCTTCAACCCAAAACTTTTGTTCGAGGCCAGATCCACTAAGCATACTCCTAGCCTTCTCCATCAGTGTCCTGTTCATCATCTCTGCAACTCCATTTTGCTACAGGGTGTATGGAGTTGTCTTATGTCTTTCAATCCCATGCTCTTTACAGAACTTATCAAATTCTGTGGAACATAACTCACCACTGTTGTTATTTCTCAATCACTTAATCTTTTTACTAGTATGATTCTCAACAAAAGCTTTAAACTCTTTGAATCGACTAAAGACTTCAGATTTGCTTCTGAGAAAATAAATCCATGTCCTTCTACTATAATCATCTATGAAAGATACAAAATATACAGATTTAGAGATCGAAGGAACATTAATTGGACCAAACACATTAGAATGAATAAGATCCAATACACCAGAAGACTTATGAGAACTTGAGTAAAACTAAACACAATTTTTCTTTCCATATATACAATGTTCACAAAAGTCAAAATCAAGATTACAATCATCTAACCCCTCAACAAGGTTTTTATTTTTTAGGGTTCTAAGACCCTTCTCACCAATGTGGCCAAATCTCTTATGCCATAACATTATCTTCTCAGTAGGAAGCTTGACTTCCAAAGCATGAGCACCCTTAGGTACCCAAAATGCACTACCATCAGAATTTGATACAACAGATCTTTTTGCTGCTGGTTCCAATGGTGGAGATGAAGTGACTGCAACTCTTTTCTTCAAGTCAAAAGAACTATTGCACTCTGAAGTGCATGCCTCTAGCTAAAACAAAGTACTTCTCTAAGTACCCTTCGCAAGCACCATAGCTCCTCTATGAAAGGAAGCTAGGTGAGCAGAAATCGCTTCCTACACTAATCTAATGAGGAGAGATGAATGCAAATTCATTTTAATCTTTACAGTTACAGAATGTTAAACACAACAATGGAGATATTGCAGTAATACACAACACAAGAATGTAAGACATAAGAGAGAGAGACAAGATATACATGGGGAAAACCCTTACGGGTGAAAAACCCCACACTCCAAAACCTACACAATGTATTATCTAAACAACAAGGTTTACAACACACTTGCAATGCAAGTCTTTACAGGAGTCTTTGACACTCATATCTGGAGACAAATTGGTAGCATAACAGTACCTGTCAATCACATAATACATCTCCTCTCAAAGCACCTGCTTAAATAGAAGTTTACAAGGAAAAAATGAACCTTTCTTAGAATGGGCATCCAACTTGGCCTCATGGCCCAAAACCCTCACCTAGGGACACTTGTCCAATCCTGCAGCATGGTCCTGACACTTGTCATATCGCCCCATCCCAATATGGTCACCTATTCCCAAGTTGGGCAATGACAGATGCTCTTACGTATCTTACGACCGTCATAGAATCCGTCATATCGACAATACTTACAGCTGTAAGAGAATCTATCATACACTGACTAAAAATAGCATATTCTCTTACAACATGTCATAACCCTCCTTGGGGCACCCAAAAATGCCTTCTTCCAAGATGCCTTGTGACACATGTCTTCACCTGTCATAGAACATTCCATTTATGACTCTTACGCGTCATAGAATCTATCATACGAATTTGTCATAACTGTTTCAGTTAAGATTCACTTACACACTAGTCAAAGTGCTGACACATGGCAAAATACCTCTACCACTGAGTGGGATGCCTATCTCCTCATGTGAGGACAAAATTACATGTGGTCACCTTCCACGTAGGATGACACATCACCGTGCCAACTCCCACAAGATGACGAAACATAACTTGCATCCAAAATACATTAATAGGCATTAAATAAATACATACAATAAATAAATGCAAGGAATTACCAAGGTTGAGACACCTTAATTCCCAACACTCTAGTCATCTTGCATCCTTCTTTCGAGAAGACAACCTACACACCTACATCATTCAATTTATTTACAAAAAGTAGGTTCCATGCCAAGCCTGGGATGTGCATAACCCTAGAGATCCTCTTCACTCGTCCATCAGGGAATCAGATTGAGACTCTTCCATGGCCAACAATCTTCAGATGAGAATCGTCACCAAGGTACACTCTTCCACCATCAAACTCTTCATACTTTGAAAACTAGTCTCGATGCGAGGTCATGTGAAAAGAGGCACCAGAATCAATCAGCCACACATCATTAGATGCATGGGTGGCCAAGACTACGATGAATGCATCACCATCATCTTGTGACTTGTCAGAATCTGAATATGAGACATTCTTCTTCTTTTTCTTTTTCTCTTCTTTGCATTCCTTTCGAAAATGTCTAGATTTACCACAGTTCCAACAAAGAGCCTTGGACTTTCTAGGAGATCTGGATCTCCCACGGGATTTGGATCTAGCCTTATCATCCTTCTTTTCCTTCTTTTTCTTTCCTTTTTCCTTGGATCTTCCACAAACCACAAGAGCTTCTTTGGCTGATTCAGAGGACTTCCTCTGCATCTCTTCAAATAACAACGAAGATACCACTTCATCCATTTTGAAAGTGGATGTGGTACTCCCAATAGCCATAACAATATGATCCCATGAGTCCAGCAAAGAACAAAGCAAGGTCATACAACGATCCTCCTCCTCCATCTTCACACCAACGGAAGTCATCTGTGTAGCTAACATGTTGAAAGCATTCAGGTGATCTGCAATAGATCCTCCATTCTCCATCCTTAGAGAATACAACTTCTTTCTTAGAAAAAGCTTGTTCACTAGGGATTTGGTCTGATAAACATCTCCCAACTTCTTCCAAAGTTCTTTCGTGGTCTTCTCCTCATGGACATTTAATAAGACAGAGTCAGCTAGATTGAGTCTTATAAGACTCTTAGCCTTCCGATCTTTGAGATCCCAATCAACTTGTGCCATTACAGTTGGTTTTACACTAGAAACAGTTTCCCATAGGTCTCGATCAACAACCATGTCTTCCATCTTAAGTTTCCACAACTCGAAATTAGTACCGTTAAACTTCTCCACCTTTAATCTTCCGGATGTGCCTACCATCTTCTTCCTGCAACAAGATTACAAAATACTCTACACAGACTCCCACTCAATCTAAGATCATTTCAAAAAACCCCTACCCAACAACTAGGACCAAAGGTGATCAAGCTCTGATACCAACTGAAAGGAAGCAAGGTGTGCGGAAAATGCTTCCTACACTAATCTAATGAGGGAAGTAGTATGTGAATTCTTTTAAATCTTTATAGTTACAGTGTTTATAATAGAGTTATAGCAACAAAACATACACACATAAAAGATAGACACAAGATATACCATGGGGAAAACCCTTTCGGGAGAAAAACCCCACACTCCAAAACCTACACAATGTATTATCAAAACTATAATGGTTTACAATACACTTGTGATGCAAGTCTTTATAGGAGTCTTTGACACTCGTATTTGGAGTTATTTCGGTAGCATAATAGTACCTGTCAAATAACTATTCAACACTCCACTCCAAGCACCTATTTTATAGAGATATGAAGCAAGAATGGAACCTTCTAGAGGTTGGGCATCCAAGAGGCTATATGGCACAATATCCAACGCCTCTTGTATGCAAACACACTTGTTTACATCAAGGAAAGATGCCTTACAACCTCCTACAGCTGTAAGAAGAATCTATCATTCTTACAGGACTTACAACTGTAAGAGAATCGTCATAAATGACTATATTTAGAATATGCTCTTACAAATTGTTCTTATCCTTCCTTGGACGTCCAACTTTGAGCTTTTCTCCATGCAAAGATGCTTTAGAACACTTGTCCAACTTGTCATAGAATTTGGTCCTTACACGTCATAGTTTGTCATAGGAATCTGTCATATGTCATAGGAATCCATCATGTGTCATAGGAATATGTCATAAGGACTTACACACCTTACAACTAGCCAACACATGTGACAAATGTCCTATCCTAAGGTAGGACACCTAAATCCTCATGTGAGGACAAAAATACATCCTTGTCACCTTCCATGTCACCTCCCAGTAATTGACAACTCACCATGTCAAATTTACTAGATGATAGAGCACGGTAAACAAGAAAATTACGACACAGTAAAAAATATTTACCACAGTAAAAAATCAATGCTAGGAAATTACCAAGGTTGAGACACCTTAATTCCCAACAATTATGCATATCAAAATAATTGGAATTTCTTTGAAGACAAACTCATAATAAAGTTTCCTCAAGAAATATTGAGGCACTTCATTGTTGTTGGATGGGGGATGGTAAAAAACCATCCACCACCACTCCAAAAAATTGTCCCTTATTCCTTGGTGTTGGCACCAATCAATAGGAAATCTTTTGCAACTTGTATGCATGAGCTCATTAGTTCTAAGGTCTACAAATAACACACATAAATTGGTTTTTATTATTTTTTGTCTTTCACTTGTTTATATGATAGTTTTGAAGAATAATATTACCGAGCACTCTCTCTATGGTTTACCCATGTACTTATTTGGCGATTGATGGAATCTATGTGAAATATTATAGATTCCAAGGATGTTGCAAGAGTTCTTCGATGTGTGTTTGTTGAATTTGGATTTTTCAAGGTTTCTACTAATGTTTGAAGCTATTTTTTATTTTATTCAATTTCCCCTAATGTATTTTCTTGGGTATCACAAGGATACCTCAGAATGGATAAAGGAGTTTGAGGGAGGTTATTTTGTGATTGCTCTTTAGTAGAGGTTTCATCATGTGTTTTGTTGGGTGGATGAGGGTTTGGAGGTGTTGAGGGGTTTCGATTCGTTGAAAATTAAAAAATGAATCAACACAAATGAAAAATAAAAATATTTTATTTTAATTGAAATTGCTAAAGAATTGAACAAAATTACCTCTTGCACATCCACCTGGTATGATTCCTTTGACCAAATGGCTCCAAATAGCTCAAAATGTGCTCGCATAAAAGCACAATCGCATATTGGAGAAAATGAGAGAATGACCTCATGGCTATATTTTTTGCTTTTAAGTAGTTTAAAATGTGAGCACACTATAATGTGCCTGTGTTATGGCTTTGTAGTGATTGAGCCTTAGGCTTGTCACTACCAAACCATAACACGCTCTCATGCTATGATTTTTGTAATGCGATCATGTTATGACTTATTTGGACTCAAAAACATTTTTTGGTCACTTTTTGGACCCCCATATTTGTGCACATATCCACCATTTTTTTATCTTTAAGTATTTTGAGTTTGAGACTCTAAGGATGCAATTTTAAGAATGTCACATAAGTGTTAAGTCTAAGCTTCATACCTCATTGATTGTTTGCTTTTCATGGATTTTGTGTTTGGGGCTTCAGGGGTCCAATTGATTGAGTATTATGTAAGTGTTATTCCCAAAGCCTGGTCCCTAATATGTCTTAACTTTTATTAAAACGTCAGATTAAAAACTTTGACAATCCATATATTTTTGTATGTCGTAAACTATGGTAGATACAAGTTTCATTCCCTAATAGACCGATGGGTCAAAACTTTACAATTCTTAGTCTATGCTTACCGTTGATGATATTTTTAGGTTTCAGAACTTGTCCTTCCCCACTAGCCAAATTATCAAAAGGGTATATGCATTATTCCTAAAATCCCAAGATCTGATATCCCATGCATCTTCCTAGTTCCTTTGTTTCTAAAGTGGAGAGGTAAGCATTTTCCTAAAGTCATAGCCAACCTTAGTGTAACACATTAGGAAGACTTCCAGACCTTTTCTTACCAAACATACATGCACTTGATATCCTGAAGTCCCAATTTATCTTAATGCAATATCTCAATGATACTTTTAGACCTTTTCCTACTTGGTAGACATGCATGAGGTATCTCGATACCTCAATTCTTGCCTTCTTTGTACTTTCTCATCCTTTCAGCTTTTAAACCAGGTCTCTTATTATCATGCTAATTTCATTGTTTAAGATGATTTGACTTTCTTGAAAGTGTTATTACTGATGATTTATGACTTTTAGGCTTGCACAAGAGAAGTTTTATTTAATTTGTGATGTGTCTTATGGATTTTCATGGTTGTTTTGTATAATTCAAGTCAAAAAATCCACTAGCCAAAGCAATGAAGTATGAATACAAGGGGTACCATCCCCCTTGCAAGATTGTTTCGCTACGGAAAAATATCAGAGATAAAAAATTAGGGCATGATAATGTGAAGGAGTTCATTAAGAGAGTTAATAAAGAAGGTGGCAAAATAATATGGGCTCGGTGTGCTAGATAAAGTGACCTATTGTAGGCAATAACTTTTCATGTATCCCTTCAATCTTGAGAATTGGTGTTAGCTTTTGCTTAGAACTATAATGTAGATGAGAGGAAGGTGTTTGGTCCTACACACTAGAACATACTTCATATTTCTCTTGAGGCACGAAAGGAAGCATTTGGCTTTCCCATTTATTCTAAATATGATAAATTCGACATGAAAGAAGTTGTCAAATATTATGAGACAAAAACATAAAAGATGTCAATTACATAAATGACAACTGACTAATAACAAGGAGAAAATCTAATGAAAAGATGGCCAAATTTATTCATAGAAGTAAATTCAAAGAAGAAATTCATGATTTGATCACCATATTGAATAGGGTTGAAGGCAATCCAAATTTCAAGAACTTATACCTTGGATGTGCTACTTCATCTTGTAAGGTAGGAAAAACTACTCCTCAACTGAACATGTCAATCAAGGGAGCTTTTCACTAACATTACACTTGGGTTCTATTTTGTCCAATGTTTCAAACCTACCCTAGGTTTACAGAACCACTTTATGTTCCAATGAAAGTAAAACAACTAAACTAGACATTTTATAAGAAGGAAAGAAAGAAAAAAATGCTAGAAATGAACAGATACATGAATAATTTTAAGAAACCAAATGCAAAAATGAGAAGGAGAATAGAATAGGAACTTGGCACTAAAGGGAGGAGCTCGCTACTCTAGATGACAATGCACCATAGGGACATTTGTGCTAAGTGCTTGTGTCTTGAGAGTCACAAAAATTAAAAACTCCTAATCTGTACGGATCTAGGACACCTGCACAACATAGCAATAGACAAGACAAATACCCAGTAGTCTCCAGGTGACACATATTTTAAAATAAAGTCAGAATCTATTGAAAATGAAGTAAATTGAAATGTAAATGAAAGAAGGAAGCAGTAATGAAACCTCTGTGTTTTTGAAATGCTTTCATTCAAGAGCACCTATAAAGAACAAAGGGAAAATGTTGTGCTACTAAGGAGCTTGCCTCAGTCAAGCCCTGATTTTGGTCTTTTGACCTCCACGAGTAATGAATGATAGAGCAAATAGAAAATAGAGTGTGTTCTCCTATCCTATGTGTGTCTAGGAATTAAAAGCAGTGACAATATGAAAATAACTATGAATAGATTCCCTAGTCTACGGGGAAGAATACCCGAGAGCATATACAAAGAGAAATAAACAAATGTGGTCTACACCATGAAACTCACAAAATAAATGAACTAAGCTATATGTTAACAGATTTGAATGTAAAAGCAATGTTCACTAATCACAAAAAAATATTACCATCTTGAATGACAAAGAAGGAGGCTACAACTCTTGAGGGAAGAAATTTGGTTGCACAACTTCCAAAACCCCAACGAGAGAGAGAGCATTCACAACACTCAAGATGAAAATAAAGATCTCCAAGAGCTAATAGAGATAACAACACAACTCAAGAGGGCATAGAAAATCCTTAGTAGCTACACCCAAGAGTCTTCACAAGCATTTCACCAAAATTTTCAAAGAGAGTCCAAGGAGAGAGTGAGAGAGATTCAAGAGTTAGATTATCCAAGAATGAGAGGGAAGAGATGCACCCACATGCAAAGACAAAGAATCATTTGAGTTCTTTAGAGGCATTAAGAGAATCTTGCCAGCCACAAGAGAGACTTCAACATGTCCCAAAATAGTTCACTAACCATTTCAGGATTGTGAGACACCAACGTGACACGCAAACGTCTACACTAGGCTCTAGCATCCGAGTGAATCTACTTTGGAATCTAGTGAATCATCTTCGGGATAGGAGAATCACAAAGCACTAAAGAAAATTTTATAGAATTGAGAAAAAGAAGCTAAACATAAGCCTAAAATTCACAAAGAGGAAGCAAGCACCAAAGTGGTCGCCAAACGTAGTGTGAAATTACAAGGGTATGCAATTCTCAATGCTACATTTAGCCCCCACTTTAGAAGACTTATGCAACTACATGAATATGCATGCTAAATCAGAGAAGGAAATAATATTACTAGTTTTACCTCAAAAAGGATACTGTAGAATATGCATAGGTTTATTCGAGTAGAGAAATGAAGCCCCTAGGCTGAGAACCTGCAAAACCACAGTATTAGACAACAAAACCCATACAAGAGGAAATGTCAAGACCACACATATATAGAATCACATTAAAAGGATTAGATTAAATATGTTTTGCCCAAACATCAAGGTTTTATCAAATCATATAATCTAATACACAATCATTACTATCTAAAACAGACACACACAACACACATAAGAAAACAAAAGAAAGTAAAGCAAAAGAGACATTTCTAGCACACTATGAGAGCTAGAAGGATGCTAAGTATGGTTCTAGGGCTAGCAAACTACGAGAGCTAGGAACCATACCAAGCTCTTGTGGGCCACTAGGACTAACAAACTATGTTGTTAGGTGACTCACAAAGAGTGCAAAAATAGTAGCTGAAAAGCGTGTTCAGGCCAAGAAAGTGCATCTGCTTGGTACCAAAACGCAAAATGCTACCAGAGACAACACTACCAAGAGCAAACCACAACATGGTGTGTGTAAAAGTGTAAAGTGGGAAAGTATGCCCCCACCTCAAAATAGTTGCATAGAGCATTAGTATGCAATTGATTTTAAGGTAGAAAAGGGGAAGAGAGCTTCAGGAAGCATATATGGGGAAAATATGTTCCCAAAGCTACTTCTTGAAAAATAAAAGAGATGCCCCCAAAGAGGGACAACCAAGGCAGTGTTGCATGCATGATACACAATAAGCCTGTGTAAGCATGGGATGACACTGAGCAACACTAACACATGTCACATAAGACAAGTAATAGTACCAAACACACTAAGGGATCTACGTGATTTGGGGTTAGTATGCATTGGGAAGGGTAATCAATAAGGGGCAACTAAATGAATTGTCATTATCCCCCAAGCACGTAGAACTACGAGCACAAACTTGAAGGATGGCACAAGAAATCAAATAAAAATAAAAAGTTTTGGGTCAACATGGAAGGAAGCTAAATCTTCCAATGCTTTGCATCATCCCCAAAATGTCATAGTAAACAAATAGAATAATGCCACAAATTGTGCATTCCTCCTATATCCACGTTTCTACAAGGGCATCGTGGGTCCTCCAGGGAGAATTGACAAACATAAATACACATTCACAAGGTAAATATTATGGTCAAGCAAGCAAACACACAAATACACATGAAACAAAGGTACCGCCCTCAAGGGTTAGGAATTATATTATGGTCAAGCAAGCAAACACACAAAAACACATGAAACAAAGGTACCGCCCTCAAGGGTCAGGAATTATCAAATAATCCTAGTCCCATTCTTGATAAGCATAGGGGGATGGAAGAAGAACTGACAATGGGACCATAGAAAGAGCAGTACTAGCAGACTCTCCTGGTGCCAAGTGTTGTGGATCACTAGTAGGAGTAGGATCCTTGGGAGCACTAGGAACAAAAATTGTCAACGATCGTGTAAAGATTGCAAATAATGAGATGTCTAGGATGGACTCAATGATTTTCTCTATAAGAGAAGAATTAGGAGAGTCATTGTTAGCATAATGTACTAACTGTGGCTCAATAGTGCTATCAGCCGCTAGGCGAGCACTATGAGTCACGAGTGGAGGAACATCCTCCATAGATGGAAGAGATGATGAAGGGCTTAGAGGCAGTGGGGAAGGTGACATGCACTTAGGATTGTGAAATGGAGGGATGGAGTAATGCTCTAGTCTATTCTTGGGTGGTGGGCAGGGAATGTCTATATCAATGGTCGTGGGGCAGAGGATATCTGGGAAGATAGTATGATGGGTGCACTAGAAAGGCACAAGAGCGGTGAGGGTGGCACTAGGAATGACACTGATGTTAGGCATATCCAAGGGTATGCCAAAGGGTGGCATATCAGGGATGGATGGAAGGATAGGGTCCTCCATGGAAGGGACATGAGCTGAGAAGCAGAGGGCTGAGGGGCGGAAGAAGAAACAAGATCAAAGGATGGCTATCCAGAAGAAGGATGCTCAATGGGAGGCTTCACATCAACAACACACTCATGGGCTGCAACATGATGGCAATGCTTGTGATCTCTCACAAGATGGTTTAGCCTGGTGCGGGTCGAGGACTCTATTGATAGATCCGGGGGTTCTTCCAACATGGGTTCTGTATCATCCACTACCACATGGACATGTGGAGAAATTGAAAGAACCTCGAAAGGTGTGGAAACCATGGGGGAAGGGGGAGGGTTCCACAACATGGGATGCTTTCCCCATGCCACCGAAGAGGTAGGAGGAACAAAAGAAGCTGTCCAAGGTCGAGGATCCATAGGAGGAGGGGAAAGAGAAGCACTCAACACTGGTTGGTTTCCTCATATCATGAAAGAGGTAGGAGGAACAAAACAAGCCAACAGGGCTGAGGGGCCCTAAAAATGTGTGGCACATGAGGTTGTACTCTAGGTGGACCTTGAGGTCTCAAATAGGAAGTTGGAGGTAGTACCACATAGTATAAGCTAGGGGTGTGGGAACAGGAGGTGTACTTTGTATGAGTTGCTGGCCTTGAATTGTTAGAGGGGCAATGGAAGGAACTGAAGCAGTTTGTGAAGACACAAACAACAAAGGGGAGGTTGTCGCAGAAGATGAAGAGGAAGGGCCAACAAACAACTGTGCTATTTGATTCACTTTAAACTTCTGATACAAAAGGAACAAGAATTCATTTTAGGGTCGAAGCGGTTGACCAGAAGTAGTTGAAGGAGAAATTTCCCCACATGGAAAGAGGCGTAAATCCACTATGGGGGATTGTATGCACTACACCATCATAGGGAAACTTTAGACATCTATGAACTACCGAGGGGACCTCTCTCATAGAGGTGACCCAAGGTTGGCCCAACCGCAACTGAAAATGATCTGAGGTGGGAATGATATATCAAGGAATGTCTAGGGTTTTAGGTCCCACCTGGATAGCAAGGGTAATCAAATATAGAGTAGGAATAGACATCCCATTTGGACATCGTATAAAGATATTTGATTTCTCATATACATTTTTATACAATTCATGAACATATAAAAACTCCTCTGTAACTATATTTATCAGGCATGCGGGTCAACTAAGACAACCTTAACTTTCTTACTGTTGACCTTGATGAAAATATAGAGAGGACCATTGTATGTGCCAACAAGGATATCAAAGCATAGGATATTGGTGCAGGGGCACCTAGACTCTAGTTATCAGTTTTGTGTTTTTGGTCTTAAATTTTGAATTTTTTGGGTTTATTTGAAAGGAAAAGTGGAGTCATATTAGTAAATGATGTAACAAAGCCCACTAGGGGCATTTCCATGTAGTGGAGGCTTTAAATTCTAATTTTTTTGTTTTGGAGTGAAAACTGCTATTTTGAGCAGTGTAGTGGAAAGGCTAAGTTTAGCCTTCTTTTTGCCTGTTCCCATGATGGTGGAGGAGGGGGATATTAATGTTGCATGTAAAATTATTTTATATACCTCAAAAACATGTCGAGAGGGAGGGGAAATATAATTGGAGACAAGGAAATATAATGATTTTGATATTTGTTCCTGCATTTTCACTGTTTTGTTGCTATTTTCAAGCATTCCACATAGTCCGTACAGTACCTTCATAGATCCAAATGCTCAAAATATTAAATTAGATTGGGTTAAATTTGTTTTAAGCCATATTGGAGGAGTTTTGATGAAAGTTGAAGCATTTGACAAACATTTTCCTTGAATTTGCTATGTATTTTTCTATTTTTGCTACTGTTTTCTTGCTTAGTACGGTCCTGTACCTGATTGTCAAGAGCTCTAATGATTGAAACATGAAAGTATAGTGAGATACATTACATTTGAATCAAGTTGGGAGTAATTTCATAGGAGTTAAAGGATTTTCCAATCACTTTTCTAAAAACTGTTCTAAAACTAGGGTTTTTTGAGGGTTTTTAAGGGTTTTATGAAAAATGATGGATTGACAGCCTTCCACCTCTACACCATAGACACAAATGAGTGGAAAGGATCTATTTTGGATGTCTCTCAATTGGGTTTTGTGTGCAGCAGCAGGGGATTGGACCAAAAGGAAGATTTGTGTTCATGGAGTCTAATATCACTATGTATTAGACAGTCCAAGCATAGGTAGAGTTAGCTTTTGAAAGAAAAGTAGTTTGTGTGGTGGCTAGAACCCTGAAACCAACTTAATCCATCATTATACAACACTCCAATCACCTTAGAACAGGAGTTTACAATGTGGGTTAGAATTTACATATACTTGTGTAAGGGGAGGCCTAGGACAACAAGAGTAGTCCAGTTTTGAGCCATATGTCTAAAAAAAACCTATATTGCATGTTCAATATGTTATGGAGGAGCCTAATGGGTATTTGAAAACACAATTTTTTCATGGGTTTGTGGCATAATTTGCAAGTTATGCTCCAAAAACACCTTTCCAAGGGCTACAAGTAAAGAGGGCTAGTTGTGAAGGAACCATAAGAAAGACAAATGACTAGGGTGTTTGGTGGGTTTGGTAAGTGTCTGGTAGTCATACTAGAGTGGTCTAAGGTTATTAGGAAGTTTGACAAGAGGTCCTTGTACCCACACCATGAAATGACACTTTTACCTAGCATTCGGGCTATGCATGTTAAGAGGACAGTCAACTATGTTCATGATCAATCACAGAACCTTTGAGGACAACAAAAGATACCTCCCCTACTCTGCATCAAATATCTACCAGGGCATAGGATATTTGTCAAAATAGAGACTGATATCGACATATAAAGTCAGTTACTTTTTCATTGGGTCGTTGCCAACAATGGACGAGGTTTGTGAATGTGACCTGGGAGCCAATGTTAGCTTGGAAATGTTGAAGAAACTAATTCACCAACTAATTGAAAGATAAAATAGACAAGTTAGGAAGTGAGCAAAACTAGTCCAACGATGCGTCCTTTAAGGACCGTGGGAATAACTTTGCCAACAAAGCGTTATGGAAAAGAAAATCACTACAGAGAGCAGTGAAAGTAGATATATGTGTATGTGGGTCTCCTTTGCCAGTATATTTCTCAAACCTAGGTGCCTCAAAGTGTTGTGGTAAAGGCGTGGTGAGAATAGCAAGTGAAAGTGGGGTATGCCTGCAATATGTAGGAACAAGCGGTTGTGTGGATGAAGTGGATCCAGAGGGGAGTTGTTGCTGAAGAGAACTAACATTTTGCAAAAGTTGGTTAATCATGAGATTAGTGGTATGCGTAGGTGTGGAGAGAGGACCATGTGCAAGGGGAAGTGAAAGCAGATGGGAGACTGCAAGGATGTCACATCCCTAATTTTTGACTATGTTTTACTTTTACTTGTAAGTAATTAGTAGATAATTTTTGCTTGATTTACTGATTTGACGTTAAGTGAAAATGTTAAAGGATAAATCTATGATTTCATGAGTTTGAGAATATTCATAGAATTTAGACATGTGATTATATGTTTTCATGATTATTTATTCATGATGTATATGGTTTAACTAATGATACGCTAATCTTAGTTTGGTGATTGCAAGTTGTATTCAGGAAACAAGTTTTCCACCCTCCATGAAAGAGAGGGAGAGCATCATCGGAGAGAAGTAAATAGATGTATGGAAAGAACAAGTAGTTGCCATCTAAGTCTTGAGTTGTACAGTTTAGTGAACCCTGTTAATTTTGGTAAGTTGATTTTGACTGTTAGCCTTAGTTGTTTTTCGATTTGACAATAGTCAATTTGATGTCAATAATCCTCTATTATAAATTTTGTCAAAAAAAACCTAGAAGGGTTAGTCATCCATCGACAGGATGTAGATGATAGTCAACATTTTTCCTGATATAGTTATATTTAATATGTGTGTTTGGTTAATTATCTCTTCTTTGGTAATTTTCGGTTGAGATTCTTTTATAGTCTTATCAGGTTATTTATGGTTGTCTATTTTTGCTATATTGCGAGACAGAGAGGGGGAGAATACCTCAACCCCATTCTTGTATCTCATCAAATGTTTGGAAATAACATAAGGTATGTCAGAAATTGAATGCAAAAGATATCAATTAAATGCAAATAAAGATTAAATAGAGGAATGAAAAATACATAGAAATAATAACAGCGAGAGATAATTTTTAACGTGGTTCACCCAAACTTGGGCTACATCCACCAACAGAGAGTCCAATATTATTATCCAGTAAATCAAACTGATTACATCTAGCAATCCTTGCAACTCAATATTGCTACAAATGCTACAATACAATATCAATGGAAACCCTAACCCTTATCTGTTTTTATCAATACTTATGTCGGTTACAAAATAGGGTTTTTTATGTCGGCCAATAATAAAAATAACTCCTGATGAGCTACCCCTTGACCCCAAATCCCCATTAAATAATTTGGCGGGAAACCACGCTGATAAAAGTGGGGAAAATTTAACCTCTGAGTCTAATTAGGCTCTATATAACAACAGGGTATACGTTGTGTATGATTTCTTAATAAGATCTATTATGTTAGGTCGATGACTTCTTAATGAAAGAGGTTAAGAATTAATGCTTTGTGGTATGTGGTTTTTTGATCTCCATCATACTCTCAACTGTTTAAGGAGAGTGGAGTGTCTTTTTGACCGAGTCTTGAGAGGTCATTTAATGACCATCATCTCCATATTGCAAGCCGTTGTGTAGAATCATGATGGAGCTTTAATGTTAGATGATGGAATGCGGTTGGGAGGGAGTGTGCATTAGGAAAGTGACTACGGAGAGAAAGAGTTTAATGGAATTCGGGCAGAGGAAGGATGACAATAGAGGATCCTGGTTGTACGTTGTTAACATAGGTTCTCCTTTCTTTTTATGTTAAGTTTATTAAGTAGAGAATACCTTGTTTTGTTGTCAGTCTCACAAAGGTATCTATCAATGTTAAAGAGCATATGATAGTTAATCTTTCCTTTTGTGTTTTTAAGCAAATCGAAGATGTGTATCTATCTCTAAGAATATAAGTCGAAAAGCTATTCTTTTATTGTTGTATAGGCATAGATGATATATTATCATTACTGTGTTTTCTTTAGGAAGTTATGAGCTTAGGATAAGCTTTGTATTTGGGAAGACGAAGGCTCAGTATGTTTCTATGTTTAGATATGATATATATATATATATATATATATATATTTTTCTTTATACTTTTTAGTATTGTGTCTTGTTGTCGAAGACTTAGTCATCTTTGTGTCTTGTTTTCGAAGACCTAGTCATCTCTATGTTTGAAGACTTAGTTATCTTTTGGTTAGAGAAAACCAAAAACATAGATGTCTTTGTGTCTAGATTCAACAGATGGCTTGGTTATATCTCTGTGATTAGTGATAACCGTTGGCTTTTATTAACAATGTATCGATAGCATATGTGCATTTCAAATATAGAGCTTTGTATATCTGTCGATATAAATACTGAATAACCTTTCACTCTTTTGTCAAAAGAGCTTTGTTGCTCATTTTGTTAAAACTATAGAGAACATAGCTTGTGTAGGTTGAATGTCTATAGAGAATATAGCCTGAGTAGGACGAATGTGAATAAACATCCTAGTCTGTGTCAGGTCGAAAGTTTCTTAGCACAATACGATAACTTATAGATTTAGATAGCAAACTTTTCTTAGTTAGAGAAGTCTGTGGACGTGAAGCATTAGAATGTTATATAGAGGATTAGTTAATCCAGATGTGTCTTAACTCTTGACAGTGGTCTAGTTAATTGCTTTGGATCTCTGAGAGTTATTTTGTACTCAGGACAATAGTTAATTATAATGTTTGTTATGGAGTAAAAAGTGGACACATGCCTTTTTACCTCCTAGGTCCCCGTGTTAACATGATTAAAGTTAAATATTCATCTCGATGAGAAATCCCCCGAAACCCATGTCAAATGGGAACTAGGGGCCCATTTAGTACCTTATCCCAGACCAAAAAGGCTCCTTGGGACTTGGGTGCCTATGCCCAAGTCCTTCCTGATTGGTTGGGGTAGAATTTAATTCATGTCGGCATAGGACCTTTAAATGGGTCTCTCCTTGTTGGCTCTTTCAATTGATTTGTGAATGTTTAACGGGAAAGCATATATAAGTGTGTTTTAAATTCATTTGTAACCTAAAGTTGATGATAGAGAACTTATGATATTAAAGCAAAGAGCATTCAAGGTATTCATTGTGTTATTGTTGCAGATTTGTATTTATATTTGTGTGTTTGTTGTAGATTTGGAATCATCATCAACCTCCTCATGAGTTGAAGGATCTTCATTCTCCTAAGGACTTCACCTTTGAGGTGACATTATCATTGTTTGAATTATTTCATCATTTGGATTATCTTTAGCCTTTGTCTTACAAGGACACACTATCTAAAAACTATGTTGGGAAAGCTTGAATGCTAACCCAGGATTTGATTGAGGCAAATACATAAACACCACAACCCCCAAACCCCTTTTCTTCTTATGTGCAGGTTACAGGTACGAGGATTGAAGAAGTGAAGGTACAAGGAGGTTGTTTAAGGGATAGGGTTTCAGAATCTGAAAGCATATTCAGAATATTCCTCTATGGAAGACTTGGGTGCATGCCACAGAGTCCTCCTACTAAAATAGACATTGGAATTGGCATCTAGGCACCTTTTGTGACATCTTTCCAGTTTTGAGTTTCTAGAGATCCTGACTTTTAGGACTTGGGCACCCACCTCGAAGTCCTCTGACATTTCATCTTCTGTGGCATAGGTTATGACATCTCACTAATTATCATGGTACTTTCAGATCCTGAGTTTCTATTGTTGTTTGTCTGCTATAAGCTAATTATCTCATAACTAGGGTTTTATTCATATTTAACCCAAGGTTTGATAAAAAGCTTGGTTGAATCACATCTTTCCATAGCACTCTTGAGAACAAAATTAGTAGACGAGTCCTCTTGCATCTTGTAGTGACTTGGCTCAGTTTTGTCCTTGAATGTCGTAGTGAAAGAGGGTTTGATCTAGTGTACTTACATGCTTGCATTCATCCTATTTTTCCCTACTTAACATTTTAGTGAACTCATAGCATCGAGAATTTGCATCTTGCTGAGTGTTGAAATAAGATCTTGCATTAATTCACATCATACTTATCATTTTTCATTGAAAGATCTTGCATACATTTGAAAAAGTAAAAAAATAAGCATTCTAGGCTTGCATAAAGGTACAGTTTTGCATTATTTTCATTGCATATCATTGGAAACATTTGATTTTATGATTTTTACATCAGATCTGAGTCATATTACAGAAATTAATCATTTCATGATATCACATCTTGCATTTGAAGATCTCATTTGCTAGGGTTTTGTTGAAAATTTGCATCTTTTTCTATAACCCAGTCACTTGCAAAGCTAGGGTTTGTAGTCAAATCTTATTTCAGATTTTGTTGCTCTTCTAAATATTCATTCAAATCTGATTTTGAATTGTAGTGTTGCATTCTTGGTTTAAAACTTTCAATGTTTGTAATTATATATTGTGTATTTCAATAACCATAACTACCTTAATCTTATTGATCATATTAGTGGTTAGTGTATTGACTGTTATAGGACTTTGAATGAGTTGTATAATCCTATGCCCTACTAGAAACATCTTTGTAAGAAGAAGTTGTAGACTAATGGGTTCTAATGTTGTTGATAACAACGGTGTGCAAACATTAAAAAATCCATTACACAACTACTTTACGAAAGGTGAGTCAACACCTGTGCAAGATATCATAAACAACAACTTGGAAGAACCAACCATTCTAGATTTTAAAGATATGGGTAACACAAATATACATGTGCCTGATGAAAATATCAAGAAATTAGACAAACAACTAGCTAAATTTCAACAAATTGTAGAACAGACGCATCTAGCTTAAGAAGTGGTACCTATTGTTGAGGGTATAAGAGGATTGTTACAAGAAGGACAAGAAGGTGTTGACATGTTCCATGGATTAACACACATAGTGGATCATAACATTATGCATGCGGCTATCCGTGTAAATATCATTTGAAAATTTGTCACCACCGAAGTATATAAGCTCACAAGTATCAGTACCCATACCGAATATTGGTATATCCACTTTTGCACCATCAATTCTCACCACTAGTGCACAAGCTTGTAGTAATGCTACCACTACTATGGGAACATCTGCCAAAGACAATTATAAAGCTATGGAATTTAATTATCAAAATTTGACACCTCATGTATCCATACCCATGCATAATTATTCTCAACCACCCATCACCTCCACTTATTACCAACCACCTCTCAGTTTCATGACTGCAACATCAAATACTTTTGTCTCAAATCCACAAACCACTTCACCCAATGATGCTCTTTTAAACCAACTCTTGCAGAGTATGTCTTATTTATAGAAAAAAGTGACAAGCTAACTAATACATCTTATCAACCTGCTTTACCGACATATCATGCTTGCAGTCCTTTATCATATACAATTCTAATAACTCCAATGCTTGATAAACTTGAGACTCCTTGCTTTGAAAAGTACAGTGGTAAAGGTGATCCTAATGCTCATGTGGCAGCATTCACAACGATGTGTAGTGATTTCTTCTTTGATGAGGCCTTGTTAGCAAAACTCTTTCCCCGATCTCTTAAATATACCACTTTAGAATGGTTTTGCTCTCTACCTCCTAATTCTATACAAACCTTTTTGTAGCTAGTTGATCAATTCTTACAACACTTCCAAGCAAACATTGGACCTACAGTCTCCTTGATTAATTTGGTTCATTGTAAACAAGGTCCAAAAGAGAAATTAATAGAATTCATCATTCGATATCAAGGTCTCATCTCACAAATATAATACTCAATAAAAGATGAGGATCTTTAGAAGGTATTTATTACGAATCTACAATCGAACATACGTGACAAGATATTATTGATGAAGTATAGTCCTTTTCAATACTTATGCACAACTCTCCGAGATTACTAACTTTTGGCTAGTCAGTATGAGAATCATACCTCATTAGCTCCTGTTGGTCAATCCGTAGCTGGACCATATCAAAATTCATTCAAAAAGAACAACAAGAATTTCATTAAGATCAATGGGCAACATTTGAATAATTTTCACTCACAAGTGTCAGCTATTACAAAGCCTCCTTGGACACCATTTCAATTCAGATAGGAACAATGATAATTTACTCCATTATCGGATTCTCTCCATTTGATAATGACTCAAGTAGTGAACAACATTCTTTTGAATCTTTTTCCTTCTCATCCTTTTGATAGTAGTAAGCCACAAGGGCCTTCATTTAATGCTAATGCTTATTGTCACTATCATCGCTTGTTGGGACATGATACCGAAATATGTATGCATCTTAAATATGAAATTCAAGACCTCATCAATTATAATGTGATACAAGTTATTGATGTGAATGACAATGGAAATAAGTTGGTGGATCCTCTGAATCAAAATCTACAAATCTTCATTGATCCTTTTCCTAAACATAGTGACAATAATATGGTGGAACAAACTACACTAGAATTTGAAGATGACTATCTTGACTATGATGGCATAGTTGGTATGATAGAAGTGGATAAGATGACAAATGAAGATATACATTGCCCATGAGGAAAAGGTATCTGCTTTAAGGCTCCTCCTCCGTTATCCCTTTATGGATCGAAAGATACCCAAAATGCACAAGATACACATATGGAGAAGCTCGTATGTAATCACTTGAAGAAAGAGAAAGTGGTAATGATGAGAAGTATCCCATTTCATCATGAAAGGCTCATTAATCATGCAAAGTAGAATAAGAAATCAAAAGAAAGGAAAAGAACAAGGCATGAATCATATGTGGGAAAAGGTCATGACTCCCCTCCTCACAAGAAACAAAAGATTTTAAACATACTCAGTCTGGAGAGCTATGCACTGCTTGGCCATCTTGGAAATAAGTAGGAATCACGTATGAATTCCTCACGCATTTTACCACACTTGATGGAGCACCTATCTAAGATGCTCGCAAGTTTGGCCTCCTCTTAAACTAGACATATTTATACATTTATGTGTTGTGTTGTGTTTTCCCTCTTGTTGTGTTAAATGTTGTTTAGGTCTCCTTGGATGACCCTTGATACTCTTGTAAGGTCAAGGATACAAGGAGACCACCTCTGTTGTGACACTTCTTCTATGTGTCTCTCTATTCTTCTATTTTCCTCTCTTTTATTTTATTGTTGTGTGTTGTGCCTTAAGGGCATAATTTTGTGGAGGATGTCTTGGGGGTATCTTCCCACATTGTAAACCCAAGACACTTTTGTCTCCTCTCTCATTTTTACTATTTACATTCTTCAGTGGCTCTACTAGTCGGCAAATGATGAAAATAAACAAATAAATATTGATAAGGACCGCCTGTCCCTACAAGAAGAAAGCAAATATGGACCTAGTACATATATGAAGATGGGGTTGATATATTATTGATGCTTGACTAGTAGAATCACTTCGTGTTGTGATTCATATTGTGAAATTTGTTGTAACAAACCTTTGCAATATTCTAAATTTGCTTCTATGCACTTTGAATTATTTTGTATCTCACCTTGTAGCTACACTCAGTTTTGAGATACCTGAAGTATAACCTCACAACTATACTTAGTTATGAACCTACAAGTGTAGCCTTAGTCTATTATGTGATTTTATAGCTTTCATTAATTAATTTGGTTGTTATCTTAGAGTAAGATTTTCTAACCAAAGCTTATATCTTGTTGATTATATTAGCAAATGATAATGATGTGCTTGTGGGAACATTTGGCAATTGTGGCACATGTCACTTTGGGGGCATGGGATTTATGAAAGATTTTGTTCCCTTGTGTGTTTTCACTTTGCCTTAAATGTGCTTGATACCGGCAAGCAGGATCAACCACTTTAAGGTGGGGGCATATATAATGGTAACTGCTTGATTATTTTTGACATTGACAAAGTGTGTTTGCGTGCACTTCCTACCTCCTTTTCACTATAAGGCATCTTTATGATGCGAGTGGGGTTGTTGCCTTGAGCACATGCTTCCTTTTCACTGTAAGGCATTTGCAGATGCAGGTGGGGTTGCATTTTGAAAGCCCTTCTGTAGAAGGCAGGATGGTGTATCTCTTGAGCTAGCGCACATCCTTTTAAACAAATTCCTCATTGTGAGGCAGGGTTGGATCTTGAGTCATTCACCCTTAAGCATGTCTTTGGTGTTTGTGGTAGCGTAGCTCAACTGTTAGGTGTGTTTGGCATGTCTTAGATAGTGGAGTAGTGATGAGCTCCTCCCTATCGCTCGTGTTTGCTGTGTATAATACGTATAGTGTGTTGACAACATACTATACGATGCTCATGTATTTCTGTGTCTTCCATGTGTTTTATGTGTCTTTCTCATGTGTCTTGCATGCTTTTGGCATGGTCTAAAGATGTGTAGCGATAAGCTCCCCCCATGCTGTGTGTGTTTTGCGTGTTTTCACGTGGTCTAAAGACGTGTAGCGATGAGCTCCCCCCACGCTATGTGTTTGCTTAATTAAAATTATATATATATGCATAATTGTTTAAATCATGTCTTCTCTTCATGTCTTCTTTGTGTCTTGTGTGACTGTATTCATGTCTTCTCTGTGTATTGTGTGCTTTCACTGTCTTCTCCATGTATTGTGTGCTTTCTTACTGTATTCATTGTGTCTTATGTGACTGTTAAGTGTTTTCTTATGTTTGCCTAAGCTTGGGGGCTAGAAATGGTCCTTCAAACTATGGTGTGTCTTCATTCTAGTGTTTGATGTGTTTTGATATGCTTCGAACGTACTTTAATGCATGTGCTGAATTGTAAGATCGCACACACATTAAAGTGGGGCTAAATGTTATGGAGTAAAAAGTGGACACATGCCTTTTTTCCTCCTACTTTAGCTCCTAGGTCCCCATATTAACATGATTCAAGTTAAATATTCATCCTGATGAGAAATCCCCTGAAACCCATCTCAAATAGGAACTAGGGGCCCATTTAATACCTTATCCCAAACGAAAAAGGCTCCTTGGGACTTGGGCTCTTGCACCCAAGTCCTCCCTGATTAGTTAGGGAATAATTTAATTCATGTTGGCATAGGACCTTGAAATGGGTCTCTCCTTGTTGACTTTTTCAATTCATTTGTGAATGTTTAATGAGAAAGCATATATAAGTGTGTTTTGAATTCATTTGTAACCTAAAGTTGATGATAGTGAACCTATACTATCAGAGCAAAGAGCATTCAAGGCATTCATTGTGTTATTATTGCAGATTTGTGTGTTTGTTGTAGATTTGGAATCATCATCAACCTCCTTATGAGTAGAAGGATCTTCAATCTCCTAAGGACTTCACCTTTGAGGTGACATTATCATTGTTTGAATCATTTCATCATTTGGATTATCTTTAGCCTCTGTCCTGCAAGGACATGCTCTCTATCTAACAACGGTGTTGGGAAAGCTTGAATGATAACCTAGATTTGATTGAGGCAAATCCCTAAACACCACAACCCCCAAACCCCTTTTATTCTTGTGTGCAGGTTATAGGTGCGAGGATTAAAGAAGTGAAGGTATAGGGAGATTGTTCAAGGGATAGGGTTTCAAGATCTGAAAGCAAATTCAAAATATTCTTCTGCGAAAGACTTGGGCACGTGCCCTAGAGTCCTCCTACTGAAACAAACACCGGAATTGGCATCTGGGCACCTTCTCTGACATCTTTCTAGTTCTGAGTTTCTGGAGATCCTAAATTTTAGGACTTGGGTGCCCACCCTGGAGTCCTTTGACATTTCAACATCTGTGGCACAAGTTACGACATCTCACTAATTATCCTGGTACTTTCAGATCCTGAGTTTTTGTTGCTGTTTGTTTTCTATAAGCTTATTATCTCATAACTAGGGTTTTGCTCATATTTAACCTAGGGTTCGATAAAAAGCTTGGTTGAATCACATCTTTCCACATCACTCTTGAGAACAAAATCAATAGCTGAGTCCTCTTGCATATTGTAGTGACTTGGCTGGTTTTGTCCTTGAATGTTATTATTGAAGAGGGTTTGATCTAGTGTACTTACATGCTTGCATTCATCCCCTTTTCCCTACTTAAGAATGTTGTATTTTTCTCTTAACTTATTGGAATCTTTCTTTAGACATCAAGTTGAGCCTCTTAAGATTGTTGTTATACATCTTATAGATGAGACTAGAAGATTTGATATAAACGTTCCTTTATCTTTGAACTCATTTGAGTTTATTGTTTTTTTCAATCGAAGACTTGAGAAAGATTGTCCCTTACTCTAAAGAGTAAAAGATGATTTAGTTATCATCAGAAGCATTTAAACTATGTTATATATTTATATATCAACCAATATGTTTATTTAACTAAATTATGTATTTCTATGATGCTCTATTTTTCTTAATTTTTCCTATATTGGTGAATGAAAGATGACCATTAGGTCAAAGACATCATTTCTTAGTTATCCTTTATCATATTAAAAGATTAAACTTATTCAATGATTTATATTCTTTTTCTAATGTCTATTATGACTTATTTTTAAGGAAAGATAAACATTGAGAACTATGTGAAAGGTGGAATCGATCAAATGACTAGGAAGTCAAGATTCGATGAGTGGACACCTTATTCTTGAAATATTATTGTTATAATCTTATTAGTTTTTATTAGGGTATTTTGATAATGCAAAATATTGGATTAGGGAAGTTGAGAACCCTAGATTTTATCCAAAGGGATTAGAATTCTTTAACTCTCAAGTCATTTATATAATTGTATAGTCTAGTGTGTTCTTTGGTTGACAAACAAAAGAGTCAAGAAACCATAGATCTTGACATTATTAAATGACTAAGAAGCACTTTGTTATTAGAAAGCCAATATTAGTTATATGTATACCAAGTATGGTTATTATTGAGTAGAGAGTAGAATGATAGTAAGTCATAAACCTTAATAAATTATGGATATGCAATAAGGTATTCTCGAGAAAGATAAATATATCTAAATTTGCATATTGTATGTCTAACCTAGATAAGGAATATTTCTAAGTCTGATGAACTAGAAATAGAGTATTTATTAGACAATTATATCTAGAGTTACCAACCAAAATAAATTAAAATTGTAGGATGAAATAGTCTTCAAGTCGAGTTAGAGGTGTGTGAACACACAGCTACATTTATTGCAAATGTACATTTATATAGAAACTTTGGAAAAAGTGATGCATTTGTCTATGCATGAATTAGTCGGATCACAGTGTCTAGATGGCGTAACTGGTCAATATGATCATACTTAGCTAGAAGGTTGTCTAGAGTTGTATGGTTGATTGACTTACGTAGGAAACAACACTAGGACTCAGATGGCAACTTGTTAGATCCACATGTCTATTCTCTTCGTGAAGGGTAGGGCCACTTCTAGGAAGGAAGTTGTGCAGGTGACCTCTAGTCTGTGGGTGAAGGTAAAGCACTCGGATGATGCTCTCCCTCTGTACAACAGAAGACTCGCTGAGATTTGAACAACAGTTATCAAGATTCTAGAAACAATACTTTTAATATAAAGTTTCATGATACGATTATGATGTAAATCTATTCTCTTGCCAAGAGCAATGTATTTGTAAATGTAAAGTGAAATGTTTTCACTACAAGTTATCTTTGAATATAATGTATTTCAAGGTTGAAAAATATTCAGAAAAGATGTACTTTTATTTATTGATGTTTTTCAAATGTTTAAAAAAAATATATTTCACTCATGTATTTCATGTTCTTTACTTTCCAAGTAAATTGTGCGTGTTATTCTGCGTAATATGAGAAGACATGTTACATAGGCCACTAGGAGGAAAATTAAATGACAAAGAGACCAAGGGCAGAATGAACCCATATTGATTTACGAGGTTCACTGCACCTCCAGATAAATTAATACTTGCACTACTAGATTGTGGAGCACTGGTAGCCATCTGAGAAGATGTGAACATTTGCATTCTTGATGTAGGGAGAGAAACAAAAAGCTGACTTCTAGTAATGTTCAAGTGAGTGTCCTAAGGGTTCATAGTATAGATTGCCAGTGGTGGTGTATCGCTGTGCATTATATGGGTGATGCCACATAGGAAGTCAAGACCTTTTTGATGACTAGTTTGCATAACATGAAGATGATCGATCAAAGGGACATCAATACTAGATATGTCATCACGACATAGAAAAGCTTGGTAATCAGCCAAATGGTGATCATGATTTTTCTCTAGAGGCACATAATCAAAGGTTGCCTCATGATCAAAAGTGGGTTCTGCATCATGGTAAGAAGTCATGAAAATAGTTTTGGATGTAGAAGTAGAAGAAATAGTTGTACTAACTTGTTCAAAACAAATATTTGTAAAGTCAGGAGCCGATCAAATAGGAGTGGTAGGATTCACAGAAAATGTCATGGAATGATTTCTTAGACTCCTACCCATAATGTATAGAGAATTTGAAGAGTGGGTTGTGAATCTCATAAATAGAGTTTAGGCTTCACAACACAAAGTATAATGTGATGAAAGAAGAAGGTTTGTGTTTTTGTATTAGAAATTTGAAAGAAAACCTAAGAATAAAATGTTTGAAAGTTTTAAATTGGCGGATTCACCAAAATGTAAGGTAGGAAAAACTACTCCTCAATTGAACGTGTCAATCAAGGGAGCTTTCCACTAACATTACACTTAGGTTCTATTTTGTCTAATGTTTCAAACCTACCCTAGGTTTATAAAACCACTTTATGTTCCAACAAAAGTAAAACAACTAAACTAGATGTTTTACAAGAAGGAAAGAAAGAACAAAATGCTAGAAATGAACAGATACATGAATAATTTTAAGAAACTAGATGAAGAAATGAGAAGGAGAATAGAACAGGAACCTGGCACCAAAGGGAGGAGCTCATTGCCCTGGATGATAGCATATCGTGGGGACATCTGCGCTCAGCGCTTACATCCTAAGAGTTACAAAAATAAAAATCTCCTAATCTATATGGACCTAGGACACCTGCACAACACAACAACAAATAAGACAAATACTTAGTAGTCTCTAGGTGACAAATTTAAAACAAAGTTAAAGAAGCTATTGAAAATTAAGTAAATTACAATATAAACATGAAAGAAGGAAGAAGTAACGAAACCTCCATATGTTCGAAATGCTTTCATTCAAGAGCACCTGCAAAGAATATAGGGAAAATGTTGTGCTGCTAAGGAGCTTACCTCAGTCAAGCCCTGGTTTTGGTCTTTCGACCTCCACCAGTAGCGAATGATAGAGAGAATAGACAAATAAAGCGTGTGCTCCTATCCTATGTGTGTCTAGGAATTAAAAGCAGTGACAATATGAAAATAATTGGGAATAACTTCCCTGGCTACGAGGAAGAATACATGAGAGCATATACAAAGAGAAATAAACAATTGGTGGTCTACACCATTAAACTCACAAAATAAATAAACTAAACTATATGTTAACAGATTTGAATGTAAAAGCAATAATCACTAATCATAAAATAATATTACCAGCTTGGATGACAAATAAGGATGCTACAACTCATACATTCTATTTTATAACCTAAGAAAACCATATTTCTCAAGTTTATATCCTTCAAACCTATGGTTCTAAAGAGGCATCATATTCTAAAGTTGATTTAACATTCAAGTAGAATTCATCACTCTAAAGTTGTTCTATCACTTGCTCTCTGAAGGTATAGCAGAAAGTTGCAATTGCCAAAATATGGCCTTTGGCTCAAGGCATCGGTTACCCTATTCTCTTTCCCTTTGATATAATCAATATCAAAGTCATACTCACTTAGAAATTCAAGCCATCTTATTTGATTGGCATTTAAATTTGGTTGAGTGAATATGTACTTAAGGCCTAGATGGTCAGTTTTTAGCTCAAAGGTTTACCAATACGATACTCGACATTTGCAGAGTATGCACTATCACAGCCAACTCTAGATCATGAGGCACATAATTTACCTCATAAGGCTTCAGTTTATAGGATTCATATGCCACAACTTGGCCATTCTGCATAAGAACACCACCTAGACCATCTTCTGAAGCATCTGTTATAACTGAAAATCTCCCATTCGGATTTGGTACAATGAGAATAGGAGCAATGGTGAGTTTGTGTTTCAAAACTTGTAAAGCTTGCTCAAATTTGTTTGACCACTCAAACTTATTTCCCTTTTTCTGAAGAGTAGTGATAGGATTTGCTATTTTGGAGAACCCTTCAACAAATCTTCTATAATATCCTGCTTAGCCCATAAAGCTATAGACTTCCTAAACATTTGAGGGGGTTGGCCATTCTATTATGGCTTTGATCTTAGCTAGGTTGATTGATATTCATTTTACTGAGATGATGTGATCCAAATAGTACACCTTCTTCTGGTAGAAGGAACACTTAGACAATTTTCCATACAACTGTTGTTTCCTTAAATGTTGCAACACTATTCTCAAATGTTGTTCATGTTCCTCCCCATTCTTGGAGTAAATGAGGATGTCATCAATGAACACTATGAGAAAATCATCTAAGCAGTCCCTGAACACATTGTTCATCAACTTCATGAAGGCTACAGGTGCATTGGTAAGGCTAAATAGAAGAAATGTAAACTCATAATGTCCATAACGAGTCCCAAAAGCAGTTTTATGTGTCTTCTTCCTTGATCCTTAACTAATTGTATCCGGATCTTAAATCAATTTTAGAGAACATAGCTGCACCTCTCATTTGATCAAAAGGCTCACTAATTCTTGGCAAAGGATATCTATTTTTGATAGTCACCTTGTTGATCATCCTATAGTCAATGCACATTCAGAGGGTACCATCCTTCTTCTTCACAAAGAGGACAGGTGCTCCCCAGGGTGACACACTTGGTCAAATCAAACCCTTATCAAGCAACTCCTATAAATGGACCTTCATATCATACAATTCATCTTATAAGGGGCCTTTGACTATGGTTCAATACTAGGTAGAAGGTCAATGGAGAAGTCAAGTTCCCTCCTAGGTGGTAATCCAAGTAACTCTTTTGGAAACACATCACAAAATTCTTGGAGCACTGGAAAATCATCAATGGATAGTTCTTTACCCTCTCCCAAAACATCTAAGTGAATAGCATACAGAGTGCATCCCCTCCTTTGAGCTCTTTTTACTTGCATGGCAGAAATTTATCTAAGGCTTACACCTCTTTGAATGCCACAAGTCTTGATTGGATTCCCAAAATCATCTTTACAAGTTACTATCTTCTCAAAGCAATTTACTATGCCATTGGGCTGAATTAACCAATTTATTCCTCGAATCACATCATATGATCTTAGAGGAACTACATAAAGGTTAGCTTGAGTTACAAAACTTGGAAGTGTTAATTCACTAAAGGCTAGACACTGGTCTATCTTTCTCTCATCTCAGTTACCATACATCACTGTCCAAGAGTTAGCCATAAAACCAACTTTCTTGAGCAATCTTTCTACTACTCTAGGATCAATGAAACATTCAGCAGCACTAGTATCTATATGCACATTAACTGAAAGGCCATAGATCATACCTGTCAACTCAATAGGATTGGCTTGATAATAAGCTTGTCTATTATGTACTATCGCATGAATGCGGTGCTGGAAGGATTGTTGTTGATTCCCTTCTACTTTTTTAGTTATTTTTAGAGGGCATTTATTAGCATAATGCTCATCCTCACAAATAAAACATCCACCTCTTGGTCCCTTGGGTCTTGTAAATTTCCCTTTGTCACCACTATCATTTGCCCCTTCACTGAATTCTTTGGGTTTAGCATAAGGTTTACTCTACTCACCCCCTTTTGCAAACTTGTTCTTATTTTTCTTATCCCCAAATTGATTGCCCTTTTGATTCTTTTGTTTGGAATAATTCGTAGGAGGCTGATTCTAATAGCTCTTACCCTTCTTTTTGTTTTCTCTTCTATACTCTGCAATACTATGAAGTTTCTATTCTTGTTTTATTACTTTTCATTTAAGGCTTCATCCATAGATTGTGGACCATGGAGATCCACCTCTGAACCAATTTGAGGTTTTAATCCCAATATAAACTTCCTCACATGGAAGTGTTCATCCTACTGGTAAAGGGGAACATACTTGAGAAGTTGAATAAACTTCTCCCAATACTGAGTTACTGAAAGATTTCCCTATCTCAAATTTTGGAACTTAGTCATCTTCTTGTCAAAGTAGTGTTATGGAAGCCATTGCTTCTGAAATAGGGATAGAAAAATATCCCAAGTCAAATTCTCAGATGAAAGATGTTTCTCCATTTTAGCATTATCCCACCAGGTGGGTGCCTCCCCTTTTAATTGAAAGGATGGCCACACTGCTTTAGTTTCATTAGAGAGGTTACACAGTTCAAAATACCTTTCCATTTCCACTATCCATGCTTCAACACCATTCCCTATAGTTTTACCATCAAATTTAGGTGGTGAAATTTTCTTCAAATCCTTGGCTAATTCTATCTCAAATTTGGCCTTTTTGCTTCCTGGTGTAGACTCAGTTTCATCTTGAGTCTATTCAGGTTGGCTCCTTCTATTCACTGAGGTTTCCTATTGCTCATTCTGATTAGGCATGGACCTATTGGCCCTAACCTCATGTTCTAGGGCATTCATTATAGCCCTAGTGTCTGTCAACATAGTCAAAATTTGGTCCAATCTATCCCCTTGAACCCATTCATCATTGGGTTCATTCTGATTTGCACTATAAGATGATTCCGTTGAGTTCTTTCAACGGTAATTCCTAGAAAATCATAAGTTGCATTAGAAGAAAGTAGACACAAAAGGCTCCAATGTTTAACCCATTTCTCTGACACCATATGTAACATCATCTATTTTAACCATAATAACTAATAGAAGATTACTACATCTAGTATCATTCTATCAATTAAATTTTATTTAGACGCTACATCCAAGTAAGCTTAACAAAATATGAAACTAGTCAACATTAGGTTAAGCTATGCTCAATATCCATAATTACACCATATGAAAATAACACAAATGATGAAAACATCTTAGTGAAACACACGGTTTTACATACATATGTCATGTAGCATCACCATTTAATTCCACAATAGAATAATACAAGAATACTACATCATGCATCACTCTAATATTTAACCCATATCAATCTAAATTTATGTAAAACTAAAATAATAAGGTTAATTTAACCAACTTAAGGTTTAGCTACGCTCAACCTCCACAAATTCACCATGTGTCAGAATAAGTATGATACATCATACAGATACACAAGTTCTATCAAATAGAATATCAATTTTGTAGGAAAGTAAAACAGAACATTGAATTTATGAGTTATTTCCAACCCCTTATGATCATAGAGTCATACATCTCTACAAAATCATCTGGGTTCTATATCAATTCCATGTTCATCATAATATCCACAACTCATAGTGAGTTTTGTTTATATATTACATTGTCATGATGAAGATGAATATATTACAATTTAAACCATTTTCATTTATAAGCATTCCATTTACAAATGTAGTAAGTACCAGGTAATATCGTGGCATCTCGGTGCAATCTCTCACCCTTAGCTCCTCCTTTGTAACCCAAAGCTGAGAGAGCATCACAGAGGCGACTTCCACCCTACCGTAATTCTGAAGGATTCCCCATGCTACCCACACAAATAGCCCGACCCCTACCGAAGAAATTAGCTCTTTGAGGTTGACATAAATGATAGTGTGATGGATTTAACTATTGCATTCTACCCTTTGCCCATATGCAACCTATAGAAATGCAAACCATAAACCCATGCAATGGAAGATAACAAATTATTCCAATCTTTCGAAAAATCAATCCACTTGAAATCGAGCCATTTAACACTATATCTAGCATGCCTCAGCTTAATCCATGGTTTTAACTTAGAAGTTTTAAAAATAGATGACTTTGCATTTAATTAACATCATAAGGTAATTAAATAAATTTAATGATTTACTTACTAGTTTAACTAAGTTAAACTATTATTTTTGATTTGACATTTATAAGCTAACTCATATTTACTCATTTCCTCCTATTAGAAGAGATACAATTAGCATCTTCTATTCTTTCTATATTTTCCTTCCTGAAAAAATAAAATATTTGTTGCTATTTATATTATGTCCATCTTGGACAAAATACACTTTCATTTTAACCCAAATATATTTTCTTCCGTAATTTTAATGTCTTTGGTGAATAAAATCAAGCATTAAAAATTATGAGGAAATCAATTAGGGTTATTTGAACAACTATTTAAGTTGTTCCATCTTTGTGTTGCGCCTATTTACTTATGCAATGCATAGCAACAAAGTATAAATCCTATTTTCTTCTTGGTGCCCATAGATGGTTTCTCATTGAAAGTTTATTTTGTATAATAGTGCAGGTTTAATAGATCATGGCACCAATATCACAGTGTTGTATTCATTTAATATTGAATGCAACTTGTATTTAGGGCTACGCCCTGGCAGAGGTTCTCAATGAGTGTTGGTTCAGCCAATAATTTTTTTTTTAAATTAGAGTTTGTGCTCTCTTGTAAAGGTGCCTTGAATGGACAAATTTGTTGGTTTAATTGATTTAAAGAATACAACTTGAGAGGTAAAGTGGGAGGCCAGGCTAGCTGAAGGTGCCTGTAGCCTACCCTCAAACTCTCCCTCTTTTCTTTTTTACTTTGCCAAATCTTTGTTGGCTAGAACATTCTTGAGTGCCAATCTTAGAGCTCAGTCTTTTTTTTCGCAACAATGTAACTATGGTTTTGTATGATCTAGTTGTGTTTTTCTTCATTGCTAATCTCACAGGTTATGACCTAAGTATGCCTTGATACTGTTTCATAGTTGGAGGTATTGAAAGAAATTGGGTGGTTTCACATATTACACACATGAAAGACATTTTCTCTTTAAACAACATATAAATTTCTTCACTATTACAGGCATATAATAAAATTAAAATTTAAACTGAACATACCCGTTTAGAGCTTGTAGGCTGTAAATTCCCCTTTCTAGAATTCTTCTCTTTTCTTTCCCCTTCTTTTCCTGTCCTCTTCTCTTAGTATTTTTCCTGACAAAAATCCCCCTTTTCTTTCTTAATGCTCTTCCTTTACCACCTCCCTGAGACTTCCAGGTGTTGAAATTTATTATTTTCAATTGACAAGTATGCCTGACCAATTTTCAGATGGCCTTGGCAGGTAACCTAGGTCAAGTCCATGCACAAATATGTTTTAGAATAAGACAACTCAAAGAAAACATTCCTGAGTAAAGCACAAGTATTTCATTCGGAGGCTACAACTGTTGGTTGGAGAATTTAAATAATGAAATTCAATCATTTCCTATGCTTGAGAATGGAGGAAAATTATCCTTTATTCACCTTGTAATTTCCTGACAGATGTAGTAATAAAATATTCACAATGGCCAAGTCATTAGCAATAATTAAATATTACTCATGACTATTCCAACAATGATATATATTTTTTGGTGCAATGTTTAATTAATATTGCACAAGGAAATGCATATAATTTAATATACATAATAAATTTAAAAGATAAATTGCGGTGTGTGTGTGTGTGTGTGTGTGTGTGTGTGTGTGTGTTTGTATTAATTGTGCCATATGTATATATATGATATATATTATATATATATACACATATGCTCACACCAATGTATCTACACACTATATATTTATATGTATATATGTGTGCTTTATTTCTTTTCTGGAAATTCAAATATATGATAATTGTTAGCTATAATGAGACCATAATAATCCTATTTTAACATTCAACAACTATCTACACTAACCATGAACCCCAATCCCATATGCAACTATACTAGTGTGGTTTAGTATGTATGTGAGTTCATGTATGATGGCATTAGAATAGCTAATTCCTTCTCCTCTGTGATACTCTCTCGTTGAGAGAAATTATGGTGGATCCTGTCGCACTCAGACATCCATTGAAGTTAGTCAACATCAATTAATAACAAGGTATAAACAAGTCATTTTCATCCATGAATTATGCTATAACATAACATATCAAAATCTATTTCAAATAATGTAATAAAAACAATTAGCCAAATAGTTCAACGATATCATATATCTCCAACATAGCATCATATATGTCTAGTGCAATAATATAGTTATCAAATTCTATTCCATATACAAAATGGGCTGTGACATGTGTTGGCAAGAGACACTGTGGGGCTTCATGAGTATTGTCATTGATAGCAACAAAGTCTATCCCACACATCCACAGCACATAGTATTCCTTTACCAGAAGTCAAATTGAAGATTGCTTTGGTCTGGTGAACAAGAATAGAGCATGCAACAAGGTCCGACAATCAGGTCCGAATCTCTCAAATGGTGTAACTCAGCAGGTTGCAAACTTGGACAAGTCAAGAGGAGTATCATGACTTCTAGATTCCAGAGATTTAGCCTTCGGTGATAAAACATGGAAAAGATATGAGCATCTGAGTGTTGGATTCCAGATAGGTAGAGCAGATTGAGGAAAAATTGACCGGCAAAGTATCAGACTTCAATCTGGATGAGTAATTGATGTTGATCAAGCTATTTGAGGGATCATACAATGTTGACTAACATGATTGATGACTTCAATGCCTATGTTTTGATACACTTCACAAATCAAGCATGGATTCAGCCGACAAATTAGTAATTTGTAAATATCTTGAGTATTCTGGTTGCCGACTAGAAAGTTGTTGAAATCCTTGGTGCGGCTATATATATACCAGATGGATTCTAGTATGAAGGTGTGTGTGTGTGTAGATAAAGTGTGAAGAAAGGTAGTGTGGAAGCTGCAATACAAGTCTGATATGTGACAGAGCAGCACCACTAGAGCAGAGAAAGAATGAAGTGCGTCAAATCAATATATTGTGCCTAATTGGAACTAAACTTTAGCATTTGTGGATGCCTCTCATTAGTTCAAACACCTGGTTACCTTTTGTAAGTTCTGTATATAGTGAGTCTCTTGTAGGCAGTGTGCCTCTTGTGAGCAGTGTGCTCGGGCAGTGAGCCCTAATTGGCAAGTGCCATTTTATACTTCTTATTCTTTTAACAAAGAATACAATCTTGGGTTAGTCACCCCATGGTTTTTCCCTTAACAGGGTTTTCCATGTAAAAATCCTTGTGTTATGTGTGTTGACTTTATTTCTGCTCTCATGACTATGTATGCTTATATGTTTTGATGCTGCACAAATTATAAAAGAAGAAAAAGTTAAAATAATAGAGATAATTGATTCACCCCCCCAGTTATCTGCCTTGTTTCCAACAATTGGTATCAGAGTCAAGTTCCTCTAAACAGAGCCTAACAGCTTGAGGAAGATCTGGGAATCTCAATGGATATGTATGGTATGAAGGAACAACTTCAGTCTGCCCTAGATGATCTTGAACAATCACATTCTAAAGTCAATAGTTTGAGAGAAAGACTCAAAGAAGCTGATGATTTCATAAATGAGCTAAAAGAAAAACTTAGTATCTCTGTGAAAAAGAGAAAGGAACTACTTCAAAAATTAGCCAATTAGAGTGAAGACAATGACACTAATGAAGATCTGAATGAGAAAAACAAGCCATGTGAGAAGCTATCAAAAGAGGTCATTATGGTAAGGCATGAAATGGAATTAGGAGTTATGAGACTCACCCAAGAAATTGAAGAAAGAAGGAAAAGTAAAGATAGTCTAAAACAATCCCTCAAGGAGAAGACAGAGGACTGCCACAAAATGGATAGAATAATCAGGCATCTTGAATTTGATCTTGAAGAAGCTAGAGATAATGAAGAACAACTTGAAAATCAGATAGACACTCTCAAACAAAGTCTTCAAACAACAAATGAATACAAGGAGAAATTCATGATAAGCTCAGCCCAACTTGAAGTTCTTCTTGAGAGCCAAAATAGGGTAGATGACAAGCGTGGTGTTGTGATGTTCACAACACGCCCTATTATGCTCCTTAGCAAAATAGGGACCCCTGCTGTTGCTTTGCTTTTTGCTTCTGCTTGTGTTGTTTTGCTTGGTGGTAAAGGGAAAAGAGAGTCAAATTTGCAAACCTTGTTAAAAATATGGAAAAATGCATTTTTAGTACCCTTGCATGATATGGTTGGATTCCTTGTGAAAAATGAGCCAGGGTTGCTTTTTGAACCATCTTAAAATTTGCCATATTTTGCAAGTTATGATCATTTTAGTAAAATGTACATTCAGGTTTGTCTATCGCTTGGCATATACAAAGTCCTTTGTATGTCCAAAGTCATTTTTTTTGTGCTTGGTCGCTTTTGTACATTCGGGCTTGTATATTTTAACATACAAGCAAAATATACATTGCAGAATATACATAGCGGATCCGAAATCCTTATCAAATATTGAAAAGTCGTTGTATATTCGGGCTTGTATATTTTCATATACAAGCGGAATATACAAGCAAATATGCATGGCACTGTTCACATGCAAGTGTGAAGGATACAAGTGAAATATACATGCCGGAATTAAAAGGGAAATCAAATAGAGTTTTTTGCATGTATATTGGCGATATACATTGGTTTCAAAAGGGAAAGGATATCGGCGAAACTCTTGCCGATAAAGGAACATCGGCCAAGGTATGGCCATCGGCAGAGGAAGGTTGGAGTTCGCCGATGGCGAACAATGAAGGGGTCGTCGGCAAGAGTCAGGCCGATGAAAAGCACATCGGTATAACAAAGGTGGTCGGCGGAGGAGGTTTGGAGTTCGCCGATGGTGAATCTCTCGCCGATAAGGAAGAAATACAGGCCGAAGGACTATATCGCCATAACTCTCGCCGATGGAGGAAAACAAAGGAATAAACAAAGGAAAGAGGCCATCGGCCCAACTGCGAGCATCGGCCAATATATTTTTTGGCACGCCGATGGCGATTGTCACGCCGATGGGCGGGAAGGAACAGTGCGATGGAATTTTAAACTATATTTTTGGGCGCCCGTGGTATTTTTCGGTCAGCGATAGTTGACCCGAGGGATTTTGAGTAGTCTGAGTGCGTTTTGAACGCATTTTGGAGGTTTTTTGGACCCGATTTCCACATTTTTTTGCACAGTCACTTGGATTTAAACAGTATTTTAATTTCTTGCTGTTCATTTGATAAACTTGATACTTATTGCTTGTCTTGTCTTGCAGGCTTGCAGTTGAGGAAGCAGCTGGAAATTCAACACAGTGACATCACGGAGGAAATCTGATCTCAGGAGCAAGAAGATAAAGATGAAGTGTGAGGAAGTCAAGGCCATTCAAGTGAAGGATAAAGTTACAGCTGAGAACATTATTGCAGCAGATAAACAGAAGTTATTGCTGAGCTGCCAGAGCTTCTCAGAAGGGGTAATATTTCGCCTAGATTTGACACTGCTCAGAGATATTTTGGAGGACTGGTTCATCTGTATTTATTGCTGTAACCAGGGGTTTGAACCAGAGGTAGTTAGGTTTTGTTTTTTTTGCTGTAGTGAGGACAATCAGAAAGTCTTTATATTGTGCCTCTCTACACTGTAATACTTTACAACAGGGGCTACAACAGGGATCTTAGCTTAGCATAGTTTAGAAGTAGAAGAAGGAGGTCGCCTGTTTGTTTGCAGTAAGGTGCGCGTGGAATGTCTGGCTTCCTTACTGTATCTGTAAAGCTTGTAAGTTCTCTGTAGTTTGATCAATGAAACTAAGAGTCATTCCTACATTGTAAATCATGTATGACTATTTGTTTCTAATACAATAGAATTTGGAGTTCTGCATCTATCTTCTGAGTGTTCTCCTGCTCTTCTTTGTGTTTTGAAATATTTTCTTTGAGAGCTTGCAATTTTAAATGTATGTTTGTGAAAATGCTTAGAACTTGCATTTAAGGTTTTTACTGTGGATTTGATCAAATTACTATAGTATTTACATAGTGCATAATAGAACAATTAGATCCTTCAGTAGAGTAAATGAGGTATAGATTAAATCTTTCTAACTTTTCCCAACCCATCTGAAATATTTAGCTGAAAATGTAGAAATCTAAAGGAAATTGTCTCAAATTTGAAGAAGCATGCATAACAGAGTTAAAAGTAGACAGTTTTCATAAATGTATAAAGGAGAAAGCTGCAATAATTTAAGAAAACCATTTAGAATTTGCAGCACAGTAACACTTGTATGCAAACGAACAAAATACTTGTTGAAATCTATGATCTTTTTGCATAATCTTAGTCCAGTAAACCACCAAACAACCCTAAACTACGTAAGGCCCCTTGAACATTACAGCTTCACATTGACCAACTGAACTTGACCAACCAAACCATTGTAGACTTGGGATTAGTTGAATCTCAAATGATTCCTTCTTATCTTTCAAGTATAGTTTCAGTTCATTATATGTGAATTTTAACTTATTGTTATGATTGCATCAAAACAATCATCAACAATTTTTTTGGCGCTAGAAGGTGGGCTAGAAGGCTGTATATTGCAATCATCAAAAGTTTTTTGGCGCTAGAAGGAGGGCATTCCTGAGTTAGGGTTCATTTCAAACTGGCTAATAATAGTAATAGAGTGACTAGGTCTAGATCCAGTTCAGGAGATATATTTGTGCAACTACGTGATATAAGGCGAAGTAAAAATCCTTTAATTTGGAATCCAAAAATATCGCAAGTAGGAAGTTCATCTGGAACACCTCCTGGGTCACCTTTTAACATCCGTAGTATTGTGAGTCCTGACAGATCACTGTTCAGATCTTTAAATCTTGGTTCAGGCACTCCTGGAGGTCTCAATGCTCCTATAAATCCTAATCCACCCATCAATCCAGGTATTCCTACAAGTTCAAGTCAAGCTCAAACACCTGCAATGGCTTATTTTGATGTCAATTCTCCCATACTCTTCAATGATTATCATGAGATGCCCAAAAATCCAGAAAAGATATGTCCCAAATACCAGTTGCATCAGGATCCAGAAGATCATATTAGAATATTTAAGGAGGCATGTTTTAGAGCTAGGTTAGAGCATGAGGATGTGGTGTGTAGATTGTTTCCCTACACCTTTAATGAACAAGCCTCTAGCTGGTATGTAAACTTACCCAACGGTTAGATTTCTTCCTGGCCACTTATGGAAGAAGCATTTCTGTCAAGATTTAGGGGACCCATTGACCCTTGCGCATTGTATCATAAATTAGCTGCTATAAAACGAGGTAAGGGAGAGCTAATTGATAATTTCAACGACAGGTTTCAAAAGGCCCATTCTAGGCTGATAGCCCCTTATACCGTAGATGATGATCCCTTGTTGGCTATGTACTACGCTGCCTTGGATCCTTTAACTGCCATGTTTGTCAAAAGAAAACCTGACATAGATTCAATATCCAAAGCTTATAAAGAGGCAGCCTCAGTGAACCAAGAGATGAGGCATACAACTTATAGTCCATTTGGCAATGGAGGAAATTTTGGGGTGCAGAATTAGGCACAACCATGGAATGGAGTCCCTGTGCAGAGCGCTCCACTATTAAATCTAGTTCCTTCTTACACACCTGTGCATAATCCTACGCCGATCCAAGCTATAACTCCTTACACAGCTAGTACTTCCAATAATAGTCAAAATAATGGTCAGCCTTTCTTCCAACTTCCTAGGGATATAACTGTGGCAAAAGCACAAGAGGATAGGGAAGAAATCAAAGAGATTACTACACATTTGAAAAGGTTAACAACCGAAGTGACACAACTAAGAAATGAGAACCTCTATGGAAGAGGCAACCAAAACTACAATCAACATCAAAATCACAACCATGGCCAAAATCAGAACTATAGTCTCAATCAAAATCAGCAGTACAATCAGAACCAAAACTATAATCAGCATCAAGGCCCCAGTCAGGGGCAACCAATGCAAAATAGAGGGCCAGTGATAGATAATAGGACCTGGGGCAATAATAACAGAAATCAGAATCAACCTAGGCCACCCAAGACATGGAACACTGGGCCCAACAACGGTACTCTGGCTTCTCCTTTTGAGAATGTAGATAATCATGATGCAAAACAAACGACTAGCATACAAATGGCCAGTACAGCACCCAAAAATTGGTGCAGGTTTCACAATACCAATACCCATGTTGAGCACGACTGTCCACAGTTCCACTTGGCAGCTAGCATTTTCAACATAGATGGACAGCCTCCTACCTTTGAATTTCTCATTCCTAAAGGTAATGAGGTAGTACCCTCAGGATATGACACAACATTAGTCTTAGAAACGTTTACTTTTGCAACCGTAGAAGAGAAAGAGGATGAATTGCTAGAGAATGAACCATACTGTTGTGAAAGTCTTTATCCTGAATCAGCCTTGGTGTTAAATGCTTTTCAGTTTCCCTTTGAATCTGAAAATGAGATATTAAATGAAACAGAAGAGGTGCAGGCCTTTCAACAGACAAATAAAAACCACACCTACAATTTGAGGAACAACCCTAGGCCGGGAGGACCTTTTACCACTTCCACTCCTCCGAATAACATCAATACCCCCCCAGATCAGAATGCTAGCAACAATCCTGCCATACTTAAAGCTAGTCAGCACACAAATAATGGAACAGCAGTACAAAAGGATCAAACAAGTAAAACCAAAGCAATAGAAACAACAAGATTAATGAGTTACTTGTTAGAGGAAATAAAGAAAATTAAGGTCAGTATACCTCTAAATGAATTATTGAAGACCCCAGGGATCAGAAATGCTTTTATAAAATCCCTAGATACATCCATAACAAACGAGGTGTCTGCTGATATAACTGTTCCTAATAGTGATTCACCACTTAAAGAGAAAGGTAAGAAAGTTGAGCAGCCTTCCAATACAAATGTAGTAATACATGTGGATAAGAGGGATACCCCCCCTTTCTTGTTAACCGTTAGGTTGTGTGGGAAGAATATACACAATTGCATGGTAGATTCTGGTGCTTTAGCCAACGTAATGCCCTTAGGAATATGTAAAACTCTCGGGCTGACTCCCACCAAATCTGCCAAGGTTGTCACACAATTAGATAAGACTGAGGTTAGCGTGATAGGAGAACTCATGAACATTCAAATGCAATTAGCTTCAGACCCTAGGGTAAGCCAAATCATTGACATTCAAATAGTGGATATACCCATAAATTATGGAATGTTGCTGAGTAGGGATTGGTCCAAAACATTAAACGGATATATGGCTACTGACTTTTCACACATGTGGTTACCTTGGAGAGGCATCCCAAACCAGATCAGAATAGAGGCAGAGCCCAGAATGAAACATATGATAACAGAGTATAATCGAACTAATGAAATATTATATGTTGCTGTTGAACCAGGTGTCTATAGAATTACCAACAATGGGGTGCAAATTGAAGAGATTATGATGTTAAACATTAGAAAAAAGTGTGTCAGCAATAAAATGGCACTATTCATTGAGTCTGATGGAAATTCTTCAGATGAAGAAAATAATGCAATAGACAAATTTGGTCATGCCATTAGACAAGAGGTGGAAGAGTGCGTTAAACACAATCTCCCGGTCCAATGTAAGTTATATAAAAATAGGTGTAGAGTCCATGATAGGTGACATTCTGAGGAGAGTTGTGAAATATGCAAAGACATCATTGAATATGAATACAAAAAATGCATAGGGAGGGTAGAGTTACAAGAGGAAAATGAGAATCCTGATCCAACACAGAAATATGTTCAGGATAATATAGATGCCTTGATTCCAGATTTAGGAAAAGAAATAGAGGACAAGGGTAGTTATCTTTCTGAGTTGCAAACTAAAAACACACATATGCAAGTTAACCAAACGGAAAAACCCATGAATAAACAAGACAACACCCCACAGGCAATAAAAAGGACGAAGTATGCCAAGGTAAAAGATCAGAAAAGTAAAGATGGCATGTGGACGTTAAAGTGTGATGGGTCCAAATCAAAACAGGGCGCAGGTGCGGGTATTGAACTCATAGATCCTCAAGGTAAATCACATTTGGCAGCATATAGATTACAATTTTCCTGCACTAACAATATTGCTGAATATGAGGCCCTAATTTTAGGACTTGTCATGGCCATCAAGAAAAGGGTAAAAACCATTAGAGTATTTTCAGACTCTGAATTAGTAGTCAGACAAGTGAGGAAACTATATGCCTGCAATTACAAGAAAATGATTAGTTACAGACATAGAGTATGGGGTTTAATGGATTCGTTTGATGCTTTTAACATAGAGCACATCCCTAGAGAGCTAAACCACAGGCTGGATGCGCTAACAGTTGTTGCTAGTACATTAGAACCATTGACACTGTCAGGATTGAGACGATTTGCTGTTGAGCTAGTTAACGTGCCCAGTATACCAGACAACGTTACACACTTTCAGGTATTTGGAGGGGATCAGAAAATTATTGATTTTCTGACTTGTAATGAGGCATTTGAGGCCCAAATCATTGATGAACAAGAAAGGCCTGAAGTAACATGGGACGAAGAGGATATGATCAACTTAAAGAGCAACTTCTTACCAAAAGGAGTAATTGAATTAGAACACATCTTTGACTTCGATGGAGTAATGAGACAGAAAGACTTGCCCAAAATAGAAGGGGGTAAGTGTGATTTACATAACTTAGGGACTGAGCTAAATCCACAGAATATACTAATTGGGAAGGCTTGCTCTGAGAAAATTAGAAAAGAGGTTTTGGACGTTCTGAAAGAATATAAACATGTCATAGCATGGACTTATGAAGACTTGAAAGCATTTGATGAGTCCATCATAACTCACGTAATACGTTTAAGAAAAGAAGTCAAACCATTTAGGTAGAAACAGAGGCCTGTAAATGCCATTCTAGAGCCTTTAATCTTTGAGGAAGTTAAAAAATTACAGTCTGCTGGAATAATTTTCCCAGTCAGACATTCTGTCTGGGTAGCTAACTTAGTACCAGTCAGAAAGAGAAACGGAGACATCAGGTCATGCGTAGACTTTAGAAATTTAAACAAGGTGTCTGAAAAGGATAATTATCCTTTGCTCCCAATAGACGAAGTCCTGCAAGCAGTAAATGGCGCAAAGATGATCTCTTTTTTAGATGGTTTTTTAGGTTATAATCAGGTCTTAATTGATAAAGAAGATAGACTAAAAACCACCTTCACTTGCAAATGGGGAAATTATGCGTATAGAAGAATGCCTTTTGGTCTGATCAATGTAGGTGCCACCTTTCAGAGGGCCATGGACGTTGCATTCCGTGGATTATCAGGTAAGTGCATTGTTGTGTATATGGATGATTTAACTGTGTATTCCAAGAATGCATCCACCCACGCTGAAGACCTCAGAAGAATACTCAAGCGATGTGAAAGGTATGGGATTTCCCTTAATCCTAAGAAATGTATATTTGGCGTAACTGAAGGTAAATTATTGGGCCATGTCATTTTTGAAAATGGAATTTCAATTGATCCGGATAGAACAGAATCCATAAAAAATTTGCAAATACCAAACAATAGGAAAGAGTTGAAATCATTTTTTGGTAAAATTAACTTTGTTCAGAAGTTTATAACAGGTTTTGCAGAGATCGTGCAGCCGTTAAATGCCATGTTGAAGAAAGATGCACAGATGGAATGGACGCCAGTGGCTAGAGCCGCATTTGAAGATATCAAGGAGGCAATTTCTGATGCCCCTGTATTGGCAAGTCCAGACTACACAAGCCCGTTTTACATCTACTCCTTTGCATCTTCTCATTCTGTCGCGGCTGCCTTGACACAGAAAGGTGAAAATAATGAAGAGAGGCCCATAGCATTTATGAGCACGCCTCTGAAGGATGCACAGCTGAGATATCTAGATACTGAAAGACAGGCATTCGCATTAGTAAAGGCTGTGAAAAAATTTAGACACTACATTCTGCGCAGCCAGATCAAAGCCATAGTACCAGACGCTGCAGTAAAAATGTTGCTGATGCAAAACGAGCCTAGAGAAAAAAGAGCCAAGTGGATCACCACGCTGCAAGAATTCGACATGGAAATCATTCCCATGAAGCTGGTCAGAGGGCAGGCGTTGGTGCAGACAATAGCAAACATGGATCCAAATTTGATAAAACAACAATATGTATTAAATTCCCAAAGCACATCAGGCTGGTACGATGATTTAAGCACCTTCCTAATCGCTGGAAAGTACCCAAGTAGGATGAGGGCTTCTCAGAGGAGAGATTTGAAGATTAAGGCACAAAATTATATGGTGCAAGGAGGTCTTCTATTCAGGAAGAACCATGATGGAATCTATCTGAGATGCATAAACAGAACTGAAGCTGATAGAGTGTTGACAGAACTACATGACAAGTACGGAACCGGCCATGGTTCCCATTTAGCTACAACACACAAAATACTGAGGGCGGGCTATTACTGGCCCACTATGTTCAAAGACACTAAGAGTCACATTAGAAGTTGCCACACCTGTCAGACTGCAGCAGACAAAGGGAGAAATCTGGCCAATCCACTACAACCTGTGATCGAATCTAGACCGTTTGCACAGTGGGGCTTGGATTTTATTGGAGTCATCAATCCCCCATCTTCTGCAGGACACAAATTTATACTGACGGTAACAGACTATTGTACAAGGTGGACTGAGGCCACCTGCTGCAAATTTTCCACAACTGAGGTAGTTATCAAGTTCCTTGAAGAAAACATCATCACCAGGTTTGGAACTCCCTATTCATTGGTATGTGATAATGGCCCTGCCTTCTCTTCTTTAAAGTTTTCTAAATGGGCATTTGAATATGGGATTATTTTAAGGTTTTCTTTGAATTATTACCCTCAAGGTAATGGACTGGCTGAATCAACAAACAAAATTTTATTAGACATAATCAAGAGGTTAATTGCCAAAAGTCCTAGAGAGTGGAATACCCTGTTAAGATATGCATTATGGGTAGACAGGACCAAGTTTAAAACAACTTTAGGTAGCACACCTTATCATTTAGTTTATGGGACTGATCCCATACTTCCAGTAAATCTGAGAATACCAACCTGGAAGTTTGCCAGTGAGTATCTAGGCTTTGATAACCATAGGGAAGCCAGAATAGTGCAAATGTTACAACTAGAGGAGAAAAGAGGTCAAGCCAGAGAAGTTTGCCAAACACCAAGCGGTTGTTAAGAGGTGGTTTGATAAAAGGGCAAGAGTCAAAACATTTAGGATATTAGACTTAGTGTTGTGCTGGGACAAAGCACATGAAAAGAAAGGAGGCCATGGAAAATTTGATAAATTATGGTTGGGTCCATTACAAGTCTCAGAAATAATAGGAGATAACACCTTTAGGCTTAAGACCTTGACTGGAGAAGATGTGCCATTACCAGTTAATAGCCAGCATTTGAAACACTACTTCCAGGTTTGAGGTAAAAGGGCAGTCCATTTTTCTTAATGTAAAGTGCTGTAAGTAATGTATAGTTCTTCTTTTGCTATTTTCTTTTGGGTTGGCTGTTTGTATAGTTTGTCTTCTGTTTGTTTCTGTTTTCTGTTTCTTTCTGTTTATACGGTTTTTTCTTTTTTTGTGTTGTTTGTACAGCTTGTTTGTTTGGTTTGTTTGTTGTCTCCTCAGCAGGGATCTTTATTTTACTTTAGAGTATTAAGGAGCAAAACTAGCAACCATTCAAAACAGTATAAATTTAGGATATTCAAGTTAATCATTTGCAATTTACACATAACTTGTTACTGTCATGGATGTAGAGAGTTGTTTATCTTCTAAAATTTTGTATTCAATAAATGTGATTGAGAATTTGAAGCAAGTTTCTCACGATGAACACCTAAAATCCTTGGGTTTGTTGAACTTACCAGTGTAGATATTAGGTGAAAAATTAGAGGTTACCCTTGCTACCATTACAATTCTCAGCTTAATTTCAGCAAGTGTCCACTCCTTGCATCATGAAGTTACAAATTGTTATATCTTATGAAGTCTTTCAAAATGAGAAAGTAAAAATAAAAAATAAATAAATAAATAAAGCGGATTATACTGAAAATCCAGATTAAGTCATCTAAGTAACTCTACCGGGGCTATAGACGCTCGCTGGCAGTGGGGCTCTACTTAGGAGAATTGTAACGATAACCTTGCTGGGGCTATGGACGCTCGCTGGCAGCAAGGCTCTATCCGGTCGGCTATGAGGGAATATCCTCACCTACGTAGGCTAATGTTAGTCACTGGTTTGTTCAACCAATTTTTAAGATGAGGATAATTAATCACGTGCACACAACTAAACTGAAAATGGAAATTTATGCACCCTTATTGAATACTTTAAGTCTCAAGCTGAATAGTAATTTGCAGGAAAGATAGTCGGAAGTTATGGATTCATTTCATCTAGTTTTCTTGAACACTTTGAATTTAATTATTTTGTTTTGGTTGCTAGTTGTTGTGATGTTCACAACACGCCCCATTATGCTCCTTAGCAAAATAGGGACCCCTGCTGTTGCTTTGCTTTTTGCTTCTGCTTGTGTTGTTTTGCTTGGTGGTAAAGGGAAAAGAGAGTCAAAATTTGCAAACCTTGTTAAAAATATAGAAAAATGCATTTTCAGTACCCTTGCATGATATGGTTGGATTCCTTGTGAAAAATGAGCTAGGGTTGCTTTTTGAACCATCTTAAAATTCGCCATATTTTGCAAGTTATGATCATTTTAGTAAAATGTACATTCAGGTTTGTCTATCGCTTGGCATATACAAAGTCCTTTGTATGTGCAAAGTCATTTTTTTTGTGCTTGGTCGCTTTTGTACATTTGGGCTTGTATATTTTAACATACAAGCAAAATATACATTGCAGAATATACATAGCGGATCCGAAATCCTTATCAAATATTGAAAAGTCGTTGTATATTCGGGCTTGTATATTTTCATATACAAGCGGAATATACAAGCAAATATGCAAGGCACTGTTCACATGCAAGTGCGAAGGATACAAGCGAAATATACATGCCAGAATTAAAAGGGAAATCAAATAGAGTTTTTTGCATGTATATTGGCGATATACATTGGTTTCAAAAGGGAAAGGATATCGGCGAAACTCTTGCCGATAAAGGAACATCGGCCAAGGTATGGCCATTGGCGGAGGAAGGTTGGAGTTCGTCGATGGGCGATCTCTCGCCGATGGCGAACAATGAAGGGGTCGTCGGCAGGAGTCAGGCTGACGAAAAGCACATCGGTATAACAAAGGTGGTCGGCGGAGGAGGTTTGGAGTTCGCCGATGGCGAATCTCTCGCCAATAAGGAAGAAATACAGGCCGAAGGACTATATCGGCATAACTCTCGCCGATGGAGGAAAACAAAGGAATAAACAAAGGAAAGAGGCCATCGGCCCAACTGTGAGCACCGGCCAATATATTTTTTGGCATGCCGATGGCGATTGTCACGCCGATGGGCGGGAGGAACAGTGCGATGGAATTTTAAACTATATTTTTGGGCGCCCGTGGTATTTTTCGGTCAGCGATAGTTGACCCGAGGGATTTTGAGTAGTCTGAGTGCGTTTTGAACATGTTTTGGAGGTTTTTTGGACCCGATTTCCACATTTTTTTGCACAGTCACTTGGATTTAAATAGTATTTTAATTTCTTGCTGTTCATTTGATAAACTTGATACTTATTGCTTGTCTTGTCTTGTAGGCTTGCAGTTGAGGAAGCAGCTGGAAATTCAACACAGTGACATCACGGAGGAAATCTGATCTCAGGAGCAAGAAGATAAAGATGAAGTGCGAGGAAGTCAAGGCCATTCAAGTGAAGGACAAAGTTACAGCTGAGAACATTATTGCAACAGATAAACAGAAGTTATTGCTGAGCTGCCAGAGCTTCTCATAAGGGGTAATATTTCGCCCAGATTTGACACTGCTCAGAGATATTTTGGAGGATTGGTTCATCTGTATTTATTGCTGTAACCAGGGGTTTGAACCAGAGGTAGTTAGGTTTTGTTTTTTTTTGCTGTAGTGAGGACAATCAGAAAGTCTTTATATTGTGCCTCTCTACACTGTAATACTTTACAACAGGGGCTACAACAGGGATCTTAGCTTAGCATAGTTTAGAAGTAGAAGAAGAAGGTCGCCTGTTTATCTGCAGTAAGGTGTACGTGGAATGTCTGGCTTCCTTACTGTATCTGTAAAGCTTGTATGTTCTCTGTAGTTTGATCAATGAAACTAAGAGTCATTCCTACATTATAAATCATGTATGACTATTTGTTTCTAATACAATAGAATCTGGAGTTCTGCATCTATCTTCTGAGTGTTCTCCTGCTCTTCTTTGTGTTTTGAAATATTTTCTTTGAGAGCTTGCAATTTTAAATGTATGTTTGTGAAAATGCTCAGAACTTGCATTTAAGGTTTTTACTGTGGATTTGATCAAATTACTGTAGTATTTACATAGTGCATAACAGAACAATTAGATCCTTCGGTAGAGTAAATGAGGTATAGATTAAATCTTTCTAACTTTTCCCAACCCATCTGAAATATTTAGCTGAAAATGTAGAAATCTAAAGGAAATTGTCTCAAATTTGAAGAAGCATGCATAACAGAGTTAAAAGTAGATAGTTTTCATAAATGTATAAAGGAGAAAGCTGCAATAATTTAAGAAAACCATTTAGAATTTGTAGCACAGTAACACTTGTATGCAAACGAACAAAATACTTGTTGAAATCTATGATCTTTTTGCATAATCTTAGTCCAGTAAACCACCAAACAACCTTAAACTACGTAAGGCCCCTTGAACATTACAGCTTCACATTGACCAACTGAACTTGACCAACCAAACCATTGTAGACTTGGGATTAGTTGAATCTCAAATGATTCCTTCTTATCTTTCAAGTATAGTTTCAGTTCATTATATGTGAATTTTAACTTATTGTTATGATTGCATCAAAACAATCATCAACAGTTTTTTTGGCACTAGAAGGAGGGCTAGAAGGATGTATATTGCAATCATCAACACGTGGCTTGGGATATGAGAAAGGTGAAAGCTCCAGATCTGGTCAGAAGAAATTTGGATCAGGAAACCAAAGAAACAAGCCTAGAAGACCTTTGGTAAGGCAACCAAATGCTCAAAGATATCCATCCTTCAATGGATACTGCTTCAATTGCAACAACTTCAGTCATAAAGCAACTCAATACAGAAGGAGAATGAATCAGACTAATCCATCCTTCTCCGGATAATGTTTCAACTGCAAAAGGTATGGTCACAAATCTGATGAATGCAAAAACATGCAAATAAACAATTCATTCAATGGTAGATGGTTTGCATGCAATAGAATGGGACATATGGCTAATTAATGCAGATCAAGAGGATATCAGTCAAATATGCAAATAAATATTGTTTGTTAGAATTGCAATAGATCCAGTCATATTGCCAAATTTTGTAGAAGTAAAAATCAGGATAAAAAGGGTCCGGTGCATCATAATCAAAAACAAGATAAGGGAAAAGGCAAAGTGATTGTGGATGAAGTTTAAAGGGAGATGAGCAAGATTTGGGTGAAGAAGAGTACATAAAATGTTAGGGATGGATCCATACCAGAATCTGGTGTTGATATTCCTTTCAGAAACTAAACAGATGAGCTCTGGCTCAAGAGGAGTCACAAAGAAAAACAATTTCCCCCAGCCAATCAATTGGTGCCTAAATTTGGCACATGGAATGTTGCGGATTAAAAGGGTTCTCAGAAAAATATCTAAATAACCCTCGGTAAAATTATGAAAGATCTGCATGGAGTTTTGCAAGAGTTTAATCATCCAAGATTGATTCGGTCTTACAAACATCTGATAAAGTAGGATTTTCACAAATAGATCCGGTATGATTCAAACTTGAAATATCTTGATCTGTGGATCCATGGTATGATTGGAGGAAAGAAGATACATTGTCAATTATCACTAAAAATGATTCTAAGTGCAACATAGTGATTCAAAAAGCTCAGAACAAGGCAACCAGATAACTTAAGTTGTGCATTTATTGCAGAAGGAAATTAGGGTTTGTGAAAGAATATAAGGGTTCTTTCACTCATCATTTGCAGATTTGCATTCGAGAAGAAGAAAAGAAGAGCTCTGCATCAAGTTTCTACAACTCTCTCAAAGATCAACTACAAAATCCAATTCAACCAGCGATTTGTTCCGGCTGTTATTTCGAACCCTAAAGTGTAAAAAGGTACTTCCATTCTGAATATCTCTCTCTAAATCTTTTGCAAAAAATGGGTACTCCAATGGTTGTCAAGATCACTGATAGGCTGCACCCAAAATTCAAGAAACACCCCTACAAATCCCTAGAAGTTGATCCTTTAGGCGCCTTTTCTAGCATTCTGCATGGGGTATTGCACGTAGAAGATGTTAGGGTCTACATCCACGCCAACATTGAGAAATCTGGTGAATCTAAGTTGATGGAAATATATCATAAACAGTTAATAGATGAAAGTTTTGAACTCAAACCTCAATACAAGGCCCTCCGGGATAAACACTTCAGGCATTGCATCCACTTTCCCTGTTTTGTAGAAGATGATTGGGTCGGTATGTTCTTAGCAGAATGCATGATAATTTCATGTGGCTAATGAAGTCCTTCAAGATAACAAAAGATGCCATTAGGGCAGTAACTAGATTGCACTCATCCGATGGGCTACCTGCACTCAAATCTGTCAAGAACCAAACTATAATAGAAGCTATCGGATCCAAGTTTGACAAGAGAGCAATGACCATTGATGACATCACAGATCCGGATGTCAAATTTGCCTCAATGATAATTAGGTATAAGATCTATCACTCAAGCAGGGAGAACTCTGTGTCTGGGACTGCAATATATGCAGCATATCAAATGTTGAGAGAAAATGCAGATTATGACCTATGTGATCTTCTTTTAAACCAACTATTAGAAAATTTGCAGAAGATCAAGAAGGATAAGAAGAACTCCTTCAAGTTGGTTGTTTAATATTGTGTCTATTCTTCTACTACATGAATGAGCTACCCAAATCAAGTGGTTGGGTTTGGCAAAATGACAAACCAGTTGCAATACAGATTAGAGACTATATGTATGGACTTGGTGATGCCAAAGCTCAAAGCACAACACTCTAAGGTTACCTTAAGAACTTCCAAGGCATGATGCAAGCAAGAGAAAGGATACCTCAATCCATAGTAGAGAAATACAAGGATACAATGTGTTTTATGGTAGATACTGATCAATGCCTAATGGAGGTAGTGGAGCCCAGAACAGTTTGGATAATGCCAATGGGATACGAGGTTGATGAGAAAATCCTAGAACTACACATTCAACACCTATTGAGCCAGCCCAAGGACCATGAGGCAGAAAGGTTTGGAACCTTTCAAGAACTAAGTGTAAAAATACATTTTGAACTAAGACAACCAGAGATTAAGAGGAAAGTTAGAAGGGAAGTCGAGGAAATTGCCAAAAGATATGGCATATCAAAAGAGGCAGTAGATGCAAACATAGAGAAAATTGAAAGAGCTGAGAAAGAGAAACAAGAAGCAGAGAAAGGAAGTGTTCTAGTACAAGCCCCCTCCCGGACTAGATCCTCTAAAAGCTCTGCACCTGCCACTCCTAAGAGCTAAAGAGCCACCAAATCGGAAGTCAAGACATCTAGAAAAGGAGAAAATAGAACAAAAACAAAAGCCACAAGGTCCTACACAAGTCAAAAGGATGATGAAGAAACAGAGTCTGATGAGGAAATTAAGAAAATGAAGAAGAAGAAGAAAACATCCAAGGAATCCTCTGCTGGTAAAAACAAAGAAGAAAAGGCAGAAGAATTTGTTGAAAATCCCACTCTCTCCATTGATGATATCATTAAGGTAGTTACTGTGGATGGGAATCTGCAACCAGTCACAGAATTCTATGATGAATATAGTGATACTGACAAGAGGATCTTGGAAGAAGCTACAATTAGGTATCTGAATATTTATAATAAAGCATTCATTGAAATTATTTCATTAATTCCCAAAAGTTTAGAGAAGGTACTTGAGCTTAGAAAAGAGAATGCAAAGGAAAAAGACTTAGAGATCTAAGAATAGATAGCAATTCAGCTCTATCCTTCTATTACTCCAAAGCAAATGGACATGATCTTTAAGGACTGTAAGGATGAATTCCGGAGCAAAGCAAGAATGAAAAAGCTTATGCTTGGAGAAACTGATCAAGTAGCAAGAGAAACAGAAGACATCCTCTGGAATGCCTTCAAAAGATTCAATCTTCCTATTATAGAGGAAATAGATGAAGAACCTTCTACCATGGATGTTGAAAGATTAAATGCATCAAATGAAGAGTCTACTCACAAAAATGTAGAAGGGTCAAAAGAGATAGATGAGGAGAAGTCTAAGGACTTGGATTCCTCTGTTCCAGAAGAGGAAGTTCATGAAGCAGTTAACATCTCTCTTCCAGATCCCACTGTAGACATTCTAGATTCAGGAACTGAAGGAGAAGGAAGAAAAGAGGAAGTGAGTCAAGAAGAGGAGGTAAAGGGAAGAGAAGAAGAACAAACAGAGAAGATCTCTAATGACAGTTCTGAGATCCCAAAAGAAAAGAAGACTCAATCACCGACAAGAGACATTGTAGAGGTAGTAAATAATTTCTTGAACAAAGAAATGATGGAGATAGATGAACTAGAACTATTCCAAGGACCACTAAATTTTGATTCCCTCTCTCCGGTCCAGACAATAAAAATAACATCTTTTGCCCAAGCTAAAGCAAAAGAAAAACTTTTGAAATCTCACATGGAAGACTGTGAGCTATTAGAGATTGCATCCGATATGCTGGAGAAGATCATGCCATCTTTTCAAAAGGATCCTTCAGCCTCTCCATCCAGTAATTTGAAATCTCTGGTAAACTCTGTTAGCACTCATTTTGATTCTTTAGAGAAATTGACAGAAGAAAAGGTCTGGAAAGAGTTTTTGGGAAAAAGATTCACTGAAGTACAGGGACTCATTACTAATGATAGGAGGACCCTAGCTATTGGGATAAAGAGCCTTGAAAATGCTCTTAAAGATGGTGGGGACATGTACAAATTTTGTCTATCTTGGCCCAAAGTGACAGAGGATATTGAGAAGAAGGTGAAAGAACAAGAAGGTAAACTGTCAAGTTTATCTCAAAATTTTGATCCCCTCACTACATCCATAATGAATAAAGAATGCCAGGATAAGAAAAGAAGAATATAATAAATAGGATGAGTGAACTCAGAGGGATAATTATCCCTAAGTTAGAGGCAATGCATGAGGCCTTAATAGATGCTCAGACCACAGCCCGGACTAGTGATCCAACAGATTTAAGAAGGGAAGAAGCATATTCATTTTTATTGAGTGGTCACATCTCCATTTTGGACAGATGAAGCAGAGCTGGGCCACAAAGTTTGTACAGTTGAATGCCACTTTTGCAGATATACTCAAGTATATGTAAGTATAACATGTATAAATATACTTATGCTGCTATGTATAGGTTAATTTTTGCAAGTTTTGGTGTGCGGATTGCACCCTTTTCCATTGATGTCAAAGGGGTGTGAAGAGCAGTGAAAAATATGGAATCCAGCTAAGGGGGAGTTCTGGTATAACAATGCAAAAGACAGAGCATCATCTAAGGGGGAGTTTGCTATGACACTTAGTCATTTTTCACTAAGTGTTGCCATTAATGCCAAAGGGGGAGATTGTTGGAAAGAGACACTGTGGGGCTTCATGAGTGTTGCCATTGATGGCAACAAAGTCTATCCCACACATCCGCAGCACATAGTATGACTTTATCAGAAGTCAGATTGAAGATTGCTTTGGTCCGGTGAACAAGAACAGAGCATGCAACAAGGTCTGAAAATCAGGTCCGGATCTCTTAGATGGTGTAACTCAGCAAGTTGCAAACTTGGACAAGTCAAGAGGAGTATCATGACTTCTAGATTCCAGAGATTTAGCCTTCGATGATAAAACATGGAAAAGATATGAGCATCTAAGTGTTGGATTCCAGACAGGCAGAGCGGACTGAGGAAAAACTAACCGACAAAGTATCAGACTTCAATCTGGATGAGTAATTGATGTTGATCAAGCTATTTGAGGGATCATAAAATGTTGACCAACATGATTGATGACTTTAATGCCTATGTTTTGATACGCTTCACAAATCAAGCATGGATTCAGCCGACAGATCAATAATTTGTAAATATCTTGAGTATTCTGGTTGCCGACAGAAAGTTGTTGAAATCCTTGGTGTGGATATATATATACCAGATGGATTCCAGTATGAATGTGTGTGTGTAGATAAAGTGTGAAGAAAGGTAGAGATAAGTGTGGAAGCAACAATACAAGTCCGGTATGTGATAGAGCAGCAACACTAGAGCAGAGAAAGAATGAAGTGCATCAGATCAGTATATTGTGCCTAACCAGAACTGAACTTTAGCATTTGTGGATGCCTCTCATCAGTTCAAACACCTGGTTACCTTCTGTAAGTTTTGTAGATAGTGAGTCTCTTGTACGCAGTGTTCCTCTTGTGAGTAGTGTGCTCGGGCAGTGAGCCCTAATTGGCAAGTGCCATTTTGTACTTCTTATTCTTTTAACAGAGAATACAATCTTGGGTTAGTGACCCCGTGGTTTTTCCCTTAACAGGGTTTTCCATGTAAAAATCCTTGTGTTATGTGTGTTGACTTTATTTCTGCTCTCATGATTATGTATGCTTATATGTTTTGATGCTGCACAAATTATAAAAGAAGAAAAAGTTAAAATAATAGAGATAACTAATTCACCCCCCCCCCTCTTAGTTATCTGCCTTGTTTCCAACAACATGAATAGTTCATGAGTTTGACCATGAAGCAATACTTGACACCATAAAGAGTAGAGTGGATCCACATGGTTCATTGGATTGAATTGGCGGAATAACACAAAGGTATGTCATGTACTTCTTAAGTTTTGTGATTTGAGTACAATTTTATTTTATTTTATTTATTTATTTCTAATAGTGCTATTAATGTAGGTTAGTGGTGCCAACTAAGGTTCCACCTTCTTGTGGTTGGTACTATTAGTAGATATTTTAATATTCTTGAAGCGAAGAGAAGCTTTAAAAACAAACAATAAATTAGCATATCTTCATTCCAACTTCCATATGTTTTACATTATTTGCTTACCTTCATTTCACCTTGTATATGTTTGATATTATATGTTTAGTTAGAGAGAGAGCATGATTTTCTTATCCTCATTTCACCTTCTAAATGGTTTCCATGCTTTGCATATCCTCATTTCACCTTCTACATGGTTTCCATGCTTTGCATATCCTCATTTCACCTTATATACATTTACCATGCTTTTATTATTCTCATTCCACCTTCTATATGTTTTCCATGTTTTTCTCATCCTCATTTTACCTTCTATATGTTTGACATGATTTGCTTATCCTCATTTCACCTTATGTATGTTTGACATGTTTTTCTTATCCTCATTTCACCTTATGTAGGTCTATCATATCCTTATTTCACCTTCTATATGTTTGACATGATTTTCTTATCCTTATTTCACCTTCTATAGGTCTATCATATCCTCATTTCAACTTCTATAGGTCTAGCATATCCTCATTTCACCTTCTATACATTTGACATTATTTTCTTACCTTCATCTCACTTTACATATATGTTTGACATTATATGTTTATTGAGAGAGAGAGAGAGAGAGAGAGAGAGAGAGAGAGAGAGAGAGAGAGAGAGAGAGAGAGAGAGAGAGAGAGAGAGAGAGAGAGAGAGAGAGATGTGTATGCTCATTTCACCTTCTACATGTTTGACATGATTTTATCTTCTATACATTTACCATGCTTTTCTTATTCTCATTTCACCTTTTATAATTTTACTAGGAGTAAAATATTACATTTCACACCTCGTTGGACAAAATCAATGGGGCCAACATGTTGGGGTGGGAAGGTGAATGTTAGTGGATGTCTCTTTTTCATGGTTAAGCGTCCTGATTCTTCTAGGCTACATTGCACCAAGATAGTCTCTTAAGAGCCCTAAGACAAAAAAGGTGCCAAAATTTGGATTGACTTTTCTTTCAAACCATGGCACTTAGGAATGTCTCATTTGCATGTATAGGTGGATGTCAAATCCACCTACAAATACCTAGCTCAATTTTTCTAACTCAAATTCATTTTCATGTGATGGTGAGGAACATAATTTTCCAAAACACTTTAGTTTCGTCTAGTGAAATTTTTCTAGGAGTGAAATTTTGCATTCTACACCTCATGAGACTGAATTGACAACGCTAACATGTTAGTATGGGAAGGTGAATGCTAGTGGAGGTATTTTTTGGTGGCCAAGCATCCTGATCCTTCTGGGATACATTGGACCGAGACAATCTCTTAAGAGCCCTAAGATCAAAATGGTGCCAAACTTTGGACCAACTGTTCTCTCAAATTGTGATACCTAGGAATGTCTCATTTGCATGCATAGGTGGATGTCAGGTCCACCTACAAACAACTACCTCAACTTCTTTTAACTCAAACTTGTTTGCTTGTGGTGGTGAGGAATGCAATGTTCCAAAATGCTTCAGTTTTGTCTAGTGAAAAGGTTCTAGGAGTGAAATTTTGCATTCCCCACCTTGTGGGATCAAACTGATGGTGCCAACATGTTGGGGTGGGTAGGTGAATGCCAGTGGAAGTCTCTTTTCAGTGGCCAAGCATCTTGATCCTTTCAAGCTACATTGGATCAAGACAGTCTCTTAAGAGCCCTAAGACCAGAAAGGTGCCAAACTTTGGACCGCCCATTCTCTCAAATTGTGGTAACTAGGAATGTCTCATTTGCACGTATAGGTGGATGTCAAGTCCACCTTCAAATACCTACCACCTTTTTTGCTAAATATTTTTTTTTTTTGTTTGTGGTGGTGAGGAATGCAATGTTCCAAAATATTTTGTTTCATTCAGTGAAAAGGTTCTAGGAGTGAAAATTTGCAATCTGCACCTTGTGGGATATAATCAATAATTCCAACATATCAGGGTGGGTGGGTGAATTATAGAGGAGGCTCCATTTCATTCCTTAAGTGTCCCAATTCTTCAGATCTACTAGGTTCTGACAAAGTCTCTTAAGATACTTAAGAGCAAAAACTATCAAACTTTGATGGAGTGGTTCTTGGGGTCCATGACACCTAGGAATGATCCATTTAGACTTACATATGCATGTTAGGTCCCTCCACAATAACCTCTCTCAATTTTCATCAACTCAAAACCATTTTACTATGCCAACAACAAATGCATTCTTACAAAATACCTCAGTGATGTTTAGTGTAAAGGTGCCAGGAGTCATATTTTACATTCTTCACCTCATGGAACTGAACTAACTATGCCAACATGTCTGAGTGGGTAGGTGTATGCTAGAAGAGCCCTCATTTCATTCCCCAAGTGTCCCAATCATTTTGGGCTACAAGGTTCTAACAAAGTCTCTTAAGAGACCTAAAAGTAAAAAACTGTCAAACTTTGATGTAGTAGTTCTTAAGGTCTGTGGCACCTAAGAATGATCCATCTGGACCTACAACTTCATGTCAGGCCCATTCATAATAACTTCTCTCAATTTTCATCAACTAAAAATCATTTGACCATGCCAACAATGGATGAATTCTTGCAAAATGCCTCATTTGTGTTCAACATAATGTTGCCAAGAGCTATATTTTACATTCTTCACATCGTGGGACCGAACCAACTACCCCAACATGTTGAGGTGGGTGGGAGAATGTTGAAGGAGGCCCTTTTTCATTTCTTAAGTGTCGCAATCCTTCTAGGCGACATGGGTTCTAGCAAAGTCTCTTAAGAGACCTAAGAGCAAAAAATTGCCAAACTTTGATGAAGCGATTCTCATAGTTTGTGACACCTAGGAATGATCCATTTGGACCTATAGATAAATGTTAGGTCCTAAAATAATCTCTCTTGATTTTATCAACTCAAAATTGTTTGACTGTGCCAACAATGGATGTATTTTTGCAAAATTCCTCATTTGCATTCAACATAATGTTGCTAAGGGCCATATTTTACGTTCTTCACCTCATGGGACCAAAATGATTGTGCCAACACATCAATATGGATGGGTGTAGGTTAGAGGAGGCTCATTTCATTTCCCAAGTGTCTCAATCGTTCTAGGGCACATGGTTCCATTAAAGTCTCTTAAGACCTAAGAGCAAAAAATACCAAACTTTGATGGAGTGGTTCTTAGAGTCTATGAGACCTATGAATGATCCATTTAGACCTATGAATATATGTTGGGTCCCTCCACAATAATCTCTCTTAATTTTTATCAACTCAAAATTGTTTCACCGTGCGAACAATAGATGCATTCTTGCAAAATGCCTCAATGACGTTTAGTGTAAAGGTGCTAAGAGTCATATTTTACATTCTTCACCTTGTGGAACTAAATTGACTATGGAAACATGTTGGGGTGGGTGGGTGTATGCTAGAGGAGGCCCTGTTTCATTCCCCAAGTGTCCCAATCCTTTCAGGCTACAAGGTTCTGGCAAAGTCTATTAAAAGACCTTAGAGCAAAAAACTACCAAACTTTGATGGAGCGATTCTCGAGGTCTATGACACTTAGGAATGATCCATTTATACATAAAATAGGATGTTAGGTCCCTCCACAATAACCTCTCTTAGTTTTTTTGACTCAAAATTGTTTGACCATGCCAAGAATGGATGCATTCTTGCAAAATGCCTCATTTGCGTTCAACATAATGATGCCACGAGCCATATTTTACATTCTTTACCTCATGGGACTAAATTGACTATGCCAAAATTTTGGGGTGAGAAGGTGTATGCTAAAGGATACCTTATTTCATTCCCTAAGTGTCCTAATCCTTTTGGGCTACACGGTTTCTATAAAGTATCTTAAGAGACCTAAGAGCAAAAACTTGCCAAACTTTGATGTAGTGGTTCTTAGGGTCCGTGACACCTAGAAATGATCTTTCTAGAGATATAGTTGGATGTTAGGTCCCTCCACAAAAATCTCTCTCAATTTTCATCAACTCAAAACTGTTTAACCATGCCAACAACGTATGCATTCTTGCAAAATACCTCATTTACGTTCAACACAATGTTGCCAAGAGCTATATTTTACGTTCTTCATCTTGTGGGACCGAATTGAATGTACCTGTTGGTTCCAAAAATTGTAGCTTACTAATTCTAAGGGTATGCCAGATCCTATGGTCAAACTAACAAGGTTTTGGCCAACAAAACAGAGTGACCCTATATGGTTTATTACTCCCTATACTTTAGGTTTTGGTAGACCTAGGCAGGTGTACCTTAATAATTAAGCAGATTATGAACTTTAAAAGCTGTGTACTTTTTGCTATGGCAATCTATTTCTTAATGGCATGCAAATGTGAAATAGATGCAAAGCTAAGAATTAATCCTACTAATAATGTTCAAAATTTGAATGTGTGAATAACGTTTTTATGAAGTATTATTTTATAGTGAATATGACCAGTGCTTTCTATCTACTTTGGACAACAGAGTCCAGATGTGTATGATAGGTGTGTCCTCCCTCCTAGCTTAACTCAAATTATTTGGCATTTTTCAATTGTTTATACTTTGTATAAACATGCAAGGTTGTCAGTTATCAGGCTCTTCTTACAAATCCCAGTGATATCTCCCCAGGTTACTGTGACTATTTGAAGGATTTTAATTCTTGATGGAAGGAAACCAATTAAGATGATTTATTTAAAAGGATTTTAATTCTAGGTAGAAACCAATTAAAAGGAATCCCTTAAAAGGAATTTAATTCACTTCTTGCAGAAACCAATCAACATGAATCACACAAAGGTAGCAAATGTGTCTTGACAAATTAAATATATGCTTGATACACTCAATTTGAATAACAAGGAAAGACCACTCTGGAGACAACAAGATAACATTTATGCATTAATATCAACAAATAATTGAACACCAAAATGTCAGCCACCAGATTATAACATTCTTCTCCATTAAATTGCTTCAAAAGATTTTACAATATATTGCATCAGAAGTCTTCATTTTCTAGTATATTCTACTTGCTATTCTATCCTACCGATTGCTCCTACTACTGATTATTCTTTCATCTTTGATTTTTATCTCTCATAAATACTTTGTATTTTCAAGGGTTACGATCCTTCACATATCTGTCTAGTGCAACTCTTCACTTAATTAGTTATTCAGATCAAAATATTTTAATTTTAATCTCCTTGATTTTTGCACTCCCGTGAAAATCATTTTAATGATTATTATAATCCTTCCTTTGCTGGCAATTTTCACTTCACTTTTACTTGTATGTATTTTCACCCGTAAAATGTTCTTTGGGTAGAAATAACTACCTATTCCAAGATTTTTATGTTCTTTAAATTATCTTGGTGAAAATATTTTACTTTTAGTGAAAACAAATTTTATAACTGTATTTTTAATTATATGCCCCTAAAATGATTATTTTAGTGAATTCTCATATTTTATGTTTCCCCATTTTTCTCTAGCTCAATTCATTTTATCGGAGGGACTCTTACTGTGTTCTGACAATATATGTCTTTTTCTCTGATGAATTCCTTAATAGTGTGCTTTTCTGAGATAACGATATTATTTACTCTCCTTGATAGCTTTATATATTTTTGTCAATTGAAGGGAACATGTAGAATGTCTTGCCGATAATTGTAGGTGTCCTCAATGGATATCTCATATGTCTTTTTGTCTTATCAAAGAAACGTTGTGAAACCTTGTGCCGATATAATGTATTCTCCTTGATATGTATTTTATACCTCTTTGGGCTATCAAAAGGACTTTGTGAAATGTGTCACTGATATAATGAAGTCTCTTCGATGGATGTATCTGTATGGTTTTTGGCCCATCGAAGGGACAAAAGGAAAGGTCCTTCTAACATGGTAAAGTGTCTTTGATGCCTTTTGCCTTTGACGCATATCGGCCCATCGAAGGGACCATGAATCTCGTCCCGCCGATATGCCTGAGTCTGTTAGATTTTACCTCTTTCAAAAAAAGCTGACACGTGTCCAATTTTTGCAATAACGTAGAGAAAGCATGATGTCATTATTAATGCCCAAACCAACAATCATTTCCTTCATTTTAGATTAGGCAGAGAAAATGTTGGCGTAGACTGTGGAGTGCAATTTTTTGTATATTGAAGTTTTCTTGAGGCCTTCGAAGATCCTCTCAAGATATTCATTTTGTTATATCTTGTGATCATTGTGCCTCAAGGCATTATATTTCTTTATGGCATCAATCAAACATTCCACATTCTTTGTATATTTTTCATACATGTCTATCAGAGTAATTACAGTTATAACATCTGGTGAAAATCATCATTCCATTATGCTTTGACAGATATCCATATCATGTTCTATTTTCCTCTTCTTGCATGAATTGTGAGGTACAACTTCACATCTACAAAATGCATAAACATTTTTAACAAATCTATTCTTTATACATACCCCACGATCAATGAAATCCATGAGATCTCATTTTCCTTCAATATTCTATGAAAAAGCTCCACGGCTACATCCAAACACCTGATTTGGTCATATCCTCTTATTTACACCTCCACATTTTGCATTACATGTCACCAGAGTAATTGTAATTGAAATATCTATTGAGCGCCAATACATCTCTTCGAGGTGTTTTCCGACTAGTTCATGTTTCTTGTCTATACTTCCACATTTTCAGGCCCGTCCACCAAAGTATTTCTAGCTATAATATCTGACAAAAATTCCCCCTTTCATCACGTTTTGATGGACGTCCATACCCTATTCCAAAGTGCAATTAGGGCACAGACGAGGACGATGTTGGCTTTGGGTTGAAATGTTCTTTGATATCACATTTCTTTGGGGTATCTTGCCAAACCGTTCACATATTTTCTTAAACTTCCAGATCTCATGTTCATGGAAGATTGCAACTCTGATTAGGGAAAAAATGGTGATGAAAATATGGTTGTACATAATCTAGGAGTTTTACTGCTTGCTCAAGTGTCTTACAGGCATAAAATGAACAATTCTTTTCATCATTGAATAATTTTTTATCTATATTTGGCTTCTCTCTATATCCTTGATTCTCAGTTGTTTTAAATAGGCCCACCCTTCAAATTTTCCATAATAGTTAAGAACAAGATGTTGGAGCCAATCAGAGGGAAAAATCTACCACCGCTAGGAAATAGTTCAAAATAGAGACAAAATGCTATGGCTGTGATGACTGTGAAAAGTGCTTGATTGCACAACACTTTCTTCCAATGCCAGTATTTCATGTTGACATAAGGCATGCGTTCCTGGTAAATATTATGGTCATTGATCTCAATGCAACCTCCCAAATACATTGCAAAAATGACAACTGTTGTCATATAGAATTGCACCCTACTTGGAGAGAGTCCAAGCATTCTAATGACACAATGGGAATGATCTCAAAAGTGTGGGACTTTGCAAATTGAGATTAGACCTCCAGAGAAGGTTGGTTCCTCATTCTAAGCCTAATGCTTAGAGAAAGCTATCTAAACCTAGTGCTAATGCTTGCGGGGAAAAGGGTTAGAGGGAAACTAAAATGAAAGGGTGATACACTGGATTTAGTGAGTGATGGTGATTTTGGAAGAGAGACAACAATGATCTCAATCATGAAGGGAGTTCAAATAGACTTATGAGGCTGATTAAGGCTTCGATATGAAGATCTAACCTATAGAGGAGCCTCTTTACTCACAAAATAGATTATAACTTAAGTAAAAAACATAAATCAGGACATAAGAGAGGCAATAAATCATGCATATATTGATCATGAAGGCTAGAAACCATTACAATACAAAATAACTAGTAGCAAGAAAAGACATAGTATAGCTAATCACATTCATTGGTGGATAAATAGGAAGATAGCAGAGGCCACATTCAGGCACAGTGAGTCACATTCCCTTACCTTGTAATTACACTAAGAGGTTTGACTACAAGAAATTTGGTAGCATAACAGCCCAAAATTTTTCATCCTCTTTGAATAATGAGGTTACAATGTCTTTTATAGATCAAATTCTTGCACATAAGGTGTTGAGGTCGCTCCACAGGATCCAAGGTCATCAATGCAGGAACAGGGGCACAGAGACAGGGGCATGGTGAAAGAATAGGAACCATGTCACTGGCAGGTCTGCAACTTGAGAAATGGTTGTCCACATGCAAAAGAGGGCAAAACATGAAGTGAGGAGCACAAAAGTCATTGTAGGCCACGAGGATATCTACTAGCGAGCCAGAGCAACCCATGTGCATTGAAGAATTTGACCATCCACCATGAATGCACCCGTAAAGCTCACCAACCAGAGTTATTGTGAAAATATCAGCCTCTGCACACGCCAAATTGGTTGCTGAGATGTCCTATCGACTGAGCATGCATATACAGATCATATTTTGAAAGTGAGAATATTCCCCTCAAAAGCCCGCCAGATGAAAGAGGAGGCAAAAACAAGCACTTTTGCCTTTCGAAACATGTTGAAATTCACTAGAATGAGGGAGATATCTGCGGTTAAAGTTGCGGTCAACTGCATCTTGCACTTGTATATCGCTTTGCATATACAATTGTATCTGATCATGCATATGCAATTGTATATGCACTTTACACTGCTAGGTTCATTTTATGCATTTATGCAATTTTCGTTCCTTTCGCTTTTTGCATATTCAAATTTTGTATATGTGATTGTATGTGCCTTTGTATTTGCTTTTGTATATGCAAAAGTATATACAATACAATTGCCAACATGCAAAAGCGGGCCTTGACTTTTGTATCACTTTTTGCATCGGGCCTGAATGTCCTTGACACGTGTCATCATTTCATTTGATCTCTATTTGTGGCTCCATTGTTGCAAAATAGACCGCTGAGTTACTGGGACCCACCACTGCACTATTTCTGCTCTTCACATTGCATATATCAGAGTTTTCAGCAAGACTTTGCATATCAGAGACTCAACTCATAGTCTCCTCGATAGCCTGATATATGCAATGTGAAGAGCATAAATAGTGCAGTGGTGGGTCCCAGTAACTCAGTGGTCTATTTTGTAGCGATGGAGCCACAAATGGAGATCAAATGAAATGATGACATGTGTCAAGGACATTCAAGCCCGATGTAAAAGGCGATACAAAAGTCAAGGCCCGCTTTTGCATGTTGGCAATTGTATTGTATATACTTTTGCATATACAGAAGCAGATACAAAGGCACATACAATTGCATATACAAAATTTGAATATGCAAAAAGTGAAAGGAAAGAAAATTACATGAATGCATAAAGTGAACCTAGCAGTGTAAATTGCATATACAATTGCATATGCATGATCAGATACAATTGTATATGCAAAGCGATATACAAGTGCAAGATGCAGTTGACCGCAACTTTGACCGCAGATATCTCCCTCATTATGGTGAATTTCAACATGTTTCAAAAGGCAAAAGTGCTTGTTTTTGCCTCCTCTTTCATCTGGCGGGCTTTTGAGGGGAATATTCTCAATTTCAAAATATGATCCGTATATGCATGCTTGACTGATAGGACTTCTCAACGACCGATTTGGCGTGTGCGAAGGCTGATATTTTCACAGTAACTCTGGTTAGTGAGATTTACGAGTGCATTCATGGTGGATGGTCAAATTCTTCAATGCACATGGGTTCCTCTGGCTCGCTGGTAGATATCCTCGTGGCCTGCAATGACTTTTGTGCTCCTCACTTCATGTTTTGCCCTCTTTTGTGTGTGGGCAACCATTTCTCAGGTTGCAGACCTTCCAGCAACATGGTTCCTGTCCTTTCACCATGCCCCTGTCTCTGCGCCCCTGTTCCTGCATTGATGACCTCGGATCTTGTAGAGTGACCTCAGCGCCTTCTACGCAAGAATTTGATCTATAAAAGACATTGTAACCTCATTATTCAGAGAGGATGAAAAATTTTGGGCTGTTCTGCTGCCAAATTTCTTGTAGTCAGACCTCTTAGTGTAATTATAGGGTAAGGGCATGTGACTCATTGTGCCTAAATCTGGCCTCTGTTGTCTTCCTATTTATCCACCAATGAATGTGATTATCTATACTGTGTCTTTTCCTGCTACTGGTTATTTTGTATTGTAATAGTTTCTGGCCTTCATGATCAATATATGCATGATTTCTTGCCTCTCTTATGTCCTGATTTCTGTGTTTTACTTGAAGTTATAATCTATTCTATGAGTAAAGTGGCTCCTCTATAGGTTAGATCTTCATATCAAAGCCTCAATCAACCTCATAATTCTGTGTGAACTCCCTTCATGATTGAGATCATTGTTGTGTCTCTCTTCCAAAATCACCATCACTCACTAAATTTGGTGTATCACCCTTTCATTTTAGTTTCCCTCTAACCCTTTTCCCCTGCAAGCATTAGCACTAGGTTTAGATAGCTTTCTCTAAGCATTAGGCTTAGAATGAGGAACCAGCCTTCTCTGGAGGTCTAATCTCAATTTGCAAAGTCCCACACTTTCAAGATCATCCCCATTGTGTCATTAGAATGCTTGGACTCTCTCCAAGTAGGGTGCAATTCTATGTGACAACACCAACCAATAAAAGAACTTTTCTAAAACAATTTGTAACGAGGAATTAGGGTTTCCAATCCTTTTCAAAGGCTACATCTACATCTGCAACTGCTGCTAAGTATACTAGATATATGAGTTTGGTTTGCAAAAGGTTTTCTAGTACTTGATTGAAAAAACATTGAAAAGAATCATCATCACTATTGATGGCTATCAAGTCTTCCATGCTTATTTCCTTCCTTCTCTGAGCTAGTATCTGTGAGTTTCCATTAAACTTAGAGGAAACCTCAAGATTTTTAGGAAATGCCTCGATAATTATACCTTTTCTACAAACAATAAAATTAGAAAGCCTGTGTAAAGCCTGAATAAGTGCAAACTGGCAGTTTCTATCAAGGCCACAATTTCAAGTTCTAAGAGAATCCTTCCAAATGAATACTGATAATTTCTCTCATTGGGCTCTTGTTGGATACCAAGAATATCTAACTTCCATGGGAACCTCAAATTTTGCTAAAATTTTTAGGCTCTAACAGTACCAACATGTTGGGGTGGGTAGGTTTATGCTAGAGGTGGCCCCATTTTATTCCCCAACTATCCTAATCCTTCTGGGCTACATGGTTCTAGCAAAGTCTCTTAAAAGACCTAAGAGGAAAAAATTGCTAAACTTTGATGGAGTGATTCTTGGAGTCTTTAAAACCTAGGAATGATTGATTTGAACCTACAAATATATGTTGAGTCCATCCACAATAATCTCTCTTGGTTTTTATCAACTCAAAACTATTTGACTGTGCCAACAATAGATGCATTCTCGCAAAATGCCTCATTTGCGTTCAACATAACATTGTCAAGAGCCATATTTTATGTTATTCACCTCGTGGGATCAAACCATCTACACCAACACATCAAGGTGGGTGGGTGTATGATAGAGGAGGCCCTAATTTTTTGCCAAAGTGTCCCAATCCTTTTGGACTACAAGGTTCTGACAAATTCTCTTAAGAGACCTAAGAGCAAAAAATTGCCAAGCTTTGACAAAGCGGTTCTTGGGGTCCATGACACCTAAAAATGATTTTTTGGACCTAAAATTGAATATTGAGTCCTTCCACAATAACCTATCTTAGTTTTTGTCAACTTAAAACTATTTGACCATGCCAACAACATATGCATTCTTGTAAAATGCCTCATTTACGTTCAACATAATGTTGTCAAGAGCCATATTTTACGTTCTTCACCAAGCTTGGAATTGAATTTACCATGCCAAAATGTCAGGGTGGGTAGGTGTATGCTAGAGGCATCCTTGTTCCATTCCCTAAGTGTCCCAATCCTTCTAGGCTACACAATTCTGGCAAAGTCTCTTAAGAGACATAAGAGCAAAAAACTACCAAACTTTGATCGAGAAGTTCTCAAGGTCTATGGCACCTCAGAATGATTCATTTGGACCTACAATTAGATGTCAATTCTCTCCACAATAATATCTCTTAGTTTTTATCAACTCAAAACCATTTGACCATGCCAACGATGGTTGCATTCTTGCAAAATACCGCATTTGTGTTCAACATAATATTGTAAAGAGTCATATTTGACGTTCTTCACCACATGGGATCGAACCAACTATGCAAAATATTAGGGTGGGTGGGTGTATACTATAGGAGGCCACATTTTTTTCCCCAAGTGTCCCAATCCTTCAAGGCTACATGATTCTGGCAAAGTCTCTTAAGAGACGTAAGAGTGAAAAACTACTAGATTTTGATGGAGCAATTCTCGAAGTCCATGACATCTAGGAATGATCCATTTGGACCTAAAAATAGATGTCAAGTCCCTCCATAATAAATTCTCTAAATTTTTATCAACTCAAAACCCTTTAACCGTTCCAACAACCAATGCATTCTTGCAAAATGCCTCATTTATGTTCAGAATAATGTTGCCAAGAGCCATATTTTATGGTCTTCACCTTATGCTACTGAACTAACTAAACTAACATATTAGGGTGGATGGGTGTATGCTATAGGAGGCCTTTTTTTCGCTCAGTGTCCCAATCCTTCTAGGCTACAAGGTTCTGACAAAGTCTCTTAAGAGATCTAAGAGCAAAAAACTGCCAAACTTTGATGGAGCAGTTCTTGGGGTTCATGGCACCTAGGAATGATCCATTTAGATTTATAGTTGGATGTCAAGTCCCTCTAAAATAGCATCTCTTGGTGTTCATCAATTCAAAACCATTTAACCATACAAAAAATTGATGCATTCTTGTAAAATACCTCATTTACATTCAACATAATGTTGCTAAGAGTCATATTTTACATTCTTCACCTCGTGGGACCAAAATAACCATGAAAAAAATGTTAGGGTGGGTGGGTGTATTCTATAGGAGGTCCCATTTTATTCTCCTAGTGTCCCAATCCTTTCAAACCACGTGGTTCTGATAAAGTCTCTTAAGAGACCTAAGAGTAAAAAATAGTCAAACTTTGTCAAAGCAGTTCTCAAAGTTTGTGGAACCTAGGAATGATTTGTTTAGTCCTATATCTATATGTTAGGTCACTCCACAATAACCTCTCTTAATTTTTGTCAACTCAAAACCATTTGACTATTCCAACAATGTATGCATTCTTGCAAAATGTCTCATTTGCATTCAACATAATGTTGCCAAGAGCCATGTATTTTACGTTCTTCACCTCGTGGGACCAAAATGACTATGTCAACATGTCAGAGTGGGTGGGTGTATGATATAGGAGGCCTAATTTCATTCCCTAAGTGTTCCAATCTTTTTGGGCTCTAAGGTTTTAACAAAGTATCTTAAGAGACCTAAAACAAAAAAATGCCAAACTTTGACGGAGCTAGTCTCAGAGTCCGTGGCACCTGGGAATGATCTATTTGGACCTATAGATAGATTTTAGGTCCTTCCACAATAATCTTTCTAAGCTTTTAAAAAGTCAAGAATGTTTGACTGTGCCAACAATGAATGCATTCTTATAAAATGCCTCAATGTTGTTTAGTGTAAAGGTGCCAAGAGTCATATTTTTCTTCTGCACCTTATGGAACCAAACCAATAGTGCCAACACATTACGGTGGGTAAGTGAATGCTAGTGGAGGCGTCATTTCATTTCCTAGGTCTTCTGATCCTTCTAGGCTACATTGGATCGAGAGAGTCACTTAAGAGTCCTAAGAGAAAAAAGTTGTCAAACTTTGACGCAACGATTCTCAAAATTTGTCGCACTTAGAAATATTTTGTTTGCAACTATAGGTGGATGTCAAGTTCATCTACATTATCCTATCTCAATTTTTGTCAAGTCCAGGTTGTTTGACCATGCTGATAATGAATGCATTCTTCCAAAATGCCTCATTTGAGAGCAATACAAAGGTGCCAGTAACCATATTTTTCTTCTGCACCTCATGAGACTAAACCAATAGTGTCAACACATTAGTGTGGGTGAGTGAATGTTAGTGGAGGCCTCATTTCATTCCCCAAGTCTCCTGATTCTTTTGGGCTACATTGGACCGAGAGAGTCTCTTACGAGCCCTAAGAACAAAAACTTGTTAAACTTTGATGTAGTGATTCTCAAAATTTGTGGCACCTATAAATGTTTCATTTGCACCTACAGGTGGATGTCAGGTTTGTCTACAATAGCCTATCTTATTTTTTTCAACTCTAGACCATTTGACTGTGTTGACAAAGAATGCATTCTTACAAAATGCCTCAGTTGCATTCAATGTAAAGGTGCCAATATCCATATTTTTTCTTCCACACCTCGTGGGGCCAAACTGAAAATGCCAACACATCAAGGTGGGTGAATCAATGTTAGTGGAGGCCTCATTTTGTTCCCTAGGTCTCCTAAACCTTCTAGGCTACATTGGATTGAGAGAGTCTCTTATGACCCCTAAGAGCAAAAAGGTTTTTTTCTTTATTACTTTTCATGGTAAATTTGAGGGGTTGGGTTTGTGTCTAAATCCTTTGCCTACTCATCCTAAGTTTGAATAACTAGAACCTAGGGTTTCCAACCAATGTAATAGTGGTCTCCACCCTTTTTAGGCATATACCTCCCTTGTCAAATGAGCCTCGTTGACTTCCTCCTGTCATTAGGGGAAAATCTAGGGTAGAAATCAAAATGCAGAAAATCAAACCCTAACTAGCACCATGAAGCACAAACTAGAATGAAAATGCAAATAAACAACTCAAATGCAAACCGATATTCAAACTAGTGTTGATTGACCTCCATGGCTCTTCTCAACCTTGCATGAGGATGCAAGATTTTGAAGGGTTGATAATGGGGGATTGTTGGTTGCTCGAGATTTCAGTAGCATAATAGTACTTGAAAACTCAATCATATGAAAATGACTTGTGAGAGGCTACCTTTATAGAAAAGGCAAATTCGAATGAATGGATGAGATTGCAAGTTATGTTGAATGATACCAATGGTTGAGATTGATTAGGGTTTCCCATTTCAAGAGGGATTGTAGTCATGTGACAAGTGTGTGATGGAGGATAAATGGGACCTAATTTAAATAAAAGATTATTTAAATTAGTTTGACATGTGAAGGGTATTAAGTGGAAGTTGTAGCATGTGACACTTGTTTGAATGTGGTGAGAGGTGAGGGATTTAATTCAAATTTTTAATTTGAATTATGTGGGACATGTGAAAAGGGGGAATTAATTAAATAAAGTGAATTTTTTAATTAATTGGAATGCGATTAAGTTGGAATTGTGAGTGGGATGACCTAGGACCTAGGGCAAAATATTACAAGGTCATGTCGACTAGGTGTAGACAAGACATGGATAAATTATAGTGTCTACATTTTGCCCCTCTTTGAGATGATGTTCGAGATGATGAGATTTATGTCGAGCAACATCATTTTAAAGAAACTAAGGAAATGGGATGATGATGAAAGAATAGAATGATAATGCCCCCTCGAGAGGATAGGCGGGTTGGACAAACATGGGTAGGCTCTCGAAATGAAAATGATTGGTCAAGGAAAAAGATAAGGGAATGGATAGAAGAAAAGAAAGGATGCGTTATGCTGCAATGAAGGTGAGCAACCATGGTGTTTGATTTAGCACTAGACGTTATGCACTAGGGTATAAGCACCAAGGTGACGATGTGTCTTATGCCCCAATGTAATACAACCTTGTCTAGATACAAGATATGAATATTAGCTGGGTATGATTCAGATGTGAAACAAATGCAAGTTGAAAATGATAACACACACAAGAAAGAAAGCAAGCATGCTCAAATGATACAAAAACAAACAAGGTATTGCCCCTGTCAAGATGTAAATCACTGATCGAGTGATTGATTGATTGATTGGTTGATTATGAATGATGTATGGTTTCAGGAATGAAACACGTCATCTAAGATGCTTGGTCTAGTTTCGACACTACAACATCCTGTCTAAGATAATTGGTTGATGATTGACACTAGTGTTGTTGGCCATGCGAGCAACACCAGGATTTGATTATGATTCATTGATTTGGTTTACGTAAAGATTAGGATCAAGACCATTGAATGTGATTGGATAATTTGACAAGCTTGATTGATTTGATTGGTATGGATTGATATGACTTGCATTTGGATTATTGGAATGATATGGTTAGATTGATTTGAAGAATTGATTTGGTTTGATTGAGGAATTGAATGATGTGAGTGACTTGGTTAGACTGATTGAGATTGAATGTGATTGATTTGAATGATTGAATTGATGAGTTGGATGGGATGTTTAGAATGTTTGGAATGATGGATTATTAGGAGGATGTACTCCCTTTCTCTTCTTTTTGCAACCGTGTCTTTACCATACAAGACTTGTGAATTGTGGGATGCTATGTGGATGTCAATGGAAGGTGATGAGGTCCAGACTATGATAGAGGCTAATGAATATTAGTCTTCGAAAAGTCTAGCTCCAAGAGGGTACTCTCATCTACTAATGACCTTTCAAAGCACAAATTAGTTTTGTCGAGACCTTAAGGTGTGGATAAAATGATTGATGAAAGTGAACCCATGAGTTGTAGAATTCACTTGGAAGGATGGACTTAAACTAGCCTTGGAGTATTAAGCCCAAGTTGTGATTGATGTGAAAAAGATGTCAAGGTTTCTTGGTCCAAATTTGTACTTGTGATATAGTCAAGCTTCGATAGTTTCTCCCTATGTTTCAACCTTAGGAAGACTAATGTTTAGGGTCCTCTTATAAATGTCAAGGCCAAATGAAATTGAATGTGTAGTGGAATGAAATTGATTATGTAGTGGGTGAAATTGAGTATGCTTTGACACATCTACAATTGGATTTGATAGGGAGAGTAGATACTCCAAGGTTTCCCTACGGTTGTGGTCTATTGTGATTGAGATGAAATTGATTGGATTGGAATGAATGGTTATGATATAATTAGAATGCAATCAATTGGATTAGGATGATGATGTGTAGTGATGAGATGAAGATGAGTTGGATGGTTTGGGATGATGACTAGGATGATTGGGAGAATGATTAGGAAGAAGTTGATTGGATTATGAATGAGGATGTGTAATGATTTGGAATGATGACTAGGATGGATTAGAATGAAGATGATGTTGTGTTGTGATGAGATTTGAAGATGATTTGATGGTTTGATTGAATTGGAGAAGTGATTTTATTGCTTAGATTTTTATTGAATATTTGATTTTTTTGTATTTTTGATGATATTTTGATGTTTTTGGATTTTGACATGTTTTGATTTTTTATTTAATTTTTGAGATGTTTTGATTTTTTGGGATTTTTGACATGTTTTGATTTTTTTGGGATTTTTGGAATGTTTGAGATGGCATTGGATGACAATTGGGATAGCCTTTGCGCTAGATACCAATGACAAGGGAAAAACCATGTCAAGGTGCAAGGGAATGAATGTAGGATGGATAGAATGATAGGCGATAATGGATGGAATGGATGTATGTGTAAGAGGGCAAGGATGTGATCTCCAAAGGCTATGTCACATAGGAATAACATGCCCCATTCTAGGTGGAATACTTAGGATTTTTCATGACAAAGCCTATGACACAAGGATGGTGATATGATTGTTTGGATAGGATGAGGTATGTCAAGAGACATCCAAAACATTTGTCAACATTGTGCCACCGATATTTATCAAGATCAAAAGAGGAAGGGAGGATGGATGGATTTGATATGATAGGAATGTGTATGTAATGGATAGGATATGATATTATAAGAAAGAAATGATAGTGTGGATGAGACAATGTGCCCCCAAGTGTAGGTGACATAGAAGACCAGCTTACGCATGACGGCTGTTTGCTAAGTTTTCATCATGGTACTTATCCAAGGTGCCACCAAGGGTGGTTTTCACCATTGGATGAAGGGATTTCTCTTTACTTTTTTGATTTTTTTTTTACTTTTCTTGATTTTTGAATGGGATAGGTGGATATAGACGAGAGTGACTCAAGTGTCTAGTTCCATGAAGGTGATAGTGTCCCATTAGAGAAAGATGTCGTCACATGGACCATGTCAAGTCATTGTGCTCATCGATGTTGGTAGGGTGATTGCATGAAAGTGAGATGGATAAGGTAGATAGTGGATTATGATGTGGATTATGTGGGGAAAGATAGTGGATTATGTAGGGCTTATGCAAGGAAGATGAATGAAATGTTTATGCAAAAGCATGGACCATAGGAAGGTGATAGGTGAAATAGGTAGGATAATGAATGAATGATGGGGTGATGGAGGCATGAAAAGGAATCATGACCAACGGTTGTACACACCGTGATAAACATGAAGCATTTGATTGGATAGTGGTGTAGGAAGAAATGCCGATGTTTACTTAGGAGATAGATGATGTAGGACTTTTGGTACCCACATGGACTTAGTATTTTTATGATTTTTGTTTTTCATGTGGGATGGAAGAATGTGATATTTTTGAATGGAATGGCCTTTTTGAATGGAAGCAGATGGTTGGGATTTGTGAGGTGGATGCCTCATGTGACTTAATTATTTTTTTTTTAGGAACCCATGCCATTTTTCTTTTGAACTTTTCTTGTGAAGGTATGGGTTTGGATGGATTTTTGAATCGATTTTTCTTTGAATTTTTAGATTGATTTCCTAAGGTGTTAGGACCCTTAGGATGTTTGGATTTTTGAAAGGAGGCATCCAAATGTTTATTTTTGAATCCCATGGGGTGAATGGAATGAGTGGAAGCCTTATGTTTACATGATGTGTGCTTTTGTTGGTCATGATTATGACATTTAGGGTATTTATGAATGATTGGGATGTTAGGTGTTGGAAGCAATGGTGGTAAAGTGGATGGAGGGAAATTAGGAGTTGGAAGTAATGGAGGTAAAGTGGATGGTGGAAGGTGAATGGTCACATGCTTTTGGCACTTGAAGGATGATGGAGGTGGAATAGCAACATATGTTTTGGGAATGTGATAGGATGTATGATGGAATGAGGTGGACTTAGGAGGAATGGAGGAAGTACCAACATCGTTAGATTGTTGACCTTGGGGTGTGTATCCAAGGCCATATGAGAGAGGGGGGACTTTGACATGGATGGGCTCCAAAATACCTTGTTCGTGAAGGCCTAGGCCTTTGCCTTGGTAATTCATGTTTTGGAGCATGCGATTGACAATGGTACTATGTGTGTTTTTGGAACTAGACATGAGCTCCTTATTGGATGGAGATGGCGAAGTGGATGACAATGGTTGTTGTGTTCCTAAGGAGGAACATTCATGAATGAAGGTGGATAAGCCAACAAGATATGATAGTGGATTTGAAATAGGATCGATGGTGGATGATGTGGAAGGATTAGGATCTTGATTATCATTATGTTCATTAAGATCCAAGTTATTTGTTTGATCTTCTATGTTTATGTGTTCTTGGGAGGCACATGTCTCATCATGACAAGTGGCAGTGGTTGGATCATGAATGGGTGAGGTGGCAATCTTTTGACCATGGAATGCATAAATTTGGCTAAGAGGATCATCATGGTCTTCTTGATAATAGAGGGGATCGTGATCATAAATGGGAGCTTGATCATGAATGGGGTCAAGTGTGTTATGGATGGGTGCAATGGAAGGGGTTTTATCTTAATTGGAATGCGGGGGTAATGTTGCTTCATGCTTAGGATTGTGCTCTTAACATAGCTCTTGACTTTGAGTGGAAGTGGAAGGGGATGACTCTTGGATAAGTTTGATATGTTGTGGACCACATGATGGGGTCGAAGGAATGGACATGGCATTTAAAGGCTCTTTGCTAGGCTCATGAATGGGTGTTTGACATGAGGATACATTGTTCCTAGCTAGTAGCCAATGGATCACATCCTTTGAAAAGGCATGTGTGGAAGGACAATATAATGGATGGATAATTAGGGTAGATGACGTGGACTCATATTTAGGATTAGGTGGAGTGGAAAGTTCCCATGTTGGAGGGATAAAAGGAATGGAGGGTGTTGGCTTAGGGTTTGGATTTTGATGGGATGAAGGATCAAATGGATTGGATGAAGGATCAAATGGATTGGATGAAGTGGTGGGTTTGGTTGACTCCACATGTTTACTTTTGTAATGTTTAAACTTAGGGCGTGGAGTAAATGGTGGATTAGAGGATGGTAAGGCTAGTGAATGGCTTTCATGGACTAGGTTGATGTCTCCCTTGTCAAAGGTGGCCTTAGAATTCAAAAGCACTTTATTTTGCTTCAAAGGGTGACTTAATCTCACATGTGTTTGTTGTGATGTGGATTGATTGGTTGGTGTAGCATTGATATGGGAAGAAGTTGGATTAGATGATGTGGCATTGACTTGGCATATGGATGGATTAGGTTGGTATGAAGTGGAAGGGGTTGACACATAGAATTGAGGTGGAATTCGGTGAGGTTGTTGTTGATGTGTTGGTTGGAGTTGACAAGTGGCCATGAATTGATTGGCTTGGACTAGGAGGCGTTGGATTTGGGGTGATTGGATGTGTTAGAATTTTTGGAAGAGGGCTTGAAGTCTTTGTATGGTTTGTTGGTTGAAGGGTTGAGGTACTTGGTGGAGTTTTTGAATGAGGGCTTGGAGTTGGGGTACTAGGACCTTGTTTTTGTATGTTGGCATGGTGTCACACATGTGTCTAAGTCTTGGCATGTCATCTTGTCCCTCAAGGTATGATACATTATTTACAAGGCTCTCATGATTATTAGGACTAGGAGGGGTCCCTCGAAGTATGATTTTTGGTCTTGGTTTTGTCTCATTGTTTGCACTAGAGGGATAGCCTCCTTGAATTGTGATCTTGGGCTTAGGATTGGGATTGGGCTTGATTATGATTAGGGCTATTTTGACAAGTGTTGATTAGGACTAGGTTGATGTATAATGATTTGGAATGAAGTGATTTGATGATTAGGAATGATTAGGGTATGATTAGAATGAGAGTTGAATGATGAAGATATGATTAGACTATGATTAGGAATGATTAGGACAAGTTTAATGTAGAATGATGATTAGGATAGTGATTTGGATAGATTGATTAGGGATGATGTGGAATGACAATATTGGATGACTTGGATTGATTAGGATGAAGGTTGAATGATAAAGATATGATTAGAATGTTATTAGGAATGATTAGGATTGATGTTGTTTGGATAAGGATGACTATGTGATTAGGATGATGACTAGGATGAGTTATGATTATGTGTAATGATTTGGAAGAAGGTGATTTGGAATTATTAGGGTTTGAATTATGATGACTTTGATATGATTAGGATATGAAGTGGCTAAGAATGGGTGATTAGGATGAAAGTGATTGGATTTGAAATGGGGTTGGGAGGAATGTGTCGAATGTCTTGTTTATGTGTTTGGTGTTTAGCTTGATTTGGCAATGTTCAAACAAATGATCATACATGTACAAGCATGAATCACTCATGCAAGACACATAAGAAATTTTGAATTTTGAATTTGAAGAATGTTATTATTAAGAAAACACACGTGGAAGACACATCAACAAGCCTAATGACTAGTCAAGTGGGGTATGGCCAATTAGGTCTTAAACTAGGCAGCACAAGGTTGACTAGGGAAATGACATGAAAGCCAAATCCTGCCACACAGCTAGGAGAAAGGGGTAACCCACCCTTCACCTTCACTTCCCAAAGGTATAAAGGTCTTTGGGGCTTAGCCAAGAGTGAGAAGATTTCAACTCCCATAGAGGGTGCCTTTCGATTCAACCTCAGTTGAGGTCGCCCTTGGAGTGGTGTGTCTCCAAGAAGACCTCCTAAGATAGGGCATACAAAAGTGAACCAAGTGAGCTATCACTTGATCCACACTCGCACTCATAAATTTCCCTTAATAAATTGAAATGTGAGGTGTGAATATGAATGGATAAGAGTTGTTTTTGATTCTCAAGATCACACGAAGTGCACGAGAAGAGCATACACACCCCTAATCACAATCAAATTCACCAAGAAGTTCAAACACTAGTTCTTTTTATGCCCCAAGTCAAAAGGTGAGTGAAGATACTTGTTCATTTTAAGACCAATTTTTGATGTGTGATGAAGACAAATGTTCGTTTTAGAAGCCCAAATCGAAATGTGAGGCAAGCAATGATTATGAAAAATAAAGGATTAGAGTGATGCACCTAAAATTTTTACTTTCAAGATACTATGTATGCTGATAGAAACATTGTTTGAGCCCCATATGATCACCTGCAAGCTACAAAATCGAAAAAGGAACAAGTAAAAGTGCATAGGAGACCGTTATGTGAAAAATCAAGAATATGATAAATCTAATGTAAATGAATAGATATAGGAAAAAGGATTGCATGAACAGATTCTAGATGAAATTCTATGCACTTTTAAAAAAAATTTCGCAAAAAAAAGGATAAAAAATGCAAAAGTTATGAGCATTTGAAGTTTGCAATGAACTTTGACTTTGACTACGAAAAAAGACATCAAAATGACACTTTCACCTAATAATTTCCCATAGCTATGAAGTTTGCCAAGTCCTCTTTCCAATGAGTATTTGTTTGCACGATTTGGCCTTCGTATGACTAAGTTATTGCAAAAAGAAAAAAATGCCCTTCTCTGGCATGTAAGAGACAAGGTAGGCCCTGACGGTCAATGCAAATTGTTAGCGGTTTGTGGGTTTCTGGTCACATAAGAAAATTCCCCAATGGTTAGCTATTTGAGGTTAAGGTGTCAAATGGGGCCCTTGGTCATTCATATGACCAAGGGCCAAACTAGAACAAAAAAAGAGTAAGAGGGATGTAGCCCCCCACCTCCCCTGGTCACTTGGTGAGGTCGCGGGCTTAGAACTGCCGACCAAATGTTAAAAGGCACTAAACAACTAAAAATAACTTTGCACTCCACATAAGTTGTGGTTTCATTTGAATCCCCTCGGTGGTTTGAATCCCACTAAACCTAGTTTGAATCCCACTCAGGCGGTCTAAGCCCTAAAATGTGACGGGAGACAATTAGTGGCAGCGGATTAGGGTTCGCTGTGGCAAGAAGGGGTATAGACAGTGATTGAGCGGTGGTAAGTTTCAAAGTGGTGGTGACCACAAAGAATATGGTGGTGACCATAGAATGTATGGGTGGTGACAGGTAAATATCGACCAAAAGGAAGATTTGCGACGGGGGTCCAGTGTAGGTGAAGCAAGATAAAGGGTAGCACTGAGATTTCGAAGGTCGACAAAATGTTTGGGTTCACAGTGGGCGGAGGAAGCCCTAGACACCGAAGGAGCAGAGGGATAAGCTGGATTGGTGGGGACATGGTAACAGTTAGGATTTTGGTGGCAATGCAGAGGATTTTGGGGTTTAGAAGGTGGCGACGCAGTGAAGATATGGTGTCGACTTAAAACCAAGGGGTGCCAATGGGAAGTTTGTGTGGAATCGGGGGACATCAAAGGTTAACCAATGGTGGGGGAATGGATAAGACACAAGTGGCCTGCTAATGGCATATTAGGGTTTTGGGAGGTATAAGGTGAGTGACAATCAGGGTTTTAAACCAGAAGAAAATGCCCACCTGTGAAATACCTCACAAACAAACCTATAAACAAAAAGCAATCCACCTACAAACAAATAATGGAAACAATGAAAACTTGATATGTCTGTAGAGGAAAACTAATGTGTTGTAGACTTAGCATAATTCAGGGGTAAACCTATCTGAATAGTCCACTCTATCATTGCATTCCTACATTAAATTATCAACCAAGGAGCATAAGCTTATGATGGTACTTGCACTATATGTGCCTCCAAGACTCATATCTATCCTAAACTATCTTATCCAAACCTACCTAGAGTATTATACTTGGCTGGAATTCTCAGAAATACAAAAATAGTAAAAACAACTACAAAACCCGGTGGCTACGGGTACCTGCAACATAAGCTGTAGATAATTGTATTCAACAGGTAATTACATAATTAAGTCAAAATACCTAGAATGATAAAAGAACTTAACACTAACCTCCAGAGGACATATAGTAAACAAAGCATGCACTCATTCATGAATCACAACTATCGGAAATAGTAATCAAAATATTTTACTGAACTCACAATACAATTTATGAAATATCAAAGAAATAATTTTAACTAGAAATGCATAAATAAATAAGGAAATAGATGAAGTGAAGATCAATACCTTGAGTGGCCAGCTCAGGGGACTATCTCACTTAACTAGAAATCAAATCTACTTCAGATTCTTACACATAGTTGTATTCAATTCATATCATAAACATGATCTTCTCAGATTGTATTCAATTTAAAACATGTCTGGATCTTCCAAAATAGAAAAATAGAGTAACACCTAGGCAAATATAAAATGAAGTAACTTAGAAAGAACTAACTTGACATCGAACTCATCCCTTCTAACTAATACAAAATGGGAGAGTGTTATGTAACTACCAACTAACTTTGATCATCAATTCATCCCTAGATAACAAGGTATGGGCTTGAGATCAATTTATTAATCTAACTAAACAGAAGAAGCAAAGTCCTATTCAAACAGAAATTCCTATACAATAGCTCATATATGAAACACACAAGCTGCGATCAAAATCCTAGAATGAGTCTTCTTCTTTTGTATTTATTCTTCCATAATGATCACATTCAGCTTCAATTGGCATTTGACTGTGACTTCCTTTAATGCCCCATTTTGCAATGTGCTGCGAATTCTCCTCTCCTCGATGCCACATACTCGCTGCTACACAAGGTTAATCCATAGAACATATGCATGCAAATAACCTTCATAATCAAACTATAAAATCTCATCTATATGCATACATACTTATGGCTAACTCATTCAATTGACAAATATTATCACCATGTTTCATATTGACAGAATAGGTTCAAGGTTTACAGAATATATAAACATAACATATTATGATGGCAATGTCTTGGAAAAGTATCTAAAATATCATAGGCATAAAGTCTGAAGGCATATAAAAATAACATAAAAGAAGCCAATATTTGAAGCCAAAAATGTAGAGGAAAACTAATGCGTTGTAGACTTAGCATAATTCAGGGGTAAACCTATCTGAACATGCCACTCTATCATTGCATTCCTACATTAAATTATCAACTAAGGAGCATAAGCTTATGATGGCACTTACACTGTATGTGCCTCCAAGACTCATATCTATCCTACACTATCTTATCCAAACCTACCTAGAGTATTGTACTTGGCTGGAATTCTCAGAAATACAAAAACAATAAAAACAACTACTGAACCTAGTGGCTATGGGTACCTGCAGCATAATCTGTAGATAACTGTATTCAACAGGTAATTACAAAATTAACTCAAAATATCTAGAATGATAAAAGAACTTAACACTAACCTCTGGAGGACTTACTGTAAACAAAGCATGCACTCATTTATGAATCACAACTACTAGAAATAGTGATGAGTGCCAAGTTGCACCCATGAAATACATCTTTTTACCTCTCTTTTTCTCCTTCCTGAGTCCATCTTTCCTAATGTCTGCACCCAAATAAGCTAGCAAGATTGTTCTAGTTAATGATAAATTGAGATAGATTACTTAAGATTATTGGTGCAGGAGCACCAAGGGGCTTGGAGTGAGCCCATGTGTATATAATGCATTTTGGTGTAATGCTTTTGTTTTTAAATTAGGAAGGCGCGGGAAGAAATTTATGCTTATCAAAATTGGATCCATCGGAGTGAGAGAGCTCATCGGCGAAGCTTTTTGAAGTTATATCGATAGCATTGTCCCACCGATAAAAAGGTATATTAGTGTGAGAAGACTATCGGAGAGATAAAATTGTGTTGAGCCGACCATAAGGATCTCACCAATCAAGTTGTATCGGCGTGACAATAAATATGCCTCACCGATGGAGGAGTTTATGTTGAGCTTTTCAGCGTGAGTATTAGTAGCGGAGCAGGAGGAAATAGTTTCACCGATGACCAAAGTCTGACCGATGGAAGTAAGTCAAAGTGTCATCAGCGAGACGGTGGATATCGGTGTGAGCAGTTTAGAAGCTGTCGATAGTTGATGTCTCGCTGATAGGCGAAGACCAAAACCACAGGTTATTGTATCGGGGTGACCGGAGGCATCAGAAGACCTGAAGAGCACCCGACCAATAGGCTAAGTCTTACCGATGTTGAAGTCAAGCAAGCTGTGACAGTGAAGACAGGGTTAAGTGAGACACATCAGAAAGAGATGGACTATCGGAGAGAGAAGAGAATGTGTCACTGATGGCTTAAGTCTGGACGATGAAGATGGTTCAAAGGAGATCTGAAGGCTCATTGAAGTGACTAAGGATATCGGCGGGAGAAGTTGAACGTTGGCCGAAGTTGAAAGTCACACCGACAAGTGTGAAGGGAAGACTCATCGGGGAGAAGATGGATATTGGCCAGAAATGTGAAGGCACCTCCGATAGCAAATGTCTTGCCGAAGGTAAAGCAAATGTGTTGTCGATAAGACAATAGATTATCTTGCTGATGAAAAAGTGCAGGCATATTTCAGTATATGTGAAGGAGCAATACGAATGGAAGAAACCCTAACCGTCTGATAACAGACAAGGGTAGAAATTATATAAGGTCTGATTCATTTCTGTGAAGAGGTTGGAAGCCTGAGATGCTACAAATGTAATAGAGAAACTTCTGATAATAGAAACATTGACAGTTTGAATCCATTTGTATTTTGTCTGTAGAGTACTTGTATAATCTAGTTTTGCAGTAGAGTAGACAGTTTAATTTCTGTTCGTTTGTTTCTGTTTGTGCAAGATGTCTCTGTCTTGATGCCCCTGCATTTTCCTTGTACAGTCATGGAGGTTTATCAAGTAGAGACCTTGTTTCTTTTGTTTCTGTTTGTGTTAGTGATTGGGTTGCTAGAGAGAGGCCATGTGAACTTGTACTAGGCGAGCTGTGCTATAACCCGGCTAGTATGTAAGTTACGGTCTAAGAGACAGGGGTGAAAATAGAGTAGAAGAAGTTGAGTACCAAGCAATTAGAACCCTAGACCTAGAGAGGAGGGCTAATAACAGACTCAAGAAGGCTATAAGCCTTGGGAATTGAGAATCTTGGAAGTAGTGAGGACAAAGAAGAAAGTCCCACACCAAGAACGTAGTGTCTATATTGGGAATAACAGGCTAGTAAGTTTTTCACCTCTATAATAGACTGTTTAGGTTGAATTAGGCATTTTGGGTAGAAAATGTCTTTAAGCACTTGAATTGGTAGGGAGACTTGGGTATGATTTAGGTCTTGAAGTGTTGGTTCAAGATAGGTTTGCTAAACCCATAGGCCTCCCCATCAAATTGGTATTGGAGCAAGTTAAAGATTTGGGCTATTCCTAGGTTGGAATAGAAGAAGCTGTGTATGTCATCATCGAGTTCAAGTGAGTCTGTAGGTTCATCCAAGAAGATGGTGACTAATGCAGAATTGGCAAAGAAGGTTGATGATCAAGAAGAGGAGAATAGGCTCCTACAAGAAAGATTGGCAGAAATGGAAAGTAAACTAGGTGTAATGATGGAGAAGACTGAAGAAGTTAGGCAGAAAGTAAACAAGGAAAAAGGTGTCTATAGAAGATGAAGAGCCCACACCTAATCCTAAGATGGAAGAAGAACCTTTCTTGAAGGCCTTGAAAGCCATGAGTGGTAAGACATTGGAAAGAGTTCCTCTTTTTAGTGGAAAGATGGAACCTGATTTGGTTATGGAATGGATAGAAGGTTTAGAAAATCACTTTGAATGTGATAGAGTGAGTGAAGCACAAAAGGTGAAGGTGGCTAAATCAAGACTCAGAGGATCTGCCTTGACATGGTGGAAATTTGTTCAAACTGAAAGAGAAAAAGAAGACAAGAAACCTATAGCTACTTGGAAGGGTATGGTGGCTAAAATCAAAGAAGTATACATGCCTGGAGATTATGAAGTCTAGTTGTACTTGAAACAACAAAATTTGAGACAAAGAGAATTAGATGTCAGTGCATACACTAAGGAGTTTCAAAAACTATGCCTGAGGTCTAAGGTGATGGAAGATGAAAATGTGAAAGTAGCAAGATACCTCAATGGTTTGAGGTGGAGTATTCAAGAGGAAATCAACTTATTTAGCCCTACAACAGTGCATCAAAGATATCAGCTAGCACTCAAGGTGGAGGAGAAGGGCAAGAAGAAACAAGAGTCAAGCAGCATGTTAAGAGGAAGTTATGGTGGTGGGAATATTGATCAAAGACCCCAAGGAGAATCCAAACTCACAGAGCAGAGTAGAGAGACTAGTAGTAGAGGAAACTACAGAGGAAGGGGATCTAACAGAGGAAGATTAGGAGGATCAAGCAGAGGATCCTACTTTACCACTATGAAATGCTACAATTGTGGTCAATTGGGCCATCCAGCATATAGGTGTCCTGATAAGGGCACATCTTCTTCTCAAGGAGTTGATAAAAGAAATCATTATGTACAAGATGATGCTTCAAGCAGTAAATCACCTAAAGTCAGTCTAGCCTCAGAAGTGGGAGAGAACATCATGGTTAGGAGAACCTTGATCAAAGAACCAGTGAAAGCTGAACCAAGCCAAAGGAGAGCATTATTTAGAATCAGATGCAAGATTATGAATAAGGTATGTCAAGTAATTATAGACTCAGGGTCTACTGATAACATAGTGTCTGATGAAGCAGTTAGAAAACTAAATTTGCAAAGAATACCTCATTCAAATCCATATAGAGTCACATGGTTAAATAAAGGTCAGCATGTGATAGTCAATGAGCAAACTTGGGTAGAGTTTGGTATAGGTGGATACAAAGACAAGGTACTATGTGATATCCTACCTATGGATGCATGTCATCTATTATTGGGCAGACCATGGCAGTTTGACCGAAAGGCCATACATGATGGTGAGAAGAATGCATATTCTTTTCAAAAAGATGGTGTCACCTATAAAATTCAGTCATTAGAAGATGCAGAAGCAAATAAGTTTAAGAGTCCTAGTATCTTAGTTGTGAGTGGAAAAGAGTTTTTGAACACTCTTAAGGAGGATAGTATTGGTTATGCTATCATAGTGAAGCCTAAGGAAGAGCAGACAGACAAAAAGGTAGTGATCCCAAAAGAGGTGCAGACTATACTGGAACATTATAAGGACATCATTAGTGATGGAACACCAGCAACACTACCTCCATAGAGGACTATAAGCCATCAGATAGATCTGATTCCAGGAGCATCTTTGCTTAACAAGGCTCCTTACAAGATGACTCCAGAACAACATAAGGAAATAACCAGACAAGTACAAGAATTGCTTGACCAGGGGTTGGTTAGGAAAAGCATAAGTCCTTGTGCAGTGCCTACAGTGTTGGCACCAAAGAAAGGAGGAACATGGAGACTATGCACAGACTCCAGAGCTATTAATAAGATCACCATAAGGTACAGATTTCCAATTCCTAGAATTGAAGATCTTATGGATTGTTTAGGAGGAGCTAAGTATTTCACTAAGATAGACCTGAAAAGTGGTTATCACCAGATCAGAATCAAGGAAGGTAATGAGTGGAAAACAGCCTTCAAGACTACAAAAGGACTGTATGAATGGCTTGTTATGCCATTTGGTTTATCAAATGCTCCCAACACATTCATGAGGCTCATGAATGAAGTCCTCAAGGATTATACGGGTAAATTTGTAGTTGTTTATCTAGATGACATCTTGATTTTTAGTTAAACTAAAGAAGAGCATCTTGAACATGTAAATACTATTTTGAAAAAGTTACATGATGAACAACTAACCATAAATTTGGAGAAGTGTGAATTCATGAAGCAGGAATTGGTATACCTTGGTTTTGTGTTGTCTAAAGGAGAATTGAAAATGGACAAGTCAAAGGTAGAAGCCATATTGAGTTGGCCTACTCCCAGAGCAGCAACTGAGGTGAGAAGTTTTCATGGCTTAGCTCAGTTTTATAGAAAATTCATAAATAATTTCAGTGCTATTTGCGCACCCATGCTGGATACAATCAAAGGTGGGATGAAAATAAAGTTTCAATGGACACAAGCAGCTAATAACAGTTTTGAATTGTTGAAGAAAGAAGTAGCCACACAGCCAGTGTTAGTGCTACCTAGTTTTGACAAGTTGTTTACTTTAGAATGTGATGCTAGCAATATTGCAGTAGGTGCAGTACTCAAACAAGAGAATAGACCAGTAGCCTTTTTTAGTGAGAGGCTAAATGAAGCAAAGAGTAGAACTCTTCATATGACTTGGAGCTCTATGCTCTAGTCCAAGCACTTAGAAAATGGAGAGATTATCTCCTACCTAATGAATTTGTTGTGTATACAGACAATCAAGCTTTGAGTTTTCTGAACTCACAAGATAAGTTGAGCCATAGGCATATCAAGTGGATGGAGTACTTGCAGTCTTATACATTTACAATTAAGCACAAGAAGGGACAGCTCAACAAAGTAGTAGATGCTTTAAGCAAGGGGCTGCTCACAGTACAAGAAGTGTAGTTAAGAAGTATATGGATGGAAGAGTTCAGAGCCCTTTACAATGAAGATGAAGATTTTTCTGAAGCATACAAGGTTTGTCAAGACTTTGAAAATCACTTTCATAGTGAATTTGCAGATTACACATTGCAATAGGGATTGCTGTTCAAAGGTGGACAGTTGTGTGTACCAAAAGGATCCATGAGAGAAAATCTCATACAGGAGAAGCATAATGGCAGTTTGAGTGGACATTTTGGTCTGAATAAAACATTAGAGTTAGTCCAGAGGTTCTACTATTGGCTGAAGATGCACAAAGATGTCAGAAAGCATGTGGAGTAGTGTATCATCTGTCAGAAGGCCAAGGGAACTTCTTCAGATGCTGGACTGTATCAACCATTACTCATTCCTTCCAGACCATGGGATTATGTAAGTATGGATTTTGTAGTTGGTATACCAAAGACTAAGACTGGTTTTGATAAGGAACTTCTTCAAATGTTGGACTATATCAACCATTACCCATTCCTTCCAGACCATGGGGTTGTGTAAGTATGGATTTTGTAGTTGGTCTACCAAAGACTAAGACTGGTTTTGATAGTATTTTTGTAGTTGTTGATAGATTTAGCAAGATGAGTCATTTCATTCCCTGTAAGGTGACTCATGATGCCAGTCATATAGCTCATTTGTTTTTCAGAGAAGTCATAAGGATTCATGGACTACCAGCAAGCATCATGTCTGATAGAGATGCTAAGTTCATGGGACATTTATGGAAAACTTTATGGCAGAGGTTAGGGACAAATCTGTCTTTTGGATCAGCATATCATCCACAGACAGATGGCCAAACAGAAGTGGTAAATAGGACATTGGGCAACCTGTTAAGGTGTTTGACAAAAGAATATGGACAAAGTTGGGATCAAGTCATTTATCAGGCAGAATTTGCCTATAATGACAGTGTGAATAGGACTACTGGAAAAAGTCCATTTGAGATAGTGTATGGAATGCATCCTCGAGGTGTATATGAACTCTGACATCTTGGAGACATGGAGTATAGAAGTGGTCTTGCAGAGGATTTTGCATAGTCTATGAAGGAGATTCATGACCAAGTGAAGCAACAATTGATGGAGAATACTCAGAAAATCAAGGATAGGGTAGATGCACACAGGAAGGATGTTCAGTTTGAAGTTGGTGATTTAGTCATGGTTCATTTGAACAAAGCCCAGTTGCAAAAAGGGATACCAACCAAACTGTAGATGAGATAGATTGGTCCTTGCAGAATTCTAAACAAGTATGACAACAATGCTTATAGAATTGATTTGCCAGCAGACTTGGCAATTTCACCAGTGTTTAATGTTCAGGACCTGGTACCTTATAAAGGTCCTCATCTAGCAGGAGGGGAATCTAGTTCAGAAGCTGCACAGACAGTAAGTGATGTGACCTTGCCGTCTAAACTCAAACCACAGGCTGAGAGAATTCTGGATTCTCACGTGCAGAAACAAACCAGACATGGTGTGTATATGGAGCATCTTATCAAGTGTAAATAGTTGCTAGAAGCAGAGGCTACCTGGATTGCAGAGTCTGAGTTCAAGAAACAGGGCATTGATTTTGCCTTGTTGTCACCGGAGGTGACTTGACTTCTTCTGCACAGGGGGAGTATGGTACAGGAGCACCAAGGGGCTTGGAGTGAGCCCATGTGTATATAATGCATTTTGGTTTAATGCTTTTGTTTTTAAATTAGGAAGGCGCAGGCAGAAATTTATGTTTATTCAAAATTGGATCCATCAAAGTGAGAGAGCTCATTGGCGAAGCTTTTTGAAGTTATATCGATAGCGGTGTCCCACCGATAAAAAGGTATATCGGTGTGAGAAGACTATCAGAGATAAAATTGTGTTGAGACGACCATAAGGATCTCACCAATCAAGTTGTATCGACGTGACAATAAATACGCCTCACCGATGGAGGAGTTTATGTTGAGCTTTTCAGTGTGAGTATTAGTATCAGAGCAGGAGGAAATAGTTTCACCGACGACCAAAGTCTGACCGACGGAAGTAAGTCAAAGTGTCATTACCGAGATGGTGGATATCAGCGTGAGCAATTTAGAAGCTGCCGATAGTTTATGTCTCGCCGATAGGCAAAGACCAAAACCACAGGTTATTGTATCGGGGTGACTGGAGGCATTGGAAGACCTAAAGAGCACCCGGATGATAGGCTAAGTCTTATCGACATTGAAGTTAAGCAAGCCATAATGGTGAAGACAGGGTTAAGTGAGACACATCGGAAAGAGATGGACTATCGGAGAGCGAAGAGAATGTGTCACCGATGGCTTAAGTCTGGGCGATGAAGACGGTTCAAAGGAGATCTGAAGGCTCATTGGAGTGACTAAGGATATCGGCGGGAGAAGTTGAACGTTGGCTAAAGTTGAAAGTCACACCGATAAGTGTGAAGGGAAGACTCATCGGGGAGAAGATGGGTATCGGCCAGAAATGCGAAGGCACCTCCGATAGCAAATGTCCTGTCGAAGGTAAAGCAAATGTGTTGTCGATAAGACAATAGATTATCTTGCTGATGAAAAAGTGTAGGCATATTTCAGTATATGCGAAGGAGCAATACGAATGGAAGAAACCCTAACCGTCTGATAACAGATAAGGGTAGAAATTATATAAGGTCTGATTCATTTCTGTGAAGAGGTTGGAAGCCTGAGATGTTGCGAATGTAATAGAGAAACTTCTGATAATAGAAACATTGACAATTTGAATCCATTTGTATTTTGTCTGTAGAGTACTTGTATAATCTGGTTTTACAGTAGAGTAGATAGTTTAATTTCTGTTCATTTGTTTCTGTTTGTGCAAGATGTCTCTGTCTTGATGCCCCTGCATTTTCCTTGTACAGTCATGGAGGGTTATCAAGTAGAGACCTTGTTTCTTTTGTTTCTGTTTGTGTTAGTGATTGGGTTGCTAGAGAGAGGCCATGTGAACTTGTACTAGGCGAGCTGTGCTATAGCCTAGCTAGTATGCAAGTTACAGTCTAAGAGATAGGGGTGAAAATAGAGTAGAAGAAGTTGAGTACCAAGCAATTAGAACCCTAGACCCAGAAAGGAGGGCTAATAACAGACTCAAGAAGGCTATAAGCCTTGAGAATTGAGAATCTTGGAAGTAGTGAGGACAAAGAAGAAAGTCCCACACCAAGAACGTAGTGTCTGTATTGGGAATAACAGGCTAGTAAGTTTTTCACCTATGTAATAGACTATTTAGGTTGAATTAGGCATTTTGGGTAGAAAATGTCTTTAAGCACTTGAATTGGTAGGGAGACTTGGGTATGATTTAGGTCTTGAAGTGTTGGTTCAAGATAGGTTTGTTAAACCCATAGGCCTCCCCATCAATTATAATTTTTGATTGAGTGACTAATGTGCATGGAATTGATGGAAAAATGCATAAACTTCTCTCTTTTTGAATCAAAAAGTGTAGATGCCAGGAACAACAATTTTGTACATCTCCGGAGATAGTCTTCAATGATCTTTGGAGACAATACCAAAGTGATAGTCTTCAATGATCTCTGGAGACAATACCAAAGTACCATGACACCTGAAGTTTTGAAGAAATGAGGAATGCCTCTCTGGAGCTCTGCGAGAGTCTAGAGCATCTCCAGAGCTGAATAGAGAAAGCTACAGTATCTCCAGAGCTACATACATATCTCCGGAGCTATAGACATATCTCAAGAGCTACAGACAGGAACAATTATCTCTAGCGCCTCCTAAGAGTAGAGCATATTTCCAGCATAAGCTGCCAATCAGGCACTCTCAGCAGTGATCTTAATACCCCTCATTTCACTCAAATCATCACCTAAGTGGTGAAGGGTCATCTTTAGTTAAACTGTTGGAGTTTTATCTTTTCAAAGTTTTTGCATGAGTTACGGATGGAAGTGATTCAATATCCACATTTTCAAGGCCTTGCTCCCCAAAAGTATTAAGACTCAAGTTTAGATTCTGAGTGGACTTCTATTCCACTCAAGTCTACCTTTATTGCATGATTTTCTTTCATAGTTAAATAGCTAGTGTAATAAAGAGATGGATGTCATCTCATAGAAGAACTGATAGATAAGATAAGTGATATGTCATCACTCTTTTGATATATACTTGTAGAAACAACAGAACAAATATACAATGATTGAATTATTCTGATTCTCGGTAATCTCAGTTCTGTGTTAGCAATATTTTTCATGAATGTAGAGTGAATGAATTGGATTGGATCTAGTTCTGATCTTCTTTTGTGCTAATTCCCTACTGTAGCCTTTAGCCCCAAGGGTGTGGAGCAAGGGCCCACTCTCACCACTAAGGCAGGAGGCTAGTACCATTATTTTATTACTTCAGCTTTTTATTATGAAAGTATTTACTAATTTTGATAGGTAGATGTATGTTACTGTGTTTTTTCAGATTGCTTTGAGTAAATTTCCTATTTTATTCTATTTCAGCATTACTTAAATTCATTTAGGAAGTAGACAGATTAATCTTTTCAAATTAGTAGAAGCTGTTAAGATTAGTTAGGAAAACTAGTAACTATAGAGTCCCTAGTTGCAAACAGCCAAGGACACAGCCCCTGGATTATTGACATCTGAAAATAGATTAAATGATGAGGTACAACGACACCTTGTCATTTTTGGCACCGTTGTCAGGGATGTATTGTGTTAATTAGGGAAACTGAGTTAAAATAATTTTTAGGAGAGATCTGTATGGTTAGAGCTAGAGACTTGAAAGGAAGATATACAAAGAAGACACCCCAACAACAAACCATAGGGGAAAGCAGTGGGCTGGTACAAGATCTTGTTGAGGAGAGAAACCTAGAGCCTACTTTGGAAGCTACACCTCAGAACAATAATCCCTTAGATCCTCCAAATATTCCACTTACTGATTATATCCAGGAATTACAACAAAAGTTTCAGGCAGATCCTTTAATAAAACCTAATTTCCTAGAACCTCAGGGAGAAGAACCAGTACTAAACATGGAAAATGATAATCGTGAAGAAGAAAATTAGGCTCCAAGAACCTTCTCATATCCTATTGTTTTGGCTGCTAGAGACAATGCTCCTATGAAGAATATCTCACCAGCACACCTGCCAAATTTTAGAGGACTTTCTTCTGAGGATCCAGATCAGTTTTTGTTTGAATTCAAAGTAGTCTGCCAAACTTATGATTATGGATTAGATAACTAGAAACTCAAACTGTTCCCTTCAACTTTGAAAGATTCTGCGATGAGATGGTTTATGGGTTTACCCTAGAATTCTATCCATTCTTGGGATCAGATGGAAACAGAGTTTTTGGAGAAATACCAAGATTACTATAGATCTAGTAATAAAATGAAGAATTTTTTAAAATTAGGTAGGGGGAGGAAGAGACCTTAGAGGACTATATGGATATGTTTAATTTTGCCTTGAGAAGGTATGGTAACGCAGTGGATCACTCCTTGGCCAGAACCCTATTTGTAAAAGGATTGGATAAAGAATCAAAACAGGCACTGGGTCTAATGGGAAAAGGGAATATCAACAAAATGGAAATACCTGATATAGAAGAAATCTGCAGGAACTATTCCAGAACCCAAAATGGAGTGAGGTCATCCAAAACTTTTAAAGGGAAGAATGAAATAAGACAGTTAATGGAAGAGATTGCAAATCTAAAAACAACATTTTGGTCCAATTAAATACCACATTGGATGGGATTCAGGTGAAAACCAGAACAACTGATCAAAACGGAGCAACTGAACCACTCTCCATCTATTGTTCTAGGTGTAGAAACAAACATTTGTTGAGAGAATGCCCTTTGGGCAAATCAGAGATTTGTCAGATCTATGATAAGGAACATCCTACCAGTCAATGTAGTCAACTTCTAGCCTTGAAAAGATTGAGTAAGAAGAATGTTGTAATAGAAGAGGAATTGAACTATGTGGGACAAAAACAAGCTGGGAATTTCCCTTATAATCAGTATCCAAACCAACCTTCTTACAGGGGTCCTTCTAATTGGGGAAATAATCAGTGGAATCCAACTTGGCATGGGCCTCAAAATAATCCTCCTTAGGGACAATAGGATTGGCCAAATCAACATTGGCAAAACCAAAATTGGCAAAATCAGCCTTGGGGAAATCAACAGTGGCCACTATAGTTTGGATCACAAAACATGCAACCTCAATGGGGTTCTCAACAGGGATATAATCAACAATACCGAGGATAACCTAGACGTTTCCAACCTCAACAACAAGCTTTACTAACTGGACCCTCCAACACACAAGGTCAATCACAAAATAAACCAGTTAGCCAACCACCTTTACCAGCTCGGCCTATACCAAACCCACAGAATAAACAGGGAGCAACTATTTACATGACAGAGCAAGAAAATCTGGCTGGAATTAATGCTATATATTCAAATAATCTCCAGCTGCATTCTGGGAAAGCATTCCCAAGACCATCTCCTCCAACTATAGTTGAAGTAACCAATGATGAGGAACCTAAAAATTCATCCACTCAACCCCCGGAGAAGATTACTAACGAAAAAGTGCTAAAAGAATCATCCTTGGACAACTCCAAAGTTGCTCCTAAAAGACTGACTCCAGAGAACATTCCTAAACACAATTCTGACAAGAGCTCCAGAGATGCTCTGGAGATGGAAAAACTAGCACCATACCCAGAACGGCTTAAACAGAATGTTCCCCAGAAAAAGATCTTACAAAAACAAATCCAAACCAACCTAGAATCAGAACTTTTACAAGAAATCAAGCAACTAAACATTGAAATTCCTCTTCTCCAAACAATCAGAGATGTTCCAGAACTAAACCAATTCATTAAACAACATTGTATCAAAACATAGGGCAAGAAGAAGAACTTTCCCTCCACAATACAGGTGGAAGGAAAAGTAGTAGATCTATTGATGGGAGAAATTGTCCTTCCAAAATATGGAGACCCTGGAAACCCTGTCATAACTGTTTTCATCTTAGGGGTAGAAATTTCAAATGTTCTGGTTGATTTGGGAGCAGCAATTAATGTGATGACAGTCCACACAATGGACAAATCAGCTCTCTCAGGTATCCAATCCACAACTACGATTCTTCAACTTACTGACCAGTCAGTAGCTGTTCCAAAAGGAGTAATCATTGATGTACCAGTTGTGATAGATTCATGGGAATTTCTAGTGGACTTCCTGATATTAGAACTTAGAAACCAAAGAAATGCTTATCCACTGATCTTAGGAAGACCATGGCTGGCTACAATAGCAACATCTATTGATTGTCAAACTAGGGATATGGTAATTTCTAATGGGATAGATTTGAAGAAAATATCTCTGTATCCTCTAGCTAAACCATCAATGCATTATACATGAAGAGTATGGGTGGATGAGCCAGAGAACAATGACAACAGTGCCTCAGTAGCTATGGTAACCATCAAGGAACATCTGGGAGAATTAGAAGAAGAAATATACTATGATACAACAGAAGACATTACTCACATCCTAATCAATGAGGATGTGATGGAACTCGCCCAAGACTCTAGGAGAGAACTTCTTACTTCTTCTCATTGTACCCTCGCCAACATCATTCCTTGTGGGGAAACCTTTTACAGAGACTTAGCTACTTTCCACATGTTGCTTCCACATTCTTGTCCTCTCAATACTATGACTCCAATGTACAGATTAACTACATCTATGGATCGAATCATAAAACAGGTCATGATTCTACCCGGGAAAACACTTAATATCAATACTCAGTTAACAACCAATCAGGAAGAAAAACTCATTCAACTTCTGATTTCCCATTCAACATCTTTTGCTTGGGAATACCAAGATATGAAAGGCATACCTCCTGAGATCTGTACCCATCATATATACACTGAGGATATTAAGCCTGTCAGACAGCCCCAGAGAAGATTGAATCTTGCTTTAAAAGACATTGTCAAAACTGAAATAGAAAAATTACTTCAAGCAGGGTTCATATATCCAATCTCAGAGAGTCAATGGGTCTCACCCCTTGTCATAGTGCCTAATAAGAATGGGAAATGGAGGGTGTGTATTGATTATAGAGAACTTAACAAGGCCACAAAAAAGGACTACTTTCCCTTACCATTCATTGACCAAGTTCTGGACAACCTTGCTGGGAGAAAGTATTTTTCTTTTCTAGATGGATTTAGTGGGTATAATCAAATTCAAGTAGCACCTGAAGATTAGGACAAAACCACCTTCACCTTCTCTTGGGGAACTTTTGCTTACAAAGTTCTTCCCTTTGGACTATGCAATGCCCCAGCTACATTTCAGAGACTTGTTTTAGCTATATTTGCTGATCTAGCTAATGAATGCATGGAGGTATATATGAATGACTTTACTGTGTATGGGGATAATTTTGAAGAATCTCTCACAAACCTTGAGAAAGTACTGAAATGCTGTCAGAAAAATTGATTATCCCTTAGCCATGAAAAGTGCTTTATGATGGTAGAAGAAAGAATTGTTTTAGGACACCACATTTCAGCCAAGGGGATCAAAGTGGATCAAAGCAAGATAGAAGTGATTACACAGTTGCCTTCACCTAAAAATCAAACAGATGTTAGAAGTTTTTTGAGTCATGTAGGCTACTATAGGAGATTCATAGAAAATTTTAGCAGAATAGTAGCCCCCCTGTTTACCCTGCTTAACAAAGACACATAATTTCTATGGACAAAAGAATGTCAATCAGCATTTGAAACCTTGAAAGAGAAGCTTACTGTCACCAATTTTAAGAGGACCAAATTGGACTTTGCCATTTCACATACAAACTGATGCTTCAAATGAGTCCATTGGGGCAATTTTAGGACAAAAGGAGGAAGGAGAAAGTATGCATGCCATTTATTACATCAACAAAAACCTTACCTTTCCATAAAGAAATTACACCACAACTGAAAAAGAATTCTTGGCAGTCATCTATGCTATAAACAAATTCAGGCATTACATCACTAGATATAAGATATTTGTACAAACTCATCATGCAGCCATCAAGTACCTAATGAATAAACCAGTAGTGGGTGCAAGGATCATCAGGTGGTTATTATTATTGCAGGAATTTGATATTACCATAGTTGATAATCTAGGAAAATTTAATTTGGTTGCTGATTTTTCGTCAAGATTGCATACAAAAGGAGAAAACCAACCAGTGGAGGACAAGTTCCTAGATGAACATCTTTTTGCTATATCCTCTACTGCACCTTGGTTTGCTGACATAGCTAATCTTTTAGCTACAGGCTTGTATCCATCCCATTTTACCTCAAAACAAAGAAAATGTTTGGTTAAATAAAGTTTATCTTACAAATGGTTGAATGGTTTACTATTTAAATGTGGTCCTGATTTCATTCTACGCAGGTGTTTAAAAGCTAATGAGATTTTTGATGTGTTGAGAGCATGTCATGATGAACCCTCTGGTGGCCATTACTCCTTCCACAAGACCGTCCACAAGATCCTTGGAGCTGGTTACTATTGGCCCTCTCTTCATAAAGATACAAAGAAGTATGTGTAGCACTGTGACCAGTGCCAAAGGATGGGACAACCAACCTTTACCCAAGAGATGATACTGCATCCTCAAGTCATGTTGGAACCATTTGAGTAGTGGGGTTTAGACTTTGTGGGACCAATTTCCCCACCATCATCAGGCAAGGAGTACATTCTAGTATGCACAGACTATGTTACAAAATGGGTTGAGGTTCAAGCATTACAATTTGCAAGAGAAGAAAAAGTTGTTGATTTCCTTTACAATAAGATTTTCTTAAGATTTGGAGCCCCAAGATCAATAGTTTCAGACAGAGGACCTCAATTTACTTCATAGTTAATCAAAGCATTCACAGATTTATATCAAGTCAAACACAGAAAATCTTCACCTTACCATCCTCAAGCGAATGGGCAGGTAGAAGTAACCAATAGGGAACTTGAAAATATTCTGACAAGGACAATAGCAATGAATAGAAAAGATTGGGCTAGTAGATTACCTGAAGCAGTTTGGGCTTACAATACCACTTGGAAGTCCACAACAAAGTTCTCACCATATGAATTGGTTTATGGGAGAAAGCCTATTTTGTCTATAGAATTTGAACTCCAGACACTTAAAACTGCATTAGTTATTGGTCTACCATTGTCTATAGCTCAACAGAACATAATTCTTCAACTCAATGAGTTGGATGAAATTTAGACAGAGGCCATTCAACAAACAGAACTGGTTCAGTATCAGAGGAAGCAATGGCATGACCAACACATCAAAAGGAGGACATTTCAACAAGGTGATTGGGTTCTTCTTTATGATTCTAAATTCAAGGAGTTCAAAGGGAAATTATAAATTCATTGGATGGGTCCTTATCAAATCAAAGAAGTTTTTGAAAATAGAACAGTATCATTGCAACCTATTGATGGAAGCACAGATACATTTCTAGTAAATGGTCACCGAATTAGGCTCTATAAAAGACCATCTACTAAAGAGGAGTTTCTTAATTATTTGTGTTTTGATACAGGGGATACCTCCTTTGTCACAGTGTTGGATTGAAAAAAAAGAGGGAAGGTTGAAAACCAGCAAATCGCTGCCTTGTAAAAATAAAAATAAAAAAAAATAGAAAAAAAAATAGAGAAAGATGGAAAACCAGTAAATGGCTGTCTTTCTCAACCAAGGGAGTTGAAAACCAGTAAATGGCGGTTCCCTTCTTCAGGATAGTTGAAAACAATTGAGCTCCGGAGATGATCAGGTGCCAGGAGTTAGTCAAATGCACCTCTGGCGCTTCTCAAACCAAATGCACCTCCGGCACTTCTCAAATCAGGAGCACCTCCGACACTTCTCAACAAGGAGCACCTCCAGCACTTCTCAAACTAGGAGCACCTCCGACGTTCTGTTAATAAAGGAGTCAATTTCAATAATAGGGGAGGGGACCCACCTCTTTAGACGGTAAAGTAGACACATCACATGATGAGGTCATCATGACTCATCCTCTACTTTATCAGAAAAGAATAAATTCAATTGGCACAAATATCATTTGAAGGGGTATTCACAAAGCTGGCGCTGACATCACCCAAGGAACGTGGATTCTTGAACCACTCAGCGCAATGATTGCAGGTCACGTGCCAGTGGAGTAGTGGGCGTCATCTCCAGCCACCAAAAGCTGCTCATGTGCCACGATGCGTGTAGTCTCCAACAATGACACAACATCTCTACCGTGTACATCACCCCCATCATTAAAAGTGATCCAGGTAATTCTATCTTTAATTAATCATTAATAGCAACTGTCTTGTCTTTCTATTTTTGGGTGTCGCCACGATGACACATCCTCCTGCCATCATTTCCTTTCTAAAATTCAGATATGCCGCCATTTGTGCTGTACTGCCACCTTGCCTTCGGAGTGTCTTGTCATTTTGTCACATTTATGACTGCCTAGGCACTCTAACTAATCTGCATAACCCTAAGCTGAGAAACATAACATTCCTCATTCGAACCTTTAAAGTACCCTAAAAAAATAGAACAAATTTAATAGTCCTCCGGAGCCTACAGAGCAAATTGAACAGTCCTCTGGAGCCTACAGAGATAAGAGGAAAGGATAAACTGCAGATTGAGGAGGTGAGAAATTCAACACAGAAAGTGGAACTAATTTAGCAATGGGGGTAAAGAAGAAGTCTGAGCCAGAAAGTGCTGCGGGTCTTCTGTAAGATGAAGCTGCAGCAAACATTCTAAGAGCTGCAGGATGGTTAGACTTCCTAGAAAAATTTGAAGGGTTTCAGGAAGATGTTGTGGATGAATTCCTTAGAAATTTAAGGGACAATCAGATAGCTGTCAAAGGAGTCCAAATCAACTTTTCCTCAGCCACTATCAACCACATTTCTGGACTTCCTGAACAAGGTGAGAGGTTTTATCACTTGAAAACCTTATACACTGATTTGATTAGAAATTTATCTATTCATGGTGAACCTACTATACAAATGCATTCGAATAAAAATGAAGTAAAAGGAATTCTGAGGTCCACACTCCCAAACCCTTGGGCATCTGTTACCACCTGGTTAATGAAATACTTTACTTGTGATGGTCAATTCTCTCTAGTTTTAGGGCCAATCATGAAAATGCTGATTTTTCTAAGACATGGAAATAGACACCCTGAGTATAGCATAAACATTCCCAATTTCTTGTATTATGCCATTAGGGCAACTGCAGAGAAATATTAGCAGAATAAGGGTCCCATGAAACATCATGGTCTCATCTTTCTTGTAGTTAAACACCACTTCCTGTCTTAGGCCAATGGGGAGGAATTATGGCAAAACTTTCTTGACCAGACTTCCCAGAACAGAGGACTAGAAATGGCATTGCCATGAGGTGAGAGTCCTCCTACCCACCAAGAAGAAGAAACTGAGCCTTCAGCCTCCTCCATAGCTGTTCAAAGAGGAAAGAAACCCTCACAAGAAGCATCTTCATCTGCAGCCCTTGTTCTTGATAAAAGGAGGAAAGGCAAAGAAATTACAGAGTCTGCTCCTAGACAAACCCCATATATGACTCGTTCAGTTAGGAGAAAAATGACTCTAACTGATGAATCTTGCCCTAAGGAATTAACAGAGGGAAGGTCAGGACAGAGAATAGAAGGAACCTGGTGGGCTGAAGAACCATCTCATGATTTAGATGAGATCCCTCTAGTCAGGAAGAGGAAGCAAAGAGAAGTTTCCCCAGCACCATCATGTGCTCCAGAGAGTCCAATTTCAGAACCATCATGTGCTCCGGAGACAACACATACAAAATTTTATTATTTCCTCAGATTCTGAGGAAGATAGACCTGCTCCGGAGGCACCTGCCCCACCTTTGCTATGAAGAAGCAAAAGGCAGAGACAACTCTCATAGGCTGAGGAGGATACTGCCCTCCTGGCTGAGGTACTCTTGGGTTTTAGAACATGTGAGGATAAAGCTGGGCCTTCATCGGTACTAGCAGAAGCATAGGAACCCTAAGAGGACCCTCAGGACATGCACCCTGAAGAAAAGGATGAAGCAAGGCAAATGGGTACAAATGATAGTGTAGGGCAGATGGCCATGGAAAACCTTGATGATCAGCCAACAACAATAGAAGCAGAAGCAGAAACCTTCTCTCATCCCTCTGATCAAGAGGATGTGGAAATTTCAAAAGAACAACAAATGATGGAAGAAATTGAAAACTTAAAGAGATTACTCTGGGCGAAGAATCTAATTATTACTGATCTCAAGAAGGCCAGAGTAGGGTAGAAATGGGACAAAAACAAATCATTGAAAATCTACAAACATAACTCCAAAGCAAAGACAAGATCATCCAGGAGAAAGAGGCAGAATTAGAGGCCCAGAGAATTGAGAAAGAGGCAGAGTTGGAGGCACAAAAAATTAAGGCAGCCAAACTATTGAAAGAAAATGAGAAAGAGGTAGCACAGATTGTTTCTGAGCTCACCATGGCTAGAGACAATAGCCTCACAATAATGGCAGCATTGATTGAGAAAATACAAAGCCAGGATAGATAGTTAACTTGGGCCAATAACAGACTAGATGACCAGGAGGAATATATTCAAGAATTGGCTGGCCCAAGGGCAACCAATGAGCAGGAAATACAAATAGATGCCTATGTGGGTCCAATCCCCATTGACATTCCTAAGGCCCTGTTCCATTGGGAAAAGAAATGTAGAGAATATGAGGCTTCCAAGCCTATGTTGCAGTTACAAAGGGCAGTCACTACCAAAACAAATAGAATAGCAACTCTGGAAGGCAAAATCCTTGAAATGGTCTCCCTTTCTTCAGAAATTCTATCCTGCAGACCTCCAAGTGCTAGCTATTCTATGTTCTTACAAGAAAGAGTCCTACAGAGGAAATTCTCTTTAGTTCTATCTAACCTAGTTGAGGATACTAAGACACCAGAAGGATTCATGACAGCATACACAAGGAGTAATGATGAGGACAAGAACTTCTTATGTGAATTATACCTGCACAGGTTCTGTGTTAATGATATAACCTTCATTCTCAATCATTTTGTGGGGGAATGCTAGCTTAAGGCATTTATGTCCCTATTGAGGAATCATTAGATTTGAAATGAAAGGATGGAAGATCATCTCAAGAAAGATTTAAAAATAGATCTCTTCATCAGGAAGGAATGTCCCAATCCCAATGCTTTCAAGATTCAATTCAGGGGCCTTATCTATCATCCTGATAATGAGAACAAAATTTTTCCATTATACCTAAAAAGTTTGCAAGAATGCTCCATCAATTTTGGTCTTTTCATGATCAATTCAGAAAACCCAGTCCTTGCCATAGCAAAGAAGAGATGGAACATTTTGACCCTAGAGTAGAAAATGAGAGAGCTGGTCACCCCTACAAACTTAAGATTATTCATGAGAAAATCAAAGTTGATATCGAAAATGATGGATAACCATAATAATTGAACCACTCCCTGTTTGGGCAGAACAGATGGAAGATGAGAAATTGCAGGACTGGATGAAGCAGGTTGATGAATATAGAGGCAATGGTAATATCAAACGCACAACATGGACCAACTATGCACATGATTATAGCTTGACTGACAAGCTACTTCGCCAGAATAAATCTAGAATGTTGGAAGCAGGAGGACCTGCCAAACCTTAGGTATGGGGGGATGATGAATGCCAAGTTGCACCCATGAAATACATCTTTTTACCTCTCTTTTTCTCCTTCCTGAGTCCATCTTTCCGAATGTCTGTACCCAAATAAGCTAGCAAGATTGTTCTAGTTAATGATTAATTGAGATAGATTACTTAAGATTATAATTTCTGATTGAGTGACTAATGTGCATGGAATTGATGGAAAAATGTAGAAACTTCTCTCTTTTTGAACCAACAGGTGTAGATGCCAGGAACAACAATTTTGTGCATCTTTGGAGATAGTCTTCAATGATCTCCGGTGACAATACCAAAGTACCATGACACCTGAAGTTTTGAAGAAATGAGGAATGCCTCTTTGGAGCTCTGTGGGAGTCTGGAGCATCTCTGGAGCTGAACAGAGAAAGCTATAGTATCTCTAGAGCTACAGACATATCTCCAAAGCTATAGACATATCTCCGGAGCTACAGACATATCTCCAGAGCTATAGACAGGAATAGTTATCTTTGTTGCCCCCTGAGAGCAGGGCATATTTTTAGCATAAGCTGCTAATCAGGTACTCTCAACAGTGATCTTAATACCCCTCATTTCACTTAAATCATCACCTGAGTGGTGAAGGGTCATCTTTAGTTAAACTGCTGGAGTTTTATCTTTTCAAAGTTTTTGCATGAGTTACGGATGGAACTGATTCAATATCCACATTTTCAGGGCCTCACTGCCCAAATGTATTAAGACTCAAACTTAGATTTTGAGTGGACTTCTGTTCCACTCAAGTCTACCTTTATTGCATGATTTTCTTTCATAGTTAAACAACTAGTGTAATAAAGAGATGGATGTCATCTCATAGAAGAACTGATAGATAAGATAAGTGACATGTCATCACTCTTTTGATATATACTTGTGGAGCAAGGGCCCACTCTCACCACTAAGGCGGGAGGCTAGTACCACTATTTTATTATTTCATCTTTTTATTATGAAAGTATTTACTGATTTTGATAGGTAGATGTATGTTACTATTTTTTTCAGATTGCTTTGAGTAAATTTCCTATTTTATTCTATTTTAGCATTACTTAAATTCATTTAGGAAGTAGATAGATTAATCTTTTCAAATTAGTAGAAGCTGTTAAGATTAGTTAGGAAAACTGGTAACTGTAGAGTCCCTAGTTGCAAATAGCTAAGGACACAGCCCCTAGATTATTGACATCTGAAAATAGATTAAATGATGAGGTACAATGACACCTTGTCAAATAGTAATCAGAATATTTTACTAAACTCACAATATAATTTATGAAATATCAAAGAAATAGTTTTAACTAGAAATGCATAAATAAATAAGGAAATAGATGAAGTGAAGATCAGTACCTTGAGTGGCCAGCTTAGGGGACTATCTCACTTAACTAGAAATCAAGTCTACTTCAGATTCTCACACATTCTTATAACACATAGTTGTATTCAATTCATATCATAAACAGGATCTTCTCAAATTATATTCAATTTAAAACATGTCTGGATCTTCCAACATAGAAAAACAAAGTAACAACTGGGCAAATATAAAATGAAGTAACTTAGAAAGAACTAACTTGACATCAAACTCATCCCTTCTAACTTATACAAAACGGGAGAGTGTTATGTAACTACCAACTCACTTTGATCATCAATCCATCCCTAGATATCAGGGTACAGGCTTGAGATCAATTTATTAATTGAACTAAATAGAGGAAGTAGAGTCTTATTCAAACATAAATTCCTATACAATGGCTCATATATGAAACACACGAGCTGTGATTAGAATCCTAGAACAAGTCTTCTTCTTTATTTATTCTTCCATAATGATCACGTTCAACTTCAGTTGGTGTTTGACTGTGACTTCCTTTAATTCCCTATTTTGCAATGTGCTATGAATTCTCCTCTTCTTGATAACACATACTCGTTGCTGCACAGGGTTAATCCATAGAACATATGCATACAAATAACCTTCATAATCAAACTCTAAAATCTCATCTATATGCATACATACTTATGTCTAACTCATTCAATTGACAAATATTATCACCATGTTTCATATTGACATAATAGGTTCAAGGTTTGTAGAATATATAAAAACAACATATTATGATGGTAATGTCTTGGAAAAGTATCTGAAATATCATAGGCATAAAGTCTAAAAGCATATAAAAATAACATAAAAGAAGCCAATATTTGAACCCATCATTTCTCCCCAACTAGACTTTTTCTTGTCCTCAAGCAAAACACCCAATTAAACACCTAGGGGAAAAGATTATAATGTAGAGTAATCTTCCTAAGGTCCATGACCTCTCTGAGCCCCTGTCCCTAATTGAGATAAAAACCATTATAGCATGCAAGTCTGTCCATCCTGATTGACTCTGCACTCCTATACTCATCACTTCTTCTTCTTGCCCAGTATGGTACTGTATAAAGAAGAATAGGAGGGTGATAAGTAAGGGGCATCCATGCCACTCCTCTTTGCTCTAAGATCTAGATGTACCTACGCAGCCTCTCAAACATATTCATAAAATTGTGGACAGACTATCCCATCTGTTTCTCTTTCTCCCAGTTTTCCTTTTCTTGCTTGAATTCATTATTGAACTTTATCAATTCAAAACCCAAAGATAGAACAGTGAGGCATGTTGGAGTTCTTATTACAGGAGGTTGCAGAATTGGTGCTTCTCTTTCCTCATTTTTCATTTTAATCTCAACCACCTGTGCCAATAGATCCATATTGGTTCCATGACCATAAGTGTGAATTTTCTCCTCCAACTCATGTATTCTTATCTCTTTTTCCCTATCCTTTTCCTCATACTATTTCACTTGTTCTTCTAATTATTTTATCCTATCCAGGGCTTCTTGAAGTTATTGCCTTATATTTCTATCTTCCAACAACTCTTTTTCTTTTCCAAAATCAAAAATTTCATTCTTATTTTCAGTGACATCAAAAATTTCTTAAGCAGGGCTACCAGAAATGGATTTTCCTATCTTCTTTGCAATGAAAATGTCTTCTAATTCAGAACCAGAGGATGAAGAAACATACCTTCTTCGTTTAGCATGTATACTGGCATCAGAAGGAGCATTCTTAGGGGCATTTCCTTCCTTTTTTGAAGTTTTGTCCAAGAATGTTGGATCTTGATGCTACTGTACTTCTTCCTCTTTTTCTTCCCCTTGTTCCTTATCAACTCTTTTTCTAACATTCTACCTATTAAGTCTTCTTGAATGCCTAGGTGTGACAGTTTTTGGCTTCCCTTCACTTTTTCTCTTTTTCTTACTTCCCCTCTTCTTCCTCTCCCCTGCACCATTCTCTTTCTCAATGCCCATATGCTTCTTTGCATTCTTCTTACTCTTCTTCTTTTTAGAAGAAGTAGAAGCATCAATTCTCATAGCTCCTCTCATAGGTTTAGGGTTAGGAGGTGAGGGTTCTTCTACTGTCATCAGCCTAGTTTCTGGAGGGATTTCCTCCTGTGGCTCTTCCTATTCAGGTTCAACTTTAGGTTATACATCTAGTTCTTGTTGAGGTTCATCTACTTCCAATAATTTGAAAATATCCTTGCATTGTTTAAAAGCATCCCAATTAACCTGTGGGTGCTGAATTCTCAAACTACTTTTAACCAGTAGAGCTATCAAACAATGATGGGACAATGTAGTTTTTGTTTTCCTTTTCTGATACTCAAATGCCATTATTTTCAACATATTATAAAGATAATTGGGAACATTAACCAGTTTCTCATGACGTAGGTGATTCAACAACTTAAAGTGTACAGTATACAACAAATTATGTCTACCATCATAGGTAATATATTTGATAATATATGAAACACACTTCCCCCAAAAGAATGGAAGGGATAATCTCTTTGTACCTTGTGTGGTCAAGTCTAGGTTCTCACCATGCTCACAACCGTAGCTGCATCATCATGGGATGGATACTCAAACCCTGTACGTGGTAAGCCAGTGACTTGGGCAATGGCTGTTTTAGAGGCATCCATGACCAATCCCCTGAGTATGGCTTCGTCATACTGTAATGTTGCTACAAAATCCCTTGCCATTTCATTATCATACTCCGTTAATTTTAGAAAATAGTCTAACCACCCCACTCTGGTAAAGAGTGGTAGAACCAATACATCCTCTAATAACTCCTTATGCACTGATGGCTCTCTTCTGATGACATCACCCCCCATTGCACCTGTATTATGCACTCTTATCAATTCTTAATTCTACCTAATTTCAATTTTACCATCTTCAGAAGACTGATGTTCAATTCTTCCCCTTAATTATAGCTTTTAGAGCTCTTTAGTATTAAAAATTTTGTCCTCAGGGTTTTGTATTCAAATTCTATAGGCAGGACCGCTGTCTTGCCATAGACCAACTCATAAGGTGTAAACCCTATAGTTATCTTCCAGGTAGTTCTATATGCCCAAACAGCTTCTGGCAGCCTAGAAACCCAATCTCTTCTGTGAAGTTGTACTGTCTTTGTCAAGATGTTCTCAATTTCTCTATTTGTGACTTCTACCTGACCATTAGCCCGAGGATGGTAGGGAGTGGACTTCTTGTGTCTAATCTGATATTCTTCCACTAATTTAGTGATTAAATCAGATATAAATTGTGGTCCTTGATTAGTCACTATCTCCCTTAGTGCACCATATCCAGTGAAGATATCCTCATACAAGAATTTTGCCATATTGCCATCTCTAGAAAACTACAAGGCTTTAACTTCCATCCATTTGGTTAAGTAATCAATACATACTAGGACATACTCCTTGTTGTTTGATGTAGGAGAAATAGGACCAACAAAATCTAGCCCCCACTTATCAAAAGGAGCCAATGAGATTTATGGTTGCAAAGGCATCTCATCACTTCTTGTAGGTCTTCCCATTCTCTGACATCTATCACAACTTCTAGTATACTTGACAACATCTTTATGAAGTGTTGGCCAATAATATCCTGTTGTAAATATTTTGAAGGTTGTTCTTTGGCTGCAAAATGTCCCCCACAAGGTTCATCATGATAGGCCTTCAATATATCAAACACCTCATCCTCTCTGATACATCTTCTCATAATATTATTTGGGCCAGTATAGAATAAGAATCTAGAAATCCAAGAATAAGGAAAACATTTGTGAACTAGCTGCCTTTTCTCCCTTGGGGAAAAGTAACCTGGAATCTACCCTAAAACCAAATAATTAGCTATATCTGCATACCAGGGAGTGTGTATGTTGAGAGAAAAGAGATGCTCATCAGGAAAAGAGTCATCAACCACTCCTTCTATTGATTGTGTAGGTAGACTAGACAGAAAATCAACAACTACATTAGCCTTACTTGGGTTGTCAACAATTGTTATGTCAAATTCTTGTAGTAACAACAACCATCTGACAAGCCTGTCACCCAATATTGGCTTATTCATCAAATATCTAATTTCTACATGATCTGTGTGTATGAACACTTTATAACCAGTAATGTAGTGTCTAAATTTGTTGATGGCATAAACAACTGCCAACATCTCTTTTTCTGTCACAGTGTAGTTCAATTAAGCCCCCTACAGATTTTTACTTACATAGTATCTATCATATTCCTTAGTTCCTTCTTGCTGGCCTAGAACTCCTCCAATGGCAAAGTTTGATGCATCTGTGTGGATGTGAAAAGGTAGTGTCCAATTTGGACCTCTGAGAACTGGAGCCTGTGTCAAGGATGCTTTCAGCTTTTTAAAAGAAGTCTGACAATCTGGTATCCATTCAAATTCATTGTCCTTTGTCAATAGAGTAAACAGAGGTGCAACAATTTTTCTAAAATCCTAAATGAACCTCCTATAATAGCCTGCATGTCCCAGGAAGCTCTTTACATCCTTCCATTTCTGTGGAATAGGCAGGGTAGAGATTATTTCAATTTTCTTTGGGTCAACTTGTATGCCCGCACTTAAGATAAAATGTCCCAAAACTATTCCTTGTGTCATCATCAAAAAACATTTTTCATTACTTAAAGAGAGGTTGTGCTCTGTGCATCTCTTCAAAAATTTCTCCAAGTTGTGTAAAGCTTCATCATATGTTTCACCATATGTGGCGAAGTCATCCATATAAATTTCCATGCTGTCATGGGCAAAATCAGAGAAAATACTAAGGACTGCTCTTTGAAATGTAGCTGGAGCATTGCACAGACTAAAGGGTAAGACAAAATAGGCATAGGTCCCCCAAGGGCAAGTAAACATTGTCTTATCCTGATCCTCTGGTGCAATCTTGATTTGGTTATAGCCACTAAAACCATCAAGAAAGGAAAAATATTTCTTGCCTACCAAAGAGTCAAGAACTTGGTCAATAAATGGCAATGGAAAGTGGTCTTTTCTGGTAGTAGTATTGAGTTCTCTATAATCCACACAAACTCTCCATTTGCCACCTTTCTTGGGCACTATGATCAATGGTGACACCCATTCACTATTTGAAATGTGGTATATAAAGCTTGCATCCAAAACCTTTTGAAGCTCAATTTTCACAATCTCTCTGAGGGTAGGGTTCATACACCTCTACTGCTGCCTGATAGGTCTATAGCCACCATCAATGTATATTTTGTGCATGCATAAGGCATGATCAATGCCTTTCATGTCACTATAATCCCAAGCAAATGTTGTTGAGTGTGTTTGCAATACTTCATGCAGGGGTTGTTGTTGTTCATCATTCAATGCATTGTTAATAGTCAACATCTTTCTTGGCTTGATTTCTAATTGTTTGGACAGTTCTTGTACAGAAGAAAAAGCAAGGCTAGGTAATACTGGTAAGCATTGTTGGGGTAATAAGGCATGAAATATTTGGGATACCTCCTCTGAGGAACTGCTGAGTATTGTGCTACTCAAAGGGTCTTGTAAGCATGATAGACAATCCTACTGCTACTGGTGCCTCCCACAGTCATTTTGTATAATGTGAGCAATTATCTCATCTTTATCTTGAATATCCAATAAGGGGCTGCATTTAATAATCATCAAGGTTTGTAGGGAATAGATGTCCTCATCTTCTAGGGTAGGCCAAATGGTCTACTCAAGCTCATGGTATGGTTGGGCTGGTGGATATAAAACCAATTTCTTGGTTACAGTCCCATTGGATACGATCATGTTACCAAACCCGCAACCTATAAATGCATCAATAATGGCAAGCCATGGTTTGCCTAGTATAAGAGGATAATCAACAAGATTAACCTTTGGCCGCAGGACTATAAAATCAGCAGGGTATTCCCAAGAATCTAATGCAATGACTAAATCCTCAATGACTCCTTCAGGTTTGACTGTAGACATATTAGCTAATTGCAAGACTGTCTGAGTAGGCATAAGGTTGTTCAATTGGAGTTTCTGCATTGTCTCCTTGGTCATTACATTAATTGTAGCACCTAAATCTATTAGAGTATTCTTAATCAAAGTCCCATTGATTGTGACATCCACCACTAGACTACCTGGATCTGTGTATTTGGGAACAATTATGTTCCCCAACATTATGTCAACTAGGTTGCCCAAAACATGAACTATCTTTGGGTCTATTCTCTTTCTTCTTGGTTTCTTGATGCAGAGATCACGGATAGTCTTAGTGTAGATGGGAATATCTTTGATGGCTTGGATTAAGGGGATCTTTATGCTTATGTCTTGCAACTGGCCTATGAGGTCATTTTCAGGCTATGCTGGTTGTTTCTGGATAGCCAAACATTTAGGGAAAGGATGCTTAGGATGTGAAATGGTCTGAGTTTCCTGAGTTGATTCAGGTTCCAAAGGTGGTTTATCTGAGGCCTCTTCTATGGGTTCTTCATCTTCAAGTTCTATAATTTGGGGAGATGAAGGACCTGCAAGTTGCTTCCCTGATCTGAGATGAACATTACTCATTTCCACCCCATAGGTGGGATATTGCATCACCTCGTTAGTATAGGCCTGTTGAACAAGCTTGTTGTTAGGGTTAGGTGTAGGTTGGGTAGGGATTTGGGTATGTCTAGGAGGTGGATTTTGAGGTGTTGATGGTGGCATTATGGCTGGCTGCTGTGGTTGAGATGGAATCATAGGTTGCTGGAAATGTGCATTTTGCTGCCATTGTTGGCCCTTGTTCCATTGAGGCTGCCATTGCTGCTGCTGAGTAGGCCATTGGAGGTTATAGTTAGGGCCTTGGAAATTTTGTTGAGGCCATGAATTTGGCTGTTGTTGGTTCCAACTAGTTTGTAGAGTAGGCCATTGTGGGTTTTGCCATGCATTTGGATTGCTAGGCCACTATTGACTATTCCAAGTAGATAAATTCTAGTTTGCAGTAGGGAAGGGTGAATTAAAATTAAGTGGATCAGAGGGCATACCTTGTCTTTGTTGCCAAGGTCTCCTATGAGATATGAAGAATAGTTTCCCATCCTCCCCTTCAAATGGTCGTAATTATGGCCTTTCAATCTTCTCTTGCTAGATACTGGCCACCCTCTTGCATTTACAATTAGCCTTCCTCTGCCTACATCTGGGGCAATATTCAGTAAGCATTGCATCTGCCTCTTCCTGTTTCTTCTTGATGTGAAGAGTGTCCAGCTGTAGCCATGTGGCTAATGATATCTTATTTCATGTTGGTTAGCAAGTTACTAATCTCCTTTCTTGAAACCCCATTGGTTGCCTTGCTTGTGATGGCTGCTCTTTCTCCCCTTGGCCTTTTGGTAAAGGTTCTAGAATAATTTCTGCAAGCTCTGTAGACATCCTCAAAGGGAAGTTGAGATATATCCCCTGTTCCAATGAGATTGAGGGCATCCATGTAGTCATCATTAACCCCCCTCAAAAGACCAGCTTCAGTGATTCTTCAGACAATCTATTCTGAGGGTTTTTCTTCAAGGCAAACTGGAATCTTTCAACATAATCTTCCAGTGGCTCATCCTCTTTCTATGACATCCTAAAGATGTCGTCTCTCCTCCTATCATGTCCTCTATAGTAGTCTTTATATTTTTCTAGAAACTTTGTCTTCATGGTATCCCAGTCTGGAATGACATCTTTCCCCAACCCCATAAACCATCTTAAAGCAACATCTTTTAATGTGGCAGGGAATAGATTGAGCCTGTAAGGATTAGTGGTGTAGTCATAACTCCTACACAAGACATCAAACTCGAACAGGAAAGTGTCAGGATCTTCAGTCACCAAACTGTAGAAAACAGGCAATGCAGAAGGTGGTATATTTTTCAGAGTAGTAGCCTGTGCTTGGTCTGGAATAGGGAATTCAAACATTGCTTGTCCTGGAGGGTCCTCTACTATAGCATCTACCATGGTTCTAAAGGTCCCTTCTGTAGTTGTGGAAGAAGCTGTTGAAGATGTAGATGGTGTTGATGAAGATGTATGAGGAAATTCTTCCTCAACACTTTCTACTGTATAATTGATAAAGTCAGTTGTTTCTTCACTATCCTAAAAATTTGAAGGGAGGAATCTACCTTGGTTATCTCTTTGCCTCCACATACAGTGAATTTGGCTTTATATTCCAATGGTCCTGCACAATGTTAGTATACTTTCTGGTGTTTCCTGAAAAATGAATTTATTAATCCTAATGTTGGAATTAAAATTTAAGCTATGAAAGCGTATAAAAATAAATGAGCCTATGAAGGTAGCACCATCCCCAATAATAGTGCCAAAAATGTAGAGAAAAACTAATGCGTTGTAGACTTACCATAATTTAGGGGTGAACCTATCTGAACAGTCCACTCTATCATTGCATTCCTAAATTAAATTATCAACCAAGGAGCGTAAGCTTATGATGGCACTTGCACTATATGTGCCTCCAAGACTCATATCTATCCTAAACTATCTTATCCAAACCTACCTGGAGTATTCTACTTGGCTGGAATTCTTAGAAATACAAAAATAGTAAAAACAACTATAGAACCCAGTGGCTACAAATACTTGCAGCATAAGCTGTAGATATCTGTATTCAGCAGGTAATTACAAAACTAACTCAAAATATCCAGAATGATAAAAGAACTTAACACTAACCTTCGGAGGACTTATAGTAAACAAAGCATGCACTTATTCATGAATCATGACTATTGGGAATAGTAATCAAAATATTTTACTGAACTCACAATACAATTTATGAAATATCAAAGAAACAATTTTAACTAGAAATGCATAAATAAATAAGGAAATAGATGAAGTGAAGATCAATACCTTGAGTGGCCAGCTCAGGGGACTATATCACTTAACTGGAAATCAAATCTACTTCAGATTCTCACACATTCTTATAACACATAGTTGTATTCAATTCATATCATAAACAAGATCTTCTCAGATTGTATTCAATATAACATGTCTAGATCTTCCAACATAGAAAAATAGAGTAACAATTGGGCAAATATAAAATGAAGTAACTTAGAAAGAACTAACTTGACATCGAACTCATCCCTTTTAACTTATACAAAACGGGAGAGTGTTATGTAACTACTAACTAACTTTGATCATCAATCCATCCCTAGAAATTAGGGTATAGGCTTGAGATCAATTTATTAATCTAACTAAATAGAGGAAGCAGAGTCCTATTCAAACCAAAATTCCTATACAATGGATCATATATGAAACACACGAGCTACGATTAGATTCCTAGAACAAGTCTTCTTCTTCTATATTTATTCTTCCATAATGATCACATTCAACTTCAATTGGCGTTTGACTGTGACTTCCTTTAATTCCCTATTTTGCAATGTGCTGCGAATTCTCCTCTCCTCGATGCCACATACTCGCTGCTGCATAGGGTTAATCCATAGAACATATGCATGCAAATAACCTTCATAATCAAACTATCAAATCTCATCTATATGCATACATACTTATGTCTAACTCATTCAATTGACAATTATTATCACCATGTTTCATATTGACAGAATAGGTTCAAGGTTTGCAGAATATATAAAAACAACATATTATGATGGTAATGTCTTGGAAAAGTATCTGAAATATCATAGGCCTAAAGTTTGAAAGCATATACAAATAACATAAAAGAAGCTAATATTTGAACCCATCAATGTCAACCAGCCCCCCCGAATAGCGGCCGTATGGCCCTGTACGGATCCATACAGTATGACCTTGTGACAGGGGCAAAAACAAAAAAAAACTCAAATTTTTTCCAGTGACGAAAATCAACAAATTTTATATGGTTTGTAGGGTTTTCGGGTCTTGCGGGCTCAACAACGCAGTCAGAATCAAGCTAGGAGGCCTCCTGCAAAATCTAGTCACTAAAACTCAATAAAAAATGTTGGATTTTTGCATGTTCACGTCAGGTTCACCAAATGTCGTTAGGGGAAAATCTAGGGTAGAAATCAAAATGCAGAAAATCAAACCCTAACTAGCACCATGAAACACAAACTAGAATGAAAATGCAAATAAACAACTTACAAACTGATATTCAAACTAGTGTTTATTGACCTCCATGGCTCTTTTGAACCTCGCTTGAGGATGCAAGATTTCGAAGGGTTGATAATTGGGGATTGTTGGTTGCTTGAGATTTCAGTAGCATAACAGTACTTGAAAACTCAATCATATGAAAATAACTTGTGAGAGGCTACCTTTATAGAAAAGGCAAATTCGAATGAATGGATGAGATTGCAAGTTATGGTGAATGATACCAATGATTGAGATTGATTAGGGTTGATTAGGGTTTCCCACTTCAAGAGGGATAGTAGTCATGTGACAAGTGTGTGATGTAGGATAAATGAGACCTAATTTAAATAAAAGATTATTTAAATTAGTTTGACATGTGAAGGGTATTAAGTGGAAGTTGTAGCATGTGACACTTGTTTGAATGTGGTGAGAGGTGAGGGATTTAATTCAAATTTTTAATTTGAATTATGTGGGACATGTGACAAGGGGGAATTAATTAAATAAAGTGAATTTATTTAATTAATTGGAATGCAATTAAGTTGGAATTGCGAGCGGGATGACCTAGGACCTAGGGCAAAACATTACAAGGTCATGTCAACTAGGTGTAGACAAGACATGGACAAATTTTAGTGTCTACACCTCCAACTAGCCATTATGAGTCAACTAAAGCACAAAAATATGTTAACTTATGTCCTAAGGTTTTATTTTTAAGGATACACCTTAATTTATTTCAAACATCCCAGAGCTATTTAGGGATCAAGAGAGTAGCACTGATACTCTATATGTCACGCCCACCCTTATGATTACCATGAGAGTGAATGTGAACACATAAAAAGGCTAAAATTTTGTTTTCTAAAAGTAACTTTTTACAGAAATCACTTGCTGAACCAACTTGAAAAGAGTAGTTTTACCTAATTATTTAAAAACTCCTAAATGTTAAAGGAGTGTCTTAGGGTATTCTCCTTATTTTCGTAACTAGAGAAAATAAAGTTTAGACTAGATAGATATGTCAAATTGATTTACTATAAGATCAAGTAATATAAAGAAATCAATAAAACTTAATAATGAAAAAATAAAAAATGTAAAACCCTACCTTGGCTATCCAAGTTAGGAGCAACCCAAAATATGGGATAGCAAAACCCTCTCAAAATAGAAATTTTAGCTCCTTCATACCCTCCTTCATCCCCAATTCGTCTTTAGCCAAATGTAAACTCCCAATTCCTCTTCATAGCTCAAGAGAGGAAAAGAAAAAACCAAAACCCACGCACGCATGCAACAATGAATAAAATTCCCAAATTAAAACTATATGCTCAACCTCCCACCTTCAACTTCCCAAATGGAAGTTTAAAAGAAATAATAAACTCTCTAACTTCCTCACTATTAAACTCAACCAAAAACAATAAAATAACAACTAAATAAATAAAACTCATTTAAATCCCCCAATACTACCACAATAAAATAATAATAATAATCCACATGAATAATTAAATAAAAAACACAAGATAATTAACCTAAATAACTCCCACCACACAACGAATTGCCTTTTTAATCTAATATAGGTTAGCCACGACTAATAAAACAAAATCAAATTAAAATAGGTATCTTGAGAATGTTTCCAAACTAAAAGGATCTAGGCTGCTCACCTACAAAACTCAATTTCAAACATCAGTATATCATGGAAGAGATAGCTGAAACAATGTACAAATAAATATTAAACTTCTAGAATTTCTACGAATAAAAGAATAATTCATTAAATCTCATAATTAATAAGACAATACTCATTTTTGTGAAATTAAATACACAATCATATAAATCACATAATTAGAAATATTTAATTAAAATAAATCATCTAATACTAACTATGATCCTAAATAATGTCCACACACACACACACACACACACACACACACATATATATATGCATATCTAAACATAAATGTTCATGATCTTGTGAAGACAATATAAACCATATACACACATAATACTGAATATATTAAACTATAAACAAGTATCTGCATAATAGTCTCAGTAGCAGTGCCAACTAGGCCTCACATCCTCCCCCTCTAAATTAGGCTTCCTCTTGGAAGCCCTCAAAGAGGTAAGGAAATAAAGACCTCATTCGAGCTACATCCTCCCAAGTCACAGTAGCCTCGGCATAGTGGTCCCACTAGACCCTGACCTAATCCAACTGCCACCCTCATAGTGCCAATGTTCAATGATCCAATATGCAAATGGGCTCCAGGGTTAACTGCCCGTCCTGCACCACCTATAGAGCATCTCACTTTAGAACATGAGATATGTTAGGTACATACTTCTTAAGAACAAAAACATGAAACATGTCGTGGATACAAGACATTTTGGGTGGCAATGCTAAGTAGTATGCAATGAGACCAATCCTCTCCAAAACCTTGAATGGACCAACAAATCTTGGTGCCAGCTTAGAGCCTTTTCCATATCAGATAGAACTCTTATGTGGGTGAACACACAAGAACACCCTATCCCCAACCTGAAACTCTCTATTCACCCTCTTAGCATCCGCATACTACTTCTGTCGATCCTACGCTCTCTGCAACTGCTCATGAATCTGGGTCACTTGCCTCTCTATCTCTCAAACCAGCTCAGGTCCTACTGCAACTCGATCCTTGAGTCGACTCCAACTCAGTGGCATCCTGTAGGGTCTACCATACAAAGCCTCATACGGAGCCATGCCAAGCAAACTATGGTGCCCATTATTATAGGCAAACTCTACCAGGTACAAGTACTCCTCCCAATGTGACTACTGATCTATGATGTACATCTTGAGCATATCCTCCAGTACCCAGTTTACCCTTTCCGTCTTCCTGTCTGTCTTCGGATGATAAGCAGTGCTGAAGTTGAGCTGAGTACCCAAGGCCTATTGTAGGGCAGTCTAAAAGGAAGAATTGAAAACAACATCTCTGTCAGATAGGATCCTCCTTGAAACACCATGAAGTCTAACAAAGTCGTGCAAGAAAACCTTCGCCATAGAAGCAACATTATACAAAGAACTTATTGGAGAGAAATGTGCCACCTTAGTTAACTTATCCACAGTCACCATGATAACATTATGTTGCCTAGCAGTCATAGGAAGGCCTACAATGAAATCCATAGAGATGACGTCCCACTTCCATTTCAGAATAGTATGAGGATACAACAATCCATCTGGATGTTGATGTTTGACTTTCACCCTTTGACACTCAAGGCAACATGCAACAAACTCTGCTATATGTTTCTGCATACCAGCCCAAAAATAGTCTCCAAAGATCTGCATTCATTTTCTTGACTCCTGAATGAGTTGCATAGGGTGCTCTGTGAGCTTCTACAAGAACAAACTCTTTGAGGTTCCCCAAGGAAGGAACATAGATACAACCAAAATGTCTGAGCAAACCATCAGCATCAAAGAATAATCCTTGAACTTGTACCTCAAGGGATCCTAAAGATGAACTATCTCACTATACAAAGCATCCTGCGGCAAAAGCTCTAAGATAGGCCCTCTCAAATCCATCTTCACTATCAACGAGAGAAAATCATGTCTCCATCCATTGAGAGCATCTACCACAACACTCTCTTTCTCCTTTATGTATTGGATCTCAAAATCACTCGCATAGAAATTTGATCCATTGCCGTTGTCGAGCATTCAGGATTGGCTGCGAAAAGATGTACTGTAGGCTTTGGTGATTTGAATGAATCTCAAATCGATGCCCAAGAAGAAAATTTTGCCACTTAACCAAAGCATGTACAACAGCTGCAAGCTCCAAGTTGTGAGTCAGATAGTTGAGTTCATGAACCTTCAACTTGCGAGACTCAAAAGCAATCACACGTCTTCCTCATGATAACCACACCAAGACCCTCAATCGAAGCATCTGTGCAAACAACAAAGTCACCTGTAGGATCCGAAATCGCTAAAATAGGAGCACTGGTAAGTTTCTCCTTCAAAATCTAAAAATCTCTCTTGCATTGTTTGGTCCACACAAATTTCTTGCTCTACTTCTAAAGAGAAGTGATTAGATGTGTGATCCTGGAAAACCCTTTGACAAATCTTCGGTAGTAACTAGGTAGCCCAATAAAACTCCTAACCTTAGCAACATTACTCAGAGTGGGCCAATCCAAGATAGACTAAATTTTTGAAGGGTTCACTGCAATCCTGTCTCTTGAAATAACATGTCCCAAATACTAGATCTTTGTATAGAAAAAGTCGCATTTGGAAAGATTAGCATACAATTAGTTCTCTCTCAAGCACTACAATACCAACCATAAATGCTCCTTACGCTCTTCTACTATACAAAAGTAGATCAAAATGTCTAGGAAGATGACTACAAACTGATCCAAAAAGGTGTGAAAAACTCCATTCATTAGGGTCATGAATACTGCTGGGGCATTGGTCAACCCAAAAGGATCTACAGTGAATTCATAGTGACCATAGCGAGTGCAAAATGTTGTCTTGTGAATATCAGCTTCTGCTACCCTCAGATGATGGTATCCTGAATTCAAATCAATCTTTGAGAAAAATTTTGCTCCTTGAATTTGATCAAATAAATCATCAATCCTTGGCAACAGGTAGTGATTCTTCACTGTGAGCTTTTTCAACTACCTATAGTCAATACAAAGGGGAAGAAACCAATCCTTCATGAAGATAACATGTGCACCCCAAGGAGAAACACTAGGGCATATATGACCTTTCACCAAAAGTTCTTCCAGCTGCAACTTAAGCTCCTAAAGCTCTTTAGTCATCATTCTATAGGGAGCTTTGGAAATAGGTTGTGCTCCTTGCACCAAGTCAATGTGAAAATCAATCTCTCGCCGAGGTGGCATCTCAGAAAGCTCTAAAGGAAAAACATCGATGAAATCCTTAAGAATAGGATGGTCATCCAACAAAGTCTCTGGCTTATCCTCAGATCTATCACTAATAGAAATAGAAAAAAGTTGGCATCCCTTTCACATACTGCGCTTAAGTTGCATAGCTGAGATTATCCCTAGTGACACTAGCCTCTAAACTCCTGAGATCTTCACCTTATTACCCTCGTCATCCAAGCACTCAATTGATTTGTTATGACAATCTAACTTAGCCTCATGATAATTCAACTAATCCATGCCCAAACTCACGTCATAGGACCTTAGAGGAATAACTTGGAGATTTGCCAAGGTGGTAAAAGATCCAAGTCTAACTACCAATCCTTAACCAAAGAATTAACTGACATCCTGGCCCCCAAGGCTAATTTTACATCCCATTTGACATCCTACTTAACAATCACCAACCTGCATTTCTCCACTATCAAGCGGGATACAAATGAATCCATAGCCCCAAAATCAAAAAGTATGGAAACAACAATACTACCAATCTTACCAGGAGTTTCTATGACTGAAGCCTGATGGTTTTCCTGCCGATTATCTACTACTATAAAAACCCAATGGGCTTTCCCCACATTACCAACGGTAGGCTCAGAAACAGCTACCTACTGACCTCCTGTAACTAAACTATTTTGTAGGTATTCTTGAAACAATATGTCCCATACCTCCACATGCATAAAAAGGGCCTCTAGGTGGTGCCTGTGTTTGCTTCTGAAATGCGGGTCGACTAGAATTGGCCTGACTGCCTCTAAAACTCTACTGTGAACAAGCTAGCCCTACATTTTGCATTTGTGGTTTCTGATCTCTCCTTTGAGGTGAAGCTTGCCAAGACCTAGATGGTCCCCCTGAAAAGACTTGGCTTTCTATTCCTACTACTACTGCTACTGAGGAGTCAATCTAGAAGGAAAGGAGTTAGCCCTGAATCCACCCCTAGGAGCCAAGGATGGTCTAGAAAAGTTACGGTCCTACTAAGATTGGTTCTGAAAACTACCATGGTTCTCATGATGCTTGGGCTGAATTTCTTTTGCAATAAGGGCCTTCTCTACTGCCTGTCTCAAATTCAAGGGCTCTGACAAATGTATAGGACCTGCAATACCATGATTGATTCCTCTGATAAAATATTTGACCATCATCTTCTCATCCTGAATATAATCTACATATTGTAACAATTCTAGGAACTTGTTCTCATATTGTGCCATTGTGAGACCTCTCTATTGGAGATCATGAAACTCATCAATCTTTCACTGTTGGAAGTGCTTTGAGATGTATCTTTTCCTGAAAAACTCCAAGAAGGTCTCCCAAGTAACAGTGTCTGATGAAAATGCCTTTTTCTGTCCTCTTGACACCACCAAGTAGCGACATTATCTCTGAGAAAATGAACTGCCAACCTAGTCTTGAGATTACTCTCATAGGCTTTGAGTTTGAAACACCTCTCAAGACTTAGTAGCCAAGATTATCCCTCCATACCCTCAGTAGATCCAGAAAAGTTTGAAGGTTGGAGATGGAGGAATTCTCTGATCTACTTGCCAATGTCTATGGGTGCATCTTGGTCTAACTAACCAAACTAAGGAGGGGGTTCATAATGCATTGATTCACCCACCCCTTCCTCATCATGCTCAACTCTACCTCTATTAGGAATTCTACTACATTCACAGGGAACAAAATGGTGCACATCGAAATGAGATTGATCTTGATTACGAGGCAGGGTAGGAGCTGACAGAGGAAGTCTAGCCTGAATAACATCTACCAGATGTTGTAGAGTCTGGAGTATCTGAGGGCCTTGATCTATATGTTCGTCAGAGTGGTTCGATTCTGACAGTGCATAATGAGTGCTCCTTCGTCAAGGAGGCATACTACAAGATCAAGAAAACAAGTTATACAATGACAAAATTACCCCAGAGTTCCCAAAGTGTGGTAACCTAGGCCCTGATACCATATCATGACAAATCTTTAAGGATAAAACCTAATTCATTTCAATTCTACATTCATTGTAGTGAATGATTTTTTTCACTTATATAAGTTACCATTCTCCACAACAAACTTGTGTTTATCATTCCAAACTTCTTATTGGTAAATTGATCTTTTTGAGATAGACAACAAACATGCAAAAAATGATAATTTCTACAAATTTTCAACCAAGATGATAAGTGATGATTTTTTCTATTGAAATAACATATCATATATTTCATTCTTACACATTCCCATTATTATAAAATGGATTGAAACTTTATATTAAATGTTTAACAATAAATTTAAGGTTTTCATAACAACTTAAAAACTATTTGTTTAATAACTCTTTATTCCAAAATATTAGGGGACTATTGATATGTTCAAACAATAATGAGTCTACCCAACCACTCATTCATGAGATAAAATCATTATTATTCATTTCTTCCAAAACTAAATAACACATGAATTAGTTCACAAATTCTAAATATATAATTCTGTAGAATACATGCTTCAATATTTTTTGACAACATTTGAATGTAGTTAAGGAACAATCTCCTTTTACAACTTGTAGATCATCTTTCAATAGCAATTAAAATAAGGACATTGAAGATTAGCAATCTCTTCTAAAAGTCCAATCTCTATGAAGGTGCAAGCTCCAAGCCAATGGGATATAGTTACCTCCCAACCATTGTGATGCTTTTAGGTATCACCCCTCCTTGCTAAGAGAGATTCAACATGGATCCACACACTTGTACATTTTTAAGAGAGGCTCATGGAAACATTGAAGAATATGTAGGCATTATCAAAACTTTTAAACATGACACATTATCTATCCTATGTAGAATTAAACCCTTCTTAAGCAAGTTCATATCCTTCATGGGTATGAGTCAATACACTCTTACTTCCAACAAAAAGGACAAACCTAATCATGTTAAGACAATTCACTCACCCAAATAAGCTTATAATAATATGAGATGATACTATGACATAACACAAGTCATGATTCAAGGTATATCATTGTATATCTATGTCTAAATATGATAGTATTATATAGAAATAATAAATATGACATCTATAATCATAATTGATCATCATATATAATGTAAAATGTCATATACATAATTTCATGAAAATTCCATATAGTGTATACGTAGTGTCATGAATATGATGAATGTATAAACAAAGTCATATAGGCATACAATGATATACATCAGTAAAATAGAAATGTATGTGTACAAAGCCATATATGCATACAACAAAATGTCATAGCATAGAAAGTCTAATGGAGTGTTGTCTAATATTCAACAACCCTTACTCTTTTGTGAAGATGGAGAAGCAATCAATGACTCTTGGTCTCTAACCTATTGACTGGACCTCCTCTCATAACTTTTTTGGAGCTCTACCTATTAATACAATTAAATAATATACACATTAATATAGAAAACAAGAAATATATAATGACATAAGTAAACAATCATTTACCACAAGCTAATAATCTTTTTCAATCATCTGATGTCTCTGTTCATCCATAGGTGCATGAACTAGAGTTGTGACCTCCTGTGAGAAGCATAAAGAGGTAAATTAGAATAAATATTAATATCATGTATTTATATTCAATGATGTGATAAAACAATAAATACATAATAAAATTTACATTACTGGTTCATACCTCAGTCAAAGGCACTGAAGACAAAATAACTACAGTAATGCCCACCTCTATTGTGTCATGAATATTAAGAGGAGTCTGAATTAATGCCATCAACTGAAAATAGAACAACATTAGCTGACCAAAATCCACATAACATTATTTAAATATATAATGATTAAAAATAGTAAAATTTACCTAAGTGAAACTTGATATATGAATATCCCCACCAATTCCTCATGATGTTGGAGGTCCAATATCCATTCGTTCATCATCAAATTATCATTTTAATATTAACATTAATATAAGACAATTTTTTTACATGTAATATATTTACTATTTTGTTACAAATTACATACTCGTGGACTCGACATGGCCGCATACCTTGCATTAGATGGTTGAAAGATGCAAGATGAGTACTTTGATATGAAAATTTCATAATACTTACAATTCTTTACATTAATTTTCATTCATAATAGATTAATATATCTAATTATAGACTTTAAAATGAAATATACTAAATTACAAAATTTTATTAAAAATTACTTGTTTGTCAATGCCAAAAATCTTATCTAGCAACTCATCTATTATCGTATCATATTATCTAATATGGATGCATTCTGGTCCTAGCCCTATGTAGCATACTTCTGAAACTATCGAGCATCCTATCCAATGTGTGTATGATCAACATCCTTAGACCCATAATTACAAAGAGCTCCACAAGCATGACAAATGTGTGATGACCATCGACTCCTATTAGGCTCACCCTCATTAGCCTGTGAAAGAGACCTACTATGCTATAGTAAGATCTACATGAGGGAATTGATTGACTATAACATCCCCACCTCAACACTCTTCACAACAAAAGAGATCATGACATTCTAAATAGATGGCTTGGCTAGGTGTCTCATTGGGTGTTCCTAGGCCCAACGTGCCCCCTCCCTATCCTGTGCAGAGCCTTTGCCTCTACCTTAGAAATTTTGCATATCAAAGTAATTTAGAATGTTGTTGAGGATGAACTCACAATAGAGTTTCGTCAAGAAATATTGTGGCACCTCATTGTTGTTGCATCGAGGGTGGTAAAAAACTATCCACCACCTATTTTAAAAATTATTAGCTATTTCTTGGTGTCTGCACTAATGAATAGTGAATATTTTGCAACTTATATGCATTAGCTCATTGGTTTTTGTAGAAATAAAGAATGCACATAAATCATATTTCAATATTTTGTTATCTTTGACTTGTTTATATGACAATTTTGTAGAATAAGATTATTGTGCATTCTCTGTATACTTTTAAAAATGTGTTAATTAGGCTAGTAACGAAATCTATGTGAACATTTTTTTATTCCAAAGATGTCGTAAGGGCTCTCTAATGTGTGCTAGTTGCACTAGATTTTTTTATGTTTCAATCAATGTTTCAAGTTTTTTTTTGTTTTCTTCAATTTGTCCTAATATACTAGTTTGTGTCTCACGAGGTTTTTTTATGTTTCAATCAATGTTTCAAGTTATTTTTTCTTGTTTTCTTCAATTCACCCTAATATATTAGTTTGTGTCTCACAAGGATGTCACAAATTCAATAGAGGAGTTTGGGGATGGTTAGTTTGTTCTCCCTCTTCAAAAGTAATTTCATCATGCACTCAATTCGGTGAGTCAAGGTTTGAAGGCATTGGGGGGTTCATTTGTTGAAAACTACAAAAATGAATTAAAACAATTACAAAATAAATGTTTCATATTCAAATCACTAAAAACATTGAAATTCTTACCTCGTTGAACTTGCTAATCTCATGGAATTTGTAAATGTCATGGCAACATGGTGTTTGTGTCAACTTTTCTTTAACTAGCACAAAAAGTGCTCACAGAAAACCCCTCACATTTTGGAAGCAATGGGAAGAAATGAGCCTGCAACTCTTATTTTTTTTCTTTTATTTTCCTAAAATGTTCTCGTGTTATAAAGAGAGTGTGTTTTGTCTTGGTAATGACTAAACCTTAGGCTACCAATCTATAATGCGAGTTTGTTATAACCTATTTGGACAAAAAAATGTTTTTGGCCACTTTTTGGTTCCCCATCTTTGTGCACATGCCCATATGCATCCTACTCAACTAGTAGAACATCCATGAATTCTTGAATTGTGATGTACAATTATTTGACCATATGATATATTGACTAAATATGATGTTCCTACAACTCAAATTACCATAGAACATCTAAAATCAACCTTACACAAACTCTATAGAATATGTGTGATCATTACTAATATAAAAATGATACTCCCTCAAGATCTTTCAATCTTCATTTATACTTTCAGATGCATGAATGAATGTTATATGCACAAATATAGCAACTTGAGTGGAGTTCTAGTACTGTGATTGAACCTCATTTTGTGGTTGTAGTGTATAATTTTCTACAAAGTCTACAATTGACATGATTGTATGAAGAGGAAATGTGTTCTTATATAACTTGAATTGCAAGTCCAACCATTGAGCTCTATGTGTATGCCTTGCATACTCATACACTATATTTTCTTGAAAAACATGCATAAATTCATATACTAGTATTTGTTCACTCACTAATTCACATATTTTACCTCTTTACCATCTTTTAGAGTGTATTCCACTGACTTATATTTTCTAAAACTTACTAGTTCATTTTCAATCACATCTGTATTCCCCATTTGTACACAATTTCTTAAATGATGTAAACCAATGCAACATGTTTCATCCAAACATGATTTCTTATAAAACAACTGTCTATCTACTCTTTCACAAAAAAATTCTTGAAATGAAATCTCTTGCCGATTTAGGTGGAGCTTCAATCATACACTCTCGCAAAATATAATTACTATGCAAAGATACACATATATGTCAAAAAACATCATAATGCGTAGAAAATTCAACGTGGAATCTACAATAGTTGTTTGTGTGATTTATTTTTGACATAAAAAAGTTTTTCCATTTCAAAATACCTTTGACTAATTTTTATTTGAGGATAAATCTCTACAAATTTGGAGAAAAAATGTGTTTGAGTTGTATCCGAAAAATCCTTTGGATGTGGCTCATGGTTTTGACAACATCTCTTTGATTAGGTGATACTCTTGTGTTATTTTTCTAAATTTTTTTAATTAGAGATTTAAGGCTTCAACTACAACTTTATCTTTCTATGGAAGCCTACTAGAGAATGTCCATAGTTAATTACTATTCAAGTCCTGAACTCTTTCATGCCTCTCAATGGATTTCATTAGTGTTTTTCTACTTATTTTTAGTGCTTGAATTGTTTTCCTTATCAAACAAGATTTTTCTTTGTTTGATTACTTACTATAGTTGATGTAATTACACATCATATAGCATTACTATCTTTGGTGCATGACGTTGAACTCGTGCATTGATATGCATTGATTAGATTTTTTAAAATAAATTTTTACTATTACTATTTGATGTTCTTAGACCAAGAATCTTCATGATGGGTCTAAAGTTAACATTTTTCATCATTTCAACAAACAATTGACATCTTCCCATTTCACTTAAGTTTTCAAAAAATATTTTCCATATTTTATTAACATTTCTTCTACAATACATTTGGGAATCTTAATAGGCATTAGTTTTAGAATGTTCTAATCAATTTCAATTAAAAATTTAATTTTTTTACATAAAACCTTAGGAGGTGTTCTTAATGGAAAACTTGATTCATTAGATAATTTTTTCTCATTAAATAGTTGATCAATTGGTATAACATCTATATTTACATTTGAAATTACATCATCATTTTCAATTGGTGATTGAGGATTTTCTACAATATCAAATTAAGATGGCAAAGATGACATACCTTCAACCCCCCGATTCAATTTCTTACTTGCATGAATTTCTTGCATTTGTTGCCTTTGTTTCTCCAAATCCTTCTCTTTCTTGGATGCTTCATGATCTAATTCAATTGGCAAAGATGATATATCTTCATCTATAGAGTTCATTTTCTTATTTTTATGAAGTTGTCTCATTTGTTCTTTTTTCTTCACAATCTTGGCTTCACACTCCTTTGGTGTTTGAGTTTTTGGTCCTTTCCTTGGCATGAAATTGAATTCTATTCAATCTAACACAATTGATTAAAATAATGAAAACACCGATCAAATGATAATTTATCAAATTCAAATATAAAACATAAAATTAGAATATTTTAAATGTCAATATAAGACAAAAAATTAGTTAGTTTTGTCAAACAATTATTCCAATTCTTTAAAACATGAAAACACTGATTAACACTATCAAATTTGATTTAAAAACATGTAATTTGAATCTTCTACATCGATACAAGAATAAAAAGTGAGATAATTTTATCAACTAATGATTGTAGTTCCTAAAAAACATTAAAAGTTTGTTTGTATGTTATAGAAAGCATAACTTGTAGGGGAATAAACATAACATGTGGGTCTGAAATCATGAGTTTTGCCTTTTGCATATTGTCACTCACTTTATTAGGCAATTAGAAATGCGAGTGCGTTATAATGTGCTCATGTTTTTAATTGCATTTGGAACTTCCAAACACATCCAACCCAAAGGGTTGGATTTTCCTTACACATCCAACCCAAAGTGTTGGACCTACATTTTAGATGTCCAAAGACTTGCTTTCAAGAAAACATAGAAAAATAACTAAATCTTGAGTGTGTTGTCTATCAGGTTTACACATTTTTTTAATATTAATTTAAAAAAGTGCTAGAATGAATTCATGTTTTTTATTAGTTTTCTAACCATGTGATTTTTTTAAATCTAAAAATATTAAGGTTTTCATCTTCAATTTCTTTTGCTAGTGTCTTCTTTTTTTGTCGAAAACCAATGTATAGTATTTTTGGTGTCATTTTCCATCTATTCATCTAAATTTGAAACAAATTACATTTTTCTATTCTAGACTCTATTCTATATACATTCATTTTTTAAAAAATTTTTTTAATTAGTTTTCAACAAATTTAGGGGGGAGCACACTCAAATTTTTGTTTTACAAGATGTGTCCACTTTGAAAATTGATAAAAAATCATATATTCATTAAAAAATTAGTAAACAAATCAAGCATAAACTACATAATATTAGCTAATTTTTCATTGAAGTGATTTGTGAAATACTTAAAAAAAGTCAACATTATAGGGGAGCACACTAGATGCTATGTTATATTTTTCTGACAAAATAGGAGCACTTTGTGTGCTCCCTCTATTTGAACCTTTTAATGTCCACCGTTTAAAAAATAGTAGTTTAGACACTAGATTCTGAGCACTATGAATCTTGTTCTTGTCACATCTTCAAATTTTGAGTGTGGCTATCTTCAATTTCTCATCCAAGATCAGTTTTTATTGATTTTAGAAAAAAAAGAGGCCACTTTTGACCTCCTTTTGGTCCCCATGTTTCCGTGTACTAAGTTGGCTCCTAATGGCTATAAGAAAAGAACATAATTTGATCTTTAATTTTTTTAAATTTTGATTTTGAAGTCAAATTGATGCCATGTGGGATCACTCCCATGTATCATAGTGATGACTCAAGACAAAGAATGTTGGATCTTAGGATCAAGAATATATATGTGGAATTATGTGCTATTTAATTAAGGAGAATGTGTGGGAATATCTTTAGATAAGATAAATATATAGCCTAATGTATGAAAGTGAGAGTAAATGAGGATAGATAAGAATTTAGAATGAGTCCAAACTTAATACAAAAGTATACCACATATCACTATGTAATTGTATTAAGACATTCTTTTAAAATAAATTTAAAACTAATTAGACATTGACATGGATATGAAAAATTCACCATCACAATATTTTAACCTATAGAATCGAGGATGAGAATTATTGTGATTAAAAATAGGAATATGTGTTCAAATTAATTTACCTCACTTAAATTAGACATTTGAGAAAATGAATCCTAGATGGAATGACATAGTTGTTAGAGAGCTCCAAGATCAATTGGATAGAATGGCGGTGCCGATGGAGCCATGAAAGACAAACAAATGCACACCCCTGCAAGTTATGAGAAAACATAGAATGAAAAGGAAGAAAAGATATGAAATCAATAGCTGAATGAATTAACTCACATTATGGATGTACATATATAGTGTAGAGGAAGTGCAACTACCACCTAGAATAGTGGTGAAGGAGCCTAAGACTAGGCACATAACTCTATGTGAAAAATCAAACCTAAGCAAGCTTAACTCCAAATATAGGAGTAATCCATGTGAAGTACATGCATAGAAATATTCTAATAATGTCCTACACTAACAACCCCCTTAATCATAGCTTAGGTGGGTACAAAGAAATTGAGTCTCGACAACTAGGCTTGATGAGGTACCCAAGTACAATGCAATCTGTAATAAAATGGAGAAAGGAAGAAAACCAAATGAGAAAAAACTTCCCTCCAAAAGAGAGAAAAGAAAATGAAGAGGACTAGAAGGCCCCTTGAAGATGATGTCACTACTAAAGTAGACTGCACCCTAAGAAGAGCTCATAGATGAATGAACTTTCTCTTTATAAAAGGTTTGGTGAAGATATCAACAACCTGCTTTGAAGACTAGAAAAAGACTAAGTCGATGATCTGATCATGAATAAGCTCCTGAATGAAATGCATGTGAATCTCTATGTGTTTGGTCTGCTAGTGCTGGACTAGATTCCTGCATATCTGAATGGTACTATGTTTTTCACAGTAGATGACTTGTGGGCTACCTGAATGAAATGCATTTAACTCAGTGAGAATCCCCTGAAGCCAAATAGTCTCAATAGCTTCATTGACAACTCCCCTATACTCTGCCTTTGTGGATTATAAAGCAATAGCATTTTACTTTTTGCTAGACCAACTGATAGGACCAAAACCTAGTGAGAAACTGTAACCCGAAGTGTACTTGTGATTCTGAGTAACACCAACCTAATATGAATTTGTGTATCTAATCAAGTCAACCTCTGTTCCAACTCTATAATGAATCCTAAATCTGAGAGTACCTTGAAGGTAGTGAAGGATCCTCTTAGGTAATTTCTAGTGCAACTCATGAGGCTCCTGCATGAATCTTGAAACTATGCTGACAACATATGAAATATCGGGTTTGGTATGGGTCAAGTAGATGAGACTACCAATAAGTTGTTGATACAAGGTTGCATCAACCAGTGGTGTAGTACAATTAACCTCAAGCTTGACTCCATATATAAAGAGAGACAGAGATGGCTTGCATTCAGTCATATGAAACTGAGAAAGTAAATCAAGACTGTACTTGGGTTGTGCAAGAGTGATCCCTAAACTGGACTGTGAAATCTCAATACCAAGGAATTAATGCAATAGACCCAAGTTTGTCATGTCAAATCTATCTTACAGAGTTGTCTTCATGTTTCTAAAATAGTGGATGAAGAGCTCTTGGTGATCAAAAGATCATCAACATAAAGTACCAGTATCAACAATGAATCATCCTGCCATAAGAAATATACATTAGGATCTAAATGACACTGAGTAAAACCTAAAGCTAGGAGGAAGGAATCCATCTTGGCATACCAAGCTTGAGGGGCCTATTTGAGGCCATAGGGGGATTTTCTGAGTCTAAAAACTAAGGATGAATCCTGAACAAACCCTGGTGGCTGCTCCATGTAGATCTCCTCCTTAAGGTCTCCATGAAGAAAAGCATTCTTCACATCCATCTGCTTCTTCTAGCTCTCCAAATTGAAATGAAACTGAATACAAATTGATTTGAATATTATTCCCAACCCAACCTGGCACTGGGCAATATTCGGTGTGGTGGGTGGGTGGATTGTGTAACACTTTGAAAGAGCTGTCTTCGCACCCTCAGTAGAACCTCCCTGTATTGATCTAACTTTAGCAGTACTACATTTCCATGATATGTCACTCTTGAACTTTAGCCCCCCACCCATCCCCACACACGGAAAGATAGGGCATGCAAGGACCAAGAGTCATTTATTTTCTTGGTGCAGAAGAGAAGAGAGAGGTGCAAATCAGTAGAGTCCAGGTCCATAAGTTGCTTTGGTGCGAAATCAATTGCCATTATTCAACCTGTGGGTCCATAGTAGACACCAGTAGATGCTACTTGCTTCGTATCTTTGTAGCCTCTATGAGGCACGTAGCTGGTGAACCATGGTACTTTGAATCACTAGCTGGTAGTGTTTAGAATAACGTCATCACACTAAAGGTTGTTTTGGTGAACGCTCCGATAAAGAAATAGTCCAAATTCTAGTTGCCGGATCATTATGTTGAACACAACTCATTGAACGCCCTACGTGTGTGGGGTTGGGTGGGGAATATAGCCTGGGTGGGAGGGAGGATGAAGCCTCCCACCCACCCTACGTGTGTGGGGTTGGGTGGAGGGTATAGCCTGGGTGGGCATGTTATGTATAGAATCTCGAGTAGGGTAGATATTCTCATTAAGAACATTCTCAATTTCTAGTCGGGATGTTCCCATCTTTTGATATAGCTTAACCCATTTAATAACCATGGGATGGCAGAAGTCACAGGGCAATGAATCGAATCAAGATGGAGAACCTACATAGGTAGACCCAGATGGAGATGATCTAGTTTCTCCAGTCCTAGTTGGACCTGCACTAGAAAGAACCAGGTAGTGGTAGGGGTAGGGCTTCGCTCGATGTCAGATCCAATTTGAGAGACTTCCTTACCACCTTGCCTAGCATTCCTTTCAATTCAAGTGCTAGAGCTTCCAACTTGATCTCATTCAATTGCTTTCTATCTAGAGACAAATTGATTAATAGCTCACCCAGTTCTAGTCATTTCATCATTTCGCTAAGGGTGAATCTGAACCTTGTCGCCATAACTATATTGGGGGGGCGGGGTGGGAGGACATAATTGTTGATGGGCAGGAAGCACATCAGCAGCGTACGTTCACTAAGCATGATTCCACTGTGTTTGTGCAGGTGGACGGTTGACTAGTCAACTATTCATTGATCGCCTGCCAGCACTTGCCCTTCGGGTTCTACCTCGACTGAGTGAAATGAGGGTTTGAGTAAACAATGAATGAGGAAGATTCAATAATAGGTTACCCCTTATCTGTTCTATGCAATGCTCATACCTGTGGGTGACATAAACTCATATAATGTAATGAGCATGATGTCTTCGAGCACTCCGTAGACTACCCAACGCTGTTAGGGGTTAACACTTAGTAAAGGGATTATCGATTACCTTCTCACTTCATGCCACAACGCTCAGTGCCAATGTGCCATTGCATACCCATATCGAATAGAGAAGCTGGATAGGGAGATAGAGAGGAATTCACTTGCACATAATTCTTTCTTGGCGGCACATCCTGAGCAGAAGCATAGGCCCCTGCTGCAGCCCTTGATTTCTCTGAATCATCCAAGCTAGCCGGAGGCGAAGATACCAATGCCTCGATTAGCAGTAAGCCACACCCCAGAACATAGTGATGTTAAGTTCCTCTCCGAAGCGGATGGAACACCCAATCTAACAGTAAAGGGCTCCCTAACCAGCGGACAGAAGGTGATATCGGGGGCTCGAACGACATAATTGAGTTGACCGTGGCCAAGAATCCTTTCATATATGGTAGGATAGTTCAGTAGCTAGGAGGTCAATAAATGGTATAGTGGTCATTGGTTGGTCCGTCTCTGTCAGATCTAAGTGTATTTCATTTGATTAATCCATTAAAAGCAGTACCCATCAATCGATTCTAATCTACTATTGCGGTGGGTGGGAAGCGGGGTGGGTGGGTGGATGATAGTTGGAGGTAGATTAGTTGTTCTAGGAGGGGGGGAATTATAGACTAGAATTGAATTGGGATAGGAGGAAGGGCAAATGAAAATTGCTCTCGATCCTAATGTGATAGAAGGAATGCCAACCATGGGTCAATGGGTTCAACAACTAGACCAACCGGCTGCCGGGAGGGTGGGAGAAGGAAGGGTGGATCAACTTATTCCTAGTAAACGCGGGTGCTTCAGCGACGCAGGGTGGGTTAAGATAGGCAATGTTGAATCGAGAAATCAATCAATTAAAGTAGTCTCAATCCACAACTATAGCCTCCCACCCCGGCTGCTAGTATAGTTGGGGGGAATTCTAGAGCGCTTCGCTCACTTCAAAGAACCCAACTAATAGGCGGCGGCGAATAGTTCCCACCCAACGGCTAGCCTCCCACCCAACCCTTGAACACTCAACTGTTAAGTTGAGGGAGAGGGATTGATCGGTTGACTGATTCCCTCGGGCAAGGATGAGAGAAGGAAGGCTGGCCCCACAACTCATCTTTACTAAATATCTGAGGTGGGCTAATACATTCATAGTTGTATCGGGCGAGAGTACCTGACCCTCCTTCTAGGAGCCCTCCTTCGCCACCTATTCCACTGATCATAGCCATAGCTGGAGTCAGTGAACAAACAATGGGTTGGGGGAACAATCCATCCGGTCCTCAACAACTCTTGAGGCAAATACTGTTGATATCTATAGGTTCCATTCTATCTCCTCCCACCCACCCACCCCGGGCCTGTCTTTCTCTAATGAATGGAATTCTGAAGTGTTTCGAGTAAAAAGAATTCTAGTTGTTAGAACTATATCTGAGATGGTGATTCTATATGTAACATGCCAACTATCATCCACCCACCCGTATAACCCCCCACCCATCCCTGAACCACAATAATATACCTCTCTAAATGGCATCTACTGAAGCGGCCCCCCCCCGCCCCACCTACCCCGCAATTTGAGCCGAGGTTGGGTGGGAATAGAAGGTGCGCTATAATCCACCCACCCACCCCAAAGTTGTGCCTGGTAGATGCCTAAGGGATGGGTGGGTGGGATGGGGGGGAATGGCTAAGGAGGTAGATGCCTAAGGGTGGGAGGGCCCCTAAAATTCTATGGGTTGGGGTGTGGAGGGAGATTCTAGTTTGGGGGGGATATAGTTGTTCCGGCAAAGTTCTTCAAGAAGTCGTATCCGGGTGGGGGGGCCCCATCCTATTCTAAGGCATTCCAATCATCAATATCAACAATCTTGACCCCTGTGAGCCAACCCCATGCTGGAGAGGAATGAAGTATGAAGACTTGCTAATCAGGCCTCCATGAAGAAAAGCACTCTTCACATCCATCTGGTGCACATCCCAACCATGTGTGGTAGTAATAGAAAGAGTAAGTTGAATGGAAGTTATTTTGGCCATAGGTGCAAAGGTCTCTGTGTGGTTAATACCGGCAACTTGTGAAAACCCCTTGTCAACCAAACGTGCCTTGTACTTATCAATTGACCCATCTACAACAAACTTGGTCTAATATATCCACCTACATTGAACCATCTTCCTTCCCTTAGGAAGAGAAGTCAAGTCCCAAGTGTGATTTTTGATTAAGGAAACATATTTTTCATGCATAGAATTATCCCACTCAGGTATGCCTGATGCATCTCTGAATGTCTATGGATCGGAGGATGAGGCATAGAAAACATGTGGCACACTTTGATAATCTGACTGTGTATATCTGCCATTTTCTAGATTCCCTACCCAAGTGCCTACACTTTGAAGTGTCTATCTAGCCCAAAGAGGATGAGATATGGGTGAGTCAGGTGCTAAAATATCAACCTCCAATACAAGTCTAGAAGTGGATGAGGATGACTCCCCATCACTATCCTCGTTGATAGAACTAGAAGAAGAAAACTCTACCTCAGGAATCTACTGTGGATGATATGAATCATTAGAAGAATAATCAATGTTGAGTGAATCCACAATAGAAGGAGAAATGTTAAGTATAGATTTTGTAGGACTCTCTTGAAACTTAACACTCCTCTCAATGAACAACTCATGTGTGGTCAGGTGGAGTAGATGATAACCTTTTACACCATTTGGATAACCTGCAAAGATGCAAGGCTTGGATTGAGGATCCATAGACATGTGATCTTCTTCTTTATACGTGCTACAACTAGAGATATGAAGACCCTAAAGTTCTCGACTGATGGTTTCCGACTCGTCCAAGCTTCAAAGGGAGTGATAGCCTTCAAAGATTTGTGAGGAACTTAGTTCTGAATGTAACAAACACATTTGATTGCTTCTACCTATTAATGTGGTGTAAGGCCCTTGGAGTGTACAATACAATTAGCCATCTCTTTTAAGGATCTATTCTTATATTTTGCAACACCATTCTATTAGGGAGTATCAGGAAATGTGTGTTGTAAGTCTATCCTCTTTTTTGTACAAAACAACTCAAACTTGATGTTGACATACTCACCCCCATTGTCAGTTTGAAGAACCTTGATGACTTTCCCTGACTATTTTTCAGCAAGATCCTTGAGCTCTCAAAAATTATCAAAGACTTTAGATTTCTATCGAAGGAAGTAGACTCATGTATATCTAGAGAAGTCATATATGAAGATGAGGACATACTTTTCCTCAGTGAAAGATGGATGAGGAAATGCCCCCAATACATCACTATGAACAAGCTACAAATCTTGTGTAGCCCTCCAAGATTTGCCTTTGTTAAATTTATCTTCAGGATGCTTCCCAAGGGTACAACCCTCACAAAGACCCTTACAAATATTAACTCTAGGCAACCCTAAGACCATGTCTTGTTGACTTAGTTGCTTAAGATAGTGGTAGTTAAGGTGGCTGAACAGCTCATGACATAATTTTCTAACTCCATCTGAATGAGTAAATAAAGCTATAGGAGAAACATTAAGTGCAAAGTTTGAGAAGGTGTACAACTTAGCTTGATGATATGCCCTTCCCAAAGCTACTAGTTTGTTGTTGTCCAATCTCTAATCTCAACTAAATTTGGAGAAAAATGAAATCCCATGCCCTTCCCTATGTGGGTAATCTAATACACTGACAGACGATTAGCTAAAAGAGAAGGTACACTTAGGAAATTTGTGAATGGTCCACTTTCAACTTCAGCAGACCCTCTCCCCACCCTAAGTGATAGAAGACATACTATAAGAATCTAAGGAAGAAAACTCAACCTATGAAGAACCCATATGGTGCAAAACACCTTGTTGTGCCTTACACATATGCCCTATTTTGCCAAATGGAGACCCCCTTTTTTTGCTTTTGGCTCGATCTCAAATTTTGATGTTCTTGCTTGAAAGAAAGTGAAGTCTTAATTATTTGATGATTTATCTTGTGCTTGGATAATTTGGCATGATTGAATATCTTTTAGTCATTGGATTTGGAGTGATTTGATTGTATTTGAATCTAGGAAAAGGCCCCCTAAGTACTTTTACGCTGAAATTATGCCTCATTGCAGTTTGTGATAAAATACTAGGTCACAAGATATAGCTCTAAATATTTTCTTCACCATGCTTAGCACTAAAAACCTATGTCACTTGACTTTGCGCTAAAAGGTCACTTCACTGGATGTAGCGCCAAAATTTGTTGTCACTAGATATATCCCATGACCCCATAAAATTCCGCTAAAAGCTATATTAGACAAACTTAAAGGTTAGCGGGTATTTTTCCCTATGCCAAACTTTGCGCTAAATATCCTTGTCACAGGATATATCATGTGATAGGCCTTTTCCCCGCACATCCTGTCCCGAGCCATTTCCCCACTTTTTTGGCTCTCAGTGTGCAACACTCTATCAACTGACAGAGGTATTTATGGTATTGTCAGAAGGGGGTTAAAAGGGATGAATCCATTGTTTATCATCATTTGTATTCAAAATATTCAACAATTTGAGCTCTAAAACTTTGAGGAGAACACAAAACAACCCCTGTAAGCAATTTCTTGGTCTTCCGAGCGGATTTGAGCATGCGTAGTTGTTAGCCTGTAGGTCTTCACAATCGGTTCAATATATACAGGTTGGTTTTCAATTTCACTCCTTGAATTTTGTTTGGAATTATTTTTTTTGCTTCCACAATTGCTTGTGTGTTGCTTGATTGACTTCATTTATTTGAATTTGCATGCGTGAAGATGTGGGTTGAGCTTTGAGTTTTGTTTATCACTGTTTAATTTTTCTCAAACTCAATCATTAGGGTTTTAGGGGGGAAGAAATGTTATGTTTTGGGTAAGTTTGATGAATGGTTATTGTTGTGTGCACAAGAGAGAATTTTAAAGTAGGGCATAGATAAATAGGTTAAGCTTCACGAAATATTGCCCCACAGGGTATGCCCTAGGTAAAAATCGATAGTTGCACAACTTTGAAACCTTAGCATACATATTCTATGGACTTTAGAAATACTGTCAAAAGAGATTTATACTATGCACTTAACACTTAGAAAAAATTTAGTAATTAGGGTGCCCTACGCTAAAATTCTCACCTCAGGATATATCAAGTTTGCCCTAATATGTCATGTCAGCAAACATGTCCAGGGACCTTCCATTTTCCCGCCGATCCTATGAAAGTCCTTTCGCCCACACCTCCAACTTAGAATCCTTAGTGCTAAAGTGACTTGACACTAGATGTATCTGGTGAGGACCCTTTTCCTCACTATTCGGTGAGGATGAGTTTCCCTGCTAAGAAGACTGACATCACTTTTAAAACACTTCGCTCTAAAACTTGTCGTCACTAGATATGTCCTGTGACTTGTGATTTCCCCGCTATTTGATGGTCTTGTCTTTTCCTGCAAATCCTTCGATGCCTGTTTGCACTAAAATATGCCATGACAGGATATGTCCTGAGAGCCCTGAGATCCCTACAGATCTTGTGAGAGCCTAAAACCCAGCTGATCCGGTGAACTCTGAAGTATTACTTTTTCCTATTATGACTAGAAAATGTGTTCCTGAGACATAATGCCTAGTTCTATTGAGGAAATTGATCTGCATATCATCCTTTACATCCTGTTAAGCATTTTTATTATGCTTGATATAGATTTGGAACATTTTTAGCATCAATTAATGCATTATATGATGACATCCACTGAAAGGGTAAAGGCCTGTTTTTCATTGTAAGCACTTTAGTTCATAGCCTAGGAAAATAAAATGCATAAGGAATGTTAATAATTTGATATCTTGCATCTATTTAGGAATAAAAATTTAGGTTATGAGTAGTAAATTGAGGATTTACTAGATATTTTAGCCACTGTATCAGCATATCCTGTGAAGGGGCAAAACCTCACTTTTGGTCCTAAACCTTGCATTTAGAGTCATAATGGTTGCAAACAATTAGATGCATGATTCTCAGTACCCTTTGGACTGTTTAATATCATGAAACTAGGTTTGGATCAATGCACTAGTATTATGAAAGGTTATTCATTAGGGTTTTGTCTTGCAGGATAAATGTCTTCTAGGGCTGTAAATATGAAGTATGAATTCAAGAGAATCCCTCCTATAACCAAGATCAGCGTGGAACAACATAGGAGACACTGATCTGGGCTATATTGACTTGGATGAGTTGAAACATAGGATATTTGAACCCAACCCAACCAAGTGGGCCAAGAAGATAAGAGGCAATGGAATAGCACAGGCTGCAGCTTTTCCCACCTCTATGTAATGCCCTGAGTTGATAATAGCCCATGGAGAAAGAAATCGCCCGAAGACTAGATCAGTGGTAACATGGGATGGTAGAGTGATAGCCAACTTCACTGCAATGGCTCTTGCAGAGGCTTTTGACATCCCTCCTACTCCAACCTTGACTGTCTTGAGGAAGGTAGACAACTAGAACATGCATAATCAAGGACCAAAGGCCTGTAGGAGGGTCATAAATGATAACTAGATGAAGAAGAAAAGAACATCAATGTCAAAACTACCACAAGTATTGTATAGGAGTGATTTCAAGGAAGAGATAGGAGGCTTGGTCACCCTCATGAGAAGAATCATGGGGCTACCTTCTGCTTCCACTTTTGAAGGATGAATGTTTGCTTATATTGAGGAGATCCTTGGAGAAGATATGAAGATACATTGGGCTTAGATTCTGAGTTACAATGTCCATGAGGCTTTTATAGCCTTGAAACAAGATGAGGTTTTTTGATGAACTTCCTATGTGGTCTATATGTTGGAAAGAAACTTTGCCTATGTTGGTCTCTCCAAGTTGGGAGAAGTAGGTAATGCTGATGGGCAAGTGAAAGTATATGAATGTTATACTCAATTAGAGATCTGCCAATCCCTAGTACATTACAAAAGAGTCAATGATGCATTCACAATGCATATTACAAGAATGTTGCAGGGAGATATGTCTAGGAAAATTTCTCTAGAGGATGCTAATGTAGTGCAAACATATGGTAGATGGTATATACAGTTCCCCAAATTCACCTATATTAGAGTTCAAGGTTTCATAGGGGCACCTTACAAGCTACCTAAGTACCCAACTGACAAGGTGGTGCTCGTGGAATTGAAAAGGCAATTATGCACCTATCATGGGCAATTGAAGCACTTACACAAGGCTTTAATCAAATTCCCTATCATCTTGGGAAGATGTCTTTTCTCTTGTGTGACTATAGAGGCAATAGAGCATTCAGATACTGAGCTCCAGTCTCTACACTTACACTTTTACAAAGCAAGAGTTCATTTTGATCCTTTTTGCACCATTGAGAGACATGTGAGAAAGAAGCTATTTCATAAGAAGCATTTGGAGGACTTTTGGGCAAATTGTCTAGATGAAGATGAAGTTATAAGAAGAACATGCTCAAGGATGTCGCTTAATTATATAATGATGTTCAATATTGCTTTAGTACCTGACCAAGTAACAGATGATGGTGATGTGGTTTAGCAAGAGGCATGGAGGGCGGTGTTTGGACAACCCATCCCACCAGCTAATTGGGATGAGGTAGAGGAAATCTCTCTTGATGAAATAATGAAGCTTCCAATTAGATATAGTAGATTATGTGTTAGAGACCAAGTTGCTTGATTGACTGCAACAGGGGTAACTCTAACTTACACACAGCAACCTTAGGATTGAGAAAGTGATGATGAACAAGATGAGCCCATTGAAGCAGAAGAAGAGCTAGAACTTAGGGCTTCATGAGATGTAGCTGGAGCAGTAAACATTGACAGTGAAGAAACAAAAGAGGACATTCCCATTGCAGAGAAGAAAGGTTAAGGGAAAGTGACTAAGGAACCCAAGAAGAAGCAAATGAGAGGTAGTCTATCTCCCCCTCAAACTAGAAATTCCAAAAGAAAGGCCATGCCTAGTGGTAAGGGAGAAGATTCAAAGGTAAAGAAGGTAAAAGGATAGCAGAGTGTGCTAGTGACAGATTCATCAACTGCTGATACAAAGTCTCCTCCCATTTCTTCTATTCCTGTACAATCTAGTGAAGTTACTTCTTCCTCCCCTACTGTGTCCAGTATTATACCTCCTGTCTCCTCAAGTTTTCAACTGTATCCTTCTCCCCTGTTTTGTCTGTGACTGTATGATCCCCTTCTCCTCCACCTTCTACTTCCATGCCTTCCATTCGTCTGTCCACTTTCTCCACTTCTTTATCCTCTTTGTCTTGCATTTCCTTTCCTTCCATTAATCTTACCATCTCATCATTCTCTTCTTCCCTCTCATCCATCAGTCTTCCCATTCCTTCCTCACCTTCACTCTCCATCTCACTCTCATCTTCACTCCATGCTCTTCCCTCTGTTTCACCTCTTGTCATCCCTTCCTTACCTCTCATTTCCACCATTCTGTCACCTTCTTCTTTCTCCTTGCCACCCTTGAACCTTGCCAATCCCATCATTCTTTCTTCAATGCTTCCACCTCCATCCATTCCCTCTTCCTTAGGTTTTGCAACATTTTCTAACCTATCCCGCATGAAGGTACCCCATTCAGCTGTGGATTCTTTGATGACAGTTAATAACTCCTTAACTCAGCCTTTTCAGGATACCAAGGATGTGCCTAGACATTCCTCTCCCAAAGTGCCTCTACTAGAAGGAATTGAAAAGGTATGTGTTGAGTTGAACATTGTGATAGAAGAAGAGGTTGTGATTGAAGATGTAATAGATAACCCTGCAATAGACCCAAGCACTATAGAGGTGTAAAACTTAGATGACATCCCAATTAAGGAGAGTATGGATGATACTGTTATTGACACTGCTGGGCTGAGTATGAAACATGATTTACAACAAATACCAACTAGCCTCCAAAGGCAAATGCAGACATTACACAACACAGATAAGGGTATAGGTTCTGAGGGCATTATTTTAGATTCTTTGAATAAGAGAGATAGGCACATTGGCCCTCCTAGTCATTCTTTGGTAGCTCCTACTTGGTTGTAGCAAAGACTAAATAATTAGCCTTCCAGAGTAGAAGTGGTGGAATTGAATTTAGACAACTAATTGGTGAGAATAGAACAACCTAAGAAGAAAAAGAAGGCTAAGGCTCAGTCAAGGATATCTAAGGATACTTTAGGCTCACGGATAGTAGAGGTAGCAATTCCTCCAGCACAAGGTGATAAAGAAGACATTCGAACTAAAGATTATACCATTTCTACTCTCAATTTGGGCCCAACCTCAAAGGCACAAGTCATTGAGGAATTTAAGGATTCAGTGTCTAACATTTTGGATAGAATAAATAAAGATGAACTAACAAAGAAATAGCTCAAAGAGCAGAATGAGGAGTTGAGAGCTTGTATCAGATATATGATAAAGCCATCTCATGTTGATGATGGAACAACCATAGCACCATCCATCCTCTCCAAAGAAGAACTTGCAAATTTTGATGGAATAAGGTTGATAGATTTAGTCATAGAAGATTGGGTAAGAGGAGTGTATTTAGATGTCTGTGCGGCAATTGATGATATAGTTGAAATCCACAAAGATTTTTTGTGCTCTCAAATCTAAGTGGGATGAGCTGCTTGAAGATTACAACAACTATGATGATTATTATTCACATATGCACCCTCGAGTACTGATGATGAGTAAATTATCTGAGGAAGTTCTGCTGGAAGAGCAAATTTTGACTAAAGACAAGCTGCAGATACGAGAACATTGGCTAGAAATGTTGAAGCTAAGGAGAGAAATTTTTGATGTAGCTAAGGCAGAGGCTGAAATAACCATAACACAGCTCATGGAGGTGATTTACATCATTAATGATCTTTTGAGAACCTCAACAAAGTTATATCTAGATGATACTGCCCTCGTTGATGTTGAAGAATGTAAGAAGCAGCTAGGTAAAGTAGTTGAAGGAGATTCTTTGCCATTTTGTTTAGCTGATCTAGATAGAGTCATTGACCTGAGGGCTCTATTCAAAGACTTCACAAAGACTAGGAGGTCTAAATTGGTGGTATATCATAAATTTTCCAATCCATAGACACCATAAAATTTAGAATTAGTTTTGTCAAAGATCCTGGGCCAGTAGAGATCAATCCAGTGCTACAGGCCATACTCGCCTATAGAAACAGAGAAGCAAAAAAGAGTAAAGTTGATTTTGATGGAGACAGTTAGTAGCTAGGCAACTCAATAGATGTATAAGTCGAATGCCAAATCCATTTGGATTGCCACCTCCTCCAAAAAGTGCCACATGTCTTTTTCTGTTGTTCTATGTATTTTAAAAGGGTTTGTCTTTATGGACCACCCAAAATTGTCTATTTTGTCCTATTCTAATGAGTTGTAAAGCTATATTTTGTCGTTTTCCTAGAGGACAAAGTCAAATATGAGATTGTAATAACCTACCGTCCAAAAGTAAATACTATCAAATCTGAGTCTTTGGTGTTGAGTTAATCTCCACCATTCCTTCAAAAACTCAGTATGCCTGCCCATCTATAAAAGGGTAGTCATTTTATCTCTTTGTAAGTAATATTGGAGAATGAATTGTTGAAACTTTGCCAAAATATTGATTAATACAAAACAGGTTTTACAGGTGTTACTAGAAATTGTGTTCTTGTATTATCTTGCTTTGGATTTCATGGTTCATTTCAATCTGAAATTAGATGAAGTATAGTTGCAATGGTGAATGAATGCTTTGATATTTGATGAATGTCTTAGTTCTTACCATCTATTCTTGCTGATTGTAAGTAACTTTGCATGGTTAGTCTAAACCTTATTAAACGAATTTATTTCAATTGCATAACAATAATTAAACTACGCTAGTAATTGGGTGTTTGATGAATGTGTGTGATTTGAAAATCTTAAGTTACCTTTGAAGATTACATCATTTCTATAGCATTGTGGTTATAACCTGGTTAAGCAAAAATTGGTTTTTAAGGGTGTTTGTCTATCTACAGGATTTCATTCCAGTTGTGATTTGTCCTTAGGTTTCATATCCATCTCCCTGCCCTTTAACCCTTTTACATTTTCTTTAACAAACATTTGTTAGACTTAGGATTTTTAAGCAACATCATATTGTCTATCTGCTAATAAATTTCATACTTAATAGTCTGCATCACCTAGGGTTTCTACACACTTGTCATAATTTCACAAGCCCTATATTGTATGTAAGTCCCCTTGGTTGGAACAACAAAGTACATGTCCAATGAACTAACCTACAAGTCAAGACCTGACATTAGAAACCTTGGGGCAGTCCTATTCAAAAGTTTTGGGATAGGATTCCTTTCAAGAGACATGAGATATCTTGTACCTTACCTGCGTTACTGTGTGCTGAAACCACCATCAACAAAATTGGTGCTAGAAGGAGGGCCTAAACATCTCTTAGTAACCCTTCTTATCTAGACAAGTAAGGCTGGGGACTAGATAGAGGCACACAAGATTCAGTTTAGCTGGGGAAGATTTGTTGTCATTAACCTAGTTCAGGAAAATAATGAGAGATCAAGGGATACCTAGAACTCCAAGATCACAATCTATCCCTAGGAATCCCCCTACAGTACAAGTCAACTTACTCAATATAACTTTCTTTGCTGCAAAACCCTCTCCTATTCAATTTGCCAACTACCATGATATGCCCAAAACTCTTGATAAGTTCTGTTCAAAATTCCATCCTAATGATCCTGAAAGGACTGCAAATGAACACAAAGATTTTTGAAGGCAACATGTACATGATACAAGTTTAGCATGAGGATGTGATATGCAGGTCATTTCCATACTCACTATAGGATGAGGCATACTACTGGTTTTCTAATCTTCCCATAACTTCCATTAACTCCTAGAAAACCTTGAAAGATGCCTTCCTAGATCGATTTCAGATACCCACATCCCCTGTTGATCTCTATTAGTCCTTTGTGGAAATTCGTAGGACAAAAGGGGAATTGATAAGTATATTCAACAATAGGTTCCACAAAGCTTATTGCCGCCTTCAGACACCATACAACCTTGCTGCAGTAGCTGCCTTGCCTATTTATTATGTTGCATTAGATGAGTTGATGTCAATGTTTGTTAGGCGGGCCAAACCAATGCCAACAACTTTGGCACAAGCCTATGCTAAGGTAGTCAAGGTGAATACAGAGCTAGGGTATAGGTAGGGTGAGGCCCACTAAATCACATTGGCCTTGTAGGCATGCCTAACCAGGTACCATTGATCAATCATGCCTTAGCCAATCACACTCTAGTGTTGAATCCTATTCCAGTACCTGCTGTAACTCATGCTCTGGTTATCCATCCTGGGCCCCAATGGCAAAACTACCCCCAATACAGTTGCCATTCCTCCAGTTAGCTGAGACTGCACTAGCCAAGACCAAGGATGACAGGGATGATATCAGAGAATTAGCTGAACAGATGAAGAAGCTTACAACCGAAGTAACACATCTTAGAAATCAGAATGCTTACTTGCAAAAGAGAAATCATAACCAATATTAGTACCAAAATTAGAATTACCAGAGGCTAAATAGAACTTGGAATACCAAACCAAACAATGGAGGTGTGCCATCACTACTGGAGTCCTAGAATGCAGAAAATTGTCCTCCAGGGCGGGTGATGCTAGCTGAGGCTGCCCTGTCTTCTTGGTGCATGATCCATAACACAAATGCTCATTCAAAATTAGACTGTCATGAATTTTAGATTGCATCCAATATCTTTCAGAGAGAGGTCCAGAATGCTAAAGCACAGGAAATGACACCTACAGGTTACGAACTGGTTCCTACTCAAAGGTATGATACTGCATTAGTCTTGGAGAGTTATGTTTTTCCCTTTTAGGATGATAACCAACCCGAGGAGGAAGAAGTTGATGAGGTTCAAGCTTATCAGCAATACAATATAACCTCGTATAACCTTAGAAGCAACAAACCTAAGGGTCCCTTTACTACTTCCATTCCTCTAAACAACTATCGAGTCCCTCCTGATCCTAAAGCCTCTAATAATCCCAATCCACCTAAGGCTATACCTCAAACCATATATCAAGGTGAACCCACAAAATCACCCAAGAAGTCTAAAGTAGCTAAGTTAGGGAAATATGTGGTGGATGAACTTAGAAAGATCAAGGTAAGCCAGTCTATTTTCAAGCTGATGAAAATTCCAGAAGTTAAGACAACTTTCCTCCAAGACATAGGACTGCAGGCCAAGTTTGATCTATCCCCAAAAGAAGTTCTGCATAAGGACAGCCAGAATAAAAGTAAGGATAGAGTTCATGTCACAGGTATGGACCAACAAATAAACTTATACAAGGAAAAGAGGGAATCACCTCCCTTTTTGCTGACTCTTAGGATATTTGGCAAGAATCTTCATAACTACTTGGTAGACTCAGGAGCCTCCACTAATGTTATGCCTTTGTCTATTTCTAAAGCATTGGGTCTAGCCCCTGCCAAATCTTCTAGAAAGGTAACTCAATTGGACAAGATAGAGATTAGAGTTGTAGGTGAGTTAAATAGGATTCATATGTAGTTAGCCTCAGACCCTCGGGTGCAACAGTATATAGAAATACAAGTGGTGGATATTCCTGACATGTACGGTATGCTACTAAGTAGAGATTGGTCCAAGACCCTGAATGGTTACATGGATACTAACTTTTCACACATGTGGCTGCCTTGGAGAAGAATTGCTAATCATATTCACATTAAAAGGGAACCTAAGATGAAACACATGATAACTGAATATAATCAGACTAATGAAATTTTGTATTCTGAGGTAGATTTGAGTGTCTATTTGCCTCAAATAAATCAAGTAGAGGAAAATCTAGTTCTAGACGGTTACAGGTATCATGAGCCACCTTTGGATAGGTAGAAAGATAGTACTAAGGTATGTGTCCAATCCGATAATGATTCCTCATCCAATGAAGGACCAGGTATCTTTGAGGTTTCAGGGATTTTGTGGCCAAGTTTATGAGTGATCAGCTAGCTATGGGAAAGAAGATACAAATGGAAGAGTTATTGTTACCCAACTAGTGTCACATTCATAATGCATCTCATTTAGAGTTTAAATGTTCCTTATGCCAGGAGGCAATGTATTAGGTTTGAAAGTATTTTAAGTTATCATCCACCAAAGATGAGGATAAGACCAAGCTACTACCTATGATTGATCAAATGATCGGGCTACAAGACAGTCATGGTATCAGTCCTAAAAGGGATCCTGTAGATTTTGAGATTTGGACACTTTGATTTGATGGATCTAGGTCCAAGCAAGGGTTCGGTGCAGGGTTTGAATTGATCAGTCCCATAGGGGAATCTTATTTGGCCGCATACAGATTATAGTTCCCTTGTACCAATAATGTTGCAGAATATGAATTGCTAGTACATGGACTGCTGACCGCAATTCAGAAAAAAGTTTAAGTAATTCAGGTTTTTTGAGATTTTGAATTGGTGGTTAAGCAGGTGAGGAAGCAAAACTCCTATCATGATAAAAGATTGAATTGCTACCAAAACCGAGTCTGGGATCTTGTTGAATGCTTTGATGGCTTCAATATTCAATTGATTCCAAGAAAACAGAACCGTGTTGCTGATGCATTGGCACAAGCTGCTATATCTTTGGAACCTCTACTTATGTCTGACTTGAAGAAGTTTTCTGTAGAACTGGTTCCTACCCCTTCTGTGCTAGATAATGTAACTCACTTCTAGGTTTTTGAAGATGATAAGCATATAATTGACTTCCTCACATGTTTAGATGTGTTTGCTGCTCAAATAATTGATGAAGAGGAGTCAAAGCCTACTGAAATGGATTTGGAAGGAGTTTTGAACCTCAAGACTAATACGATTCCTCGAGGAATGCTAGAGTTGGAAAGATTGTTTGATCGTGATCAGTTTGGCACTCAAAGGAAACAAGCAGATTCCATTGGGGGAAAATGTGATCCATATAAATTGGTGACAACGATAGTATTAAGAATGTTTTTATTGGTAAAGTCTGTACCCCTAAAGAAAGGGCCAGTATTATTCAAGATTTCATGGATTATCATGATGTTATTGCATGGAGTTATGAAGATCTAAAAACTTATGATACTTCATCACCTATACTATACCTCTAAAACCTAGAGTCAAGCCTTTCCACCAGTGACAAAGACCAGTTATTGCTCTCTTGGAGCCTCTAATTTTTTAGGAAGTAAAGAAGTTACTTGTAGCAAGGATCATCTTCCCAGTACAAAATTCAACTTGGGTAGCTAATTTGGTACCAGTACGTAAGAATAATGGTGAAATTAGGTTATGTGTTGAATTTAGGAATTTGAATAGAGCCTCAGAGAAAGATAATTATCCTTTGCCATCCCTTGATGAGGTGTTACAAATTGTCAATGGTTCCCAAATGATGTCATTTTTGGATGGTTATTTTGGATATAATCAAGTAATGGATGAGTATGATGACAAATTGAAGACATCATTAACTTGCAAGTGGGGGATATATGCATACCGAAGGATGCCATTTGGTTTGATTAATGTAGGAGCCACATTTCAACGTGCTATGGACATTGCTTTTAAAGGCCTAGTTGGCAAATGCATCATTATTTATATGGATGATCTAACCATATTCTCAAAGAAAAGAGGCAATCATATTTCTGATTTGAGGAAGGTACCACAATGCTACAGAGATTACGATATTTCACTAAATCCTAAGAAGTGTATCTTTGGTGTCACAGAAGGAAAGTTGTTAGGACATGTAATTTCTAAAGAAGGTATATCCATAGACCCTGATAGAGTTCAGTGATGTAGAGGGAAAATAAAGAACTATAACAAGACTTCTCAATCACTACAAACCCTTCAATGATATCTCAAATTGTACCCTATTTTACAAGCCTAGTTCACTAGGTTAACCCTTGAAGAAATGCCTATTTGGCTTTGTTAAGGTGATTTCCTTCACTCCTATGTTTTTATTGGACTTTCTCTATCTTCAAGGCACCCTCATAGGTCTCACCAAACCCTAGGTTTCTTGTATTGCATTCAACAAGAACAAATTAGACCAAACCCTCAATGCACTTAGGGTTTATGACAATCTTTTATGATAGTAGCACACACAATCCTTAATAACTCATGCATATGAAGGAGTTATGACTTTTCCTTTAGAGGAAACTTAGTACACATCCCAATGAAGACTTTCACCAAGTTTCATGAAATTTGAACAGCTCAAACAAAAGTCACGAATTTTTTCCTCTCGTTGGAAACCCTAGATCAGAACAGGGCTGTTAGTAGTAATTTTGCTATAACTTGCTCAAAACTTCATGAAAACACCTCAAATAAATTGAATTAAACCTGTAATACATTGTCCTTCAAATATCATGCATTTTTACACCTGTACCAATCTGTACATGGTTGTACAACACTATTTTTTGATAGTTTTTAATAGAAAATTGTCACAAAATGTAAGAAAACAAAGTATTTTCATCAAAAAACTAACTCCAGATCTTCTTGGAGTGTTCTCCTTCCTATATTCAATGGGAATGATGTCTTCAAAATAGTTACAATTGAATATGTGAGCCTTTCATCAAAAACCTAACTATTATTGTCATAAAACCTTAATATTTTTCCCCTAATTCATGACCTAGACTTGAAAACGATATGCCAAAAGACCCAACATGGGTTCTCATGGTCTTTCAAACCTTATTGTACTCAACAAACCCATTTCTACCCATTTCCAAAGCTGAAACAAGCTAAAATCCTTTAAAAAGCCTTTAGAAAATTCAAATCTAGTTTTGGCGAGAAAATTTTGAATTTGAATTTCTAGGACTTCCTAAGAACTCCAAACCATTGTAAATGATCCCAATGGACTCTAATTGACCTTCAAACACTAAATTAAGTGCTCTTGCATCATACTCCCAAGGGAAAAAGAAACTCAAGTTCAACTTGAGAGGAGGTATGCAACAGTACTCCCATGCTTGATGATGTCAGCTTCAATCATCCATGTGGCATCCTCATGTGGTAGCCCCTTCCACTTGACCAAATACTGAAAGTATTGCTTGCCTCGAGTATTTTTGCTCATCTTGGTGTCAAGAATACACTCTAACTCAATTGGTTTGGTATGTGTTAGGTCCTCTATCGAATCAGCATCTGACATGGATTGTATACCTACTACTTCATCAGCATTTGCATCTCCTTTGTAAGGGTACAAATCAGCAACATTGAAAATTGGTGATATGCCTACTCCACTAGGCAAGTCTATCTCATAGGCATTATTGGCAAACTTCTTAACAATCCTACAAGGACCTATCTTCTTCATCTTCAATTTGGTATACTCACCTTTGGGAAACCTTTTCTTCCTGAGATGTTCTAGGACAAGATCTCCAACCTTAAAACTGACCTCTCTCCTTTTCAAATCTACCTTTTATTTGTACTTTTCCACACTATTTTGGAGCTATTATTTCACTTGTTGATGTATCTCTTGCATGGCAATGATAAATTGTTCACCCTCTGCACTTTCCTTCTCCATACCATTGATATCTTTGAGTTCAAACACTCCTTTTGGTTGCATGCCATAAACCACTTGAAATGGACCCTTTCCAATGCTCCTATTCACTAAGTCATTAAAAGCAAACTCTACTTGGGGTAACACAAGATCCCATTATTTAGGATGATCCTTTGAAAGGCATCTTAGTAGGTTACCTAAGCTCCTGTTGACCACCTCAGTTTGGCCATCTGTTTGAGGGTGGTAGGCTGAGGTAAAACTGAGATTTGTACCAACCTTTCTCCACAATGTCCTCCAAAAGTGTCCTAGAAACTTACTATATCTATCAGAGACTATGCTCAATGGTAATCCATGAAGTCTAACAACCTCCTTGAAGAACAAACCTACAACATATGAAGCATCATTTGTACTTTTGCAAGGAATGAAGTGAGCCATCTTGGAAAACCTGTCAACAACTACATAAACTGAATCAAAACTCCTTTGTGTCTTTGGCAAACCCATGACAAAGTCCATGCTAATGGATTCCCAAGGCCTATTGGGAATGGGTAAAAGGATGGTATAGTGCTGCATTAGTGCTGCTCCCTTTTGATAATTGACATGTAGTACACCTCTCCACAAACTTTCTTACATCTATTTGCATCCTTGGCCAAAAATAGTGCCTTCTCAGTCGCTCCAATGGCTTATCAAGCTGAAAATGGCCTTCCATACTTCCATAATGCTTTTCTTTGATGAGATTAACCCTCATGGAACATTTTGGCACACAAAGTTGTGCTCCTTTGAACAATAAACCATCTTGGACAAGGTAGTCTAACCACTTCTCCCTGTTGGTACTAGTAGGTTGCTTACAAATAGCATATACCTCTTTGAAATCTTCATCACTCTCATATATCTCCTTGAGTGCTTCAATCCCAACACTCTGTAACTGAATTTCTTGCACCATTAATGCTCTTGTACTCAAAGCATCATCCACCTTGTTACTCTGCCCCTTCTTGTGTTTGATTGTGAAAGTAAAATTTTGTAGGTATTCAATCCACTTAATGTACCTTTGACTAAGTTTTTCTTGACTATTTATGAATTGGAGTGCATGATTGTCTATATAGATCAAAAACTCCTTAGGTAGAAGGTAATATCTCCACTTTTTGAGGGATTGAACCATTGCATACATTTCCAAGTCATATGAAGAGTACTTCTTCTTTGCATCATTTAGTTTTTCACTAAAGTATGCTATTGGTTTATTGTCTTGGCTCAAATTTGCCCCTATAGCATGTCCACTAGCATCAGATTCTATTTGAAAGACTTTATTGAAGTCAAGTAAGGCCAAAATAGGTAGTTTTGTCACTCTCTTTTATAGATATTCAAAACTCTTATCAGCTTGCTCAGTCCACATAAACTTCTTTTTCTTATCCCCTTTAATGGTGTCTATGATAGGTGCACATATATGACTGAAATTTCTGATAAATTTCCTATAAATACTTGTAAGACCATGGAAACTTCTTACCTCTATGACTGATCTAGGTGTAGGCCACTCCAATATTGCCTTCACTTTGCTTGGATCTATCTTCAACATCCCTTTTGAGACCACAAAACCAAGGTACAACAGTTTTGTCTTTATAAACTCGCACTTTTTAAGGTTGATCAACAATTTTTCCTCTTGTAGCCTTCTCAACACCAAATTCAAATGATACAAATGCTCTTTTTTGTTAGAATTGAAAACCAATATGTCATCAAGATAAATAACAACAAACTTACCAATGTATGGCTTGAGGACCTCATTCATAAGCCTCATGAATGTACTAGGTGCATTTAAAAGACCAAATGGCATAACAAGCCACTCATATAGGCCCTCATTTGTGTTTGAATGTTGTTTTCCATTCATCTCCTTGTCTGATCTGTATTTGGTGGTATCCAATTTTGAGGTCTATCTTTGAAAAGTAAATTGTCCCACTTAAACAATCCATCAAGTCCTCTATTCTTGGAAGTGGAAACCTATATCTGATTGTGATCTTATTTACTGCCCTAGAGTCAATGCACATTCTCCACTCACCTCATTTCTTAAGTGCCAAAACAGTTGGAACTGCACAAGGGCTAAGACTCTCCCTTATTAACCATTTGACAAGCAATTCTTGCACTTGTTTTAAAATTTCTTCATTTTGTTGGGGTGTCATCTTGTAGGCTGCATTGTTTGGTAGACTAGCCCCTCGTATGAAGTCTATATGATGACTGATATATCTCATTGGAGGCAAGGAATTAGGAAGCTCATCCACAACTATGTCTGCATAATCCTTCAACATGTCCTGAATCTCACATGGCAGCTCATCAATTCTTGCTTCTATCATGACAGTCCTAGGTTTGACCAGCACTGCAAAACCTATCTCTTCCTCCCCCATTATCTTTAGAAACTCTTTTTCACCCACTATCATCACACTTAAGCCAACCTTTTGATCCTTATCTTCCTCTTTCAAAGGTGCTAAGGTATAGGTAACTCCATCCTTCTCCAAAACATAGACATTCTTCCTACCATCATGTGTTGTTTTTCTATCATATTGCCATGGCCTACCAAATAATACATGGCACACATCCATAGGAATGATGTCATATAACACCTTGTCTTTGTACCTTCCTATTTGAAACTCTACCCAACATTGTTCATTGACTAGTACTTGTTGTCCCTTATTCAACCATGAGACCCTGTATGGTGTAGGATGAGGTAATCTCTTCAATTTTAATTTCTCTACCATCTTAACAACAACTAAATTATCAGTACTACCAGAATCTATAACAACTTGACAACACTTACCTTGACACTTGCAAACAGTCTTGAATAATGACTTCCTTTGAGGTGGCTCCTTCTCCATTGGAACCTTGATCAATGTCCTTCTCATCAGTAAGGATTCTCCTCTCTCTATCTCTTCTAGTTGTGGTGAGGAGTTAACACTCTCTTCATCTCCTCTTTGTGTGATGCCCCATCATGCAACCCTAGAGCGTTAGACTAACAAGAGCAAAAATTAACAGAAATATTTTTTTTTGAAGCAATTAATCAAAAGATATAATTACTCAATTAAAAATATTACATCAAAGAATATCTAACCCTCTAGGGAACATAACCTCATCAGAAAAATGTACAATTACAACATTACAAGTGATATACATAAAAATACAACCGAAGAGGATTTGCATCATTCACTTGCATAGATGAAAATTTACATAAGCTCATAACAAGATTACAAACTTGATGACCGATTTCATTGGTTTACAAGATACCATAAGATTTTACCATCTGGAAGGTGCGATACAACCATGAGGATAAGTACAAACTGGATCCGGAATACATCTGCAGTGGAGAGAATCAAGAGGAATAGGAATAACCAATGGATAAAGCTCTTCCACCCAACCATGTGGAACCCTGAGGTCCACCCCTCTGAGCTAGGAGATGACAAAGGATCCCACGACAAGAATAGTTGGCTTGCCAAGGAACAAAAGAAAAACTGGAACCACAAAGACTACATACTCACGCAGACAAAACACAGACCACATTCCAGAGGCAACAACAACCAAGAGGGAAAATAGTTCAACTTGGGAATGTCAGACTGCAGAAGGGAGAAGTGTCATCACACAGCTTGTCATGAGTTGTCCTGGCAAGTCTTCCTAGGCCCTGACCCCCATCATGGGTTGTCCTGGTAGCCTCTCCCGACTTTCGGCCCCCATGCAAACCCATGCAGAACTCAATCATACCTTTCGTGGAGACAAGGTCGTTGATTTTTCCATTCCAGGCCTTCCCATCTCATCTCAAGCCTAACCGAGCACTTGAGCCATGAGTGAGGCATTCACTTCTATTAATTAATGTGAACTAACTACCCAAAACCCTTGATTTAGAAATTAGGTTATCACTTAATTAAGGCACTCTCGCATGGGTTGTTCTGGATGCCACTTTGGGCTCTGGCCCCCATCAAGAGCCACTTCCCTAGCTGTATCTTAGCAAACCCCACTCACAACACAGAAAGGTCAACCATCCAAGAGCCATGAGAGCATTAACCTCTCTAGTATCACCAGTAACTCATAAGTAACTTCCATACGGCACAACCATGGTTCCCATCACAAACTGTTACAATATCCAAAACCATACATCTAGTTGACTCATTAGTATCCAAATGGACCCAAAGCATCCAAGAAAGACTTATAACCAACTTAACTCAATTAGGCATAGGTGAGAGAACAACATTTACAAGGCGGATTCTAAAACCTCATCACGATCCTTAAGAGTAAACGACAACATGAGACCAAGACAACGACAACTTATGCCTCTAGAATGACTAACTTAACTCTAAAATGACCACTGACTCGACATGCACAAGTTTAACCAAATATCTACCCAACTAGGTATAAGGTTTCACTCAACAAAATCTTACATTCTAGTTAAAATTTACCTATACTAAAGTAATTATAAATCAACAATATGCCCATATATCTCCATCCCAAAAAGGTCACTTGTTTCAAACCACCCTATTCCTCATAAGATATGAAATACAATGATATTAATTTGCTAACCAAAGTAGTAAAGTATAAAAGAAATACTACTATTAATAATAAAAAACAAACTAACTGTTGCAAGTATGAGGTGAGCCAGTGTTGTCATTGATGTCAACATACTCATATTGCATTGACAAGAAGGATTGGATGAGCTGTGTGCTGAGGATATTGAGAAAATTAGCCTCAGTCAGGAACAGTGAAGAACCGTGATGAGAAGAAGGCAAATGTATTGTATAGGTTGAGAACCGGAGGATGCGGATTAAAGGGTTTGTAGATATGAGTCTTGAGATGCTTCAGTTAAGATTTCAGAGGTCCGCATGAAGATCTGAAGGAGTTGTGGCTGTCAGTGTAGAACCGGTTCCGGCAAGTATTCAGAGGTGACAGAGGATCACAAAAAGGTCCGGTGAGGTCCGGAACTATATAATCCTAATCTGCAGATTGGAAGGAGTCTTTGGGATGTCCTTGTGATGTGCCATCTCAAGTTGTGTATGATTTGGAGGTCTGGAAGTACCTCTTGCATTATGACAGTGGCGACAGACAGTGTTCTTGAAGTTCCGGATAAGGAAGAGAAGAGATTCCAGTAAGTAAAGAAAGTGCGGATGTACCTAGTCATTCAGGCAGGCTTGTGAAGGTTCTTGGATCATGTTGAGGTTGTGTTGTTGGTCCGCATTGATAGTAGAGCCCAGAATTGAAGTTATTCTTCTGGATGAAGTTCTTGCTCTGTTTAGCCGACCGGATGAGTTGTTCATCCTGCGAATGTTCTTGTGGTGGCCGACTGGATGTGTTATTCATCTTGCGGATACTCTTATGGTTGTTTGCCGACTTAGATGTTTGTTCCTAAGTCGATGTCTTGTATAAATAACGGTTTGTGAGTTCATTTCGAAGTGTGGATTGTGTGGATGAGTGTGGCATAGCGAAGAGAAGTGCGAAAGGCAGAGCAGAAGTTTTTGGGCTTAAATGGAACTGATCCGGACATGGTAGAGATGTCATTCTCCAGTTCAAGATTGTGATTCTTATCACTTTGTAGACAGTGTGTCTCCTTGTAGGCAGTGGGCCTCTTTGTGAGCAGTGTGCTCGGGCAGTGAGCCCTAATTGGCAAGTGCCATTCTTTTTCTTATTCTTCTAACAGAGAATAATCCTTGGGTTAATCACCCCGTGGTTTTTCCCTTAACCGGGTTTTCCACGTCAAAATCTTGGTGTTCAATGTGTTGATGTTTATCTGCTCTTGTGTTTATGTATTATGCTTTCATGGATGATTAATTGATATGCTGTTAACTAACAACGAAGAATCAAGTGTTTGAAAGAACAAGAAGTTTTATACAACTGATTCACCCCCCCCCTCTCAGTTGTATGCCTTAAATCCAACAATTGGTATCAGAGCCAAGTTCCTCTGAAAGGAGCTTAACCGCTTGAGGAGATCCAGGATGTCGTCATACAAGAAGGATAGTCCGAAGTTTGATGGAACCAACTTCACTCTCTGGAAAGGTCGCATGAAGTGTCACTTGGAATGTATGGGAAAAGCATACTTGGCTATGGTCTCAAAACCATATGTACCTCCACAAGGTGGTCCGACAACTCTGAATGAAATCACAGATGCTGAAAATAATCTGCAGACCAAGGAAGCCCTACTAAGCGCATTGAATGATTCAGATCTCTCAAATGTTATTGACCTACCAACTGCATATGAGATCCTGACTAAACTGGAACTTCTGTATGAAGGAGATGAGTTTGTCAAAAGTGCAAGGTTGCAAAGTCTGAAAGGGAAATTTGAAAGATTGAAGATGAGAGATGATGAAAACATCACTACCTTTATGCCAAGAGTGAATGAGCTGGTATGTGGAATTAGAAATGCTGGTGGAACTCTAGATGAAAATGAGATTGTCTGCAAAATCCTAAGATCCCTTCCTGCTGCCTACAAAATCAAGGTTGCTACCATTGATGAATTTAGAGCCCACACAACTGTCACAAGAGAACAACTGGCTGGCAAACTAGCTGCATTTGAAATGACCAAGTTTGGAGATGATCCTCCCAAGACTGAATCTGCTTTCAAAGCCAGTGCCTATGTGAAAGGCAAACAGAGATTTGATCTGGGAGAAAACTCATCAAGGAAGATGTCATGGTATGATCAAGCAAGAAGAGACATGGAAGAAGAAGAAGCAGAAACAGTTCAACTTGAAGCCCTCATTGCAAAGAGACTACCAAGAGGATCCGGTAAGTATGAAGGAAAACTACCCTTTAAGTGTTTCAACTGCAATAAGATTGGTCATTTTGCTTCAAGATGTCTGGAAAGATCTGCAAGGTCTAATACTAACAGACAAAGGTTTCAAAAGAACTGCTATTATGTTCATGAAGAAGATGACAATGAAGGAGTAACAGATGATGAATCCGAACTAGAAAGCAAATCCGGAAATGAATGGGTGTTTATTGCCATCAAGGAAGAAGATTCAATATCCTCTGAATCTGTCAATCACAAGGTTGTGGAAAGAGCTTTGGTTGCTCAAGTGGAAGAAAAGGATGATTGGGTTATTGATAGTGGATGTTCTCACCATATGACTGGTGACAAGAATAAGTTCTTAGATTTGGAAAGGTATGAAGGAGGAATGGTAAAGTTTGGTGACAATTCTGCTGGCAGAATCAGAGGTAGGGGAACTATTTCCTTTGATGGAAAGAGCAAAACAGGTAATGTACTATATGTTGAAGGATTGAAGCACAATCTTCTCAGTGTTGGTCAGTTAGTGGACAAAGGCTATGATCTCCGGTTCAAGAATGGAAAATGCAGAATCTTTACAAGCTCCAGAACTGAAATTGCACCCGGTGCTCAAACAAAAGGTAATATCTTTCATCTGGTTGGTTCAAACAAAAGTTGTCTATTTGCTCAAGTTGATCAGAGTTGGTTATGGCATAGAAGAATGTGTCATGTGAATTTTGATAACATCATCAAGATAAGCAATATTCAGGCTGTAAGAGACCTTCCAAAATTGGTGAAACCTACAAATAGTTTGTGCAAAAAATGTCAGCTAGGTAAACAGAGCAGAGTCTCTTTCAAAAGCAAAGATCAGTCTTCTATCGGATTGTTGGAATTAGTACATACTGATCTCTGTGGTCCGACAAGAATCAAGAGTCTGCAAGGTGATAGATATTTCATGTTGTTAATTGATGATCATTCCCGGATGATGTGGGTTACCTTTCTAAAAGAAAAATCAGAAGCATTTGAGAAGTTCAAAATCTTTAAAGCTATGGTAGAGAATCTAACCGGATTGAAACTAAAGTGTCTAAGGTCTGATAGAGGTGGTGAATTTACATCTGGTGAGTTCATTGACTTTTGTGAGAAGCAGGGTATAAGGAGACAATTGTCTACTCCTAGGACTCCACAGCAGAATGGAGTAGTTGAAAGAAAGAACCGGACCATCCAGGAAGCTGCCAGGACAATGATGTTGGAAGAAAATGTTCCTCAGATGTTTTGGAAAGAAGCTATCAGCATTGCAGTCTACACTCTCAATCGAGTTCAAATCAGAAACAACACCGGTAAGACCCCCTATGAACTCTAGTTTGGCATCACTCCTACTGTGAAATATTTTAGAGTATTTGGTAGCAAGTGTTATATTAAAAGAGATGAAGATCTAGGAAAGTTTGATGCTAGAAGTGATGAAGGAATTTTCTTGGGCTACTCCACTCAAAGCAAAGCATACCGGTGTTACAATAAGAGATTGAGGAAGATGATAGAAAGCACCAATGTGAAAGTTGATGAAGGAATTGAGAAGCCTTCAAGATTTTATGAGTTTGATGAAGATGATCAAGATGGTGTTCAGGTTCAAGGGACTCAATCCCCTAAGGTAAGTCAGAATCAACTTGATCCAGTAAATCAGGAAGATGAAATAGGTCAGAATGAACCTGATCAAGGAGCAACAGTGCAGGATATTCCCAAAATTCCAAGGTATGTAAGACTAAACCACTCTGAAGATCAGATCATAGGTGACAGAAGCAAAGGTGTGCAAACTAGAAGGAATGTTGCTCAAAATCAGGATGAATGTTGTCTGATTTCAAAGATTGAACCTAAAACAGTAAATGAAGCCTGCAATGATGAAAACTGGACTAAAGCAATGAAAGATGAATTAATGCAAATTGAGAAAAATCATACTTGGGATCTTGTTCCCAGACCTAGAGATAGGAATGTGATTGGAACCAAATGGGTCTTCCGGAACAAACTGAATGAAGCTGGTGAAGTTATCAGAAACAAAGCTAGATTGGTCTACAAAGGCTACTCTCAAATAGAAGGAATTGACTTTGAAGAGACCTTTGCTCCGGTGGCAAGAATTGAAGCAGTCAGATTATTTCTTGCATTTGCTGCCTTCAAAGACTTCAAGGTATATCAGATGGATGTCAAGTCTGCTTTCCTAAATGGTGATCTGGAAGAAGAAGTTTACATTGAACAATTGGATGGATTTCAATTGTCTGATAATGATGATATGGTCTGCAAGTTGAAGAAAGCATTGTATGGACTAAAGCAAGCCCCAAGAGCATGGTATGAAAGGTTGGATAAGCATCTTGTGCAGATTGGATTCAACAAAGGTACTGCTGACAGTAACTTATATTTCAAAATTGTTCATGAAAACATTTTGATTGTTGAAGTGTTTGTGGATGATATCATTTTTGGAGGAAGAGATAGTATGTGCAAAACTTTTGCAAATCAGATGAAAAGTGAGTTTGAAATGTCTATGCTTGGTGAAATGAATTTCTTCTTGGGTCTGCAAATTACTCAAACAAAGAAAGGAATCTTCATTTCTCAGACCAAATATGTGAAAGAATTATTAAGGAAATATGGTATGGAAGATTCAAAACCAATGAACACTCCCATGGCAACCGGATGTAAGTTGAGCAAAGATGATGACTCCCCAAAGGCAGATCAGACAAAGTATAGATCAATGATTGGTGGATTGTTGTATCTCACTCAGACTAGACCAGATATAATGCAGGCTGTTGGTCTTGTGGCAAGATTCCAGGCTGATCCTAGAGAATCTCATGTTATGGCAATCAAAAAATTTTTTAGGTACCTGAAAGGAACAGTTGAGTATGGTCTATGGTACCCTAGAGATCCAGATTTCTCTCTTCATGCTTACACAGATGCAGATTGGGCAGGAGATGTGGATGACCGGAAGAGCACTAGTGGTGGAGCATTCTTTTTGGGGAAGAGATTGGTTTCTTGGCTAAGCAAGAAACAAGATGCAATATCTCTGTCTACAACTGAAGCAGAATACATTGCAGCAGCAGGTAGTTGCACTCAAATCTTATGGATGAAGCAGATGCTAAGAGACATTAAAGTTGAATATGAGGAGCCTATCACAATTTTCTGTGATAATTCAAGTGCAATTAATATTTCTAAGAATCCGGTATTGCATTCTAAGACTAAGCACATATCTATCAAGTTTCACTTTTTGAGAGAATAAGTGAACGAGGAAGAAGTCAGATTGGAGTATGTTCCCTCAAAGGATCAGATTGCAGATATCTTTACTAAACCTCTTCCCAAGGACTCTTTTGAATATCTCCGGGAGAAGTTAGGGGTCATGGCCCCTCCGGTGATGAACTAGGATGCACTGATGTGCATCAGTCCGGTGGATATCACAGTCATATCTTGTGATCCGGATTGATGATGGGGAGCTGCAACTAAGGGGGAGCAGCTGGTATGATTCTGATGTATGAGAATTGCAAGTATGAGCCCTTTGCCATTGATGTCAAAGGGGGAGAGAAGACATGTGAAAAACAAGTGGTTGATGATCAAAGGGGGAGCAGTAAAGGAAGAGAAGACATGTGAAAAGTTGTTGTTGATAGGGGGAGCTGTGACAGAAAGGAGAAGTTCTTGTCTTGATGGTTTTTCACATCATACGTTGCCATCAATGACAAAGGGGGAGATTGTTGCAAGTATGAGGTGAGCTAGTGTTGTCATTGATGTCAACATACTCATATTGCATTGACAAGAAGGATTGGATGAGCTGTGTGCTGAGGATATTGAGAAAATTAGCCTCAGTCAGGAACAATGAAGAACCGTGATGAGAAGAAGGCAAATGTATTGTATAGGTTAAGAACCGGAGGATGCGGATTAAAGGGTTTGTAGATATGAGTCTTGAGATGCTTCAGTTAAGATTTCAGAGGTCCGCATGAAGATCTGAAGGAGTTGTGGCTATCGGTGTAGAACCGGTTCCGGCAAGTATTCAGAGGTGACAGAGGATCACAAAAAGGTCCGGTGAGGTCCGGAACTGTATAATCCTAATCTGCAGATTGGAAGGAGTCTTTGGGATATCCTTGTGATGTGCCATCTCAAGTTGTGTATGATTTGGAGGTCTAGAAGTACCTCTTGCATTATGATAGTGGCGACAGACAGTGTTCTTGAAGTTCTGGATAAGGAAGAGAAGAGATTCTAGTAAGTAAAGAAAGTGCGGATGTACCTGGTCATTCAGGCAGGCTTGTGAAGGTTCTTGGATCATGTTGAGGTTGTGTTGTTGGTCCGCATTGATAGTAGAGCCCGGAATTGAAGTTATTCTTCCGGATGAAGTTCTTGCTCTGTTTAGCCGACCGGATGAGTTGTTCATCCTGCGAATGTTCTTGTGGTGGCCGACCAGATGTGTTATTCATCTTGCGGATACTCTTATGGTTGTTTGCCGACTTAGATGTTTGTTCCTAAGTCGATGTCTTGTATAAATAACGGTTTGTGAGTTCATTTCGAAGTGTGGATTGTGTGGATGAGTGTGGCATAGCGAAGAGAAGTGCGAAAGGCAGAGCAGAGGTTTTTGGGCTTAAATGGAACTGATCCGGACATGGTAGAGATGTCATTCTCCAGTTCAAGATTGTGATTCTTATCACTTTGTAGACAGTGTGTCTCCTTGTAGGCAGTGGGCCTCTTTGTGAGTAGTGTGCTCGGGCAGTGAGCCCTAATTGGCAAGTGCCATTCTTTTTCTTATTCTTCTAACAGAGAATAATCCTTGGGTTAATCACCCCGTGGTTTTTCCCTTAACCGGGTTTTCCACGTCAAAATCTTGGTGTTCAATGTGTTGATGTTTATCTGCTCTTGTGTTTATGTATTATGCTTTCATGGATGATTAATTGATATGCTGTTAACTAACAACAAAGAATCAAGTGTTTGAAAGAACAAGAAGTTTTATACAACTGATTCACCCCCCCCCTCTTAGTTGTATGCCTTAAATCCAACACTAACATTCTAGTTCATATTCTTCGATTCCACTGACCTAACTTTCAAGACCATGACCATTGTTTAAAACATAAATATCAGCAATTTCTAGCAATACCAATTAGGCCAAATCTAACGAAATTTGAAGAGTATAACATAAAGTGATCTACAGTGATAAATCAATACATATAAAACTATAGAACCTAAATTAACTCCTATTAAATTAAATATGCTGTAAGATGAGTACTTAAATTTCTAACTCTAGACACAGTTTAAGTTTACCACTAATTAGAGTCTAGCATGATATTCCTAATAAGACATAACTCTATTAGAAATACTAATAATCATTTGGTAATACTAGTTAAATCCCATTTTACTACATGCAATACATCTAATTTGGGAAGGGAATAACAATATAAAATTCAATACTAAAAGGTTCCTTATGACCAAATCTCCATAAAGAAATTATCATATCAGTGGTATAAAAACAACCCGCTATCTAGAAGCATCACTACATCAACAAAAGTAACAGTACTAAAATGAAAACAATCCTAACTACGAAACTAATAGTAATGATGGAAATAACCAGAACCTGGTGAATAGCAATTGCCACTCAATTCCTATAAAATAGGATTAACAGAATATTACAGAAACTTACCATAGTTAGAATATTTCAGAGATTTGAAACAAGTATAATAACTTACCAACAACATTGCATGACTTGAGAGAGGGACTCTAATTTTGGGACAATTTACAAAGGCTATTGGTTGGAAGGAAATGATAGTCCAAAAAGTTATAACACACACTCGTCTCCCGCAACAGAAAACATAATGCCACGGTCAAGATATGGTAGAGATCATGGTTTGCCAGAGGGTCAACATTCAAGACGCAAGAAGACTTGGCGTACCAATCCGGTTGGCAGTTGATTACCCAAGATTCGGCGACCACCAAGAACAAGGAATAAAAAGAAACAATCTTCAGGCAACAATGATGACCCTAGCCTGGACAACTTCAAACCACGCGGATAATGGACAGGATACAGAAACTTACTAACAAAACCAATCGTAGCAAGGCAGCAATAAACGTGCATGAGGTATTATCTCACTGCACAGAGGCTGACAACACTCAAGAACTTATTTCAATCAACAATTTAAAAAAAAAGCTTATAAGCGTGGGAGATATGATTTCAAGGTTTCATAAAACTGGGAACAATTATAAAAACAAAGCACAATGACCAAAACCAAAAGAAAATTAGAAGGTACTGGGCACATAGAAAAAAAAGATCATTGCCCAAACCTACAAACTGGGAGTTTCTCAACATAGAATGAACGCAAGAAAACTGACCAAGATCTTCAAATCCCCTGGAAGCCGGTTACATGGAGGATGATATCTAATACCTTTCTATTCCTTGCCGTGACATAACTGAAGATGCCACCGTTAACTCTACAAGGTTCTACAACATGCAAAATGTAGTGTAATCAAGACATGATTTGGCCTTAAATGCTGCGACGGAATGGGAAAGAGACCGCAATATAGAACCATTCTAACTTAAGACTTTTCTTGCTAAAAAAATTAAATTGGCTGGGTAAAATAAGTTACTGCCACAGACGATAAATCTCAAGAGTATTTTGGGGTTCCAGCAGAAAAAAAAAAAAAAACACAGAGCAGAATGGATATCAAGGTTTGAGTAGTATGGGATCTGCATTTAAAGTTCAAAACCATGTTCTCCATAAGCTTTTGAAGGCCGAGAGGAAAGGGCAACCTGTTTGAGAGCTCGCCTAGCTACATGGGAGAAGGAGCATAATGGTTCACGCCCCTCACATTGATGGATCAGATGACCTTCGCATCATGAGGCAAATAAATTACACCCTAAAATTACATGAGGTACCAGTTAGTTCTGCGGTGAAGGCGTGGGCATGATTTCTTGGTGCCAGAAGGCCACATAAGATTATAACACAGGTCAATCACGATGTAGCATGTAGAAGGATATCGATCACATTGTGGGCTGCGAAAACTAATGAAAAGTTAGAGAGGTTGCTTTGATAGATGATGGCAACATAGTGTATACTTTGTGTGGGTGAGATCAACAGTCAAACAAGAAAATATGAGACCAGGAATTGTGTAGCTAGGACATAAGACTGCGACCCAACCAGGTGCTTGAGGCCGACAAACGTTATCTTACAAAAACATTGACGTGAAGAGAAGAAATCATCCAAAAGGTTAGATAAAATTAATGAAGACCAGTGAAGGTAACACAATAAAGCACATTGTAAATCAGAGATTGACTTTATCTACACAGCAAATACGAAATTTACACGTTCAACAATATATGCTAACCTGTTGTTAGAAAATGCTCGCTTCCGGTTCTCTTTTGAAAAAATCTGTAAGTAGCTGTTGAAAAAAAAAAATGACGAGAATATCTGTTCCCCCAACATGCAGAGATGTTCCCCCTCAAAACAAGCTTCCACCCAAAATAAAAATGGTAAGCACAATAAATTTTCCTTTCCATTCTTCACCCCCACCACAACACCACAATTACTTCCCATTAAACCACACATGACCAACAGAAAATCAAATCCTTCTGGTAATAATCACACAAGATTTTTTGACACATGCAACAACCTCAAAATAACCTTAAATTAAATGATGGAATATATAGGAGATATCATTCACCAGCAAATATTTCATGCAATGACATACAACTCATAAAACACTTAAATTTATCATTCTTAATAAAATACTGCTAATGTTATTATTATTATTAAAGTGCTCACAAGACCCATAATTCATACTACGACAAATAATGACATAACATCATCAAACCATACGACAAGACTATCCAATACCAACAACTGATGACCAAGCACTAACGACACATGCCTATAATGAAGGTGACTGACCCTTATTCCCGACTGACCAAACCAACAGATCACGGAACAAGACAACTCATCCTCTTCGAGGACGATATCAAGCTAAGGGATCTTCTACCATCTCCAAACCACAATTCTCCATTGGATATAAGGCACGCTCAGACCTGCCAATTCAGGTGGAGTCGATTCCTGGTACCTACAACCTGCAGCCAATGAAAAGGGTCAAACATACATATGCATACCTATAATCATCAAATCATTACGCCATGGAAGAGAGTTGCAACGTCACAGGGTACTCACATGTGAGTAATGCGGCATTGTCCCTCCCACCACTAACATCACAAATAACCTCATGAAGCACATTTATTAGAACTAAACAACTATATGAAACATCATCAAATACGCATATGTTAAGATTTGTCCACATGATCAATTGAGTTTATATCTGTCCATAAAATAAGACCATAGTTCAACCAGTATCATCAGAGCAATAATCAAATGTCTAATAATCTCATGAAGCATAGTTCTATCAAATTAATTGAACACATAATTAATCATAACATAAACATAAGCATCAGAACATCATCCTAGAAGACATAAATGAATGTCATCACCAGTTGTCAAAATCAGAAAATACCATCAAGTCTAACCAAGAGGATCTAACTATCAATAAATCAGAAAACCAAAACGAGGGGCACTACATCCTCCCCCCCAAGGATCAGGCTTACTCTTAGAAGCCTGCAAACAACTGAGGGTCACTACTACTCCAAGTGCCCTAACCTCGAGGGCCTAACCCTAAAGCTGAAGAACGCGTGCATGCTCCAAAGAAAGCTGCCCGACCTCTACCTGCGGTCTTTGAAACTATCCCCTGATGCTTTGATTGGTGGTGATCAATTGCTGTGAATGCCTAATGAGACCTCCTTGCATCACCCATAGTCAGCTCTGAGTTGCCGGCCCCTGACCAAATCCTACTACTCTCCTCTGAGGACATTGCCTAGCTATGTGCCCTTGTTGTCCACAAGAGAAGCATCTTGAGCCTCTACTGTAATCTCCACCATTCGAGAAAGCATTAGTCTGCTGGAAATCATCTCTGTCGACTGTAGACTGAGTGGGATGATAACTCTTGGCCCGCCACCAATTACGGTCCTTTCCCGACTGAACACTACCACCTTGCTAAGACTTTGACTTTGATTGGAACGACTATCGTTGTTGCTGTTGATGTCCACCTTTAGTGGGTACAAGATGGTTTCTCAGAGAGCTGACTGCCTGAAACTAACCACCATGAGGTTCAACACCTGTCGGAGGTGCACTACCAATCTACACACCTGTATGGCCACCAAGGGCCATAGACAAATTCTCCTCAACCAGACGGGCCTTCTCTACGGCTACCTCCATAGTCTTGGGTTCGAAAACATGAACCCCTCCACTAATCTGGGCATTTAAGCCCCTGACAAAGTGCTGCACTAACATAGCCTCATCATCACCGATACCCGCATATTGCTTGAGCTCGTAGAATCTACGCTCATACTGCTCTACTGACATGGCCATCTGCCTAAGCTCGTGGAACTCATCTGCACGACGCTGCTTCCAGTGATCTGACAGGAAGCGAGCTTGGAACCTCTCTAAGAACAACTCCCAAGAAACAGTACTAATGTCCAAGTGTAGCTTCTGCTCCTCTAAACACCACCAGGTAGAAGCAAAACCTCTGAGATGCAGTATTGCACATCTAGCCTTGGTGTTGCTACCATACGGATGCATGGCGAAACACCTACCCAAATCTAATAAACAGGTCTCTGCCTCTAGGCCACTACTAGATCCATCGAAGGTGGGAGGACGTGCCCTCATAAGGTCTCTCATGTGACTAGCTAGGGTGGCTTCCTACTCTGCTGTCATTTCTCTCCTTCGAGGAGACCTCTCTCTTTCCCTAGCCCCTGACTGATCCACCTCATGTCTAGGGCCCATATGAGCAAGAACCTCCTCGAGCAACTGGTGCAACTGAGCTCCCTCCAATTGTCCCTGACCTTCCATATTCTGACCCTCACCTTCTCGAGCACTCCCATGAGGGGAACTACGAGGGGGTGTAGCGCCACCACCCCTTCCACATCCCCTACCTCAACCTTGACCTCGACCTCGACCTCTAGGCATCTCCTACACTTAAGCAACAAGGACAACCTCAGGCTGAAGGATAAGGATGACAAAGGAGAACACACATCTTATAGAGTCTACGCAACTAGGAAAGTATAATAGGCTTATACACACCCAGAGTACCCAGTGTTTGAAAACCTGGCTCTGATACCAAATGTGATGCCCCGTCATGCAACCCTAGAGCGTTAGACTACCAAGAGCAAAAATTAACAGAAATATTTTTTTTGAAGCAATTAATCAAAAGATATAATTACTCAATTAAAAAACATTACATCAAAGAATAGCTAACCCTCTAGGGAACATAACCGCATCAGAAAAATGTACAATTACAACATTACAAGTGATATACATAAAAATACAACCGAAGAGGATTTGCATCATTCACTTGCATAGATGAAAAGTTACATAAGCTCGTAACAAGATTACAAGATAACAAGATTACAAACTTGATGACCGATTTCATTGGTTTACAAGATACCATAAGATTTTACCATCTGGAAGGTGCGATACAACCATGAGGATAAGTACAAACCAGATCCAGAATACATCTGCAGTGGAGAGAATCAAGAGGAATAGGAATAACCAATGGATAAAGCTCTTCCACCCAACCATGTGGAACCCTGAGGTCCACCCCTCTGAGCTAGGAGATGACAAAGGATCCCACAACAAGAATAGTCGGCTTGCCAAGGAACAAAAGAAAAATTGGAACAACAAAGACTACATACTCATGCAGACAAAACATAGACCACATTCCAGAGGCAACAACAACCAAGAGGGAAAATAGTTCAACTTGGGAATGTCAGACTACAGAAGGGAGAAGTGTCATCACACAGCTTGTCATGAGTTGTCCTGGCAAGTCTTCCTAGGCCCCGGCCCCCATCCTGGGTTGTCCTGGTAGCCTCTCTCAACTTCCAGCCCCCATGCAAACCCATGCAGAACTCAATCATACCTTTCGTGGAGACAAGGTTGTTGATTTTGCCATTCCAGGCCTTCCCATCTCATCTCAAGCCTAACCGAGCACTTGAGCCATGAGTGAGGCATTCACTTCTATTAATTAATGTGAACTAACTACCCAAAACCCTTGATTTAGAAATTAGGTTATCACTTAATTAAGGCACTCTCGCATGGGTTGTCCTGGATGCCACTTTGGGCTCTGGCCCCCATCGAGAGCCACTTCCCTAGCTGCATCTTAGCAAACCCCACTCACAACACAGAAAGGTCAACCATCCAAGAGCCACGAGAGCATTAACCTCTCTAGTATCACCAGTAACTCATAAGTAACTTCCATACGGCACAACCATGGTTCCCATCACAAATTGTTACAATATCCAAAACCATACATCTAGTTGACTCATTAGTATCCAAATGGACCCAAAGCATCCAAGAAAGACTTATAACCAACTTAACTCAATTAGGCATAGGTGAGAGAACAACACTTACAAGGCAGATTCTAAAACCTCATCACGATCCTTAAGAGTAAATGACAACATGAGACCAAGACAACGACAACTTATGCCTCTAGAATGACTAACTTAACTCTAAAATGACCACTGACTCGACATGCACAAGTTTAACCAAATATCTACCCAACTAGGTATAAGGTTTCACTCAACAAAATCTTACATTCTAGTTAAAATTTACCTATACTAAAGTAATTATAAATCAACAATATGCCCATATATCTCCATCCCAAAAAGGTCACTTGTTTCAAACCACCCTATTCCTCATAAGATATGAAATACAATGATATTAAATTGCTAACCAAAGTAGTAAAGTATAAAAGAAATACTACTATTAATAATAAAAAACAAACTAACATTCTAGTTCATATTCTTCGATTCCACTGACCTAACTTTCAAGATCATGACCATTGTTTAAAACATAAATATCAGCAATTTCTAGCAATACCAATTAGGCCAAATCTAACGAAATTTGAAGAGTATAACATAAAGTGATCTACAGTGATAAATCAATACATATAAAACTATAGAACCTAAATTAACTCCTATTAAATTAAATATGCTATAAGATGAGTACTTAAATTTCTAACTCTAGACACAATTTAAGTTTACCACTAAATTAGAGTCTAGCATGATATTCCTAATAAGACATAACTCTATTAGAAATACTAATAATCATTTGGTAATACTAGTTAAATCCCATTTTACTACATGCAATACATCTAATTTGGGAAGGGAATAACAATATAAAATTCAATACTAAAAGGTTCCTTATGACCAAATCTCTGTAAAGAAATTATCATATCAGTGGTATAAAAACAGCCCGCTATCTAGAAGCATCACTACATCAACAAAAGTAACAGTACTAAAATGAAAGCAAACCTAACTACGAAACTAATAGTAATGATGGAAATAACCAGAACCCGGCGAATAGCAATCGCCACTCAATTCCTATAAAATAGGATTAACAGAATATTACAGAAACTTACCATAGTTAGAAAATTTCAGAGATTTGAAATAGGTATAATAACTTACCAACAACATTGCATGACTTGAGAGAGCGACTCTAATTTTGGGACAATTTACAAAGGCTATTGGTTGGAAGGAAATGATAGTCCAAAAAGTTATAACACACACTCGTCTCCCACAACAGAAAACATAATGCCGCGGTCAAGATATGGTAGAGATCGTGGTTTGCCGGAGGGTCAACATTCAAGACACAAGAAGACTTGGCATACCAATCCGGTTGGCAGTTGATTACCCAAGATTTGATGACTACCAAGAACAAGGAATAAAAAGAAACAATCTTCAGACAACAATGATGACCCTAGCCTGGACAACTTCAAACCATGCGGATAATGGACAGGATACAGAAACTTAATAACAAAACCAATCGTAGCAAGGCAACAATAAACGCGCATGAGGTATTATCTCACTGCACAGAGGCTGACAACACTCAAAAACTTATTTCAATCAACAATTTAAAAAAAAAAGCTTATAAGCATGGGAGATATGATTTCGAGGTTTCATAAAACTGGGAACAATTACAAAAACAGAGCACAATGACCGAAACCAAAAGAAAATTAGAAGGTACTAGGCACATAGAAAAAAAAGATCATTGCCCAAACCTACAAACTGGGAGTTTCTCAACATAGAATGAACGCAAGAAAACTGACCAAGATCTTCAAATCCCCCGAAAGCCGGTTACATGGAGGATGATAGCTAATACCTTTCTATTCCTTGTCGCGACATAACTGAAGATGCCATCGTTAACTCTACAAGGTTCTACAACATGCAAAATGGAGTGTAATCAAGACATGATTCGGCCTTAAATGCTTCGACAGAATGGGAAAGAGACTGCAATCTAGAACCATTCTAACTTAAGACTTTTCTTGCTAAAAAAATTAAATTGGCTAGGTAAAATAAGTTACTGCCATAGACGATAAATCTCAAGAGTATTTTGGGGTTCCAGCCAAAAAAAAAAAAAACACAGAGCAGAATGGATATCAAGGTTTGAGCAGTATGGGATCTACATTTAAAGTTCAAAACCATGTTCTCCATAAGCTTTTGAAGGACGAGAGGAAAGGGCAACCTGTTTGAGAGCTTGCCTAGCTACATGGGAGAAGGAGCATAATGGTTCACGCCCCTCACATTGATGGATCATACGACCTTCGCATCATGAGGCAAATAAATTACACCCTAAAATAACATAAGGTACCAGTTAGTTTTGCGGTGAAGGCGTGGGCATGATTTCTTGGCGCCAAAAGGCCACATGAGATTATAACACAGGTCAATCACGATGTAGCGTGTAGAAGGATATCGATCACATTGTGGGCCGCGAAAACTAATGAAAAGTTGGAGAGGTTGCTTTGACAGATGATGGCAACAGAGTGCATACTTTGTGTGGGCAAGATCAACAGTCAAACAAGAAAATATGAGATTGGGAATTGCGTAGCTAGGACATAAGACTGTGACCCAACCAGGTGCTTAAGGCCGACAAACGTTATCTTACAAAAACATTGACGTGAAGAGAAGAAATTGTCCAAAAGGTTAGATAAAATTAATGAAGACCAGTGAAGGTAACACAATAAAGCACATTGTAAATCAGAGATTGACTTTATCTACATAGCAAATACGAAATTTACACGTTCAACAATATATGCTAACCTGTTGCTGGAAAATGCTCGCTTATGGTTCTCTTTTCAAAAAATCTATAAGAAGCTGTCGAAAAAAAAATAAAAATGAAGAGAATACTCCATTCCCCCAACATGCAGAGATGCTCCCCCTCAAAACAAGCTTCCACCCAAAATAAAAATGGTAAGCACAATAAATTTTCCTTTCCATTCTTCACCCCCACCACAAACCACAATTACTTCCCATTAAACCATGCATGACCAACAGAAAATCAAATCCTTTCGGTAATAATCACACAAGATTTTCTGACACATGCAACAACCTCAAAATAACCTTATATTAAATGATCGAATATATAGGAGATATCATTCACCAGCAAATATTTCATGCAATGACATACAACTCATAAAACACTCAAATTTATCATTCTTAATAAAATACTGCTAATGTTATTATTATTATTAAAGTGCTCACAAGACCCATAATTCATACTACGACAAATAATGACATAACATCATCAAACCATACGACAAGACTATCCAATACCAACAACCGACGACCAAGCACTAATGACACATGCCTACAACGAAGGTGACTAACCCTTATTCCCGACCGACCAAACTGACAGATCATGAAACAAGACAACTCGTCCTCTTTGAGGACGATATCAAGCTAAGGGATCTTCTGCCATCTCCAGACCGCAATTCTCCATTAGATATAAGGCACGCTCAGACCTGCCAATTCAGGTGGAGTCGATGCCTGGTACCTGCAACCTGCAGCCAATGGAAAGGGTCGAACATACATATGCATACATATAATCATCAAATCATTACGCCATGGAAGAGAGTCGCAACATCGTAGGGTACTCACATGTGAGTAATGCGACATTGTCCCTTCCACCACTAACATCACAAATAACCTCATGAAGCACATTTATTAGAACTAAACAACTATATGAAACATCATCAAATATGCATATGTTAAGATTTGTCCACATGATCAATTGAGTTTGTATCTGTCCATAAAATAAGACCATAGTTCAACTAGTATCATCAAAGCAATAATCAAATGTCTAATAATCTCATGAAGCATAGTTCTATCAAATTAATTGAACATATAATTAATCATAACATAAACATAAGCATCAGAATGTCATCCTAGAAGACATAAATGAATGTCATCACCAGTTGCCAAAATCAGAAAATACCATCAAGTCTAACCAAGAGGATCTAACTATCAATAAATTAGAAAACCAAAACGAGGGGCACTACACTTTGAGCAACTTGAGTTATTTCATTCCTAAAAGTGGTAGCTGATTACTCTTCTGGACACTTCCAAGCTTGATAGCCTGCAAACTTGTTGCACTTGTAGCATTTACTTGTGAAACCATTGAATCCTCCTCTTTGTCCAAATCTGCCCCTAAAATTAGGCCTTCTTCCTCTATAACCTCCTCTTGGATTTGGTGCTTGTTCTTGGGAGGTGCTTGATTCACCTTGACTCCTTTGTGGTTGTCCTCTACCAGCATATGGACCTCTACCTCTGAAAGTACTTCCTCTACCTCTATTCTATTTTCTTGCTTCCTATTTAACTTCTCCTCAGCCTTTAAGGCTAGTTGATAGCACTCCTCAAGTGTCTTGGGGCTTGTAAGGCTCAACTCATCTTGTAAGCTATACTTCAATCCATTAAGGTATCTTGCAACCTTGTCTGTGTCATCCTCCATATGTCTTGATCTGATACTCAACTTGTAAAACTCTTTAGTGTACTCTTTTACTCCCATATCCTTTTGTTTCAAGTTCAACAACATCCTATACTCTTGGATTTGTCTTTCTTTCTCCTTTCTTCCTAAACATAATCCCACCATAGGGATGCATGGCCTTTCAACTTAGTCCTGGCCAACTTTACTTGTTGTTGTTCAGGTGTACATCCTCAAACTCAAAGTACTTGTCCAACTCCCCTATCCAATCTAGGAGTTCTTCACCATTCAAACTACCTGCATATACTGAAAGTTCCATCTTCACCTTGGTTCCTTCACCCTTGACTGCCTTCAACAATATTTCCATCCTCAAATCATCAGCATCCCTCTCTTCTTGAGGTTCTTCTTGTGGTGCTTCATCCACCACTTCATCTTGGTCACTCGTATCTCCTGTAACCACTCCTCTTCTCTAGTTAGCTTCCACTATAGTGAGTCTTGCATCCAAACTGAATCTCATTTCCCTCATTTCTCTGGTAAGGGCTTCTCCCAATTGTGTGTCTATTCTCTCTGCCACCCTTTCAGCTACATTAACTCTTGGAGGCATCTTTCACCTTTTCTTTGATTATCAACCCTTTCTTGGCTTTCTTGGATGAACCTACTCTGATACCAATAATTATGTAGAGTGAAAACAAGTAATTATAACAAGATTTCTCAGTCACTACAAACCCTTCAATGGTATCTCAAACTGTACCCTGTTTTACAAGCCTAGTTCACTAGGTTAACCCTTCAAGAAAGGCCTATTTGGCTTTGTTATGGTGATTGACCTCACTCCTATGTTTTTATTGGACTTTATTTGTCTTCAAGGCACCCTCATAGGTCTCACCAAACCCTAGGTTTCCTGTATTGCATTCAACAAGAACAAATTAGACCAAACCCTCGATGGACTTAGGGTTTATGAGTCTTTTATGATAGTAGCACACACAATCCTTAATAACTCATGCATACGAAGGAGTTATCATTTTCCTTTGGAGGACACTTAGTACACATCCCAATGAAGACTTTCACCAAGTTTCATGAAATTTGAATGGCTCAAACAAAAGTTATGAATTTTTTCCTCTCGTTGAAAACCCTAGATTAGAACAGGGCTGTTAGAGTAATTTTGCTATAACTTGCTCAAAACTTCATGAAAACACCTCAAATAAATTGAATTAAACCTATAATACATTTTCCTTCAAATATTATGCACTTTCATGCCTATACCAGTCCATACATGGACGTACAACACTATTTTTTGACTATTTTTTTTATAGAAAACTGTCACAAAATGCAAGAAAACAAAGTATTTTCATCAAAAAACTATCTCCAGATCTTCTTGGAGCATTGTCCTTCCTGTATTCAATGGGAATGATGTCTTCAAAATAGTTACAATTGAATATGTGAGTCTTTTCATCAAAAACCTAACTATTATTGTCATAAAACCTTAATATTTTGCCCTTTTTGCCCCTAATTCATGACCTAGACTTGAAAACAACATGCCAAAGGACCCAACATGGGTTCTCATGGTCTTTCAGACCTTATTGGACTTCAAAAACCCATTTATACTCATTTCCAAAGTTACAAGAAGCCAAAATTCTTTAAAAAGCCTTTAGAAAATTCAAATCTAGTTTTGGCGGGAAAACTCCAAATTGGAATTTCTAGGACTTCCTAAGAATTCTAAACCATTGGAAATGATCCCAATGGACTCTAATTGACCTTAAAACACTAAATAAAGACTCTTGACATGAAAATGACCTGAAAACACAAACTAGACATCAAAATGACCTTAAAAAACATGAAAAGAGTGATGCTCTTGCATCATTCAGGTTGTCCTTAAGATTAAAACTTCAACAAGAAAAAAATAACTAAAATCCTATTTTGGAAAGATCAACTTTATACAAAAATTTATCACTGGGTTTGTTGAAATCGTTAGGCCACTAAATGCTATGCTAAAACAAGATGAAAAGATTGAATGGACACCTAAAGCAACAACAACTTTTTTTAGAAATTAAGCAAGTAATTGCCAATGCTCCGGTGTTGGTAAGCCCAAATTATTGTTTGCCATTTTTCATATACTCCTTTGCTTTAGAGCACACATGTACAACTATGCTAAACCAGAAAAAGAGGTCAGTTGATGGACATTCCATTGCTTTTATGAGTACCCCTTTGAAGGATGTAGAGCTCTGATATCCGAACGTGGAAAAACAAGCTTATGCATTAGTAAAGGTTGTCAAAAAGTTTCATCATTATATCCTGAGAAGTAAAGTGACAGCTGTAGTCCCTGACCCTGCCGTCAAGACCTTGTTGATGTAGAATGAGCTAGGGGAGTGGAGAGGCAAATGGGCACAATATTGCAAGAATTTGATTTAGAGATATAACCTATGAAGTTGGTTTGAGGACAAGCTCTCACTAGAACCATGGTAGAAATTGATACAAGTCTAATTTCCCAACAATATGCATTGGAAGACATATCTCAGGATGACTAGTATGGTGATATTTTATTCTACTTGCTCAACCAACATTGTCCTCCTCATTTGAATTCAGTCCAAAGGAGAGCTTTAAGGTTGTAGAGCAAAGACTTTATGGTCAAAGGATCAGTGCTGTACAAGTAAAACCACGAAGGGATTTATCTAAGATGCCTTGAAAAAATAAAAGTAGCCTAGGTGTTGGTCAGCTTTCATGAGAGATTCGGGACAGGCCACAGTTTTGGTCATTCAACTACAAATCAGATTCTTCAGGATGGATATTATTGGCCTACATCGTTCAAATATGCTCATGCACACGTTCGTACTTGTCACATTTTCTAGACTACTACTTCTAGAGAAATAAATACAGCCATGCCATTACAACTAATGGTGGAGGTACGCCCCTTTGCCCTATGGGGGCTTGACTTTATCGGTATGACTAATCTGCCTTTTTCTATAGGCCATAGGTATATTCTAACCGCTACTAATTACTGCATAAGATGATCAGAAGCTCAGGCATGTAAACAATGCACAACAGAGGTAATAATTAAATTCATTGAGGAATATATTTTAACAAGGTTTTGTTGTCCTTTCTCTGTTGTCTATGATAATGGTCCTACATTTTCATCTCTACATTTTTTAAATTAGGCATTTGATTATGGCATTGTGTTAAAATTTTCGTCCAATTACTACTCTCAGGGTAATGGTGTTGTTGAATCCACCAACAAGAATCTTCTTGATGTTGTTAAACAATTGCTTGACAAGAACCCTAGGGAATGGCATACCCAGCTTAGGTTTTCTCTGTGGGCTGACAGAATAAGGAACAAGTCTTCCTTAGGAACCTCTCCCTACCATTTGGTTTATGGATTAGAGCTTGTGTTTCCCATTCACCTGAGGATACCTGTCTTGCAGTTTATGCAAGACTACATGGAGCCTAATGACCATGTTTCTACACACTTGACTCAACTGCTAAACTTGGAAGAAAAATAGGATGCTGCAATTGAAAACTTTGCTAAACATCAGGGTACTGTGAAATGTTGGTTTGATAAGAGAGCCAAAATGAAAGCCTTTCGTATCTTAGATTTGGTACTATACTGGGATAAATCTCATGAAAAGAAAGGAGAACACGGGAAGTTTGACAAACTTTGGTTAGGACCCTATCAGATAGCTAAAATCTTGGGAGATAGTACATATCGTTTAATAACCCTTACTGGTGAGGAACTACCACTGCCTATTAATGGGTAGTTCCTAAAGCACTACTTTCAGGATTAGGAGGCATCTCTACCTTCTGTTGTGTACATAGTTGTCTTTTTCTAATATTTGCTTGTTGTTGTTTATGTTTTGGTTAGAGTAGTTTGTTAGGTTAGTTGCTTTCTATTTTCATTGCTTTTTGCTTTTGTTCTAGTTTTTGTTGGGGTCCTCCATTTTCCAAATAAGGTGGTAGCTGTGCTGTACTTCAAAAGGTCCTCTCTAGGTCAAATAATCTAGGGATTTCTTTGGGAAACTTTAGTTTCCTACTTAGGATCTTATTGTGGATTCTATTGTTACTACTAGGTGATATGATGCTTGTTCATTGGAAAGGAGTCATTGGTTTGGTTCACTTGAAATGTTTTGAAGTCTCATATCTTTTCACATTTTGAATAATCCTGAAGCTTCTAAAGGAGTCTTGGTGATCTTGGGTTAAGTGAAAAATCTATAGGCTCACCTTTGCTACTATTATGATTCCTAGCCCAACAAAGTTGAACTAATATGCATAGCCCATGTGATATTTATCATGTGTTGAAAGGGTATGTGGTATTTTCTAGTACTCATATCATAAGCTAAGTTAATTGAATAATTCAATAAACAATTTATCAAAAGCGGTTCTTCTTAGTACCCCCATAAATCATTCAATTAGCTAAAGGATTCAAGCATCTCTATCGGGGCTATAGACATATGGCTGGTAGTAGAGCAATGTTTGAGCGGAATCATAGAGACAACCTCGTCGGGGCTATAGACGCTTGACTGGTAGTGAGGTACTGTCCAAGGTAGTTCATGAGGTGGGTATCATTTATGTAGCTTTATGTGAGTGAAACTTGATGATCTTAGTTGCCAAAGGATGGGAATGAATGCATCTGCACACACTTAGACTTTTAGAATATGAATGGTTGCATTGAGTCAGTGGTCTCTACTTCTTTGATCTTGTATCATGTTGTCTAGTTTAATAGGTAGGAAACATAGAGATTCTGGGTTCATAATTATTGTTTATCTTAGAAATGCTCTAGGGCATTTCCCTAGTAGAGTCACCATTTGTTGTGCCTTGCACACACGCCCCATTTTGCCAAATGGAGACCCCCTTTTTTGGCTTTTGGCTTTGTCTCAAATTTTGATGTTCTTGCTTGAGAGAAAGTGAAGTTCTGATTATTTGATGATTTATCTTGTGCTTGGACAATTTGGCATGATTTAATATCTTTTAGTCATTGAATTTGGAGTGATTTGATTGTATTTGAATCCTAGAAAAGGCCCCCTAAGTGCTTTTGTGCTGAAATTATGCCTCATTGTAGTTTGTGCTATAATCCTAGGTCACAGGATATAGCGCTAAAAATTTGATTCACCAGACTTAGTGCTAAAAACCTATGTCACTTGACTTTGTGCTAAAAGGTCACTCCACTGGATGTAGCACTAAAAGTTGTTGTCACTAGATATATCCCATGACCCCATAAAATTCTACTAAAAGCTATAATAGACAAACTTAAAGGTTAGCAGGTATTTTTCCCTGTATCAAACTTTACGCTAGATATCCTTGTCATAGGATATATCCTGTGACAAGCCTTTTCCCCACACATCCTGTCCCGAGCCATTTCCCTACTTTTTCAACTCTCAGTGCGCAACACTTTGTCAACTAACAAAGGTATTTATGGCATTGTCAAAGGGGGTTAAAAGGGCTAAAACCATTGTTTATTGTCATTTGTATCAAAATATTCAGTGATTTGAGCTCTACAACTTCGAGGTGAACACAAAACAACCCCTGTAAGCAATTTCTTGGTCTTTCGAGAGGATTTGAGCACGCATTGTTATCAGCCTGTAGGTCTTCATAGTTGGTTCAATATATACATGTTGGTTTTCAATTTCACTCCTTGAATTTTGTTCGGAATTGTTTGTTTTGCTTCCACAATTGCCTGTGTGTTGCTTGATTGACTTCATTTATTTGAATTGACATGCATGAAGATGTGGGTTGAGCTCTGAGGTTTGTTTATCACTATTTAATTTTTCTCAAACTCAGTCATTGGGGTTTTAGGGGGGAAGAAATGTTCTATTTTGGGTAAGTTTGATGAATGGTTATTATTGTGTGCACAAGAGAAAATTTTAAACTAGGGCATAGATATATAGGTTAAGCTTCACAAAATTTTGCCCTACAGGGTATGCCCTAGGTAAAAACTGATAGTTGCATGACTTTGAAAACTCACCATATATATTCTATGGACTTTAGAAATACTATGAAAAGAGATTTATACTATGCACTCAACACTTAGAAAAATTTTAGTATTTAGGGTGCTTTGTGCTAAAATTCTTACCTCACAAGATCTTTTGAGTTTGCACTAATATGTCATGTCATCGGACATGTCCAGTGACCAGCCATTTTTCCACCGATCCTGTGAAAGTCCTTTCACCCACTCTGCCAACTTAGAATCCTTAGCGCTAAAGTGACTTGACACCAGATGTATCTGGTGAGGACCCTTTTCCCCGTTATCTGGTGAGGATGAGTTTTCCCGCTAAGAAGACTGACGTTGCTTTTAAAACACTTCGCACTAAAACTCGTCATCACTAGATATGTCCTGTGACTTGCAATTTCCCTGCAATCCAATAGCCTTGTCTTTTCCCACAAATCCTTCGATGCTTGTTTGCGCTAAAATACACCATGATAGGATATGTCTTGAGATCCCCGAGATCCCCGCATATCCTGTGAGAGCCTAAAAGCCCATTGATCCGGTGACCCCCTGAAGTCCCGCTTTTTCCTCTTATGACTAGAAAACGTGTTCCTGAGACATACTGCCTAATTCTATTGAGGAAATTGATCTGCATATCATCCTTTAAATCCTATTAAGCATTTTTATTATGCTTGATATAGATTTGGAACATTTTTAGCATCAATTAATGCATTATATGATGACATCCACTGACAGGGTAAAGGCCCACTTTTCATTGTAAGCACTTTAGTTCATAGCCTAGGAAAATGACATGCATAAGGAATGTTAATAATTTGATATCTTGCATCTCCTTAGGAATAAGAATTTAGGCTATGAGTAGTAAATTGAGGATTTACTAGATATTTTAGCCACTGTATCAGCATATCCTGTGAAGGTGCAAAACCTTGCTTTTGGTTCTAAACCCTACATTTAGAGTCATAATGGTTGCAAATAGTTAGATGCATGATTCTCAGTACCCTTTGGACTATTTAATATCATGAAACTACGTTTGGATCAATGCACTAGTATTATGAAAGGTTATTCATTAGGGTTTTGTCCTATAGGATAAATGTCTTTTAGGGCTGTAAATATGAAGTATGAATTCAAGGGAATCCCTCCTATAACCAAGATCACTTCAGCATGGAACATCATAGGAGACACTGATCTGGGCCATATTGACCTAGATGCATTCAGACTTAGGATCTTTGCACCCAACCCAACCAAGTGGGCCAAGAAGATAAGAGACAATGGAATAGCACAGGCTATAGCTTTTCCCACCTCTGTGTAATGCCCTGAGTTGATAATAGCCTGTGGAGAAAGATACCACCCGGAGACCAAATCAGTGGTAACACAGGATGGTAGAGTGATAGCCAACTTCACTGCAGTGGCTCTTGCTGAGGCTTTTGACATCCCTCCTGCTCCAACCCTGACTGTCTTGAGGAAGGAAGACAACCAGAACATGTATAATCAATGACCAGAGGCCTATAGAAGGGTCATAAATGATAAGTGGATGAAGAAGAAAAGAACAACAATGTCAAAACTACCACAAGTATTGTACAAGAGTGATTTTAAGGAAGAGATACGAGACTTGGTCACCCTCCTAAGTAGAATCATGGGGCTGCCTTTTGCTTCCACTTTTGAAGGCTGGATGTCTACTTATATTGAGGAGATCCTAGGAGGAGATATAAAGATACATTGGGCTCAGATTCTAAGTGACAACATCCATGACGCTTTTGTAGCCTTGAAACAAGATGAGGTTTTCTGATGGACTTCTTATGTGGTCTATATGTTGGCAAGAAACTTTGCCTATATTGGTCTCTCTAGGTTGGGAGAAGTAGGTAATCTTGATGGGCAAGTAAAAGTATATGAATGTTATACTCAATTAGAGATCTCCCAATCCCTAGTATATTACAAAAGAGTCGATGATGCATTCACAATGCATATTACAAGAATGTTGCAGGGAGATATGTCGAGGATAATTTCTCTAAAGGCTGCTAATGTAGTGCAGACATATGGTAGATGGTAGATACAGTTCCCCAAGTTCACCTATATTAGAGCTCAAGGTTTCATAGGGGCACCTTACAAGCTACCTAAGTACCCAACTAACAAGGTGGTGCTCCTGAAATTGACAAGGCAATTATGCACCTATCATGGGCAATTGAAGCACTTACACAAGGCTTCAATCAAATTCCCTATCCTCTTGGGAAGAGGTCTTTTCTTTTGTGTGACTATAGGGGTAACAACGCATTCAGATACTGAGTTCCAGTCTCTGCACTTACACTTTTACAAAGGAAGAGCTCATTTTGATCCTTTTTGCACCAATGAGAGACATGTGAGAAAGAATCTATTTCATAAGGAGCATTTGGAGGACTTCTGGGCAAATTGTCTAGATGAACATGAAGTTATAAGAAGAACATGCTCAAGGATGTCCCTTAATAATATAATGATGTTCAATATTGCTTTGGTACCTGAACAAGTAATAGATGATGGTGATATGGTTCAGCAAGAGGCATGGAGGGCAGTGTTTGGACATCCCATCCCACCACCTAATTGGGTTGAGGCAGAGGAAATCTCTCTTGATGAAATACCAAAGCTGCCAATTAGATATAGTAGATTATGGGTCAGAGACTAAGTTGCTTGATTGACTATAGCAGGGGTAGCTCTAACTTACACCCAGCAACCTTAGGATGAAGAAAGTGATGATGAACAAGATAAGCCCATTGAAGTAGAAGAAGAGCCAAAACTTGGGGCTTTAAGAGATGCAACTGGAGTAGTAAACATTGACAATGAAGAAACAAAAGAGGACATTCCCATTGCAGAGAAGAAAGGTAAAGGGAAAGTGACTAAGGAGCCCAAGGAGGAGCAATTGAGAGGTAGTCTATCTCCCCCTCAGACTCAAACTTCTAGAAGAAAGGCCATGCCTAGTGGTAAGGGAAAATCTTCAAAGGTAAAGAAGATAAAAGCACAACAGAGTGTGCAAGTCACAGATTCATCAGCTACTGATACAGTGTCTCCTCCCACTTCTTCTATTCCTGTATAACTTGATGAAGTTACTTCTTCCTCCGCTACTGTGTCTAGTATTATACCTCCTGTCTCCTCAAGTGTTTCAACTGTATCCTTCTCCCCTGTTTTGTCTATGACTGCACCATCCCCTTCTCCTCCACCTTCTACTTTGATGCAGAGCGTACAGAGGAAGCATCAAAAACTTAACAAATGATTGTATATACTTGTGTCAACTTGCGATCACCGGTTTCCTTCACCGTCGCTACCGATCGCCTCTTGCACCCAACACAATGTATATGCGCAATGTATAATTTCAATATACATTCAGGAGATGCATTCTCCACATGCATTCAAAAATTGACTGTTGACCCTCCTTGTATCTCACCCGATGTACTTTCACGACATAGACACGAACATACAACTGTGATATACACACAGAAAGTATATCTGGTGAAACAACACAAATCTTACGTTGATGCACTAGGTTACTCTGACTACCCTTCGGACAGACTACTGCTTTCAACTTAGCTCTTCTTGTTTTTCTGGCCAGACAACCATCATTTGGGCCTTCTCCGACGGTTATTGTTCTGTCGGTGACAAACTCTGCAACGCAGACACTCTCTACCTTCGCCGAATCCTAGCACATGGAGATGCTAGGCTCGATCAGCACACCCCACACTCAATCCTGACACTGAACATAAACAAAAACAAAAATAACATTAACTGTACAAACAGACCCATTCCAGAAATTGGGTGTGATTTGTGGTAGAGAAACAATAACAAGATAGAAGAATTGTTTTCAATGTAGAAGTTCCCAAGATAAATAAAAGATCTTGTTTTGTTTGTGTTCTTTCACCGTGTCACTGTAGTTAGTTCCATTTTGTCATTCGGATGGATTACAGACCCATTCCACCGATTTTGAAGAAATCTCGTCGGTGGAATGGCTCAGTAATCCATCCGAATGACAAAATGGAACTAACTACAGTGACACAGTGAAAGAACACAAACAAAACAAGATCTTTTATTTATCTTGGGAACTTCTACATTGAAAACAATTCTTCTATCTTGTTATTGTTTCTCTACCACAAATCACACCCAATTTATATATTACTCTCCTCCTCTCCTTCTGTTCACTGAACTATTTATACATGTTCTTGTTCTTGACAATTTGCATCGGTGGGAATGCCAACCGTTCTGTAACTGTCAACCTAATCAGTTACAATGTGTTTGCTCTTCCACCAACAGACCCTACGACTTGTCCTATTCCACTCGGACTCACACGTGGCACTAGGCCTTACAATTGGTCGCGTGAACCTTATACAACTCCAAAACATCAAAAAGAACATGAAATTAATTAAGGTATCTAGGTACCCCTGCACCATACTCCCGGGGTGTAAAAGAACTCAAGTCCCTTGAGGAACCAAGTCGGAAACAGTAACCCCATGTTTGATGATGTCCTCCTCGCTCATCTAGGTAGCATCTTCATCAGGCAAACCACGACATTTGACCAGATATTGCTTGTAGGTTTTATGCCTAGTCTTCTTCTGAACTTTGGTGTCCAAAATACATTCTAGCTGCACTGGCTGACTCGGTGGAAGATCAAAAATCCATTCTGCATCCCCTACTTCTATCACATCTAAACCAGCAACATTGTTTTCTCTGAATGGAAACAGGTCAGACACATTGAAAATGGGTGATATTGCGAAACCTGGAGAGAGTTCAATTTCGTATGCATTAGGCCCAAACTTGTGTACAATCTTGCATGGACCTATCTTCTTCATAAGAAGCTTATTGGGTTGTCCCTTCGAAAGCCTTTCCTTCTTCAGATATGCCATCACCAAATCTCCAACTTTGTATTGGACATCCCTTTTCTTCTGATCAGCTCTCTCTTTGTATTTCCCTGTGTTCTTCTGTATAGTTCCTCTGACAGCATCATGGATATCTTTCATACTTACTGCAAAATCTTCTCCTTGTGCACTCTTTTTCTCCATGTTCTGGAGATCCCTGAGCTCCAAAATTCCCCTGGGATGAATCCCATATACAACTTCAAAAGGACTCTTTCCTGTACTCCTATTAACAGAATCATTATATGCAAATTCTGCCTATGGGATGATCATATCCCATGCTTCTCCATGCTATTGAGTCAAACACCTCAAAAGATTACCTAGTGATCTATTCACCACCTCAGTTTGTCCATCTATCTGAGGGTGATATGTTGACGTGAAAGACAATTGGGTGCCTAATTTCTTCCACAATGTGCGCCAAAAATGTCCCACAAACTTGGGATCTCTGTCAGTGACAATATTCAATGGCAAACCATGAATTCTTACTATCTCCTTGAAGAAAAGACTAGCAATATGTGAAGCATCATTAATACATTTACATGGCACAAAAAGAGCCATTTTACTAAACCTGTCAACAACCACAAACACACTGTCAAATCCTCTTTGAGTCAGGGGAAGACCCAAAACAAAATCCATACTAATGCACTCCCATGGCCTTTGTGGAATTGGAAGTGGTTGATAGAGACCTGCATTTGATGAAGTCCCTTTTGCCTTCTGGCAAATGTTACAACCTTCCACAAATTTCTTGACATCTGTTTGCATCTTAGGCTAGAAGTAAAGCCTTCTCACTTGTTCCAATGTCTTGTCTAGTCCAAAATGACCTTCAAGACTACTGCAATGTTTCTCTTTTATGATGTTCTCCCTCATGGAACACCTAGGTACACACAGTTGGTTGCCTTTGAACAGTAGCCCTTTCTGCAACAAATATTCAAAAAAATCAGAATGATAAGAATCTAAAAATTGTGAACAAACTGTATATATCTCCTTGAAGTCCTCATCATCCTGATACATATTCTTGAGAGAATCCACTCCCACACTTTGTAACTAGATTTCTTGTATAGTGCACACTCTTCTACTCAGAGCATCTGCCACCTTGTTAGCTTGTCCCTTCTTATGTTTGATGGAAAAAGTATACACCTGGAGTTGTTCGAGCCACTTCATATGCCTGTGATTTAGTTTCTCTTGCGAATTCAAAAAACTCAAAGCATGGTTGTCAATATAAACAATGAATTCCTTGGACAAGAGATAATGTCTCCATTTTTTCAATGCTTGCACCATTGCATACAATTGTAGATCATATGTGGAATACTTCCTTTTAGCATCATTCAGCTTCTCACTAAAGAAAGCAATAGGTCTGCTTTCCTGACTCAAGACTGCACCAATGGCAAGGTTACTGGCATCACATTCTACAGTGAACAACTTATTAAAATCAGGCAAAACAAAAATGGGTTTCTCTGCTATTTTCTGTTTAAGAATCTCAAAAGATTCATTTGCTTCTCTATTCCAAACAAACTTAATTTTTTGTCCTCCTTTTATGGTATCCAGAATGGGTGTACAAACATGACTAAATCCTCTTATGAATTTCCTATAAAAAGTTGCCAACCCATGAAAACTTCTCACATCACTTACTATCCTAGGTGCTGGCCAAGACAAAATAGCATTTACCTTTTCTGAATCCATTTTCAAATTACCCTGGGATATCACAAATGCTAGATATGTGAGTTCTTCCTTCATGAAGATACTCTTCTCCATATTGATCATCAGTTTCTCCTCATGTAGTTTCTTCAACACCTCTTCCAAATGCTGCAAATGTTCTTCCTTTGTCCTGCTGAAAATTAGAATATCATCAAGATAGACAACAACAAATTTGCCAATAAAATCTTTCAATACCTCATTCATTAGACACATGAAAGTGCTTGGAGCATTGGACAGTCCAAATGGCATCACCACCCACTCATAAAGACCCTCATTAGTCTTAAAGGTTGTCTTCCATTCATCCCCTTGTCTAATCCTGATATGATGGTATCCACTTTTGAGATCAATTTTAGAAAAGTACCGAGCTCCACCCAAACAATCCATGAGGTCCTCTATTCTGGGCATAGGAAACCTATATCTAATGGTGATCTTATTTATGGCTCTTGAATCAGTACATAACCTCCATTTGCCATCCTTCTTGGGAGCTAAAACTATAGGTACAACACATAGACTAAGACTTTTATTCACCAAGCCCTTATCCAACAGTTCTTGAACTTGTTTAGCAATCTCCTCATTCTGATTAGGTGTCATTTTATAAGCTAGTTTATTTGGCAATGTGGATCCTATGATGAAGTCAATCTGATGACTTATGTCTCTCACAGGGGGTAGTGTATTGGGCATATCCTCCATCATGATACTCTTATACTTGTCTAACAATTCCTGCACTTCCTTAGTGAATTTTTCCTTGCTATTTTTAGACAAATCAAAATTGTCTTTAGGTTTCAGAATTAGAGCATACCCCTAGGTTCCCTCTTCTCTTAGAGTGTGAAGAAACTCTTTCACACTCACTAACATGATACTTGATCCTACATTCTTGTCTACACCCTCTTCTGGCAAAGGATTCATCTTATACTGTCTACCATTCTTGGTGATAACAAAAAAATTAGATTTACCATCATGCTAGGCTTGTACATCATACTGTCAAGGTCTACCTAATAGTAAATGGCATGCATCCATAGGAATTATATCACACAAAAGTTTATCCCCATATTCCCCTATCTGAAATTCTACCCAAGCTTGTTCATCAACCAAGACTTGTTGCCCTTTGTTCAGCTAGGACACTTTGTATGGACTAACATGTGGCAATCTTTTCAAATTCAATTTCTCTACCATTTCTACTAAAACTAAATTTTTAGTTGAGCCAAAATCAATAATTACCTTACACCTTTTGCCAGAAACTTTACACAGAGTTCTGAATAGTGTCTTCCTCTGCGGTGGTTCTTTGTTCTGTGGTACCTTCAGCATCATCCTTCTCATCATGAGATTCTCTCCATCTTGTGCTGGAGCTACGCTTCCCATAGATGAGTTCACACTCTGACAATCTTCTTCTTGAATCAGTTGGCTCCTTCTATCTCCTCCATAAGAGCTTGAGGCTTTCTCTGGACACTTGCCTACTATGTGCCCAATTTGGTTACAATTATAACATCTTCCCATGAAGACATTAGGACCTCTGCCTGGTCCACCAAATCTGCCTCTTCCATTGGGTCTCCTTCCTCTGAAACCCCCTCTGGAACCAGATTCTCGACTGTGTTCTTGTTGACTAAACTCCCCTTGGTTCTTCTGGAACTAATTTTTGCCACCGAAACTATTTTTGCCTCCGAAGTTCCTTCCACCTCTGCCTCTATTCTGCTGTTCTCCTTTTCTTTTCTGCTTCTCTTCTACTCTCAGTGCCACTTGGAAGTACTTGTCCATGGTTTCTGGTGTCACGATGGTAATCTCATCTTGTATGCTATATTTAAGGCCATTAATATACCTAGCAATTCTTCCCTTTTCATCCTCAGCAAGCCCACATCTTAGAGACAATTTGTGAAATTCCTCTGTGTAGGCGGATACATCCATGTCCTTCTGTCTGAGGTTCTGGATTTTCCTATATGTTTGCATTTCATAATCCGCTGGTAGGAATTGAGCCTTGATCCTCTCTACCATCCGACTCCAGGATGAGATCATGCTCTTGCCACTCTTCACCCTTTCTCCCTGGGTGTAGTTCCACCACGTGAGTGCAGCACCCTTCAATTTCATCTTTGCAAACTTGACTCTTCTATTCTCCGGTACCTCCTTGTACTCAAAGTAATTGTTCAAAGCCTCAACCCATTCAATGACTTCTTCTGCATCCATCTTTCTGCTGAACATCAGAATCTCCATTCTTGATTCAGATGATTCCTTACCAAGTGATTTTATGGCCTCCAGAAATTGTTTCTAATTTGCAGATATATCTATCTATCCTAAGGTTGTTTCCTCTTCCTTGTCTTCTTCTTCTTCTTCATCAGATTCATCATCTGATTTCTTTCCTATCTTTAGTACCTTCAACTTAGCCTGGAGTGTTTCCTTGATTCCAACCTTGACTCCAACCTTGATCATTTCTTCCATCTCTTGGAACTTTTTAAGCACTTCTGCTGTCATCCCCTTTGGAGGCATGGCATTGGCCTCTCCTTCACTCTCTCTATCTGACATAAACATTCACAGATCTGTCACACACATAACGTCCAAAGCTTTGATACCAAAATGATGCAGAGCGCACAAAGGAAGCGTCAAAAACTTAACAAATGACTGTATATACTTCTGTCGACTTGCGATCACCGGTTTCCTTCACCGTCCCTGCCGATCGCCTCTTACACCCAACATAATGTATATGCGCAATGTATAATTTCAATATACATTCGGGAGATGCATTCTCCACATACATTCAGAACATGCATTCAGAAATTGACCGTTGACCCTCCTTGTATCTCACCTAATGTACTTTCATGACATACACACGAACATACAACTGCGATATACACACAGAAAGTATATCCAGTGAAATAACACAAATCTTACACTGATGCACTGGGTTACTCCGACTACCCTTCAGGTAGACTACTGCTTCCGAATTAGCTCTTCTTGTTTTTCCGGCCAAACAACCATTGTCTGGGCCTTCTCCAACGGTTATTGTTCTGTCGGTGACAAACTCTGCAACATAGACACTCTCTGCCTTCACCGAATCCTAGCACATGGAGATGCTAGGCTCGATCAACACACCCCACACTCGATCCCGACACTGAACATAAACAAAAACAAAAAGAACACTAACTATACAAACAGACCCATTCCACCGATTTCAAATAAATCTCGTTAGTGGAATGGCTCATTAATCCATCCAAATGACAAAATGGAACTAACTACAGTGACATGGTGAAAGAACACAAACAAAACAGGATCTTTTCTTTATATTGGGAACTTCTACACTGAAAACAATTCTTCTATCTTCTTACTGTTTCTCTACCACAAATCACACCCAATTTCTATATTACTCTCCTCCTCTCCTTCTATTCACTGAACTGTTTATACATGTTCTTGTTCTTGACAATTTGCATCGGTGGGAATGCTAACCGTTCTACAATTGTCAACCTATTTAGTTACAATGTGTTTACTCTTCCACCAACAGACCCTACGACTTGTCCTATTCCACTCAGACTCACACGTGGCACTAGGCCTTACAATTGGTCGCGTGGACCTTATACAACTCTAAAACATCAAAAAGAACATGAAATTAATTAAGGTATCTAGGTGCCCCTGCACCATACTTCCATGCCTTCCATTAGTTTTTCCACTCCTCCACTTATTTATCCTCTTTGTCTTCAACTTTCTTTCCTTCCATTAATCTTACCATCTCATCATCCTCTTCTTCCCTCTCATCCATCAGTCTTCCCATTCCTTCCTCACCTTCACTTTCCATCTCACTCTCATCTTCACTCCTTGCTCTTTCCTCTATTTCACCTCTTGTCATCCCTTCCTTACCTCCCATTTCCACCATTCTGTCACCTTCTTCTTTCTCCTTGCCACCCTTGAACTTTGCCAATCCCATCATCTTTCTTCAATGCTTCAACCTCCATCCATTCCCTCTTCCTTAGGTTTTGCAGCATTTGCAAACCTATCCCGCATGCAGGTACCCCATTCAATTGTGGATTCTTTGATGACAGTTAATAACTCCTTGACTCGGCCTTTTCAGGATACCAAGGATGTGCCCAGACCTTCCTCCCTCAAAGTACCTCTGTTGGAAGGAATTGAAAAGGTATTTGCTGAGTTGAACATTGTCACAAAAGAAGAGGTTGTGATTGAAGATGTAATAGACAACCCTCCAACATACCCAAGCACTATAGAGGTGGTAAACTTTGATGACAACCCAATTAAGGAGAGTATGGATGATACTGTGATTGACACTGTTGAGCTGAGTATGACATAGGATTTGTAACAAATAGGCCAACCAAACTCACCTCCAAAGTCATATGCAACAATTATAGGGGGTGATTGGGACAACACAGATAAGGGTACAAGTTCTGAGGGCATTATTTCAGATTCTTTGAATAAGGGAGATAGCCACATTGGCTCTCATAGTCATTCTTTGGCAGCTCCTACTTGGTTGTAGCAGACACTAAATAATCAACCTTCCAGAGTAGAAGTGGTGGAATTGAATTTAGACAACTTTTTGGTGAGAATACAATAGACTAAGAAGAAAAATAAGGTTAAGGCTCAGTCAAGGATATATAAGGATGATTCAGGCTCGCGGATAGCAGAGGTAGCAATTCCTCCAGCACAAGGTGATAAAGAAGACATTCGACCTAAAGATTATACCATTTCTACTCTCAAATTGGGGCCAACCTCAAAGGCACAAGTTGTTGAGGAATTTAAGGATTCAATGTCTAACATTTTGGACAGAATAAATAAAGACGAGCTAACAATGAAACAACTCAAAGAGCAAAATGAGGAGTTGAGAGCTTGTATTAGATATCTGATAAAGCCTTCTTATGCTGATGATGGAACAACCATAGCCCCATCCATCCTCTCCAAAGAAGAACTTGCAGATTTTGATGGAATAAGGTTAACAACTTCAATCATAGAAGATTGGGTAAGAAGAGTATATTTGGATGGTTGTGTGACAATTGATGATATAGCTAAAATCCACAAAGATTTTTGTGCTCTCAAATTTGATTGGGACGAGGTGCTTGAAGATTACAACAACTATGATGATTATTATTCACATATGCACCCTCAAGTATTGATGATGAGTAAATTGTCTGAGGAAGTTCTACTAGAAGAGAAAATTTTGACTAAAGACAAGCTATAGATGCTGGAACATTGGCTAGAAATGTTGAAGCTAAGGAGAGAAATTTTTGATGCAGCTAAGGTAGAGGCTGAAACAACCAAAACATAGCTCATGGAGGTGATTTACAACATTAATGATCTTTTGAGAACCTCAACAAAGTTATATCTGGATGATACTACCCTCGTTGATGTTGAAGAATGCAAGAAGCAGCTAGGCAAAGTAGTTGAAGGAGATTTTTTGCCATTTTGTTTAGCTGATCTGGACATAGTCGCTGACCTGAGGGCTCTATTCAAAGACCGCACAAAGAGTAGGAGGTCTAAATTGGCAGTATATCATAAATTTTCCTAGTCCATAGACACCATAAAAATCAAAATTAGTTTTGTCAAAGATCCTTAGCCAGTAGAGATCAATCTAGCACTACAAGCCCTACTCGCCTATAGAAATAGAGAAGCAGAAAAGAGTAAAGTTGATTTGGATGGAGACAGTCAGCAGCCGGGCAACTCAGTAGATGTATAAGTTGAATGCCAAATCCAGTTGGACTGCCACCTCCTCCAAAAAGTGCCACATGTCTTTTTCTGTTGTTCTATGCATTGTAAAAAGGTTTTGTCTTTATGGACCACCTAGAAAGTGTCTATTTTGTCCTATTCTAATGAGCTATAAAGCCGTATTTTGTCTTTTTCCTAGAGGACAAAGTCAAATCCAAGATTGTAACAACCTACCATCCAAAATTAAATGCTATCAAATATGAGCCTTTGGTGTTGAGTTAATATCCATCGTTCCTTCAAAAAATTGGTATGCCTGCCCATCTATAAAAGGGTAGTCATTTTCTCTCTTTGTAAGTAAGATTGGACAATGAATTGTTGAGACTCTGCCAAAATATTGATCAATACAAAATAGGTTTTACAGGTGTTGCTAGAACTTGTGTTCTTGTGTTATCTTGCTTTGAATTTCATGGTTCATTTCAATTTAAAATTAGATGAAGTACGGTTGCAATGGTGAATGAATGCTTTGATATTTGACGAATGTCCTGGTTCATACCATTTGTTCTTGCTGATTGTAAGTAACTTTGCATGGTTAGTTTGAACCTTATTAAGTCAATTTAGTTCAATTACATAATAGTAATTAAATTGTGCCAGTAATTGGGTGTTTAATGAATGTGTGTGATTTGAAAATATTAAATTAGCTTTGAAGATTGCATCATTTCTGTAGCATTGTGGTTATAACCTGGTTAAGTAGAAATTGGTTTTTTAAGGGTGTTTGTCTATCTATAGCATTTCATTCTGGTTGTGATTTGTCCTTAGGTTTCATATCCATCTCCCTACCCTTTAACCCTTTTACATTTTCTTTAACAAACATTTGTTAGGATTTTTAAGTAACATCATATTGTTTATCTGCTGATAAATTTCAAACTTAATAGTCTGCATCACCTAGGGTTTCTACACACTTGTTGTTGTCATAATTTCACAAGCCCTATATTGCATGTAACTCCCCTTGGTTGGAACAACAAAGTACATGTCCACTGAACTATCTTGCAAGTCAAGACTTGACATTAGAAACCTTGGGGCAGTCCTATTCTAAAGTTTTGGGATAGGATTCCTTTCAAGAGAGGTGAGATATCCTATACCTTACTTGTGTTGTTGCATGCTAAAACCACCATCAACACACCTAAGTCAATGATCTAAGATGGAGCTGATGAAGATGCTACTGCAACTAGTGCATTGCCCTTAGATTTCTCTTTTTCTTTTTCCTTAGAAGTTTCTTGGTTTGATGAGGATTCTTTGATAGATTCAGGAACCCCTATGTTGTTTTTCTTAAGAAGATGTGAGAGGTGGTCAATCTATTTCTTCATACATTTGTGCTCATCATGCCCAAGTTTCTTGCAATAGGCACACTTAACTTTTTCTGTCTTAGGTTTCCCTTGATTTGAAAAGTTTTCAGTGTTGGATTTGGAGGGCTCAGATTTTTGTTCTTGGTATCCTTGTCCTTTTGAGTGTTTTTCTATTTTCCTTTGTTGTTTTAAGCCTATTGTTGTTTACCATTCCCAACAATGAGGTCTTGAGGTTTTGTGAACTTCAAAGTGCCCATGTGTATTAACTTATCTTGCTCCCTAGTCAAGTCAGCAATAAAGTCATCTAGAGATGACATTTTCCATGTGGCTCCAAGAGCTCTTTTGGTGGAGTAGAAGGTAGATACAAACACATAATACTCAGGACCTAATTTAGAGAGTATAGAAAGAACAAGTTGATCACCATTTTTATCTACTCCACATTCTTTCAATTGCAATCTTAATGATTTGAACTCAGTGAAGTAATCCTCTAGAGTGTTAAAGGAACTAGGACTCAATATTATGAGTTCATTCTCTAACTCATGACCTCTCATTTCATCTACCTTCCCAAAGAGTTTTTCTTAGAATGCAAGCAAAACTTCATTAGGTGTTCAATAGGTTCTTTCTTAGTGCCCATTATTACCCTATATAGGGTTCCTTTGTTCTTTAATACAAATTATACTTTTGATTTCTAATCATGATAATTAAAGGGTGTTAAAGGTGTGACATTGTGATTTGAAGCCATGCTTTGAAGTGGATTGTTGCAGAAATTAGAAGTGCAAAAATGAAATATGGAAAGAAATGCTAAAGGGAAATGTGGAAGTGCACAAGACACAATAGAAGAACACCCCCCTTAATTCAATTTGAGATTCCCCTCTTGAATTTTAGCACTTTATAATTCTAGTGCATAGGCATGTCCAATTGGAACAAAAAATGACACTTTATTATTTCAGTGTGTTGATCTTTCCAATGGATCAGGCTAAAAAAACAATCACTTTAAAAAAATGGCACACAATTTTGAGTTGCCAGTCAAAAGTTACATCAATTTCTCTATTTGCTGATATTGCTTCAATTTGCACTCATTTTTTAAAAAAATATACCTTTCCCATGAAAATGAAAAATAGAAATGAGGCTAGAGCTAGGCCCTCACGGGTAGGGCATGACCATACCATATGACCAGGGGCTAGGTAGTTTGGTGGGTCTCCCCCTCCCCTTGATGATGAAATCTAGGGGAAAATGTTGACCTTAGCAATTTCCCAAATCCTCTAACATGAATAGTTTGCTCCTTCCCTCTGTCAAATTTAACACCTTCTTGTTAGTCTGTTGCATGGATGGAAGAGGGTTGTGTTGGTGGGAGAGGGTGAAACAACCTTTAAGTAGGGTGTGAGCCTTCTGCACAGGTTGTAGACTTCTTATATAGGCCACACGCCTTCAAAGCAGGTCGAGAGCATTCAAAGAAGCCACAAGCCTTCAAACAGACCGTGGGCCTTCAAAACATGTTGTGACCCTTATAGCTCGGCTAGCCGTAAACAGCCGGTGAGTTGTAACTGACCGGCTGGCTAGTCTAATCTCGCAGTCAACCAAACCACCTCAAATTCATTTGACCTTTCCTACCATACAGTCTATTGACCAGCTGTTGACTGTTTTCGACCTGCTGTACATGTTGTCGACCAGCTAGTCGCTTACAATGCACCGACTGGTTAAGACGTTCCTTATAGCTCTGGCATCCTCTATCAGTCAGCCTCCACGCACACATAGAATTCCCTTAGTCGCCTTCATGAAGCCATGAAATAGGCTCTACAAACACACAGATTGACCTCCTTCTCCGCATGCAAATCAACTTCCTTTGCAAACTAGATTGCCCTCTTCTATAAGAAAAAACTTCTTCCACACATGATACACAGGAACACAGAGAAAGGATTTTTTTCTTTAATGAAAACAAAAAACATTTTCAATTTAAACTTTGCAATAATACCAAACCACCACTCTAGTTCTAGAAAAGATTTGATACCATGTTGGAGAGATCCAAGATCAATTGGACAGAATGGCGGTACCGATGGAGCCACAAAAGACAAACAAACGTACGCCCCTGCAAGTTACGAGAAAACACAAAATGCAAAGCAAGAAAAGATATGAAAGCAATAGCTAAATGATTAACTCACAATATGGATGCACATATATAACACAAAGTAAGTGCAATTGCTGCCTAGAATAGTGGCGAAGGATCCTAAGAATAGGCATGTAACTCCACTAACTAAAACTGGTGGCATGTGAACTCCATGTGAAAAATCACACCTAAGCAAGCTTAACTCCAAATATAGGAGTAATCCATGTGAAGTACATGTGTAGGAATATTCTAATAATATCCTACACTAACAATAGTGTTTTGTGTTGCTATATATATATATATGAGGGGTGGTTATAATGAAGAATAATTATACTTTTTTGATGAAATAGTTTCATTTATATTTAACCATATAAAGTTTCTAAAAATACACTATAACACAAAAGAAAGTGGTGGAAAAGTCACACTCTATAGTCTATGCAAGGTGAGGCCTTAAACAACATGTTGAAAGAGAAAAAAATAAAGCAACTAAGCAACAAGAGCTATTGATTAGTAGTAGGAGAGTCAGATTCATCTAGATTATCCTGGCCATTTGGGATAATCTTCTAGCCAATAAGACCATCATTAGCCTGTTCATCTTGCACTTCATTTGGAGGCTAATCAACAACCTTGAGAGGATAAATAGCCAAGGCAAGACAAGAAAAATTGTCATTGTCTAACCATCCAAGGGCACCTCTATCACAAGATTGAAAAGATGTTGAAGGTTGATGAGAATTCTATGACAATTCATGAGCACTGTGATCATGAGATCTGTACTTAGAAGCATAAGAATCATGCCTATGGGCATCATGACTTCTACCACATCAACTTCCTCTAGAAGAGAATTGGTCCCTATTAGGAGAGATCAATGAAACTTTGGCAACCATACAAGGTGCATTACCTTAGTGTTTAAGAAGCACATATAGTTGGGCCTTTTCAAGTCCAACTTTATTAGCTTGCACTTGTATTTGCATTAACACATTAGAACAAATTATTGATTTAGAATAGATAAAGAAATTACTATCTACAATACATCTAAATAGTAGAATAAAATTCCCCTTTTTTCAAATACTATATAGAATTTCCACTTTGAAAGCATGTTATATCTAGGTAAACTTAATAGGAATTATAGACTAGTCTCCCAGTATGATCATGTTCCAATAAAAAGGCTTAGGTCTAAAAGGCCAATTATACTTTTTAAATAGATGAGAAATCACCTTTCTTTCTTTAACTTGTGAGTCTATCTTCGAAGTATACACTATGAAGGCTAGTCTTCTATGGACTGATGGGCATGGAACCCACTAAGAAGTAGTAGGATTGTTAATTGAATCGATAGTTGCAAAATAGAGATTCAACCTTGCAACCTATCAATTTTAATGTTGGTAACCTAATTGATTTTATTATGCACACACAATATGTCTATAATTATTTTTTTATTGATTTTTTACTAATGCCAAAATTACAACATACCAAGGACTAAAGTAGTGAATAAAGGTGCACCGATCAACTAAATTGACGACGCTTAGATCTCCTATCTATTAAAAATAGTAAAAGCACCAAAGGTGCTATCAAATGGCCGATAGGCACAAATACTTATCGGCCTATTACTAAATAGAATACATTTATATTTTTATTTTGAATTGTGTGTGTGAAATTTAGTGTTTGCATTCACTTTGTCTGGTGTGTGTGTTTACACTTTACCATGTTTTATAAATTTGGCACTCACTTTATGAGTGTGTTTATAGTTTGGAATGTTTGAACTTAAGTTGTGTGGTATGTGTGTTTGAACCAACTTTGACATTTGTTGTGTGTGTGTGCATGAGCTTGAAAGAACTTTGACATTTAGTTTTTCTTTATTTATGAGTGAACTTAAGCTATCACGTTTTGTGGAGTGAATAAACTTCAACTATTAGATTTCGTGGAGTGTATGAACAAACGTTGATGTTCATTTTGTGTATAATGCAATTGAAAGATTTGATATTCTTTTTTTGTGGGTGTACAAATGAACCTTGGCTATCATTTTGTGTAGAGTGTACAAATGAACTTTGATGTTCACTTTATGTGGAATGTGCTTGAAAGAACTAATATTCTTTTCTTTGTGTGTGTTCCCAAATGAACTTTGGCTATCATTTTGTCTAATGTATGAATAGAATTTGATTTTTGCTTTATGTGGAATGTGTCTACAAACAAACTTCAATGATGTTTGTTGTGAATCTTTGTGTGTTTGAATGAATTTTGGCTTTCATTGTGTGCATGTTTGAAAGCTAACTTTGGCATTCACTTCATGTGATGTGTGTGTGTGTGTGCGCGCGTGCGCGTGCGTGTGTGCGTGCGTGTGTGTGTGTGTGTGTGTGTGAACGTTAATTTTCTCATTCAATTTGTGTGAAGTATGTAACTATGTATTTGAATGGAATTTGACATTCACTCTTTTTGTGCATGTGTGTGTGTGTCTGAATGAGCTTTGGAACTCACTCTATGTGTGTACAAAAATATCAATGTTCACTTTGTGTCAAGTGTATGTGTGTGTGAATGAACTTTGGCTTTCATTGTGTGTCGGTGGGTAGGTTGAAATTTATCTTTGGTATCCAGTGTGTGTGCACATGTTTATGTGAATGAACTTTGGCATTCACTTTATGTGTGTAGAATGTGTATGAGCTAACATTCACATTCACTTTGTGTGTGGGAGTGAACTAACATTGAAATTCGCTTGGACTTGAGCCATTTATTATTTGTGTATTGGCATCCAATTTGCTTATGTGAAGCATATGTTTGAACTTTAGCACCGCCTTAATCTATTTGAGTTAATTAAGGATTCATCTTTTTTGTGTGTGAAACTTGAGTAAACTACCTTTGTCATTCACTTATTTGAGCTATTTTCTATTTGTGTATTTAGGTAAGTTTGAACTTTTACATTTACTTAGTGTGAATTAAAAATTAGCATGTTGAATTATGTTTAGTTTTATGTGTGTGTGAAGTGTGTGTTTAAACTTTAGCATTCACTTTTTTGTGTGTGAGTGTTTCGACTATCTTTGGAATTTACTTGACACTCATCATGGGTGTGAGGATGAGGAGCAAGAAAATTTTGAAACCTACTTAGGGTAAGATCAAGATTGGTCTTTATGAAGGCAAGGAGGATGATGGCTTGGATCAAGGAGATATGGATGAGTGCGATCTCTCATATGATGGGGATGAAAATGATTTGGTTTCAAACCACCCTAAGAATTTGACTTTGTTGTTGTTGTGTAGTTTTTGAGATGCCTGCTCTTAAGCTGCTACTCTTTGTTGCAATATTTATATTATTTTGTTGCACAGGTTAACTTCATGTTCACTAACATTTTCCTGTATGCAATAGGGTTCCAGAATCCATTCAAAACCTTTAACTCTTTCTAATTAAAAACTTTGTCATTCACTTTGTATAAAGTGTGTTTCAATTTTACCTTTCACTTAGATTTGATTCTTTTATTGTATGTGTGTGTGTGTGTGTGTGTGTGTGTGTGTGTGTGTGAACTTTCACATTCACTATGTAAAGAGTGTACTAACTTTGGCATTCACTACATGCTTTAACTTTGGTATGTTTCATAACTTTAGTGTTTACCTTATATATGTATGAAGTGTGTGATTTTGGAAAAACCATGTGTGAAATTATTGAACTAACTTTGTGTGTAGAGCATATTTTTAACTTTGGCATTCAATTTGTGTGTGTGAACATTCACATTCACTTTGTGTGAAGAGTGTATTAACATTGGCATTCATGTTATGTGCCTATTTGAACTTTATCATTTACTTTGTATCTGTATGAAGTGTGTATTTCAACAAACTATGTGTGAAGAATGTGTTTTAACTTTGGCATTCACTTTGTGTGTGTTCGTACTTTGACATATTTGAACTTGAGTGTTTACTTTGTGTGTGATATAAGTAACTTTGTGCATGAAGCATGTTTGAACTTTGGCACATGTTCACTTTCTATTTGTGAAGTGTGTTTAAAGTGTTGTGTGGTTGAATTTCTTTTATAGTACAGAAATAAAGCAAGGGAAACAAGTAGGGAGGATCCAGTAGTACACACTCCAATTATTATATATTATATATATTTTTAAATAAGAGAACTTAATAGAATTTTAGAACTATTAAAGTTTGATCAAGTGAAAAACAAAGCAAAATTTCTCCTAATAATTTTATCTATTTAATTACGAATGCACTATGTAAAAATGAGTTATGATTCAACAACTTAGCCGTATGAGTCATGGAATTTCCAGCTTAGTGATTAAAAATGTTTCTGAATATAACTCTATAACTGCTTAATCTATCCTCTTTCTTGGAGGTTTTCTCACCCCAAATAAGTTTAACAGTGGAGGCCTCTACATATTCTAAAACTCCCTCTTTAACTGCCTGATTAGTGTTGCCATCTATGATTCAAAATGAGAAAAAACATTATATTTTTCTGCTTTTGGCTTCTACAACTCGCACTTCCTAGAATACTCTTAAGTGATCATAATGAAACAATATCATCTGCAATGACTCAAATACTCTTTTGGCAGCTTCCCCTTGTACCCAAATCTCAACAAGCCTAAAAAATGGCTTTACATATTAAAACAATATCATCTATGATGACCCATGCATCAATTAGAACTGCCTCTTAATAACGCTTTGAATGAAAATTATAGGGCATTAGCATCCAATGGAGAAGGATCCGATAGATTTGATATTACAAACAACATGGTACATCGTACTATGAAATTAATTCTTTTGTGTTGCAAACTATGTTTATATAATGACTGGGATGGATACCATTCAACCGCCTACATGAATGGGTAATACAAAGCGATGCAGTAAATATATATTTTTTAATTTTGGTTTTTTGGTATATTATGACGACTTTTATGGACGAGGAAAAAAGGAAGGACCACCAAAAAATATATTTTTTCTAGACTACTAAATTTTTGATTTGTTTCAAGATGTGTGCACATCTAGAATGGCCTATCGGCCAAAATATATGCAGCTCTACAATTATTAATGCATATCTACAATTAAAATAAAACCAAACTAAATCAAACTAATAGATTTATTTTAATAGAACTAAATGCTAAATTTAAATTTAAATACAAAATTTAATAAAATCTAAATAAAAAATTAAATTTAAGTTGAAATTAAATTAAATTCAAATTAAACTAAATTTAAATTAATATGAAACTAAAATTAAATTAAAATAAACAAACTAACATTTAGTAAACATATTATTGCATACTAACTCAAAAAGATAAAATATCTAAATATTAAACAAATTTAATTTAGATTTTATTAAAAAATAGAAAAACTTAAATTTAAATTCAAAATTTTATAAAATCTAAATACCAAATTAAATTTAAGTTGAAATTAAATTAAGTTGAAATTAAACTAAATTTAAATTAATTTGAAACTAAAATTAAATTAAAATAAACAAACTACCATTTACTTAACACATTATTCCATATTAATCCAAAAGGAGAAATAAAATCATCAATGACATATTTCAATTTTCTTAAATTTATTCATAATTAAATAAATCACTATTCCAATTAAAAAAATTAAATAAATGTGACTAACATCTTACCCCATGTCCCCATATGGCTGCTTAAGTTAATTTTCTGCTTAAATTTAAGTAGTTGGAGTGGCCCCATGCAAATTTATAATTGTGGGAAAAAGATAATATAGAATATTTCCTATTTTTATGGAGTAGCTCCTACTTAAGAATTACAAATAAGCTGTGGAAAAAAAGGGGGGTTGGAAATAAGCAGCCACTGCATAATGAAAAATATGTCATGTGGCTACATATATTTCCTTCCCTTTTTTTTTAATTTTGTTTTAAATTAACATAGTTAAAATAATTTATTTTTTTCTTTTTTATATAATAAAAAACTCCAAATTAAGATAACTGCTAAAAATAAGCAGAAAAATAAAGTTTCATGGGGTCATTGGCTCCACAAATGTCTCCTAAAAAAATTGAGCAGTGACTTGCTAGCCAAAATAAGCTAAGCAGCAGCATGGGGACATGCCCTTAGACTTTAGTATTTAAATTCATAGTTTTAAATTCTATATTTTGAATAAAACAAGTCTAAATGTAATTAAATTTTAAATTAAAATTAAATTAGATTTCTAAAAGCAAGAACATGCTTTATTAAAACTATAGTCAAATTACTAAATTTAGCACTGCACAAGATTTGATTCATAAAAACAAATCTAAATAATAAAATTAAATAAACTTAAAAATCAAATCTTAATTAAAAGATATGAGTGCTTTTCTAAAATGAAGTTCTACAATTTAGGGATTGCCTTGGATTAATTTAGGATGGAAAATCTAAATGATTGGAGGCATGAATATATCTATTACAAAATCATCTTGCCATATTTTTCTTATTAATTATTTCCAAACATTTTTTTTAGCCTGTAGGAGTAAAGAAAAGTTTCTTGAAGATACAAATTCATAAACCATTACATAAACAAATGATTTTACAATTTTCATGCATTTACAATTCTTAGATATAGATTGAGATTTCTATAAAAACTCATAATTTTTTATGTACAATAAGATATTGCAAACAAAGAGAGGAGCAATACTGTAAAAAAGATATATTTTGCAGCAATAATTTTAGGCAAAAGAGGTGAAATTAATTATTAAATTTATTCTCAAATAACATTTTTAATTTATACATCAAATAAATTATTTTTGATAAAAACTCAAATTCAAAAATGATTTGTTTTTTAATTTTATAATATGCAAATTGGATCAAACTTTTAGCCTCAATGAAATTTAATTTATACATCAAATAAATTATTTTTGATAAAAACTCAAATTCAAAAATGATTTGTTTTTTAATTTTATAATATGCAAATTGGATCAAACTTTTAGCCTCAATGAAATGTGGTCTCATAGAATGCTATGGGTACAGGATATGCACAAAATGGTAATCTTAAGGAGACTTAAGCCTTTTCAAGGAAATGCCTCAATGAAATGTAGTCACATGGAATCCTATGATTACAAAACATGCACAAAATGGGTTCATTGAAAAATCCTTAGGAATTTTTAAGTAGATGCAAGTGTAAAGCCAAACTTGGCAACACTTGCTAGCATCCTCCTAGCGTGTGCTCAAATGGGAGCTTTCGAAAGAGGGTATGGAGATATACCAAAAACTAATTGAAAGTAGGTATTACGTTGTTGCAAATGCCTTGATAAACATGTATGCAAAATGTGGGAGTATAGAAGGCACATAAATTTTTTAACAAAAGACATCATGCAAGTATAATCTCATGGAATACACTGATTGCAAGATATACAATGCATGGCTATGCAATGAGGCCTTTAAAGTCTTTGAAATATTGAAGCACTCTCGAATGTCCCAACTATGTAAGCTTTATTTGTGTTTTATTTGGATGTAGCCATGAAGGTATATTGTCTGATGGCTGTAAATTCTTTTACTGCATGAGTGACTAAGGCATCATGCATAATTGATCAAATTGTAGATTTCTGAATAATAATAATAATACATGCATAAGAATGATAATAATAATAATATAGGCATAAGAATGAAATAATTCCAGGTTGACTTACAATCACATATTATGTATGCCATCTCATAAAATCATATTTTGATGAAGATTTATTTGCTAAAGAGTATCCCACTAAAATTCTTCATTGATTTCCTTCCTTCCAAGGAACACCAAACCATAGAAAATGTTATGGAAGTAAGCATATGGAGAAATGTTTCTCAGATTTTTTTGCCCAACTATGTTTATTTAAAAGGCCATAAAACCATTGCCCTTGCACAGTAGAATTATGGCAAATAAATGACCAGGTTACTAAAACTTTTAGTCACGTGACTAAAACTTTTTGCAACACAGCTATAAATGACTAAATAAATGACTAATTTGGTCATCGGTTGAAATGACTAAATAGATGACAATAAATGACCAAATAAATGACTAATTTGGTCATCGGGCAAAAAATACAACTAAAGTGGATAATTAAAAAAAATATTTCGAATTGAGGGAGTGGGTTGTATTATAATATAATATATTATATTACAATAGAATATAATATAATATATTATAATATACTTGCTTGAGTTATATATATGCGCCTGGTAAACTTTTTAACATGACCGGTGACGTTGGTGCGACACACCCTCTAGCTCAACACAACGCTTTTGCCTGGAGCTATGAACCGGTGAGGCCACAACAAGGGGGACCTCATCCCCAAGAAAGAACACTTCAAACCCGTGAGCTTGCTGGCCCAGTGAAGGTGTAACGCCTACGAGCTCGTTGGCCTAGCGAGGGTTTGAACTCTGGTGGCCGCCACTACAACCGAGCGACTTAACCACCGAACCACGCCCTTATCGGCCTATATATTATATAATATTATATTATTAATATTACAATATTATATTTATATTATATATTATATAATACTATAATATTATAATATATTCAATATAATATTATAAATCTTATATTATAAAATAATATAATATTTATAATATAATATAATATTATATTATATTTAATAATATAGGCACCAAATTTAATTTCATTCTCCATTTCATTTTGGTGCTTCTCATTTTGGAGAGCAGATCGTCAGCAGTCTTGGCAGGCATAGCTATTCATAGCTATTCTAAGAGTACTAAGGTTATACTGTGCACTTTGAGCTCCACTAACATGCTCATAGATGGCAAGGCTTCAAGTGATTTGTTGCAGGATTTGGCCAAGAAGAGCTTTGACATGACTGTAAAATTGGAAGCATGGATTCGATTTGGCGATTGGACTACTAGGCATTATACCATGGAGGTTTTCTGCAATATCATGATTGACTTGAATGGCTCTTCTGGCCACTTGTCTCACCCTAGAAGGTGTGATGTTGATATATGATTTTAATCTTAGGGTTTGGGTTGATATGTGATGGGGTTACTGAGATTTCTTTGTTTCTTTTCTTACTCTAACATGGGGTAGGGGTTGGATTTTTTTATTGTACATAGAGAAACTTTGTAAATGCTATTATAAGAAGAATATATGGGGTTTGTAATATTCTTTTTATCTATACCCCTGGAACTTTTTTTTTTCTGGTAATACGACAAGGAGTTACCTTACATATTTGGAAATGAAAATATGGCTAGGGTTTGTAGTATTCATTTTAAATGGAGATATGATTAGAGTTTGTAGTATTCATTTTAAATGGAAATATGATTAGCATTTGTGGTATTCAGTTCAAATGAAAATATGGTTAGGATCTATAAGAGTGAGTTTACCTGTGCCATTGGCCTTTCCTGTGTAATTTGCTAAATAATTATTGCTTTTATTTGGAATTTGGCTTTACACCAGCCAATTGCATTTGCTTTAAAATTTCTAAAGCCTTTTCAACAAATCCATTTTATGCATATCCTGCAATCATTGCAGTCCATGAAACCACATTTCTTTGAGGCATTATGTCAAACAGTTCATGTGCCTTGTCTATGCTTCCACATTTTACATACATGTCTAACATGGCAGTTGCAACTGCATCTAAAAAAATTCCTATATCCTTTATGTTTTGATGGATGTCCATACCCTATTCCAAAGCTCCCATTTTGACACAGGTAGGGAGAATGCTGGCAAAGGTTGTGGAATTTGGCTTTACACCAGCCAATTGCATTTGCTTTAAATTTTCTGAAGCCTTTTCAACAAATCCATTTTGTGCATATCCTTCAATCATTGCAGTCCATGAGACCACATTTCTTTGAGGCATTCTATCAAACAGTTCACGTGCCTTGTCTATGCTTCCACATTTTGCATACATGTCTAGTAGGATAGTTGTAACTACAACATCTGACAAAATTCCTCTATCCTTTATGTTTTGTTGGATGTCCATGCCCTATTCCAAAGCTCCCATTTTGACACAGGCAGGGAGGATGCTGGCCAAGGTTGTGGAATTTGTCTTTACACCAGCCAATTGCATTTGCTTTAAAATTTCTAAAGCCTTTTCAATAAATCCATTTTGTACATATCCTACAATCATTGCATTCCAAGAGATGACATCTCTTTGAGCCATTCCATCAAACAGTTCACGTGCCTTATCTATACTTCCACATTTTGCATACATGTCTACTAGAGCATTTCCAACTATAAGGTATTCTTATTACTCAGCATGCTGGTTTTGGTCCATGTTTAGTCCCACACAAGCATGTTCTGCAGGAGGAGGTGAGACTTGTGCAGAGACTGGAATAAATGTTTTGTTGCAGAAGGTATGTGTTTCCTCCTATGTCAGTTGTACCTGAAACAACTACTCATTTAATTCCTTGGGCCTATATTGTCTAAAACACTTCCTAGAATTTTTATTTCATGCATATGTTTGGATGAACAATGAATGTTTTGATATTAAAGTTTTATTCTACCTTTCCATGCCCTTTATTGATTGTCTCTCATTCTTTATCTCATCATTTTTGCAGGTTCTTAAGCTAGCTGCAATTAGAATCAAAGGCTTGTCTAAGAGACTTAATCAACCTATTCATTTTATGGAACAAGTTTATTGGCTTGTAAAATATGTTCTATGCCACGAGACAAGTTTGTTTTTCAATAGACACATTGACCACATCATCCTTTGTAGCTGCTATGGAGTTTCAAAAGTCATTGTCTTACATAGGTTTCTTCTGGAAACAAACTAGAAAAACGTGATTCCATTAATATAACTAGAAGAAATAAATATCTTGCTAAGAGCTTCTGGATATGCCTATGTATTATTTCTGATTACCGATGTTTTAGGGCTTCCTTTTGGATTTGTCGTTTGAGTAAAAAGATTACAAGTTAATCCTTGACAAAGAGATTAGGTTTACCAATGCTTGTAATGTGTGTTAACTCTAATCATTATTAAAAAAGTATTGATTAATGTGTTTCACAAAGCTTAATATTTTCAAAATGTTTAGTTAATGTATTAATGTAGAGCTATGATCAGTTTGATATAGAGTTCATAGATCAAGTCATACTGTTAGATCTATATCAATGGCAATTATTGCTCTACAAACTGTCAGTGAAACCAAAACTTTTGAATAGTGTAAAAGGAAAGTGGTGCCATGAGATGTGGTAACTTGTCTAGTCTCAGAATCTCCCAATATTGGAATAAAATAGTGTGTGCAATTCCCTTGTAAATATTTTTCATGCATGTGTGGTATTATTGCAATTATCAATCTTGTGGTATTTCAAATTTACTTTTTTGCTATTCTTTATTAAAGATTGGGCTATTAATTTTAGAGGGTGTCCAAGAAAGGACATATTTTGACATCTCATGGATTCTTGGTGTTCTGATAACTGCAGAGTTTATTTTATAAGAAAACTACTTCAAAGATTGTTGTAAACTATTCTTCAGTGAATTATTGTAACACAATGATGTCTCTTATAATCAAGTTAGGATTAACACCCTTATTTTTTGTGGGGTAGTTTAGACACAAATGATGATGTTGATTTTAGGCTGCAGAGAAGACAGCGTGTCGAGCCTCTAGCCACTAACCAAACCGAGGAAGAGCCTTATGAGGTAAATTTCCATAATCATTTAATTCCTCTCATTGTCATCTCAATTATCACATCTAGTAGTTGTCTATTTTGTTCATCTCAGAATAAATATTTTGAGACTCTATCTATATGAACTAAAAATTTGCTCACAACTTGTGATGCTTGGATGCTTGCACAATCTGAATGAATACATTTCCATACTTCTCCATATTTCACCTTCTTCTACTCATGCTTTTCCAAGATTGAAATTGTGGCATAAATATTCACTAGTGTAGGCAAGCTATACTTCATTATTTTATCATGTTTTTTTTGCCTTCTTTTGGTTTAATAGATGGAAAGATTAATTAGGTCACAAAAATACATTTTCTGTGTTTAAATGCCCTAGCTTTAAAATTTTTATACTGTGGACTCAAGTTTCTGTTGTGATATGTTCATTAAATTATTCCATTGATTTTAAGCATATTGTCAATAGTAAATACTACTCATTTGTCTTTTAATCTCCTAACTTGATTATTATACAGTAATAACTTTCTAGAAACTCCATTTTACATTCATGAATTTAGTGTATCTTGAACTAATAACAGAGGAGTGTGCATCATATAGACTTTTGGTTTGACTTGTTTTCTGTGAACTTTTAATCCACATGCTTCTAAATTGTTCATATTTCTCTACAATGCATAGGTGGAGGGTGGTGTATCCCATCTTCCTATTTTGTATCCCATTTATTTTTGTGTACCCTTCATTAAGTAAATGTCTTGCATCTAGAAAATACCTTGCTGCCTTCATCTCCCAAGCCAATTGCTCCAACTTTGCATAGATATGTTGTATCTGTGGATGTGATTTGTCTCCTACAGAAAAAGCATGTACCGTTTTATGGCCTTCAATCCAACTACATCCAGGGATCTTTTTAATTCCTCTATCTTTCATCAATCTCCTTACCATTTGAACCTCACCCCAGCTGCCCACTTCTGCATATATGTTTGAGAGAAGAACATAAGTCGCAGCATTTTTAGGATCCAAATCAAAAAGCAACATTGTTGTAAATACTCCTAAGCCTATATTCATATGTGATTTACAGGTACCAAGAAAACACATCCACACAACCACCATAGGTCTAACTGGCACCTTAATGATAAAGTTTAGGCTATCCTCAAGATAGCCAACATGGGCAAGAAGGTTAACCATGCACACATAATGATCGACTGTAGGAGTAATGCAATAAGGGTTACTCATGTGATTGAAGTATGTACAACCCTCATCCACTAAACTTGAATAGCTGCATGCACATAGAACACACACAAAGCTTACAATGTTAGGATATGCTCCAGAGTGCTTCATTAATTCAAAGATTTTGAGAGCATCCTTGCAAAATCCATTTTGTGCATATCCTGCAATCATGGCATTCCATGAGACCACATTTCTTTGAGGCATTTTGTCAAATAGGTCACGTGCCTTGTCTATACTTCCACATTTTGCATACATGTCCATCAGAGCATTTCCAACTATAATTTCTGACATAAATCCCCCTTCTATTATGCTTTGATGGATGTCCGTACCCTGTTCCAAAGCTCCCATTTTGGCACAGGTAGGGAGGATGCTAGCAAAGGTTGTGGAATTTGGATTTAGACCTGCCAATTGCATTTGCTTGAAAGTTTATAAAGCCTTTTCAAAAAATCCATTTTGTCCATATCCTGCAATCATGGCATTCCACGAGACCACATTTCTTTTAGGCATTTTTTCAAACAGTTCATGTGCCTTCTCTTTGCTTCCACATTTTGCATACATGTCTACCAGGACAGTTGCAACTACAACATCTGACAGAATTCCTTTATCCTTTATGCTTTGATGGATGTCCATACCCTGTTCCAAAGCTCCCATTTTTATAACAACGTGAATATGGTATATAAAAATTTAAGGCACCACCAGTTATAAAAGCTACTACCAGTTTTGGTTCATGATTATTCTCTGGTATATACAAATCCAACTTGCAAGAGTTTAAGTCATAGTCTGAGCCAATGAGTTGAGGACCTGTGCAGAGCATAAAATTTTATCCAATTGGACAAGAAAATGGGTACACACTACTCTAGTCTACTTATCAGAGAATGGCATAATAGGGCAGCCAATACCTATTCTTGGGTTCTTCTCCATAAACAATGCTTTGATGGACACATTTTGAGAAGTAATAGTAATATCCAACTATGAAGTCAAACACGCAATCAGAAACTAAATGCCTTACCATTCAATATACAAATTTGAGATTGCAGAACATTGTTGTAGACTGGAAATGCTACAAATTTATATATATGAGAATCAAACATTTAAGTATAAAGTAACTCTTCCAAGTCCCTTTCTCCAAGAACCATACATAAAACCAAATGCTTTACATGAAATCTGCCTCCTTATACTACGATACTACAAAATTTTAAATCTATAGAAATATTAGGAGGTTGCTTACCTTGAAGAAAACCAGGTAGAAGGAATTCAATCCAACTACATCTAGGGATCTTTTTAATCCTCTATCTTTCATCAATCTCCTTACCATTTGAACCTCACCCCAGCTGCCCACTTCTGCATATATGTTTGAGAGAAGAACATAAGTCGTAGCATTTTTAGGATCCAAATAAAAAAGTAGCATTAATGTAAATACTCCTAAGCCTATATTCATATGTGATTTACAGGCACCAAGAAAACACATCCACACAACCACCATAGGTTTAACTAGCATCTTAATGATAAAGTTTAGGTTGTCCTCAAGATAGCCAACATAGGCAAGAAGATCAACCATGCACACATAATGATCGACTGTGGGAGTAATGCAATAAGGGTTACTCATGTGATTGAAGTATGTACAGCCCTCATCCACAACATTTGATAGAATTCCTTTATCCTTTATGCTTTGATGGATGTCCATACCCTGTTCCAAAGCTCCCATTTTTGCATAGGCGGGGAGGATGCTGGCAAAGGTTGTGGAATTTGGCTTTACACCTGCCAATTGCATTTGCTTGAAAGTTTCTAAAGCCTTTTCAAAAAATCCATTTTGTGCATATCTCACAATTATTGCATTCCATGAGATGACATCTCTTTGAGGCATTTTGCCAAACAGTTCACATGCCTTATCAATGCTTCCACATTTTGCATACATGTCTACAAGGGAAATGCTCTGGTAGACAGGCTTCCCGCATCACCGCGGGAGCTGTCAAGAGTGAGTGCGGGAGTGATGCGGGAAGCCTGTCTACCAGAGCATTTCCAACTATAATTTCTGACAAAAATCCCCCTTCCATTATGCTTTGATGGATGTCCATATCCTGTTCCAAAGCTCCCATTTTGGCATAGGCAGGGATGATGTTGTCAAAGGTTGTGGAATTTGGCTTTAGCCCTGCCAATTGCATTTGCTTGAAAGTTTCTAAAGCCTTTTCAAAAAATCCATTTTATCCATATCCTACAATCATGGCATTCCACAAGACCACATTTCTTTTAGGCATTTTTTCAAACAATTCACATGCCTTCTCTGTGCTTCCACATTTTGCATACATGTCTACTAGGGCAGTTGCAACTACAACATCTGACATAATTCCTTTATCCTTTATGCTTTGATGGATGCCCATACCCTGTTCCAAAGCTCCCATTTTTGTACAGGCGGGGAGGATGCTGGCAAAGGTTGTGGAATTTGGCTTTACACCTGCCAATTGCATTTGCTTGAAAGTTTCTAAAGCCTTTTCAAAAAATCCATTTTGTGCATATCCCGCAATCATTGCATTCCATGAGATGACATCTCTTTGAGGCATTTTGCCAAACAATTCACATGCCTTGTCAATGCTTCCACATTTTGCATACATGTCTACAAGGGAAATGCTCTGGTAGACAGGCTTCCCGCATCACCGTGGGAGCTATCAAGAGTGAGTGCAGGAGTGCACTCCCACACTCACTCTTGACAGCTATCGCGGTGATGCAGGAAGCCTGTCTACCAGAGCATTTTCAACTATAATTTCTCACAAAAATCCCCCTTCCATTATGCTTTGATGGATGTCCATAACTTGTTCTAAAGCTCCCATTTTGGCAGTCCATGGGATTCCAATGGTACAAATTTATACACACACAAATATATTATACATCAAAAGGCATAGAACATAATGTAAAAACTTAAAAGCTTTTGTTGTTTTTTATAGATTATTTTTAAATGTTATTTGTAGTTTTTGTGATATATATAGGGGAAAAAACCCACTAGGTGAGATAGTTCCAATGGCTGAGATAGTATATGTGTATTTAAGACCCAATATTTTTTTAGTTTGGTACTAATATATGTGCATTTAAGGCCAAATATTTTTAAAGTTTAGTACTAGTAGTTGTGACTTTAAGGTTGTTAGTGTTACTATAAGTACTAATAATTGAATGAAATGTGCCCTTCAAATTTAAAAAGCAACCAATCATGTGATGCCACATTAGCCCACCAACAAAACATGATTTAATGCACACCTATTGGTCCACCCTTTTTTTGGGGAACTATTTGACACCTCAACAAAAAGCATGCTGATGTGGCATCATATTTGATGATGTGTCCCTCAAACCTTAGTTATACGTAGGGGCATTGCCAAGTAAGCTACTGTAAAAATTTTGGAGTGATTCAAAACTGCCACGTATGATTTTGAGAGGCGTGAAGTTAGGGTGCACCACTACTGGGTCCTCTCCCCTAGAGAACAAAATCATCACTTTTAAATCAAAATGTTACATTTTTTTTTGGCAATTTTTGAATTTTTTTATAACTCTAAACTAGATTCAGATCTGGATAGCATGATACAGTATCTAGATGTATCAGATATGACACAGATATGGGCTTGAATTTTGATAGTAGTTCTCTTATACAGTAGAAAAATAGAAATAAACGACTAAAAAAACTTGAATTTTGCAAGTAGTTCTTTGATAGAATATATACAGAAGCACTGAACTCTCATTATTCCAAGTACGAGAAAGCACTATTCATTTCTTCTAACAATTCAGATATATGCATTGATTAGTGAATCCCTTATTCCAAATTTGAACACTAAAATGATTGTTGTCCCCATTAGGTGGGGAATGTGAACATATTACATGGATTCAAAAATTTTCTTTCCTTGTTGAAACTATTTTGCTTACAGTTTTTGTATTGTATTAAGTTACTGAGACTTGGATTGCCAATTTCAAGACATTATTGTGCCTTTTTTTCAAGAAAGAGTCTTGGAAATTCCTTAAGGTTTATAAGATTTATAATATAATATTATAATATATTTAATAATCCCTAACCTATTTTAACCATATGGGCACCAAAATTATAGTTTGTTGTTTAATCTGTTCTCCAATTCATGCATTATGCATTCTTAACTTGTTTCTTCTTTTGTGTGTATGAGATGGATTAGTTATTGTTGGTATGTAAAGTTAATTTATCTTATTCTAGCATTGGTAAAGTAGTCGACAAAAGTCAATTGATCTTGAATGCAAATGCATAGTAAAATTTTGTAACAACGAATTTCTTCTAAGAATAAAATTATTGAGAGATCTTTGCCAACGGTTTTTCCTAGTACAAATTAGATTTTCCACATAAATATGTGTTGTCTATTTTGTACAGCTTACTACTATTTCATATTTTATTTATATTGTCTATTTTGACTTACTCTGTCTAAATAGATCTAAGAATATCCATTGAGTCAAGAAGGTAAATATTCTTTCAAAGAACATGTTAAAGTAAGTTACTTATTTGCTTTTTGTTACAAAGGGGCAATTTACTTATTGCATTGTTGCGTTCTGTTTGTGCAGACCAAGGCAGGAGATGCAGCAAAGAAGAAGTAATGCAACAATTAGCAATATTAAGTGAGTTTTGATACATTTATTTAGATTTTGAGATGTAAAAGCCCATGATGAAATATTTAGGCTTCATTTTGCAAGTAGTTCTTCAATGTTTTAGAGTTGTAAAAGCAAAAAATAGAGCATTGTAACTTAGTTTTCTTAGTCACAGCATTGATAAACACACTTTGTAACACATTTTTCAAAGCAAAGACATATTTAAGTCTTGTATTTGCTGTAAAAACACCTTTTCTCAATAAAATTTCAGTATTTTGCCTTCTTAATAGCTGTTTCATTGTGTGCAAATGAATGATTGATTTTTTTTTTGTGTTTTATGTTTAAACCTCAAAAACAATTAAATAAACTACTAATTGACTAAATATACTACCAACTGACATAAATTGATGACTAAATATACTACCAAACTAGTAAAAGCACCAAAGGTGCTATCAAATGGCCGATAGGCACAAATATTTATAGGCATATCACTAAATAGTATACATTTATATTCAAATATTTATAGGCATATCACTAAATAGTATACATTTATATTTTTATTTTGAATTGTGTGTGTGAAATTATATTTTTGCATTCACTTTGTGTTGTGTGTGTGTTTGCACTTTACCATGTTTTATAAATTTGACACTCAGTTTATGAGTGTGTTTATAGTTTGGAATGTTTGAACTTAAGTGTTTATGCATTCTTGTACTAAATTTGTGTGAATGAATTATGTTTGAACATTGGTATATTCACTTTTTGTTTATGTAAATTGTGTGTACATGTGGGAAATTTAATTTAGGCATTCACTTTGTGGTGTGTGTGTGTGGAGGGGGGGAGTTAATTTAGGCATTCACTTTGTGTGGTATGTGTGTTTGAACCAACTTTGGCATTTGTTGTGTGTATGTGAGAGCTTGAAAGAACTTTGACATTTAGGTTTTCTTTGTTTATGAATGAACTTAAGCTATCACATTTTGTGGAGTGAATGAACTTCAACTATCAGATTTTGTGGAGTGTATGAGCAAAATTTGATGTTCATTTTGTGTAGAATAAAATTGAAATATTTGACATTCTTTTTTTTGTGTGTGTACAAATGAACCTTGGCTATCATTTTGTGTAGAGTGTATGAATTAACTTTGATGTTCACTTTATGTGAAATGTGCTTGAAAGAACTAACATTATTTTTTTTGTGTGTGTGCACAAATGAACTTTGGCTATCATTTTGTGTGATGTATGAATATACTTTGATTTTCACTTTGTGTGGAATGTGTCTACAGACAAACTTCAATGATGTTCATTGTGAGTCTTTGTGTACATTTGAATGAATTTTATCTTTCATTGTGTGTGTGTGCATGTGAATAAAATTCAACATTCATTGTGTGCATGTTTAAAAGATAACTTTGGCATTCACTTCATGTGAAGTGTGTGTGTGTTTGTTTGAAAGTTAATTTTGTCATTCAGTTAGTGTGAAGCATCTGCCTATGTATTTGAATGAAATTTGGCATTCACTCTCTGTGTGTGTGTGTGTGTGTGTCTTAATGAGCTTTGGCACTCACTCTATGTGTGTACAAAAATATTGATGTTCACTTTGTGTCAAGTGTATGTGTGTGTGAATGAACTTTAGCTTTCATTGTGTGTGGGTGGGTAGGTTGAAAGTTATCTTTGGTATTCAGTGTGTGTGCACATGTTTATGTGAATGAACTTTGGCATTCACTTTATGTGTGTAGAATGTGTATGAACTAATTTTCACATTCACTTTGTGTGTGGGGTGAACTAACTTTGACATTCACTTGGACTTGAGCCATTTATTGTTTCTGTATTGGCATCTAATTTACTTATGTGAAGCATATGTTTGAACTTTGGCATCGCCTTAATTTGTTTGAGTTAATTATAGATTCATTTTTTTGTGTGTGAAACATAAGTGAACTACCTTTGTCATTCACTTATTTGATCTATTTTATATTTGTGTGTTTAGGCAAGTTTTAACTTTTGCATTTACTTAGTGTGAATTGAAAATTAGCATGTTGAATTATGTTTACTTTTATGTGTGTGAAGTGTGTGTTTAAGCTTTAGCATTCACCTTTTTGTGTGTGAGTGTTTCAACTATCTTTGGAATTTACTTGACATTCATCATGGGTGTGAGGATGATGAGCAAGAAAATTTTGAAACCTACTTAGGGTAAGAGCGAGATTGGTCTAGATGAAGGCGAGGAGGATGATGGCTTGGATGAAGGAGATATGGATGAGTGTGATCTCTCGTATCATGGGGATGGAAATGATTTGGTTTCAAACCACCCTAAGCATTTGTCTTTGTTGTTGTTGTGTACTTTTTGAGATGCCTACTTTTAAGCTACTACTCTTTGTTGCAATGTTGATATTATTTTGTCGTGGGTGAACTTCGTGTTCAGTGATATTTTGTTGTATGCAATAGGGTTCTAGGATCCATTCAAAACCTTTTACCCCTTTTAATTAAAAACTTTGTCATTCACTTTGCATAAAGTGTGTTTCAATTTTACCTTTCACTTAGATTTGATTCTTTTATTGTATGTGTGTGAAATTTCACATTCACTATGTAAAGAGTGTACTAACTTTGACATTCATTGCATGCTTGAACTTTGGTACGTTGAACTTTAGTGTTTACCTTATATATGTATGAAGTGTGATTTTGAAAAAACTATGTGTGAAATTATTGAACTAACTTTATGTGTAGAGTGTATTTTTTGGTTTCAAACCACCCTAAGCATTTCTCTTTGTTGTTGTTGTGTAGTTTTTGAGATGCCTTCTCTTAAGCTGCTACTCTTTGTTGCAATGTTGATATTATTTTGTCATGGGTTAACTTCGCATTCAATGATATTTTGTTGTATGCAATAGGGTTCCAAGATCCATTCAAAACCTTATACCCCTTTTAATTATTATTTTTTCATTCACTTTGTATAAAGTGTGTTTCAATTTTACCTTTCACTTAGATTTGATTCTTTTATTGTATGGGTGTGTGTGTGTGTGTGTGTGTGAACTCACATTCACTATGTAAAGAGTGCACTAACTTTGACATTCACATGCTTGAACTTTGGTATGTTGAACTTTAGTGTTTACCTTATATATGTATGAAGTGTGTGATTTTGAAAAAACTATGTGCACATGAAATTATTGAACTAACTTTGTGTGTAGAGTGTGTTTTTAACTTTGGCATTCAATTTGTGTGTGTGAAGTTTCACATTCACTTTCAATGTGAACTATAGGCACATTTGCATTCACATTATGTGCCTATTTGAACTTTATCATTTACTTTGCATATGCATGAAGTGTGTATTTGAACAAACTATGTGTGAAGTGATTGAACTTTGTGTGAAGAGTGTGTTTTAACTTTGGCATTCACTATGTGTGTTTGTACTTTGGCATATTTGAAATTGAGTGTTTACTTTGTGTGTGATAGAACTAACTTTGTGCATGAAGCATGTTTGAACTTTAACATGTCTTCACTTTCTATTTGTGAAGTGTGTTTAAAATGTTGTGTGGTTGAATTTATTTTGTAGTACAGAAATAGAGCAAGGGAAACAAGTAGGGTGGATCCAGCAGTACACACTCCAATTATTATTTCTTGAACATGTGCTTCAAGGACCTTCTCATTTATCTCCTTGCCATTGATTTTAGGTACCTCATCATATGAGCCAAGAACAAAAGGAAAAATCAAATGAACATTGCCTGGATGAAATGAGGAATCTGGGAAATTTCTCAAGTTTAAGGGAACATAACCTGACAAGTCATTATAAGATAGATTCAATGCTCTTAGATTAGCAAAAGGTTTTATTGGTATATTCCCTGTTAACTTGTTGCAACAAAGATTAAGACTCGTCAAAGCATAAAGATTGTTGACTTGAATTGGTATCCTACAGAAGGAGGAAATAGAAAAGTATAGTGCTCTAGATCTAGCCATTGATCAAAATAATTAAAAAGAGTGCTTTGTGCTTGTCTTTTAATTAAATCCTTGAGCTTAGTAGTTTGGAAAAGATGTGGGTGTTTGTTTTTCTCTTTTGTGAGTTTCAACATCTTTTCTAGGTCTTTTCACAAGTTCGTGTAAGGCCTTTGTTGACAGGTGTAATCATATTAGTAAGGAGATTTATACAATCAAGATCGACAAAGTATTCCACTTTCTTGTCACTGCCACCTATAATACCACTAACAATAGAACAAGTTGCTTCTTCCTTTATACAATCTATTGCCTCTACAAGGAGCCCCACAAGTGCAAAAATTACCACTGTCTTTATTGTAAGCTCAATGTCATCTTGGGTGAGTGTTGTGATATTGGAAATGAACCTATAAATCTCCATATGAAGCTGCCTCATTATGTTCAAATCTCTCTTGTCACCACTTGAAATGATTTCCACAATACATAATAGTACTCTATCATTCACAATCTCTTTATAATTCCCATACTCTACAATGTTGGCCATAGTTTCAATGACAAAAGGTAGTATATGAGTCCCTGAGATTCATGAAAGAGAAGCTAAATGAGGCATGGACAAATATTATTTCTAATGATAAATTCAAGACTGTCACCTTCTTCAGAAAAATATAAAATCATCTCACAACTAAGCTTTAGCACTTGAAGGTCTTCCTCTGTTTCAAGAAGGGGCTTCACAATTGTAAAAGCAATAACTATGTGATTAGGTTTGCAATGAACAATGTATATGATTGCTTTTAGGGCAAGCTAAAAGAGCTTAAAAGGACTTTTAGGATGATAGAAGAAAGGCAACAAATAAAAAATAATATCATGAGGGATGGCTTCAAAGTCGTGGGAGCAAAAAGCGTGGTCTACAAGAATGGCTAAGGCCTGAAGTGCCTGTTCTTGCACTTCTTCACTGGGAGAAGTCAAAAGGTTTCTTGAAAAAGGAACTTGCTCCACACTGTCTTTCATCCTTAGCTCTACCATTTTAGTAGAGACACCTTGACCCTCACAACATAATGTAAATGGGTTAGAAATATCCATTAAAATAGATATATTTAATCAATTTGTAATGCACAGTATATTTGTAAAATAAGTTAAAGTCCTAATTCAAAATAACTCTATAATGAAATTAATTAACACTAAAATAAAAATGATTAACATATATTTAATGACTACATATGTATTCTATGGTCCATTAAATTAAGGTTCACTACTATTAACCCAATAATATAAAACTAACATTAGATTAGAATATTAAAACAAATCCCAACCAATTATTACAAAAACTTAAAAAAAAATTCATATTTGGATACAATTTTATAATGTTCCTTTTTTTTCTAATTGTTTCAATTTATTTAGAATAATCTTTTTTAATAATTGGGTATGGTATGTTTTAGGGAGGAATAAACTCTTTTAACAGTTCTCTATTTTTAAGGAAGAATAATTTTTTTAAGAATAAACTCTTTAACAATTCCCTATTTTTTTAAGGAAAGAGTAATTTTTTTAATAATTCCTCACTCAACTAATAGTACTCTTTTAACCTATAAAAGGTTAAAGGGAAAAGTAAATAAACTTTAATGAGATGAATATTTAATTCTATTCACTAAAATAATTAGTGTATAAAAGATTATAACTATTGTTTACTTTTAGATATTTTTTTCTTAGACATATTTTTCATTTAACTTTTTACTTTGTTCAATCTTTTAATCTATTTCTATTCTAAGTTAAATTAAAATCAATTTAATTGGTATAAATAGGTATATCTATCTAAACTCCTTAAGACAAATTAAAACTCCATACATCTATTAAAAATAACCATTAGAACAAATTTAAAAAGTAATTATTTAAAGGACTAATTGCTAAGGTCTTGTAAATAAATAATACACCAATTTAATTAAGACTAACTAATAATGAAATATTTAAAATTATTTTAACTTTTAATAAGTGGTATCTAAATATTTATATTTATAAATTTTAAATAAAATAAAATAAACTATCGTATGCAAGAATTGAATAAATCAAATTTAACCCAAATTAATAATTTTATTGTTTTATTCTCAATAACCTCCTTGCCTTATTTTAAATGAAAGAAACTTGATACATTTTAAAACCTATCAATAAAATCTTATATAAATCTTTAATTTAATCTTATTTAATTTTAAGGATAATCATAACCTATATATAATAAAAAAAAACACTTCATAAATTTTAAAAAACATGATCATATTTTTAAATAAATAATAAAGCAATCTATATAAATCTTTAATTTAATCTTATTTAATTTTAAGGATAATCATAACTATATATAATAAAAAAACACTTCATAAATTTAAAAATACATGATCATATTTTTAAACAAATAATTCTAACTCAAGTTATCTACAAATAATAAATAAAGTAATAATTATCTTTTTCTATTTTGAAAAATTGTAATTATTTAAAACTTAAAATACATTTCATTCACAAGAAATTATTCATTTAGCTTTTTTTATTTTACTTTATTTTATTGAATGATAAGTCTTAGAGGAGACTCTTTGGAAGAAGCTCCATGAATACCATAGTGCACCTTCATGCCTCGAGGTAATTTCTCTTGTTTACATTTCTATTTGGTTTGCAATTTTAATTATTTATTTTTTAGAATTTCTAACTAATTTATTTTCTCCAAGTTTAGATTTGATTATAATGTGAATTGCATGTTGTAGGAGGGAGGTTCAAAAACCCCTCTGTGAAAAAATCATAGGCATGCACATGCATCCATCCAAGAGAAAGGAAGAGAAAAATCTCTTAAGTTTTATTTTATTGTCTGGTAAAATAAATACAAAGAATAAGATACCTTGAGAAAAATCTCTTAAGTTTTATTTTATTGTCTGGTAAAATAAATACAAAGAATAAGATACCTTGCTATAGTGGCTTTGGTAGATATGGCTACTCTGATGAAGAATAAGATATATCCTTTAAGATCTAGCTTTCTATTTCTGAATAATTTTTAACATTGCTATAATTTTGGTGTGAATGATGATTATCTGATTCTATCTTCAAATAATTAAAAAAAATAAAATAATAAAAGCTTAAAATTCTCTAGACAAATTCCCTGCCCAAAAAAATGTGAGATAATTTTAGGCCATAATTTTGTCTAAAGCAATCTCAGTCATAATTAACTTTCTAAATTAGCTCTCTCAAGAAAACTAAAGCTTTAATTTATCAACATAATTTTTTCCATTGATATTATTAAAGAATTTTATGTGAGATCATAGGGAGCTCACATGTTCTGATTAATTGTAAAGCCATATTTACTGGTGCCATTAATAAAAAGAAAACCAATATTGATTAAAATATACCTTTGAAAAAAAAAGATTTCCTTTTGTTTTCTGTTCGCACTCGCTCACTTCAAATCTTTCAATTTGAGATGCTCCCCTGAGTTATTTGCCTCCGCTGTGTGAGTTATTTGAGATGCTCCTCTGAGTTAGATACAGTTCGTCCCCATAAATCACTTTTAGTGCAGTCCACCTATCTTTTTAATTCATTTATTTGTTGTAACGCAATTCAAGACTATTTTAATTTTTTTTCTTTATGATGCCATGAAGAAATTTATTTGTATTATTATTTTATATAAAGGCAATGGGAAAATAAAAGTTGTTGCAGAGTGAAACATTCTAGAGATATAGAATGTAACTGCTGCATCTTTTTTTCCAGGCACAAAGATATATTCAGGCATTAAAGTGGAAGAAAGATGCCTTATAGCCAATTCATTTAATTTTTTTTTATTTTTTCTAATATGGGAGTCTTATTTTTTTTTCTTATGGGAGTCTTATTTTTTTTCTTATTTAGTTTTTTGGTATTTTTTATTTGTGGTTTTTTTTAATGATGCAAAATGATGTCACACTTCTAATTAAAGTGTATTGGTACTTTAATTAAAAAAAATGTAATGCCGATTGAAACAAACATTGTTGTAGTAGTTTAAACCATTTTTTTAAAAAATATTTCTTAACAACTAAAAAATTTTTTTGAAGATGAATTTTATTAAATTTTTGGACGACCAAAAAATAAGACTACCAAATTTTTGGCAGTTACAAGATGTGTGCACATATAGAATGGCCTATCGGCCAAATTACCAAATAAACTACCAATTTGATGACTAAATATACTACCAAATTGATGACTAAATTAATGACTAAAATTTGTTTATCATAAATTTGGTCACGAGATAAATGACTGACAATAAACTACCAGTGGTCAGGGGACTAAATATACTACCAAATTATCAAATATACTACCAAATTGATGACTAAACATACTACCAAATTAATGACTAAATATACTACCAAATTAATGACTAAAATTTTTTGTCATAAATTTGGTCACGAGATAAATGACTGGCAATAAACTACCAATGGTCACGTGACCAAACTACTACTACTGATCACATGACTATTTTTTGGTAATTTTTTTAGTCCTTTTTTTTTCTATTCTTCTACTAATTTGCTTTTATCTGGCACAGGAGCTGCTACAGAATGTTTATGTTATTTGAAGAAGACATGATTACTCACCTAACCCCTGTATTCTAACAGAGCAAGGAGACATAATAACCAAAAAAAAATTTCATACACAGATGAAAAGCCAATAAAATTTACCAAAACCTAAGAAACAAAGCCAAAGTTGAAAGATGTGATGTTGAAATGGGAACGAAGGGTTATATATATATAATTTTGAAAAAGCAAATAGAAAATGTAACGGCAAAAGAAATAAATGAAACACCATGAATTCTAAAATAACCGCCAAAAGAAATTTTTTTTTTGGGTGTGTTTGCAAAATTAGTCATGATAATTAAAACCACAAAGATTCTGAGCCTATTTTTAAGGAAGGACTACCAAAAAAATTAATTTTTTTATTAGGGAAGGACTACCAAAAAAATTATTTTTTATTAGGACTACCAATTTTTTCTCATAGTTACAAGATGTGTACACATATAAAATGACTTATTGACCAAAAGATGACGCTGAAGTTTAACAAACTAGTGTAATAACTGCTGCGAATGAAATAAACAATCTTTCTTTGCCAAGAATAGACTGCAATCTCCTTGCATTGCCACAGGACGTAACTTTCGATCAATAAATAATTAGAGAGTTCAAGAACAGAGTTAAATGGAGAAATAAATAATATCTCATATTCCAACTAATACGTTGATGATTGCAAAATTATAACTCCCATTATCATATTAAATGCAAATGCAAATGAAAACAATGAAAACGATCAACACTCGTTGCTTCCATTTACGATTAAAAAATATAATACATAAAACGGTGCGTTTTCTCTATTAACAAATAAATATTTTGCAGTCTATCCCACATGACTAGGCAGCAGGCGGAAGAGATGTCAAAGAAGGAGGCATCCTGGGCAAGGCAGATAACAAGGAATTCTCTGTCACTTGTTGGAGACCAGACATGGTCTGAGCATCCGGCATTACGTCTGTCCATTTGAAGTCCAATGACGGATCGTTGTAAATCTCCCACCACTTGTTTACCAGCATCTTTATATCTTCCCTCTCCATGTTCTCCTCTTTCCCTGTGTATCTCCATGGCTTCGATCCCTGCATCGCCACAGCCAACACACTCTATTTAAATATCATTTATTTTAATGGCGAAACCATCAATAGTATTTATGCTGAGAGGCCTTCTACAATCACAGAGAGGCCTTCTACAATCACAGCAGGGTGGAGTTGAAGAGTTGAAAGATTCCAAGGTATCGTCTAATTTTATAAGATTTCAATTAAAAAACTATAAATATAATTAAGAGGCATTCTACAATCACAGTGGAGTTGAAGAGTTGAAAGATTCCATGTAATTTTATAAGATTTCAATCTTAAAAACTAAAAATATAATTACGCGGATAGGCCTTACACAATCACTTACACAATTCACTAGCAGAAGATAGGGTGGAATTAGAATAGCTGAAAGACTCAATAAGATTCCAATCTAAAAACAAAAAACAAAATTTATATGCATGAGATTTTTTTTATAGGGCTTAAATTTGGAGAAGAACTTAAACATGGTGAAATGCTTACAGCTGCGCAATAGTGGACGACTTTTACTTTATCCAGCTCCACATTTTCTGGATGGCGCCACAACATAGCCAAGACTAAGTTGTAAATCAGGGGAATGGGCTTGTACATTTTCTGGAAAAACATGTTCAAGAAATCTTGCTCTGCAAAAGGCGTGGGAGGGGTGATTTTTAGGGTTTGCAGCAGGGTGTCGTAGGTCAATTTACTCGGCTCAAACACAAACATGCCGGCATTAAAATACAGAGCAGGGGGCTGCCCCAATTCACAAGGCCACTGGACTTTCTCAGGGCATTGCTGGCAGTAGCCAATTTTATACTGAGGAGTATGACTCCATGTCTTTTCACAGAAGCAATCCATAACAGCATAGAAATGGCCGTCCGGCAGATCAAAAAGGTGATCAATGTTATCATAGACTTGAATATCGGCATCCAAATATATCATCTTGCTGTATTCTTCAAACTGAACATCACCACAAAAATTCAACACAGTTAACATAAACCCTAAAAAAGCAATTTTTTTTTTTCTCATTCATTTAACTTTATATACCTCCCATATCCGTAACTTGGAGTAGTTGATAACGTAATATGCCATTGCAAACTGGACATGGTTCTCTGGAGGATAAATGGGCTGGATTTCATGAACGATACAGCCTTGGCTGCTGAGAATCCTTCTGTGCTGTTCTGGAACATCAGGCAAAACCGCCACAATCAAAGGATACGCACTGTTAACTTTACGCAGGCCCTTCACCAGTCCTACCACGCCCTTCACATAATCTCCGTCTCCTGCCAGAAATGTTACATACGCTCGCTTGGCGTAACCCGCGTCGAGGCTCACGATCTTACGGCAGAACGCATCGACAGGCGTCTCTGGAGACATTTTCAAATAGCTTATACAAAATTCTGTAGAAAAGAGATTTTGCAAGAACAGAAATTTAAAATTCTGTAAAAAAAGAGAATTTGAAAGAACAGAAAAATTTAAAATTTGTAAAGCTTGAGATCAGCTACTGAAAAAGGAAGCAATTTGAGTATAGCCAAAACCCTAGGTAGCGATCATGGCGAATCATGGATGAGTTAAATAGAAGTGAAATTGAGGAATTGGAAGAGTGTAGAGCATCTGCCTATGGCTGGAAGTTTCCGGTTCTTTTCCAACCGACAGATCGGACCGCATTTTTAAGCATTTCATAATTTCAGCGGCCCAGTTTCTAATGTGATAAAGAGCCTCGAATCGGTGCTCTCGGACACGCGTGGTGATTAGACTGAATTTGGTTTTACGTTTTTTCAACGTGGCAATCTGTAGGTAGGGTCGATAAAAAGGATCCTCAATGGATTGCAAGTCACAACAGCAATGTACACTACTCGTAAGTTTCTGCCAAGTGTAGGTTGGACTGTCAATGGAAACTTCCCGTTGATGGCGGCCATTATAATTAGTAATGGTTTTGCACTATTTTATTTTGGAAATTTGAATGGTTCATGTTACTGGGAATCTTTGTACCATCTTTTTTTCCCCAGAGTGGTCCAGATTTCCATGGATGGAGCTTTTCGTCTCTAGTTATCTACCACCGTCGAGAAAATCGCACTTTAACTGTCGAAAAAATCGCACTACAGTATGAAGATTACGTTATTCTGTACAATCCCGTTTTAGGGATAGCTACAAAGAATTAAATGATTTTAATTACGTTCATGGTCTATGAGATTATTATGAGATTATTGATTGTTTAGGGACAGCTGCAAATAATGAAATGATTTTAATACGTTCATGGTCTATGAGATTATTGATTGTTTAGCGATTTGTAGCACACATGGCGTCCATTAAGAGGCTGTTTTTTTCTATTAATTTGAGTTAACACCTCTCCAACCTTTTTCAATCTATTTTTTTCAAATATTTTTATCATGGAATTGACTTTTAATGTTACCTCCAACTTGGTCTAGATGTGTATGTCCATTGGATATTAAGGATGAATTGTTCCAATGTTTTTATAAGACTTTTCTATTGTAAAAAATAGAAACATTTTCTTCCCATTTTAGTTTAGGTTTTGTTTATCTATTCTCACATATGAATCTAGGGGAGCTAGTTTTTAGTTGAGAAAGAAAGATCTTTTCCCTTCATTTCATTTTAGCCCTTATATATTTTTTCATAATACTTGTAAGTTGCTTGAATTGAATAATATATTGTTGTTAATGTTGTCTTTTCCTACTCGTTTTCTTCCTCCACAGTTTTTTTTATTTTTTATTTTTTATTTATTTTAATAAAGCAGTAAATAATTACAAAAGAGAGAAATTACTCTAATCTTTTCATTTACATAGTTTTTATGTCTTTTTTAAGGTATGGGCATTGGTTTAGACTAGTGTGGCCACTACTCATCTATTTATGATTTTGTTTCATCTATGTATTCTTCTTTTAAGCTAATGACTAATGAACAATGTATATAGTATGGTTAAAAAATTAGTTTATGTGGATTTTTTTGGCATGTATAAATAATAATACACATATAAAGATATTTGATATGGATGTTATGTGGGATAAGATATTATGAAGAAAAATAAATATTATATTGATGAATTTAATTTTACATGTGATCACCATTAAAAGATTTATAGAAGGACAATTTTTTTTTGGAGAGTAAAGATGTTCATAATCTATTTGAAGACTCACACACATTACCTTTGATGTAAAACAAGGAGATGGAAGAGACCAAAAGAAATATGGGGGAGAGAATATGTCTAGAAAAGCACTTTGTTTTAAAGTGCAAAGCTTATAACAACATTCAAACAAGTTATACAAATATTCTAATAAGACTTTCTTTACATAATTTGCGCAAAGATAAGAAAGTTCAAAAACAAGATAATTTATTATCAAAGTAAAGAGTAGAAGATGGACATTAAAAAAATTAAATGGCTTAAGTGAATGTCCCATAAATTACCTTTAACCTCATAAACATCAAAACTTTCTATTCTATTTTATTCTTAAATTTTAAAATATATTTTAATTTATTTTTAATCTTTGATATACATTATATAAACTTTAATTAAAAAATTAAAAATTAAAAAAACACAAGACCGTGAAATTTCTTATAAATCAAATGTAATAGCGGGAATGAAGGTTAGCTTAGGCCTTCTTTTTAATGAAATTTATTAATTAATATGTAATTGAAGTTAAAATTTGAAGAGGGCATTTATTATAAATGGTTGGGTTAGATGTTTCATAGGTTGTATTTGGTTTTATGGATGTTAAAAATATTTTATTTTATCTTAATCTTGTGCTTTAGAGTTTAAATGTAATTTAATTTGTATATTGTTTTGTAAATTGAGGTGTATTGGTTTATTATTATGTATACTTTAATAGGTGGAAGCATAAAGATGTGTTTCACTTGTAAGTTACATGATTTAACCATTTATGAAAAAAATATGACTCAATTTTGAGACACAAGGAAAAATATATTAAGCTCATTGTTGATGATATTTTCGGTCACATGTATATGTGCATCCCTTAAACATTCTATGTGGTTCCCCTTTCCCTCCAAACTACATGGAAGGATTTTATTAGACACAAAGTGCCAATTCAAATCATATTTTTTGTGATCAAACAAAACAATTGAATAACACAAAAAATCTCACTTCACAAGAAGTTTTCTCAAAATATGGATTTTAGTATTTTTTATTTTATTACTATGTAAATATTTTCACATCATTATAAAAAGTAAAGACCTCTATTTCACACGTATGGAAAAATAACAAACAATAATTTTTTTTTTTAAAAGACTTCTTTCTTTATTGATTTGAGTATATACAAGTTGATTTATGTTGTGTCTAAATTATAATTATTCATTTTAAAAATTAAAAATATGCACAACCTAGTTATAAGTGTCAGCAAACTATGTTTAAGAAATGATGAAAAAGATTTTATATCTAGCTCAAATTATGTATTATGTACCCAGAGGGGCAACCCGTGGGTCTTTATGCAAATGATTCTGGAATAGACACAAATAACATGACTAAAGCCAAAGCTATGTTGTGGGGCATGATGATTGCTAGAGAAAAGGGATGGAGGAAATTATGGGTGGGAAGAGATTCAAAGTTGGTTATACAAGCAATGAAAGGAGTAGTTCAAAATTGGAGACTTGAGGGAATTATCAAGGAGGCAAAGCTAATGGCTAGATGGTTTGAAGAAATTCAATTCTCTCATATTGGTAGAAAGGGTGATCAGGTAGCAGATTGGGTGCCAACCAGGGAGTAAGATTGTGTGACGAAGAAGGCTCTACATCTAAATGTTGGTGGGAAAAATTTCCACAGGATGCAATTAGAATTATGTAGGTAGATATGAAGGGGTTTCCACCTGATAATGGGTTGTCTCAGTGGTGATGGTAGATATAAAAGTGATGAAGGAGGTACGTGTGCATTCATTATGCAATATGATGAAGACAAAGGCAATTACTATTTGTTAAGTGTGAAGGAATTCTCAACAATTCTTCTTGACCATCTACAATTGATCATGGTATCTACAGCCAGAGAGAGGGGATTGGGAAGGAAGATGGCCACCAGCTTGAAGGGGAACAGTGTAATGGTGGAGAAAATACCCAAGAAAAGGAAGAGACATGTCTTAGGGGAGGAGGCACTACTTGATTTTATGGCTATGGTGGAAAGGGATATTTCTAACTCGAGCCTTTGTCTTTGGTTGGAAATAATGTGGGTCCTTGCCACGGACATGGACGGATCTCCAGGGGTTAGCATTCGACAGGCGATGGTGAAACTCCTACTTGACCAAGGCTACACCATATGACAATGGAACACTTTTGATGGCATGTGCATCCATGTTATCAACGATAGCTAGTTCATTTCTGATACATGATGACATAGGAGATGTCATTCACTAATCTGAGGTGTATTTCGATTACTTTTCGAGCACCTGCACGCCATTAAAGGTGACAACTTTGCTTACAATGCGTGGTTGAAGAAATCTAGCTTTAAAAGCTTGAAAATCACTCTCCTATTAGATGAAGCTATACCAGTGGAGTCTAAATGCTACAATGAAGAGGAAGTGAGGGATTAAGAGGATGTCATGAAGGAGTCGACTCTAGTAGAAGGTGAGAAGGTTGTGAAGACTCTAGGTTCAGAAGTGTATTGTCATAAATGTATGTGTATGCTTGAGGGAGCCGTGAGGCCTATGTAATTTGCCTCAGTCCCCTGAATGTTTTTCCTTTCAAACTAATTATGGACTTATAATTAGTAGTATAAGAAGTTGTATAAAGACTTGATATGTTATAGTGGTAGGTAATAAAAGTGAAACATAATCTGGTTCAATAGCTTGTCAGACCTAGTTTTAGTGGCAATGTTGCCTGATTATATTGATTTTTAGTTCCCAAATCCTAAACTAGGTAATATATCAAAAACAAATAAATTATTTATGATAAAAATACTACTTATTAAAAAATAATTGAAAGTATAAGAAAAACTTTATTAACAAATATTAAAAAATGAGAAATATATATTCTAATTTAAAAAATAAGAAATAGAATCTATATAGAAAATTCCACAAACCATTAGTTTATATTATCGTCATATATTCTTAATAGTTTATTTGATATAATTAAGAAAAAAAAAATTAACAAAAAGTGACACACTATTGTACAATCACTCTAATAAAGAATAAAGCATTGTCAAAGGGACCTTGGTCTGTTGGTGAAGTTGAAAAGTTCTAAATGAGCCCACTAGGGATCAAGTCTTGCTAAGTGCAAGGCTCCTGACACCATAAGGGATGAGCTTGAGATCATTCCCTAAATGAATTTGGTAGAATGGATACCCTCAATCCTTGGTTCTTAGGCAAAGAGGTTCAGCCTAAGGCTCGTGCTCCCGTATCAAGTAGAAAAAATGAACTTGTGAATGATCTCCATTAAAAAAATATTAAAATTTCTTATAAATCATATTTTACTAGTAGAAATCAAGATTAGCTTAGGCCCTATTTTTAATAAAATAGGTTTTTATTTTTCTAGTTGGTTATTTAATTTCCTATTCCTAGGTTTTTCCTACACATGTTATTAAGCTTTCTTAGGGTTAATTAAGTGAGTATTAGTGTGAGTGGGTGCAAGGTGTTGGCATCTTCCATAGGAGTTGCACTTGCCTATTTTAGGCTATTGTGGTGAACTCTTCCCATTGGTCGTATTTGCCACCTATCCCCTCTCTTCTACTCTATTTTTACTCACCTCCTAGCTTGTATTTTGCATCTTTTGCTTTTGCATCCTCTTAATGCTATTTTTCTTTTGGAGCATTTGCATTACTCTCATGGAGACTAACTCTATGTCGTTATTTTAATTTCATATTATTTGCATTCGTAGTTTAATAACTATTCATTTGCACTAGTTTTCTGGGTTAATCATCTTTTCAAATTCTAACATGATATTAAAGCTATTCTAGTGCAGAATAGATTTTAGTTTCCTTTTTGAGAGATTCAAGGGGGGTAATAAGATTTACTTGCAATTTTCTTGAAAACCCAGTATGCTTTTCTCTTGCATCTTCAGATGATCTGGAGAATCAAAAAAGTTTGACGGAAATATTTTAACCTCTAGGGTTTTGCATGTGTTTTGTGAGAACTAGGTGATTGCAACATTTTTGGTTATATTGGCATCATTTCTAGTTGTTCCAACATGTCTAGGAGGCTCGAGAAAGTCAAGATTGGCTTTCATTTCATCCGACTTGGAGATTGTTTGACAAAGTTGTGGAACAGGGGTTTTAAGATCAAATATAGAAGACAACTTCTGTTCAGAGCATTTTCAGGCCAAAAGGACCTTGCTATTGCATCTAAGAGGCCTCATAGATAAATTTTGACATATTACATGCCTTTTTTGTTGTTGGAGGCATTTTTGCATTAGATCCACATCTTAGGCACATAAAAAAGAACAAAGCTTTTTGGGTTTTGTTCACTACATCGAAAAACTATCTGGGTATTTGTTATTTTTTGCATGCAACAAACAGATCATGTGCAAACTTAATCAAAAAATTTCTGCAGGCCCCCTCTCCGTTGGCATTTTGATTTTGGTAGTCAATCTTTGTGGGCCTCTATCTCAGTCATCCAAGCTCCTTTTTTGGAGAAATGTTTTTTAATTTGGGATAGAGTTTCGTAGGCTTCGTAGTGGTGCAGACGTTTTTTTGGTTTTGGTGTATGGAGTTTCTAGAAATTAGAGATTCTCACAGGTGACGCTACACAATTCCCGTTTTTGAAACTTCGAAGACTTATAACTTTCACATACGACCTTAGATTGAGGTACTTTTTCTGAAAGTGGATTATTTTTTTATTAGAATGTAGTGGTGTTGTTAGTTTCACTTGGTTTCATTCCAGTATTATACTTTCAACATACACCTATTGTTGAGGATTTTGTAAGCATTGAAATCAAGACCACTAAGTAATTCTTGCTAGTGGCTGTTGTAAACACATGAAATTATAAAGTGCCAGATCATATTTTCTTGGGGGGATCTTGGTTTGAGTGAAAAGGGGGGTGTCATGTGTGCTCTCTTTGAGATATAAGGGAATCTTTTAGGATTATTGTAATTATGAACTGAGATAAAGTTCTATTTTGGGGGTTCATCATGGATTTTAGTATTTATTTCCGTCCTTCTAATGTGAAGCTAACTTTAGAGAACTATTTGGCCTGGAAACAAGGGATAAGGGATCACTATCTTGAGGAGGATCAATTGCCCTATCTCCTTGGACTTGTTCGTGAGCCAAGTGACTATGAATAGAATAATGCATGGTTTAACAATAATGACATGGTCTATGGACTAATATGTATTACTATTTTTGAGGATATTCTACATCACATAGAGCACACTATACATTCCCTTTCATTGCATGGACCATCATTTGACAATTGTATGGAGACTTTAGATCATCTGATAGTGATGTTTCTTTGGATGACCAGGCTCTTGTAGATGATACCAAGACTTCTGTTGCCCCATCTTGTATGGACATGTCCTCATGGGATGATCAATCTATTTGGTTGACATACATTGATGCCCCATCTATAGTTAAGGACATTCCTACTGTACCTGTTGCTACTTCAAAGTTTAGAGTTGCTTCTTTGAGGGCTTCCAATGATTCTTTGTAGTAGTATCATTTTTGTCTTTTAGATTCACTTCATTGGGACCAACTTCTACCAGACATCTCTTATTTGTTTGTAGAGTGCCTAATTTCAGATCTGGACGACACTCTTGAGGACATTCACCTTCTCTTTGATGACAGTCATTTCATCACTGCTATCCCATCTTCATTATCTTTGGATCATGTTCTACATTTGTCTCCACATGACTTTGAGAGGTCACTTATTTCAGTTAGGCTTGAGACTCTTGATTTGATTGTTGCTCATTCGAAGACATTAGCATGAAGACATTTAAGCAGTGTTTTGAGACATGATACATCATGAGACTTTCTTCCTCACCTTGCTTCTTTGAGTGGGAGTTACCTCAACATTCACCATTGGAGTTGTTTCTTCATAAGGGGAGACATGTCATTTGTCACAAATGGATCATCTTCAACATTCATACATGGGCATCCTCTTTTGGCACATAAGCTACTTTGTTGTGGGGGGTTTCATAGTCTCTTTCACTCTCTCTTCTGGGGATTGTTCTCTCTCTATTCTAGGGGGTGTTCGAGATCTCTACTTTGTTTGGGGCGCTTCTTCTCTTTGGGGAGAATTCATTGTACATGGGCACCTCATTAGGCTTCATTTTTCGTGACCCATATTTTCACCCACCTAAGTTGCGCTTAAGGGGGGTGTTAGTGTAGGTTTTTATTTTCCTAGTTGGTTATTCAATTTCCTATTCCTAAGTTTTTCCTACACATGTTATTAATCTTGCTTGGGGTTAATTAAGTCAGTACTAGTATGAGTGGGTGCAAGGTGTCGACATCTTCCATGAGAGTTGCACTTGCCTATTTTAGGCTATTGTGGTGGACTCTTCCCATTGGTTGTATTTGCCACCTCTCCCTTGTCTTCTAGTCTATTTATACCAAAGTTGGAAAACTCAGACTCATCGCGAACTTGACAACCCAAAATAGGACTCGGACTCGGGAAAAAAACTTAGCTAGGACTCGGCAAAAAAAAACTATAGTTTTTAAAAAATAAATAAATTAATGCATTTAGAGAACATAAGAGCTTAATTTGATTATCAATTTGTCATAATTCAAAGATTACATGTCATATGATCATCAAACACTCAATAATTGAAATTTCATCATTAATACTCATAGTTTCAAACTATCAAAATGTATAACATCATAAGTTTATAAATGTTTACATATAATCATATGTCAAAATTAGGAAAACATTAACAACCAAATATAATCTATAACATCTTCCTCTTTCCCTTCCTAATGAAAGTCAATTTTGAAGGCCTGGAACTAGTAGGTGTTGCTACAGTATCCAAATGAGGAGATTGAGGACTAGGAGTGGTTTCTTCATCTTTAAAAGTGTCTTCGTCCTCTACTATTGCTTCCAATCCTGCTGCTTCTTCTTCTTCTGTCGCTGCTCTCTCCAATTCAACAAGGTCCTCATTAGTAAGGACGACATCAACATCATCATTTTGTTCATCAATAGTCCATTCACCATATGGATCAATATCATCCAAGTTGATGGACTCATGTGAAACACCCTCACCTTTCTAGTTCGAAGGCAAAGGTTGTACTGAACAAAAACTAAATCATTTAGGCACTGCTGGGTCAACCTATTTTTCTTCTTTGTGTGAATGTTTTCCAATAAACTCTAATTACATTCACACCCAGAAGCACTACATGGCTGCAACAAGACACAAATGGCTATCTTTTGAAGATTTGGCATGCTAGCACCATAGTTCTCCCACCATAAATCTACAAAAACACATTTAAAAAATATAAGTATTAAGAATAAAGTAAAAAATGTAAGAATCAAGTTTCTAATTTCATCTTGTAGTATACTATTGAACAATTTTTTTTACCTGGTTGTTGTTTTCCTCTCCTTTCGATTGCTTGTAGTGAGGAAAAGAGTCTCCCCTCTGCACCCTTGTAGATTTTGAATAGATAAAATTTAAAAATTAAATTAAATCAAATATAGGAATTTGAAAATTCATAGATAGTCAACAATGCACATTGCAAATTCATAAATAAGATGTAACAAATCTCACCTCCAACTCATCAAGCACCTTGTCTCTCATCTCAGGATCAAGGACCATCCTATCGATGCATTCGACAACCCCTGCCATGACCTCCTCATCAGCCTTAAAATTGTCTGAGAAGTAAAACTTTGAGTTCAAGAAGTAGGCAAAGGCATGTATCGGCTGGTGGAGTTGGTTTGTCCATCTCCGATCAATCATGCGCCAAATGATTTCATATTTTCATTTGTTGCCTACCGCCATAGTAATGTGAAATGGCCTCTTTGGCCCTATCCATGGCCTCATATATGAAACCCATTGGCATGCCCTCTCTATCCACCATACGAAGAACCCTCACCAAAGGTTCTGTCACCTAAAAAAAATCAAAACAAATGTTAAATTATTAAAAAATTAACCCCTAAAAAAAACAAATAGATTATCATGTATAAGGTTTATTTTTGTGTTTGTTACTTACCCTGATCAACTTCTCAGCATTTTTGATGAATGTATGATCAAAAACTATGCTTAGAATCCTCTTCCCTTTAGGTTTAGCAGCAAATGGAGATTGCTTCCAATCATCAGACACAAACATTTGCATGAGATGAGCATTGTCACCAAGAATGCTTTCCAATGTGAGGAAGTGGCTAGCAAATCGTGTCACTCCTAGTCGCACAAGGTCCTTGCCATTTGTGAATCTCCTCATCAGCACCCAAGTATGGTTGTAGATAAATTTTGTAACATTTTTGGCATCTTCAACCACACTTTTGACCCATCCAATCTTCCCAATGTCCTCTAGCAACAAGTCCAAGCAATGTGCAGCACAAGGAGACCATGCAATTGTGGGATGTCTATCCATAAGTAGGGGTCATCCCACAATAATGGGTTACACTTATTGGCCAAATTTGACATTGAAATCAACATTTTGAACTAAATCTTCACTTTCTGACACCTATAGCCACTAAATTGTTAGGAATTTAGAGATGATGCAAACTAGTGATTTGTGAGATTTTGTTTGTAGATTCTAAATATATTTTTTAAAAAAAATTTAGAGTTAAATTGTAAATTTTTTTGTGTCTCATTTGATAACTAGTTTTTAATAGTAAACAACATTTTTTTAAAGTGATGTGTATTATGTAGGACATAACTTTTTTTCTACAAAGGATAAAATTCTGATTCTTTTGAATTTAGATTGGTAACACTGATATATAGGGCATGCATTTGGTTTTAAAATGTTTTGTTGAATATTTTTTTAATTAAGTTTTGAAGTCAAACCAATTATAATTTAGACATAGGCGTATTCTGTAATACATACCTTTTTTTCTGTATGTATCGAAATTCAATTTTTTTTTGTTGAAACAAGGACATCAATATTTAGGGCATAGATATTTTTCAAAAAAAAAATTTCACTAATTTACTAATTTTCCATGTGTGTAGAACAGAGAACTTGATGTTCGGTGAAAAACCTACATTCACAAGAAATAAAAAATAAATATAATAATCAAATTAAATATAGTTAAAATTATACTTTTTGGGAAGCTTATAATAAGGACTACAAACTTACAAAACATAATTTTTAAATGAATTCATTTGATCCCCCAAAAGGTAAATCAAAAGTGGTTTTTTATCAGCATTTTGATAGGTGTAGAGGAGACTCCATTATGGTATGGTTTAAAATTAGTGGGGTTCTATCCAAGGGGGTTTGATCAAACGCTCTTCAATAAAATCCTTTAAATGAAACCTTTCAAGGCTTAAATCATTATATTTTCTAAAAATATGTGATTTCAATAAAAATCAGGATGTCCCAGAAAGTGTAACCCATTATTGTGGCAGCACCCGTAGTCTACCTGCAACTACATATGTAGCTGCATTGTCCATGATAGTTTGGAAAACATTATCAACCCCAACCTTCTGGATCACCCCATCTAATAAATTGCATAAAGTCTCAGCATTTTTAACACCATTGGAGGCATCTATTGACTTTAGGAACACCAATCAACCATTAGAGGCCACTAAAAAGTTTAGGAGAGTCCTATTCCGTCCATCTGTCCACCCATTAGATAAAATGTTGCAGCCTTTTCTTCGCCAAAATTTATTTTGCTCATCAACCACAACCTGTGTATTCTTTACGGCTTGCTCTAGCAATGGCCCACTCAAATCTTTGGCTGTTGGGGTCTTAAACCCCTTACCTGCAACTGTAAGGGTGTTCACCAAACCTTCCCAATATGGTCTATTTGCCACATTGAAAGGTAAATTATTGTAGTACCAAAAGTTTGCTGCTGCCATCCTAGCTTCATGATGTTTTTCCTTATTCCAACCAGTACTTCAAGTGAAGGTTGTGCTCCTGGAACATTGCATGGAATAAAGAAATTTGGTCCTGATGAAGGACCCTGGATAGCACTAACAGTAGCTGTAGGAGCAAAGAAAGAACCCTCAGGAGTCTCACCAAAATATGAATGTGGCTGATAGATACTTGGGGTAGAAGTGGATCCACTCATCGCTGCTACTAGTGCATCCTTTGTTTTTTGTCTTATCTTTTTTCATCTCATACTCAGCAAGGAGGGCCTTCATCTCTCTAAGAATCTTAGAAGTCAATTTAGGGCATACTTCCACATTTTGCCCAGGTATTCTTGCAAAGTGGTATTTTAATTTGTTTACTCCTCCTGTCATCCATCTCTTACATTCAATACATGTCACCTCACCCTTTTTATTTCCTGACCTATCCCATACTTCCATGCAGGGTCTTTTCTGGTTCCCCTTGGGTTTGAAGATGACATTGTTGTTTCAAGTTCAACATGAAAAAAAATCAGCAAGGGTTTGGTAAAAAATTAGCAAATAAATGAGATTCAAACATTTGCAAAAAAAATAGAATGCAAAACCAAGCTAGAAATAGTAGGATTTAGGTTATTAAGGGAAATAGAAAAAAATTTGACAGCATTTCCCCTTATTTTTCTAATTTTGAATTGAAAAAAACAAAAAAAAGAGAAGTTAAATCACTTACCTGGCTCTGTGATGATCTCCTTAGTTTGTCTTCTCATGTGCGTTCAAGCCAACTTCAAGTGTAGATCTGTTCTTTGGCAAGCCACAATGGTGAAATGAGGAAAAAATGCAAAAAAGGAGGGTTTTATTAAAGTTTTATGTTCTTTTTTGGACGCCCAGGCATGGTGCGAGTCCCTGGATGAGACTCGTAAGTCCAACCTCAGGACTCGCACGAGTCCTGAGGCCGGACTTGCGAATCCCATCCAGGGACTCACTTGGACTCGGCTCGCGAGTCCGTGCCGAGTCAACTTGGTGAGCTCTTGGACTTGCGAGTCGCAGCGAGTCTGCGGCAAGTCTTCAAACCTTGATTTATACTACCTCCTAGCTTGTATTTTTCATCTTTTTCTTTTGCATCCTCTTAATACTATTTTGCTTCTAGATCATTTACATTACTCTCGTGGAGACTAACTCTATGCTATTATTTTGATTTCGTATCATTTGCATTCTAGTTTAATATCTATAATTCATTTGCACTAGTTTTCTGGGTTAATCATCTTTTCAGATTCTAACAAATCCTAACTCGCGATCTAGAAGCTCTTGCACTTTTAGCCCCCAAATAGAAACCATATATAATTTCTCTATAGTAGTCTCCTCTTCTATCCCTTCTTTCCAAAGAAGGAAACCAGTAAGCACTCCTAGAACTATCTCCATTCCCAACACATTTGGTCTACCATTTTGCCTCCTTGCCCACCATCTTTAAAGAAATTTTGTATTGGAAAGCTACCCTATTGGGTGTTCCTCTCTCTTGTAACTACCTGTCTAAAACTTGTTGGCAAGTAGTTGTTCATTTCATTTGGAAGGCTAAATGTAAAGTTATGTTTTTTAATCTAGTTTGCCCTTCAAAAATTAACATTTTATCACTTTACTCTATTATCTTTTTATAGACAATGAATCTCACTCACCTTTTGTGGAAAACTCTTAATACACACATTAATTTAACTAAACAAATTAAACAAATCCAAAACCAACTAAAAGTTCTTGATAACAATCAAGATCTTTCTAATAAACCTAACCTTTCCAATTTTGACAAGTATTTACATAAAAATTAGTTGAACCATACCAAATTTAAATACATAGACATCCACCATATTATCAACCACATGATTGAATGTGACAACATTGACATGTATATTTCAATTGTAAAAAATACCATAAATTTCTAATATTTTGTATCGATTAGTTGTACCAAAAAAGTTTAATATTAACCTCTTGCTAAAATCCCTTACCCAACACTAGTATTAACAGAATAAACCAATACAAAGCATTCTAACCTGCTAACATGCCAAGTCTAGGAATAGGAAGGGTTGATTGAGTTCAAGACATAAATATGATACACACATTTTCTCAACAACAAGGTTAATAAGAACGTGACATTTCTTAATCACAAGTTATAAACATGATATATTAAGATGAGAATTAGAAGCATTAAGATGGGAATTAGAAGTATCAAGATGAGGATTAGAAGTAATGTTGGTGTTTCGGGAGATGTTGCTGATGGTATGTAGCATGTTGTATGCTCTCTCTTGTTGATCCTAAGGAAGTATGTGTTACTCTTTTACTAATCATTCTCAACTTTATTCAATTAAAAATATTTTTTTAATCAAAATGGCCTAAATCATATAAAATGTCTCGCATGATTGGTGGGAGAACAACATTGCGTATATTTTTAATGTGACAAGTAGCCTTTTATTATTCTTAATAACGATGGTTGATGCAGTTACAAATATCTAGAGTTTCTTAGGTTTAAAAACATTTAGACTTTCACACTCACCACGTCAAATCACATTGAGTTTAGTGATGGTTGTCATAATTTTGGCAAGTATTAGCCCCACTCTATATTCCCTTTGCTTTACGCAATGTTATTAGTGATAAGGGACTCGAGAAAAATCTACAAAGGCCTTCCATAACAAAATTAGATTGAAAAAAATGAGTGTATGGTCTAGTGGTAAAGTGAAGTGTTAGTTAAGGTATTAAGTGTTAGGTTTAAATTTTTGGGATAAGGTTTTTTTTTTTTAATAATTTAGTTGGTTTAGTTATCTTAGAATTGTATTTTTTCATATGAATTTGGTAAAGTGGATATCCCTTGGACATTATAAGAAATGAAATGATGTGGAGATCATGCCTTAAATGAATTTGGTAAGTTAAATTGTCCTTGTATCAAATTTGACAAAATAGATTAGATGCCCTTTAAATAGTGTTTGAGTTGTATCCCTAGCAAATTTAGTTGAATAAATAATCCTTAAATGAATTTGGTAAGTTGAATTGTGCCTCTATCAAATTTGACAAAATAGATTAGATACCCTTTAAATAATGTTTGAGTTGTATCCCTAGCAAATCTAGTTGAATAAATAATCCTTAATTCTTAATACTTATTCAAAAAAATTAATTATTTACACTTCAACAACTATTTATTTACGAACTTTTAATAGAATTTTTAAAATCAAATTTAATTAAAAAAGAAAAATTGTGTGGAAATTTTTTTTATAAAATAAATACTCTTAAATAAAACTAAAATTATATTGCCAATAAAAAAATTAATAAAATGAATCCCCTTAATCTATGATACTAATTATCTTTTTATTTCTTAAAAAAAACATAAAATAAATAAATCAATTATAGTTGTCACAATAATATTAATATCTATTTAATAATAATAATAATAATAATAACCAGGGCCTAAATTTGATGGTTGATCCTGCCTGTCAAGCAAATTTTTCATAATAGTTATCTACTCAAATTTACCTTTTGAATATTAAAACATATTTTTATTAATATATATATATAATATATATATATATATATATATATAAACTAAATACATATATCAGAATAACTCTATAGAAATTTTGACGTTCTATCTAAAATTTACCCTTTCATTTTTTGATGTTCTATCTAAAATCTACCCTTTCATGTGATACATTCTTTTTAAAATTTCAATTGTATTTTACGGCAAAATTAGTTAAATATGATCATATGACCATCAAATTTAAGCCCTCACAATAACCACCACCACCCAGCCAAAAAGATCAACGAGATTTGTCCCCTCTGTAACAAAGCAAAAGTTAAAATAGAAAAGTAATAATAGAAAATTAACGACATACCTAGGGTCTTGACCAACGCAGGAAAATGGTTTATAAAAATAATAATTATTAATTTAACACTAAATGCAGCATAGTTTTGAAGTGTAAAAGTAAAACGTGAAAAACCATCGAGACGATAAAGCACCACGTGTCATCGTCAGAGTACCTACAAAATCAGTGTAAACGTGAGCCACAAATTAAAAATTGAGCTCGCGGTCCAAAGGAAACTTCTCCAGCGACAAGAACAACCGTCGATTATCAAATGCACGAGAAGCATTGATCTTGGCCGTTGGTTGACTGAAGAGGAAGCTTCTAGTTGGTCATAATATATTAATTTCCGGAGAAAATGCACAAATTACACGAGAAAGTCATTAAGAGAGAAGGAAAAGAAACTTCGTGGATATTCCTAGGAAGAGTCTAGACTAACCAATTTCATTACGTTAAATTTACTTGAATGTGGTGTAATTTCACTGGAATTTTGCTATATATAGAGTTCAACCACCAAATTCTAGGTAACAAGTATGAGAGATTCCCAAAGCAAATAGGTTGCTTCGGTGTCCTTATACAAGAATAGTTAAGAATTTCAAAATTTCAGTAAGCCTGTAGAGTTGTTTTTTCCTACAGCAGAATAGTTCTGTGTGGGTTTTGTTTGTCTGTGAGTGAAAAAAATGGCTCCTGAGGTTCCATCCGAGATATTTGGTGAAAAAGTTGTAACCCTTCGCGGTGGATATTCCAAACGCGCGTATGTCACTTTTCTTGCAGGGAGTGGAGATTATGTTAAAGGGGTGGTTGGGCTTGTGAAAGGCCTGCGTAAACTGGGCAGTGTTTATCCTCTGATTGTGGCGGTTTTGCCAGATGTTCCAGCTGAGCATAGGAAAATACTGAGTAATCAGGGGTGTATTGTGAGAGAGATTGAGCCAATTTATCCTCCGGAGAATCAAGTCCAGTTCGCCATGGCTTATTATGTCATCAATTATTCCAAGCTTAGGATATGGGAGGTAATGTTAAAAATTAAAGCTTTTCTATTGTTGTCTCTATGTTTTTACAGAAAAACCTTTTTCTGTAAAATTAGCTGTTTTATATGACTGTGTGTGTTGTGTGGGGCGCAGTTTGAAGAATACAGCAAGATGATCTATCTGGATGCTGATATTCAAGTTTATGAGAACATTGATCACCTTTTTGATCTGCCGGATGGCCATTTCTATGCGGTTATGGATTGCTTCTGTGAAAAGACATGGAGTCATACTTCTCAGTATAAGATTGGCTACTGCCAGCAATGCCCTGAGAAAGTCCAGTGGCCTTGTGAATTAGGGCAGCCCCCTGCTCTGTATTTTAATGCCGGCATGTTTGTGTTTGAGCCGAGTAAATTGACCTACGACACCCTGCTGCAAACCCTAAAAATCACCCCTCCCACGCCTTTTGCAGAGCAAGATTTCTTGAACATGTTTTTCCAGAAGATGTACAAGCCAATTCCCCTGATTTATAACCTAGTCTTGGCTATGTTATGGCGCCATCCAGAAAATGTGGAGCTGGATAAAGTAAAAGTCGTCCATTATTGCGCAGCTGTAAGCATATTTGCCCTGCTTAATTTTTTCTCTAAATATAGGCCCTTTAAAAGTTCCTATTTTACTGTATGTTGTTATCTGAGTTTTCGCCATGGCGATGCAGGGATCGAAACCGTGGAGGTACACAGGGAAAGAGGAGAACATGCAGAGGGAAGATATAAAGATGCTGGTAAACAAGTGGTGGGAGATTTACAACGATCCGTCATTGGATTTCAGCCAAACGGATGTGATTCCAAGTGCTCAAATTCTGTCTGGTTTGCAACAAGTGACGGAGAGCTCATTGTTGGCTGCTATTTCCCCGATTGGCCCTGCTTTAAGATCTCTTCCGCCTGCTGCGTAATTGCCTTCCAAGTGTCAAATGTTTCTGCATTCTGATGAATACCTCTGTTTCCGTATATACATGAGCCAATTTGTACTCCATGAAACAAAATTTGAGCTTATTTTCAGAAGTTTGGGAATACAACAATGGTTACAATCGCTGTTTATATTTATAAATGAGACTCAATTACTGTTTTGTTCACTCTTCTAAAGAAGGCGTATGACCGAATTTAAGCGTGGTAAGTGCTCTGTATTTAAAAAGCAATTATAATGTGGATGTTTCTATAATAAACATACTATATTTATTTATCTGGTTGTTTCTTCTGGTAATCACAAACCATTCAAATAATATGTGGACATAAAAAAAAAATGTAAGAGGCAGATAAATTTTGAATATAGCCTTAAAAAATAGGATGTTTCTTCTTGTAATCACTGATATGAACCATTCAAATAATATGTGAACATTAAAAATTTATAAAGAATTGTAATAAAGGTAGATAAATTCTGAGTGTTTCTTTTTATAATTTCGGACATGAACCATTCAAATAATATGTGGACATTAAAAATTTATGAAGAATTGTAATAAAGGTAGAGAGTGCCCCAACTTAAAAACAATTATAATAGATATTGTAATTGTATATTTATCTAGATGTTTCTTCTTGTAATCACAAACCATTCAAATAATATGTGAGCATTAAATTTTTTTAAAGAGTTATAATGAAAGTATATATTTTATCTTTTATATAATTATAAATTATTTTAATATATGTTGTTATAAAAAAAGTGTTTTCAAATATAACTATATTATTTCAAATATTAATGTTAAAAATACTTTCGCCCATGATGGCATGGTTCGATGGTTAAGTCGCTCAATTCGAGCTCGTTGGACTTTCGCCTTCGCTGGGCCAATGAGCTCGCAAGGTTTTTGCGTTTGCTGGGCCAACGAGCTCGCAAGGTTTTTGCCTTCGTTGGGCAAAAGCGTTAGGCTTTTTACCTTCATTGGGCAAAAGCGTTAGAAAGTTTACCAGGGGCATTTAAAAAAAAATAAAAAAATAAAAATGTTAAAAATACTTTAATTATCATAGACACTAACAAAATCATGTTTTTTTGATATAGTTATTTATTAAAAAAATGACAAAATAATTATGTTCTATACTTTTTCTTCTAACTTTGAACCATTCTAACATTGCCCTAAATTATAATAAAAAATATATTTATTGTTCAATGCTTTTATTTCCAACAATTATCTAGGAAAGCCAATTATCCTACAAATTTTATTTGATGGGATTAAATGTTGAATTTATCCCTAAATATAATGTGTGAATAATTGGAAAATTAGACAATTAAGAAATTTATTAATATAAGAAATTTTACATTGTGAAATTGCATTGGATTAAAATTATTACTTATTAAGTTTGGAGGTAGAGGAAGAGTTGAGATAAAATACACACCTATGAAAAAATAAATTTTTTTGTGTTTTTATATTGGGGAAGAAAACTAAGGAAAGCAAATTGGATAATTTGTTGTTGCAAGTACATTTCATGTGAGTTTTCCTTGGATTTAAGTTTGATGGCATATGGTTTTATTTAGGTGTTTTTGTCATAAAATATAAATTAAAAAAAAAGGTTTAGGTGTTTTTGTCATAAAATATAATTAAAATTTTAAAAGGAAATTGGCGAGTTCTGTTTGGTTGTGGTGTAGGCACTTGCTTAAAATTGTTCCATTCTTTTTTCTATTTTTAGTTGTTTGAGTAGCCTTATAAATAGTAAAAGGTAGGACCCTAACTATATATAGTTGTTAGGTTAAGATAGGGGTCACAAAAGATAGGCCCTGTCCCCTTACCAATACAATATAGAGATAGGGGGCTTGGGTTAGTTATAGAGAGATGGAAGGGTGGGGTCACTTCTATTTACTTTTACCTTTGAAAATAAGTTGTATTGTCAAAATTTCTATAAAATTATTCTAATATATATTTAATTTATATACAGTTTATTAAAATAAAATATCTTATTATTTAAAAGATAACTTTAAATATTAATCATCATAAAAAATGTGTTTGATAGATAGTATTAGTCAACTTTAAGTTGTAATTTTATTATTAAAAAAGATGAATAAAACTAGAATACTTACCTCCAAAAAAAATAAATGTAAAAGATGTGAGAGATCTAATTTTTAATGCACCTATTTTTCAATAGATTTATGATTTAAGTGGAATAGGTGCCTTAAGAAGGCTATCTTTTAGTGTCTTTTATAGAGATTTTTTAAAAGATAGGTATGCTAGTAGCATCCACAGTGGCAACATGGAAAATGTTAAATTCAATCCCTAACATTATTTTATTGAATCAATCATTTTTGTTTCACTAATAAAAAATAAAATAAAGAGTGATTTAATATTCGTCAAAATGTGTCATACCTATAAAATTAGTAATATCCCTCAGAATTATCTACATCTAGACCTATTCCTCGAGGACTCATTTGAAATGGCCCTACCTATGTATCTCTCTAAGGGAATTAGAGGCTTTGTAGTTCACATTCATAGTCATAACATTCATTTACTTATTTTCTAATAACTTCTATTTTCCTTAGCTTTGTAGTTAGAAATTTCTTTTTTTTCTTTTTCTTTTTAAAGCATTTATATGTAAATGGTGGCAATATTCTTAGTCTTGCTAAGTAATTTACATAGGATAATGCCACAAATGTCAATCCTATTCTTTTTTGTCCTATGTTAATTATGGCTTTTGAAAGAGTCAAACCTTATATATGTGGATCTTATAAAATTGGTGATATATCCTAAGAAATCCCTAGATTAGATTTATTCCTCGGAGGCTAAGTCCAAATGGACTTGCCTACATATCTTTTTAAGAGAATCAAAGGATTTGTAGTTCACATCCATAGTCATAACATCCATTTACTTATCTTCTAATATTTTTATACTCTCTTCTCTATATTTATAGTTTGAAACTTATTTTCCTGTTTTAATCTTTTCATAGCAGTGATATGTAAATCATGGTAATATTCTTAGTCCTTTGGAGGACTTTAATTGTGATATCGCCACAAATGTCAACCGCATTCTTCTTTTTAACCTTTGTTAATTGTGGCTTTTGAAAGAGTCAAACCTTATATGTGTGGATCCTATAAAATTGGTGCTATATCATGAGAAATCCCTATATCTAGCCCTATTCCTTAGGGGCTCATTCCAAATGGACCTACCTAAGTATCCCTTTAAGGGAATCAAAGGCTTCACATTCATAGTCATATCATTCATTTACTTATCTTCTAATAACTTTAGTCTCTCTTCTTCAACTTTGCGATTGAAAACTTATTTTCCTTTTTTCATCTTTTCATGGAAAACACATGTAAATGGTAGAAATATTCTTAGTCCTACCTGTAGGATAGGAAAAGTGATTCTAACTAATCTATTTCTAATTAGAATGACCTTCTAGCCAACATTAGGATACTAGCCAATGAAGACATGTATCTTGCTATTGTCCAATTTGGAAGAGTAAGATTGTTTGGGCTAAATCCCTTTGTTGCCACTAGAATGAAAGGAGCTAACTAATACTAACTAAACATGAATGAAAGTAAAAAAAATATAGAAAATAACTTGACTTGCAAAAAGGAATGCAAAAATGAAAATGTGAAATCATGAAGAACCTGTCACTAAGCAGTCAACCTTACTATCTAGGATGACAGTGTGCCATAGGGACATCTGTGTGCTGCACTGTAGTCTGTACGCCATAGAAAATAAAGTCACAATATTGTAAGGATTCACACAATTTTTGAGAGATTCCTGATGACACAAAAAACAATTATTATCACACAGAATATCAAAAATGACAAAAAACAATTACAAATGATGACATGAAAATGGAATAAAAGAAATGAAGAGAAAGGGGGAAGAAGAAATTAAATATTCATGCACTCGAAATCCTTCCTTGAGCAACTTGTAATCACAAAGAGGTGTAATAACTCTAACTACCCAAAATAGGCGGAAGTTTTACCGTCTTGGTAAAAGCCAAAACATGTGGCATAACCTCCTCAAGTGAAGACAGAAAGGAGGTGGCACATAAATCCAAAAGAGAGTGTGAAACCCAACTACACCATAACCTACTCAGGTAAAGAGAGAATAGTGGTTATGAGAGGTGGCATAATAAGCCAAAAGAAGGTGTAATTCAACTACCCATGTGTGGGAGAGAGTGACACATGTAGCTGATGTATTTCACATGTCCTCATATTAACCACATCTAATAAACCTAAGCAAGCTTAATAATGTATAGGAAAAAGAAATATCCCTAAGGAAAATAAAAAACCTACACTAACACCCCCCTTAAGCGTAGCTTAGGTGGGTGAGAAGATATGGGTCCTGGCAAGTGAAGCCTGATGAGGTACCCATGTACAAGGAATTCTCCCCAAAAGAGAAGAAGCCCCCCACAAAGGAATAGCCCCCCTAAATAGAGAGAGAAAACACCCCCAGAGTAGAGAGAGTGAAGCAAAGGACTAAGAAGCCCCTCTTGAAATAAACACTAGCCGCACCCCTAGTAAAGCTCGCAGACGAAGGAACTTGCTCTTAGTGAAAGGTTTGGTGAAGATGTCTACAATCTGCTTTGATGTTTGAATGTAATTGAGATTAATGATGTTTGCATGAATCAATTCCCGGATGTTGTGCATATGTATCTCAATGTGTTTTCTCCTTTGGTCATAGACTGGATTATTTGAGATTTGTATTGCACTTTGATTATCACAAAAGATGACTGTGGGCATTTTGAATTGAATGCCAAACTCAATGAGAATATTCTGAATCCACATGACCTTAGTGGTGGCAATAACTGCCCCTCGATACTCAGCCTCTGTAGATGAAAGAGCAATTGTAGACTACTTCTGGCTCAACCAACAAACTAGACTGGAGCCAAGTGAGAAGAAATACCCTGAAGTAGACTTGCAATCCTGAGAATTGCCTACCCAATCTGAATATATGTATCCCACCACATTAAAATCCATGTCCCATAGTTGTGAGTGCCCTGAACATAGTTGATAATTTGCTTAGCTTCTTTCAAATGCAACTCATGTGGCTCCTAAAAGAACGAGAGACCATGCCCACGACATATGAAATTTCAAGCTTCGTGTGAGTTATATAGATGAGACTTCCAACAAGTTGTCAGTATAAAGTGCCATCAACCAAGGGTGAAGAACACTTAGCCTCAAGTTTGACCCCTAACAAAAATGGAGTTAGTGCATGCTTGCAGTCAGCCATGTGAAATCTGGAGAGCATGTCAAGTACATACTTGGGTTGTTCCATAAAGATACTTGAAGTTTATTGAGTTATCTCAATCCCTAAGAAGTAGTGCAAAATACCCAAGTCTGACATCATAAATCGATCATGAAGAGCAATTTTCACTACCTTGATGGTCGATGAGTGACTCCATGTGATTAACAAGCCATTGACATAGAGAACCAAAAATGTTAGAGTATCATCCTACTACAGAATGTAGATGTTCAAATCAGAATTGTATCAAGTGAACCCAACTGATAGAAGGAAGGAGTCCATCTTGGCATACCAGGCCTAAGGAGCCTATTTGAGACCATAGAGAGACTTCCGAAGATGGAAAACAAGTGAAGGATCCTAAATAAACCCCTGTGGCTGCTACATGTAGATTTCCTCCTAAAGGTCATCATGAAGAAAAGAACTCTTCACATCCATTTGATGAACTTTCCAACGATGGGCTACAACTATAGCAAGTTCAAGTTGGATGGAATTCATTTTGGCTATTGGTGCAAAAGTCTCAGAGTAGTCAATTCTAGGCACCTCAGAGAATCCTTTGGCGACCAAGTGAGCCTTATGCTTGTTAACTAACCCATCTACTACAAATTTTGTTTGATAGATCTTCTTGCATCAAACAAGTTTTCTTCCCTTAGGAAGAGGGGATTATTAACCTAGAAAACTAGTGTAAAAGAATAGATATCTAAACTATGAATGCAAATGATATGAAATCAAAATAGCAACACAGAGCTAGTCTCCAAGAGAGTAATGCAAATGCTAGAAGCAAAATAGCATTAAGAGGATGTAAAAGCAAAACATTGATACGAAATACAAGCCAGGTAGCATGCTTATATAGACCCAGGAGAGGGAGGAGGTGGCAACACCGACCAATGAGGAGCAACCATCTATTGGACTAAAGATAGCAAAGTATCTTCCCGAGATAGCTAATGGATGCTCACATGTAGGAAGGTGACACCTAGTAACCACTCACCTAATTAAGCATGTATTTATTAACCTAAGAAAGATTAATGGAAGTGTAGGAAAAACCTAGGACTAAAGGGAAAATAAATAACCCAACTAGGAAATACAAACCTACACTAACATAAATCCCCTGTATGATTCCTTTCCAAGGAGTTAAACTCTTCTTGCATAGCAGCATCTCACTTGGGGACACCAGAAGCTTCCTAAAAAGTCTGTGGATCATAAGTTGAACTAATGAAGAGATGTGGAGCATGCTGAAATTGTGACTATCTTCTTCTAGTATCTGAAGGATCACCAACCCAAACTCCTGTTGACTACAAAGTCTGACGAGCCCAAAGAGGCCTTGTGGCAAGAGAATCTAGAGGAGAATCATCAACCTCTAGATGATGACTAGGAGGAGAGGGCAGATCCTCATCATCATTGTCGCTATCTGAAGTGGAGGAAGAAGACTCCTCATCTGGATAAGAAGGATTAAGATCCTCTAAAGAATTGGCATCATGCTGCAATATCTCCAATGTGATTGTTGATGGATAAGTGGTAGGAGAAGAACTAGAAGAGTCCTCGAAACAAACACTCCTCTCGATGAACAACTCATGTGTAGTAGGATGGAGAAGCATGTAGCCCTTGAAACCATCTGGATACCCAACAAATATGCAAGGCTTGCTCTGTGGATCCATAGCCTTACATTTCTCTACTAGTAAGTGGGCCCATGTAGGAGAAGCAAACACTCAAAAGTGATTAATTCTGGGTTCTTGACTGGTCCAAGATTGGAAAGGAGTTACCCCCTTCACAACTTTGTGAGGAACCCGATTCTAGATGTAACACACACAGTTGATGGCCTCTGCCTAGTAATGAGGTTCCATAGACTTGGAGTGAATCATACAATTGACCATCTCTTTCAAGGACCTGTTCTTGTGTTCTGCAAAACTATTTTGTTGTGGACTATAGGGAATTGTGTGTTGAAGATCAATACCCTTTGAGGCACAAAACTGCTCAAACCTATGGTTGACATATTCCCCCCATTATCTGTACACATAATCTTGATGGACTTCCCATATTATTTCTTTGCAAAATCTTTGAAGTCCTGAAAAGACTCAAAGACCTCAGACTTTTTCTTGAAAAAATATACCCAAGCATATCTAGAAAGATCATCAATGAATGTCAGAACATATCTAGCCCTGTTAAAAGAAGGATGTGGAAATAGTCTAGTCAAATCACTATGTACCAACTCCAGAAAGTTGTGTGGCCCTCCAAGCTTTGCCTTTGTCATATTTCTCCTCAGAATGCTTACTAAGAATGCATCCTTGGCAAACTCCATCAGAAAATTGAATTGAAGGCAACCCTCAAACCATGTCCTGTTGACTAAGTTGTTGCAAGTAGTGGTAATTCAAGTGGCCAAACCACTAATGCCACAAATGAATCACCTCATATGAATGAGTGAGTAATACTATCGAAGGAGAGTTAGGAATTGTACGCTCAAAATCGTGACTCTGGTTGCCTGGGGCTGTCGAGTCAGATTTCGACATGCACACAGACCCTTTCCCTCCTTGCCATGGGGTGATCCGCCATGTCACTCTCGCTCATGTGGAATTAGCCAGTCGAGAGGAGGCAAGATGCGGCGGGGGTCTGGCTCGTTGGAGAGCTAGACTTCACTGAGAGGGGTCGGCAAGTACTGTGGTCTTTATTGTTGTGTGTTTAGTTGTAAGTTTCGTTCAATTGTTGTTGTAGTTGAGATAACCCTATGACCCAAAGGGTCACTAGTTTCTCTTCTTCTATTCAGATTTCTTAGATACCACCTCTGTGTGGGTAAGTGATTGTTCTCATTGATGTCCTCTTGTCTTTGTAAGTGTTGAACGATTTCTTGTTGTATCTGGCGTTGTCTAGTTTCTTTTAACAGTAAGAGGATGAATGGGTCTCCTTGCGGTAAAACAAATGTTTTTTGTTGTGGTCACAGATGGATCTCTTAGATCTCGTCATGGATAGCCCTCACCCACTCTCCTCTCACTCCTAAGCACATTCGTGAATCAGGATGGAGGTAGTTGTATGATTGCTAACCTTAACTAGATCTAAGTTTTTGACCTAGGGTTTGACTTGTGTTTTGACTTTGTTCTTACCTCGTGATGTGATCGAGGGTTTGTTTGGATTGTTTAACTGTGGTTACCTCGTGATGGAATCGAGGGTTTGCAATTTTGCCTATTCTAGTGTTTCTATATGCATGCAAGCTAAAATGATATGCAAAACATTTTTTTGGTATTTTTTAGTATTTTGGAAATAAAAGTGCTTTTAATCTATGAAAGGGAAATATGTATGCAATTCTATATGACTTTTCCAATGCAAAGTTAACCTATGTTTTTTGTGTTTTTGATGATTTTAAAGTAATCTAATTTAATGAAAAGGGAAAAATGCTTCTTCTAACAATCTAGATCTAGAAATATGAAAGCAACTAATCTAACATGCAAGATCTAATTATCAAGGAAAAAGCAATATTTTAGTGTTCCCAAGAGAAAATTTGATTCTCTAATTACTATTAATTGAAAAAAAACAATGAAGGAACCTAAGAGAAATGAATATTTGTTGACTCCACTACCCCTCAGCAATCCTTGTAATTGGCAACCTCAAATCCTTTTGTGGCAGCGAGTGATCCTCTTGACAACAAAATGACACAAAGAAGCAAAAAGCTTTGATGAAGCTTGTATGAGCTCAATGAGAGCTTGGATTGAGCATAATGGAATAGAATGAAGCAACGTGACGCTACTTGGATGAACAAATAAAGCAAAAGGCACCTTCATCCTGTAAGAGCATTTGAATGCTAAGTTGGAGAGAAAAACTGGTAAGAGCTGTGTGCACAATGAATTTGCCTCCCTTTGTGCTTGAGGGAGGGGTGTATTTATAGGTTTAGAAGAAGGGTTTGATTGAAGAGTTAACTCATTTGATTGATAAGTTAACAAAGATGATTGGGGAGTTAATGGGGTTGATTACGCAGTGAACTCAGTTGATTGGAGAGTGATGAAGCAAAGATAGCTTATCACTGGAGAGAAAATAGAGGTGAAGGAATGCATGAGATTAATTGGAGAGTTAATTTGAGATCAATTAGAGATAAATATGCATGTGTGGGTGCATGAAATAGCTAACTCTATATTAGGGATCAAAAACCATGCAAACAGAAAGAAAAACAGGCAAAAACGGAGCAAAAACAAGAGAAAAAATTGAGTTTTTCTGTGGCTGCAAAAATGATAGGGTCGCCCCTTTTGCCAGGTAGGGTCGCGGGGAGATCCAGGTTGGACAGGGTCAGATGCAGAAAAATAGGTTGGGAGATGCAAGAAGAGAAGAAAAGGAGGGGTTCTACATCAAGAAATAGGTCAGTCATGTGGAAGAATCCAAATCCCCACTTGCGTTAGCAGGATCTCCCGGGGGGGATCTAGAAATAATAGGAGATTTGGATTGGTTTGATGAAAGTGAAAACTGAAAGTGGGAGATGGATAAGGAGACCTCTAGAAGGCTTCTAGGAGATGCACTAGAGGAAAAACACAGGGGAGAGGTGAAAACTCACCTACAAGACACTCACAAGGCCTTGGAGCAAGGTCGAAAGCTCAGAAAATGCAAGTCGACAAGTGTCGCAACAAGTGTTGAAAAGCGTCGCAAACGGGGAGAGAGAAATCGACAAGGAAGAAACAACACAAGACAAGAAAGGAGGACACGTCATCAAGAGGCTCACTACTTAAAGGACATTATTTCACACTTACATGTACGTGACAAGGATTTGAATCATCATAGGGGTCCTCGTGGAGGTTGTGCGTGATTTTTGTGCTTACATATTTGCCCCCTCGAGGACGATAGTCTACATGAAAGGTAGGTACCATTCCCAAACGAGGCCTTACCTGTTGTCGATTTTCCCACAATTTGTACCTGCAATAACTAGTATTAGTCTGACATTTGAATATATGAAAGTAAATAATGAAAACTGAAATGATGAACTTACCATGGATCATTTAAGCTTGACTAGTCGTTTGCCTTTGTCGGTTTGGACCTGTAGGGATGAGAGCACACAAAATAATGCATGAAATAGATGCATAAAAGAAAAGAACTAATCTAAAATGCATAAATAAAACTAAGCTAAGGGCAAACAAGGCAAGCCAAATTGTGAGATCGGAGCAAAACGGCGACGTCGTGTGAGCAGTCGTTAGAAAGGTATTGTCGAGGAGATCGCGAGGATGGTCACCTCTTCTTTAGCCACGGAGAGTTGGGTATGCAATCAGTGAAAAACCATTCTCTAAACCCTAGCTTGTATTTTGTGAAAAATCTCTTAAAATTGTTTATTTTTGGTGATTTTCTCTATTACATTGTGTTTATCTCGTCGTTTAGAGCAAGATTGGTTTTTCATTTTCTGAAATCGGTCGAAAAAATGAGGTTTTTAGAGTAGTTTTTAGTTGAGGGATCCTCCTTTAGGGTCACCCCTTTTGCCAGACAAGGTCACCCAGGGGAGATCCTGAAAAGCAGTAGGGTCGTCTGGGGGAGATCCTGCAAAATAGTAGGGTCGCCTGGGGGAGATCCAGAAAAACACCTGGGTCACCTGGGGTTGACCTTGTTGGATTGATTTTTGACTGTATTTGACGTTATTTAACACTTGTTTCACTTTAACTTGATATGATTTGATCACTGTATTTACCTGTTTATTGCAATTTTGAAGGTTTATACACTTTTTTTTGTGTTGGGTTTTCTGCAGTTTTATGATTTTTAGGGATTTTTATGAGTTTATGAGATCTAATCTAAAGTTCTCTTCTGATTTTGCAGGACATGTGTTTTCAATGGAATGCCTGCCGAGAATAGGGATGGCTCTCAGGGATATTTGCTTCATTGAGTACCGAGAATTGTGCCATTCTGAAGAGGGCAGGGCTTGCTAGAGTTTGTCATGTGCCTGTGATTCATCCTATATCTCGCATATGTTGTGACATTTTGACTTACTGGGATGCAGACAAAAACACATTTAGGTTCCCACAGATTTCTAGAGAGTGGACTATCACTCTATATGATGTGTATCACATACTTGGGGTTCCTGTGAGTGGACAACCTTTGTCTCTTCTAGTTAGCGAGTCTTATGAGGACAAGGATTCCTGGGCTACATTTATGGGGGTCAATCACCCTAGGGATCAAACATGAGTTCAGCTTACCTCTATGCCACAACTTCGCATCCCACTCTTGAGGAGGTTCCTGATTGGATTGATTACTTCGAGTCTATTGGGAGACAAAGCCTCGACTCGTCTGAGATGGTGTTGGGCACCGATCATTCGTGAGATTGAGGAGGGCATAGTTTACACTTGGGCTTCTAACATCTTGGCTATAGTCTACAGAGAATTCTATCAGATTTCACGGTGAGGGCCTCTAGCCTTCAGCCACTCTTCTTTGATTATGACATGGATATTTGAGCACATGAGGCCCTACCAGAAGCTCATTCCGCTTCCAGATAGGTGGTTACCGAGAGCGGCGAGGTAGATGCATGTTGGTCACTTTGATGCTACTTTACCCACTGTTGCTACTCTTACTGATGAGGACAGGATCTTTGATCCCTATCATGACATGGAGGGAGCTTGGGCCTGAGATGATGAGATCAGAGAGTATTGTCGCAAGGTATCCAAGATCATAGACTGCAATGGTCTAGTTGAGGCTCATCGAGTTGATCGTGTCTTACAACAGTTTGGTGGGGATGTCTCCGAGGAGTTGCCCCCAGTGTCCACTTGTTACAGGACCGTTCAGGAGATGGGTGAGATTGGACAGAGAAATGTTATTTGGACTCCTTTGACTCTAGGCATCTTCATTACTAGGGTCTCTAGAGGAGGATGGAGGGGAGGGAGAGGGACTCCTTCCCGATCTCTGATTGTGACTGTTGACTTAGAGTCCACTAATGAGGACTACGTTCCATATAGTAATGATTTGTCAGATGAGGCCCCTCTCGAGGATGAGTATTTTGATGACATTGATGATTCAGATGATGTTCTTGATATCCTTGAGGGTCCTCCTATTGTTCCTCGACCTCCTCATTCAGATGAGGTGATGCGTCAGCTTGACCCTGACTGGAAGCTTGGCGATCCACATAAGTTTTGCCTATTCACTTTTTATGCTCTTGTCCTTTCTCTTTTTGAGTGGAGCTGACTTGGTCTTGTTTTGATTTTGTTGTTTCAGGCAATGTGAGAGATTGGAGGGACTTTGTTCATGAGGTCAATGTTGGGCTAGCTTCTCCCTTCACTAGGATGACTTGTGATCGTCTTTTGGATGATCCTGGTGTGCCCCCAGCTGCAGGGTGACACACTGACATTTTTTCTCCTGTCTACCATGGGTGCCAAATAACTATAGAGTTGAAAACCCAAGTCGACATGCTTAAGGGTGAGAACCAGGTACTCTGAGAGATGGCCTGCCTTAATTTTGGATCATGTGATGCTAGCATGGCGGGGCCTTCACAGTCACATGCCCACAATAGAGCACTTCATTCTCATAGGTCTCATGGAGCGACGAGTGATACTCGTAGACGGAGGAGCTGAAGTCCCGAGGGTTTCATTGGAGGAAACCACCCTTGACTTCCTTTCTTGAACTCATGCCCCCTTGCACGGGGAGCCTCTACATTTCTCGAGAGCATTTTGTTTTAGCTCTTTGATACTCTTATGTATGAACCTCAGATGTATTTTATGAAAGTTTGTCCTCTTATGGTTGTCTCCCATTGAATTAGTACTCATCTCTTGTGCATGTTTGGAGGTTTTTGGGAACTTTTTTGATTATGTTTGACCTTTTCAACTCTTTTACCAATGCAAATATGATAACAATGACATGTTTTTGTAATTTTTTGTCATATATATGAGATGCAGTTCACGATATGATAATGCAAGAACACAAGAAATGCTGAAATGAAACATTTACTTCTACTGAATGTCATGAGATATGACATTTGACTTTATTTCTTTGAGACTCTTTTTTCTAATTTTTGACATGAATGCAATGTGGAACAAACAATGTGACTGCTCTTTAGATATGATTTTCGATTCAGGGGATTACGAGTTGTCCTAATATAAGAAATCTATCCAAGGCTATGAGATATGATTTAGGAAAACTTGAGTGGGGAGTGGAAATGAAAATGAAGCGTTTCTAATTTCTAGACTTCACTAAAGGCTAAACATTGATCCTTATCTAGATAAGACAAGCTAACAAGCTTTCAACTTAGACGAGTAGCAAATTTTATTGGTGTTAGCTAGACTTAGATCATAGATGGCAAGCAAAGTAGACTTGGGGTAAAGGATAAAAGGGAAAGAACAAGGGTCCCTAGATAGAAGATGATCCTAGAGACTACTAGACTCTAAAGTTTTGCTCAGCTAGTGCTTGTGTGTGCTTTGTACCTTTCTTTCTCTATTAGAATGTCACCCTCGAGGCTTCGAGCTTAGACTAATCTCCACCCAAGAGTACGGACATTCAATAATCTTCTCTCTTTCACTCTTTTTTTGTGTCTCTTTTTTTTTTATTTTTCACTTTTTTTTTGTATTTTCCTCACTTGACTTTTCTCATTTTTTTGGATTTTTGACTTTTCAAGAAATGAATGCTTTTGGAACTTTGATATGCAATGATTTGATCTCTCAATTCTCACTTTTGACACTCTCATTTTGACCACTCATTTTTATATTCACTCGAATCTTAGATTGCTTCCTTCAGAGTTTTGATCTTCCTAACATTTTTGGCTAGTAAAGATAAGGGGTTGAGTGCCACCTAAAGTTTTTGTAATTTGTTTGGACTTCTCCTCTACTAGGGAAGAATTGGGAAGGTCTACTTGCAAGATTCCTTTGAGCACTGTAGGTTTGAATACTGATTTTGCTTAGACCTAACATCTTGACTCATTAAGACTAGGATCAATGTAAAGCTAATCTAGCTAGGTTTTGATTAGAATCACTAGGAATGAAGGGGGGTAATGGTGATTTGTGAAAAATGGGGGATCTCTAGGTCTTGAAAGGATGACGTATATCTAGGCAACATTGGACTCCTTACTAAAAGGAAAATAGTACAAGAGCAAGTCACTAACAATAATGCAATATGAACAGAATGATACAGAAATGCAATAAACAAATTATTTTTGACATTTTTGAACTTTTATAATTTTTTTTGTATTTTTATGTTTTATGATTTTTTTTAGTGTTTTAGACATAATATTTCTTGATGTGAAAGGCATTGACTGTTTCGCCAAATTCCTCTCCCTCCATTGTGCACAAGAGATATGTACCATTTCTGACATCTTCTTTAACCATGTAAGGACCTATCTAATTAGGTTTGAATTTTTGTCCTTCACCAGCTCTCTTATCGATTAAATTGTCTATGCTGAGCACTAGGTCTCCCACTTGAAAGGGTCTTGGGATGACCTTTTTGTTCGGCTAACCTTACTGCCCTATATTCTTCGTTGTCCAATAATCCTTGTAATGACACTCTTAGGCTAGGCAGTTCCACTTCCAATGGTAATACCGCCTCTAACCCAAAAGTGAGGGCTTAAGGGGTGGTTCCAATTGGAGTCCTAACTCTTGTTCTGTATGCCCACAGAGCTGGGTACAACTGTAAATGCCAATCTCTCTTAGAATCTTTTACGATCTTAACCAATATTGACTTCAAAGTCTTGTTGGTAGCCTCTGCTTGTCCGTTTCTTTGAGGGTAATAGACTGAGGGAGAGTTGTGATTGATGTGAAATATCTCGCATAGATCCCTTACTTGTGGATTTTTGAAGGATGAGGCATTATCTGTCACTATCAGTTGAGGGATTCTGAACTGACAAATGATTTGGTTCAGTATGAATTTAGCTATTATAGCACCTGACACTGTGCTGAGAGGCATGGCCTCCACCCATTTTGTGAAATATTCTATCACAGTAATGATGAACAGGTGTCCATCCATTGATGGGGGAGATATCTTCCCCACCAAATCTAATCCCCATGTGGAAAAGGGCCAAGGGGTAATGATCGGTTGTAAATCTCTTGTTGGTGTATGGTGAATGTGAGCGTAACCCTAACATTTCGAGCACCTCTTTATGAACTTAATCGTATCCCCTTGTAAATAGGGCCAGAAGTATACCATTCTGTGTATTTTTCTTGTTGTGGTGTGGTCACCAAAATATCCTCCACAGATTCCACTGTGACACTCTTCTAATATTGTGCGTGCTTCTTCCTTGTCAACACATCGAAGCAACATTCCGTCTAGGGCCCTTCGATAGAGCACATTGTCTATTAAAACATATCTCGCCGTGAGGACTCGTAGTCATCTTTTTCCCAAAGGGGTCATGTTTTCTGGGTAAGTCTTGTTTGCAAGATAGTTCACAATATATCTGTACCAATATGAGGCGGCATACTTCTCGAGATCTACCACACAAATCTCTTCATCCGAGAAATCTTCATTCACAGATTCCTCTTGGGGAACCAAGTTATTTGCTAACCAATCTGCTATTATCTATCAGTGGAATACTTTTTGGTTGACCTAGGTTAGCTAAAATTCACTCAACAAGGTTATGAATCGGTCGGCTCTTCTGGAGAGCATGGGTTGATTTAAGAATGTCCTTAGTTGCTCTAATTGTATCATGACTTTACTTTCCTAATTTAACATGTAGTGTCATAGCCTTCGGGTTGCAACGACTATGGTAAGACATTCTTTTTCAGCTTGGGTATAGTTCTTCTCATATTCCAATAAGGTTTGACTTATGAAATAGATGGCTCTTTCTCTTCCACCCTCATCCTCTTGAGCTAGCATGCATGCTACAGAGATATCAGTTGCTCTAAAATATAAGATGAAGGGTTTGTCATGTTCAGGTGGCATCAACGTGGGTGGAGTTAGCATGAATCTCTTTACTTGCTCAAATGCATTTTGATAGTCCACGGTCCATGTTATGCCAACTTATTTTTTCAACAGCTGATTGATTAGATGAATTTTGAAAGTCATGTTTGGTATGAATTGTCTGATTGCGCCCAACTGTCCTAAAAAGGCTCTTACTTCTCTCTCACTTGTTAGTGGGGTTGCGTTCAAAACCGCTTTGACCTTAGCTAGGTTGACATCTATGCCTTTTCCCGAGACAATGAATCCCAACAACTTTCCTGCCATGACTCCGTAAACACATTTTTCGGGGTTCAACCTTACTTTATACTCTTGAAGCCTATTGAAGATTTTGTGAAGGCCTTCCACATGTCTAGACCTTTGTTCTGATTTGGCCAAAAGGCCATAAATGTATGTTTCGACTATCTTGTGGATGTAATCATGAAAGATGTGCATCATTGCCCTCTGATAGGTAGCACTTGCGTTCTTCAATCTGAATGGCATGACTACGTAGCAAAAAGTCCCCTAGGAGGTAGTGAATGTTGTTTTGTTTTGGTCAACCTCTGTGATTTTGATCTGGTTATATCCTAAAAACCCATCCATGAGGGAAAGGGCCTCGTATCCCACAGTTGAATCGACAATTTGATCGATGGATGGTAGAGGAAAATCATCGTTGGGGCATGCTTGATTGATATCTCTAAAATTGAGAAATATCCAAAATTTTCCATTTTTCTTCAGAGATGGGACAATGTTTGACACCCAATTAGAATAATCCACTAGTTTGATGAAATCAACATTTAACAGTTTTTTTAGTTCTTCCTTCACCATTTCGGCTAGTTGTGGCTTTATGGGCCTTGGTTTTTGTTTCACAGGTTTTGCATCTGGCTTTGTTACTAAATTATGCGCCACAACCTTGGGATCTAACCCTAGCATGTCTGAATATGCCCATGCGAATATATCCGAATATTCAATGAGGAACTCAATGTACTCTAATTCCTCATCGTTTAGTTCTCCTCCTAGTTTTAACATCCTAGGTTTTTCAAGTGTTCCAACATTGATGTCGATTGTATCTCCAGTTAGGGATGGGTGTCCTTCCTCAAACTTTTTAGGGGCAAGCGGTAAATCTGAGTTCGCTTCAATCTAAAGAATTTCCTTCTCACTCCCAAAATAGTCTTCTGGATGAGGGAGGAGCATGTATCCTTTTTTGCGGTGCACTCTTCGAAGTCCATCATAAGCGTGTAGATATTCCAGGATGGCTTCGTCATTCTTAGCGTAATCTTAGGTTGGTCTTTCTTCTTGACCCATGTTGTAATTCAGGATACTAGGTAATTCTTCACTTTCCAATAACAACTCTCCACATACTGAGACAATATATTTTGAACTTTGCAACTGAGCATGTGGCAAAATAATGCGGCTGACGTGGCCATTGAGTCTTCCACCTAATTTTCTTTCCTGGGTATGGATTTGATGGAGAAGAAATCAAAGAATTGAACTAACTTCCTGATGGTTTCCTTATAAGGTTGCAATTGTTCTAATTTTTTTTCTTAATTTTCGGCAACTTGATTGATTATCAATTGAGAATCTCCAAAGGCAGATCTATTTTCTTGACTCCCATTCTCATGGCTAGCATGATTCCTAGGGACAAGGCTTTGTACTCAGCGATGTTGTTGGTGCAAAAGAAGTCTAGTCTGAAGGCGAAGGGGAGGACTTTTCCTTTCACGGGATGTTAAGATTAACCCCGTTCCTGCCCCTATTTTGCAACTAGCTCCGTCAAAATGTAGGGTCCACAAGCTTTCATGGTTTTCTGAGTGAGATGTTTCTCCAAACTCATAAGTGGAAGTTCATTTTTCTTCTTTTTCATCTCCTTCTTCGATGATTTCAATTGTTCCAACCAAAAGGTTTTTGATATCCCATTCATTGACACATGGGATGACTGCTAGGCCAAATGGTGCATGGGATTTAGTGGTATGAGGGTAAAAGGGGAATTCCCTAAGATCATCCATTCTTTGATAGGATATGTTGTGAGCGCTTGTATTTGTTCGAACATCCTGAGTTTCCTCTTTCTATTTTTCTTGCATTTTCATCTTTTTGTCTTTTTCTTCCTGTTCCTTTCTATAAACACTGAAAGGATTAGGGTCTGCTTTGACGGTGGTGACTTTTCCTAGATGATGGAAATGTATTTCTTGGAATAGAGTGGAGGTAACGGCCTTCATGGCATGAATCCAAGGCCTCCCAAGAATCATGTTGTAATTGGTTTCTCTGTTAATAATATAGAAGTCAGTAGAGATGGTTTTTCCCACCAGAGTGAGCGGTAGGCTGATTTTTTTGACTGTTTGGATGTCATGACTGTCATAAATCCTTAATGTGGAGGTTTGTTGCTTGATTCCTGTTTTGTTGTATCCCATCCTTCGTAGAAAGGACATTGGCAAAAGGTTGACGGCTGATCCTTTGTCCACCACCACTCTTTTCATAGTGACCTCTTCAACTTGAATTTGTATGTATAGAGGTGAATCCTTTTTCTTACTTCCTTCACTTTAGGGTAATTTGGAGACATCGAATGTTAGAGGAGGTGATTCCTCCTGTGTGGAACATCCTACTTCCAGCACTTCCAAAAATGTCTTACGATGTGGGGGAGAGGCTCTCAACAAGTTTATTACTTGTGAGAAGACATTTTCTGTTTGATCCGCTTGTTCTTCCTCATGGATCATGAACACTTCTTGGTCTAGTTCTGTTATTGGAATGGTTTTGATTGGCTTTTCCTTTCTCGATTTCAGGTTCCTTGTCCTTTCTATGGGATTGGAGAATTTTAAGAAAGTTCTTTCATTGATCCATAGTAAGTTTGGAGATAGCTTTATTGTATCCATAACAAGTCTTTGTTTCATGACCCTTTGTCCCATGGAACCAACAATAAGTATTGGGGTCATATGAAGGTTGGTTCGATCCTTGATTTCCTTTTTTTCGTAAATTTGTCATTACTAGGATTTCTTTTTATGATATTGATATCTTTCTCCTGAGGCACATTAGCTATAGTCTTTTTGGTTCCTTTGGATGTTCGAAGTTTCCCATTGGTATCACAAGTCTTCCGACCACTATCGATGGTGACTTAGTCAATCCTCAAAGCACTTTCCAATGCCTCTTCATAGGATTTGTATGGTAATTTTTGAACATCTTCCCTCATGTCCTTGTTGAGGGCATGCAAGAAGAGATCGCATAGTTCTCGATGGTCCATTTTTGGAGCACTAGTTGAAGAATAGAGGACTTGCCTCCATCGAGTGACGAAGTGGGCTATAGATTCATTTGGCTCTTGTTTTATTATGAGGAATTCTCTGATTCCTATTTTAATGAGTTTATTCATGTCGAATGCCATGACAAACTCTCTGATTAATTGTCTGAATGAATGGATCAAAGCTTCTGGGAGACGATAATACCAATCCAAAGTGATGCCTTCAAGAGTTTTCGGGAAGATTTTTGCCACAACCCCATCCCAAGGGAGGAGTTCTCTTATGGCCGTGGTATAGGTTTTAATGTGTGAGTTCGAATCTCCTTCTCCTTTGAACTTCAGGAGATTTGGCAATGGCCGAGGTAATTGCACGCTTAGTATGTTTTGGTCCAAAGGTTCTTTCAAATATTCAAGGTACATTCCTAAAAAGGCACTTTGAGATTGCGGGGTTGATAATAATAACCTTGTGGGTGGGTTTTGATAAACCATTGTTGGATTCATTTGATTGTTCTGAACGGGAGGATTCCCATTCAGACAAGTGTCGTTGCTAGCATTCCTCGAATAGTAGTTGAGGTAGGGAGGATTTTGAGATGACCCTGGTCCTATTCATGAGATTTCTACCTTTTTTCGGGAGTAGCTTGCTCTGCTTCCAAGATTCTGATTCTTTGTACTAGCGTTGCGCTCAAGTCTGCAGGGGTAGTAGCTCTAGGTGTTTCTTCATTTCTAGGTTGTTCTCTTTGAATATTTTTGTGGTAAAGTACCTCCTCGCACGCAGCGTTTTCTTTTTGTTCTTCTTGTAAGGCGATTCTTAATGCCTCTTGAGCATCTTTGGTTTCTTGCAGACATTTTCTTAACCGTTTAATCTCCTCATCAAGATGGGTATTCGATGTGCTTGTGGAAGGTTGTTCGGGTCGATATATCTCTGACCTCACCCTTCTTGCTTTATGTGGGGCATTTGGTATGGTCAGGTTGTTTTCCCAAGATGGGTTGTTGAAAGATAGAGAATGCCTAGATTCTCTTTGATCTTGCTCATAGTCAGAATCCTCGTAATCATAACAGTTGGTGATTGGTGTGTCAAGATGCGGAGACACATACCTATCAAATGAGGGAGTTTCTGGTTCTCTTGAGGGAATGTTCCCTTGGTTTAAGTCATGTTCCATCATATTCAGGGGTGCTATAGACACCATAGAATAAATGGAACGGATGATGGATTAAGCGATAGAAGCTGAAGCGGCAAAAGCGGTTATGAAGAGTAGTGAAAGAATGCTTTGAAGGTTTTGTTAATTGTTTTGAGATGTTTGAAATGGGAATGCAAACAACATAACCAAGAGGCTCTACTCTTCATGTCAGGTTCACCAAAATATGTACGCTCAAAATCGTGACTCCAGTTGCCTGGGGTTGTCAGGTCAAATTTTGGCACTCACATGGACCCTTTCTCTCCTTTCCACGGGGTGATCTGCCACATCACTCTCACTCATGTCAAATTAGCCAGTCGAGAGGAGGTGAGACGCGGTGGGGGTCTGGCTCGTTGGAGAGCTAGACTTCGTGAAGAGGGGTTGGCAAGTACTGTGGCCTTTGTTGTTGTTGTCTTTAGTTGTATGTTTCGTTCAATTGTTGTTGTAGTTGAGATAACCCTATGACCCAAAGGGTCACTAGTTTCTCTTCTTGTGTTTGGATTTCTTAGATTCCACCTCTGTGTGGGTAAGTGATTGTTCTTGTTGATGTCCTCTTGTCTTTGCAAGTGTTGAATGATTTCTTGTTGTATCTGGCGTTGTCTAGTTTCTTCTAACAGTAAGACGACGAATGGTCTCCTTGAAGTAAAATGAATGTTTCTTGTTGTGGTCGCAGATGGATCTCTTGGATCTCATTACAGATAGCCCTCACCCACTGTCCTCTCACTCCTAAGCACATTCTCGAATCAGGATGGGGGCAGTTGTATGATTGCTAACCTTAACTAGATCTAAGTTTTTGACGTAGGGTTTGACTTGTGTTTTGACTTTGTTTTTACCTCGTGATGTGATTCAGGGTTTGTTTGGATTGTTTAACTATGGTTACCTCGTGATGGAATCGAGGGTTTGCAATTTTGCCTATTCTAGTGTTTCTATATGCATGCAAGCTAAAATGATATGCAAAACATTTTTTTGGTATTTTTTAGTGTTTTGGAAATAAAAGTGCTTTTAATCTATGAAAGGGAAATATGTATGCAATTCTATATGACTTTTCCAATGCAAAGTTAACCTATGTTTTTTGTGTTTTCAATGATTTTAAGTAATCTAATCTAATGAAAAGGGAAAAATGCTTCTTCTAACAATCTAGATCTAGAAATATGAAAGCAACTAATCTAACATGCAAGATCTAATTATCAAGGAAAAAGTAATGTTTTACTGTTCCCAAAAGCAAATTTGATTCTCTAATTACTATTAATTGAAAAAAACAATGAAGGAACCTAAGAGAAACGAAGATTTGTTGACTCCACTACCCCTCAACAATCCTTGTAATTGGCAACCTCGAATCCTTTTGTGGCAGCAGGTGATCCTCTTGACAACAAAATGACACAAAGAAGCAGAAAGCTTTGATGAAGCTTGTATGAGCTCAATGAGAGCTTGGATTGAGAACAATGGCATAGAATGAATTAGTGTGATGCTACTTGGTTGAACAAATAAAGAAAAAGGCACCATCATCCTGTAAGAGCATTTGAATGCTAAGTTGGAGAGCAAAACTGGCAAGAGTTGTGTGGACAATGAATTTCCCTCCCTTTGTGCTTGAGGGAGGGGTGTATTTATAGGTTTAGAAGAAGGGATTGATTGAAGAGTTAACTCATTTGATTGATGAGTTAACAAAGATGATTGGCGAGTTAATAGGGTTGATTACCCAGTGAACTCAGCTAATTGGAGAGTGATGAAGCAAAGATAGCTTATCACTGGAGAGAAAATGGAGGTGAGGGAATGCATGAGATTGATTGGAGAGTTAATTTGAGATCAAATAGAGCTAAATATGCATGTGTGGGTGCATGAAATAGTTAACTCTATATTAGGGATCAAGGGTGTATGCACAAAGATAAGTCCACTTAAGGTGGAAGTTTCAGAGTTAGAAAAAAATTTGAAATCGGGTAACTAAAAATGGGTTCCCGTTATAGATCAGGATCTCGAGCCTAAAATCTAGAACGGGATCTCGTTTCTTAGTGGGATCCCGAACCTAGGACCAAAAAATGGGATCCCGTTTTGTGAAAGTATTATTTTTTTTTAAAAAGCCTGCAACCCCATTTTCCCTAGTGACAGGCAACAAACAGAATGGGATCCCGAGTGCAAGGAGAGAATTTCTGGCCATCAAAAGCTCAGGTAAGTGGATTTTTCCACTTTTTCAATTTCTCAATCATCTATGATGCATTTTTTATATATTTTTCTTTCTTTTTTAAGTGTAAAATACAATCAAAATCTAAAACTTAGACTATTATTAGGGTTTGAAATTATGAGTTGAATAGATGTATGTAGACATTTTAGTTGTAAAATACAATTGAAATTTTGAAAGACTGTATCATATAAAAGGATAGATTTTGAACAACCTGTCAAAATTTTGTTTAAATTTGAGAATTGAATAGCTGTATTTAGACATTTTAGCTGTAAAATACAATTGAAATTTTGAAAATACTGTATCATATGAAAGGAGAGATTTTGAACAAACTGTCAAAATTTGATTTCAATTTGAGAGTTGAATAGCTATATTTAGACATTTTAGCTATAAAATACAACTGAAATTTTGAAACGACTGTATCATATGAAAGGAGAGATTTTGAACAAATTGTCAAAATTTATATAACATTGGGATGATATATATATTTGGTTTTTATAAAATTTACTTATACTAATGTATGTCATTATATTTTAAAGGCATTATTGAATAGATAATTGTCATGTAAAAAAATTACAACAAACCATAATCAAACCTTTATCACTTCCTTCACAATCAAACCTTTATCAATCCATCTCCATGGTTTCCCAAATCTAAATCAGAAAATAAAGGCTCTTGAAATGTTGTAGCAATAATGTCTAAGGATGCAAATTAGGTATCTAATAGAAAATTCCATCTCATTTCAGCTTTAGGACCTCTTTGGACCTTCATTTTTTATCATTTTTTTCTTCAAATGTGTACCTGTACAACTCAAAATCATGATGTTTCCATGGATGGAACAACAACATATCTCCATTCCATCAACTAATATCTTTCTCTAGCTAGATCATCACTACAATCACAAGTTGAACAAAGCATCAAATTCTTCATTTTTTAAATCATGTAAATCATCAGAATATATTCATCTTTGAATACTCAGATTAGTTCTAGGCAACTAGTAGTCAATCCTATCTCCATTATCAAATTTGGTTGCCATAGGCAACTTCACCAAATTTAGGATATCATCATGTTGCCATGCATAAGAGATCCACCTCAAGGTAGTTTTCCAAGTCTAGTTATAGTCTTGTCGATGTTCATTATGATCCTAGGGTGGTATGATATTCCATTGGTTTCTATGACATCATGATAGCATAGATGCATCTGAACATTCACCCTTCATGGATATATTGATAGTAAAATAGAGTTTTAAATTGTTCTTAAGGTTTGGGACAATCATAGTGATCAATAGTCTATGCAATTTCTCATTAAATTTCATTCATGACTGCCTTCCACCTTATGATAGTATCCTAACCTTCTTACCTCATTAGCTATCTTAAAAGTAGAAGATTTAATCATTACCACATGGTTATGTCTCTTTGATTATGAAGATAATGCAATTGAATCTCTAGAGGAGTCCTACATCTTAACAATAATTTCATTGTTCCTTTGTAGTTCATCATGTGAATGTGACAGTCTTCACATGTTTCCTTGATGGACTTTTGATAACAAGGGAAGATGACAATCTTATGATCAATAACTAATCCTAGAGAAATCATGATGTAACAACCCAACTGAACTCTTCATGACAAGTCTGTTATTGGTTTAAGGCTATCTTAAAGGTCCATAACAATATAGGAATTTAACAACAATTAACAGTTCTTAATGGTCATGACAACATTATACAAGATACTAAAGTTGATGCTAAGATGATGATTTCCTCTTTCCTATCAAATGGTAAGGATCAACACAATTGTTCCTATCATATCATGATTGAAATAGGACTAATCAAGAAACCTAGTAATGCACATGGTGCGTAAATGATAATCTTCTTATGGTTTTCTTGGTATGTATAATGAAACCCACTTAGTTAGGGTTTGATGGATTGCTCTCTAGGAAATCAAATCCTTGTCTCTCAGAACTCCATTTAGATTAGGATCATGACATTCAATTCTAAAACCACACTCTAAGAAATGGATGCTTACAAATGAGTTTTTATTCACTCAAATCTTCACATACTCAAACACATATCCAACTTATGAATTCATGATTGATCCAATGTTCAAACCAATGCAAGCATGAATATTGTATTTGTTGACCAAGCTTATTGATAGTCATAAAGTTAGAGAAATTCATCCAAAACCATTACAAACTATTTCTAGCTTTGCCATAGGAAATGTTGGATCTTCTAGAATGAGTACTTAACATCAAACTAATAGCCAACTCCATAGAAAAATTAACAAAATTGAAACCTTGGACCTAACATATGATGACAAACCTTGGCAACAAATTCATTATGGTAGTTCTAATGTCCCTACTGCTATACTCTAACTACTATGACAATACAATGCTTGGCTAATGATATCTCTCTGAGTCTTTAAGAGGCATCTTTTGATATGGTAGTCCTTCATATTGATATTTAACCTTGATACCGAACACCCTATGATCAAACACCATAATGATAGTCATAGATAACAAAATCAATTATAGGATAGTCCTATTGAGACCTAGTTGTGACAAGATGAATGAGAGACTCATAAGCATAACATGACCTTGATAATATATGCTTGCAAATCTTTTTCACAAACCTCTAGATAGTCTTGAAACAAAGATACCCTTTTATGCCCATGATTGTCCTAGTATTTGATTGAACCTAACATGATTGTCTGTATAGTCTTAAATTGATCTTTCTTGTCTCCCTCACTCCAAGTACTCATGATCCATGTACCCTTTCAAATTTATTTTAGCACTGGTAATATAATATGTATCTTTGACTTGCTACAGACTTAGACAATGGTAACAAAATAATAATCTCTCTCAAAGCCTTTATAATACATTGTGACCACATTTTAGACTTTATACATGAAGGTATACAATGAAATAATATTGAAGGTCATCAAATGGGAAAATGGAAACTAGGACCACATTAGGAGTTATTAAATATAAGACTAAGCATATGGCATAGACTCCAAAACTCCTTTCAAAAGATGAATACTATGTACACCCTCAACTGGACTCAAACCATCAATATATACACACCTAAAATGATTTGTCTAAAACTTCATGCCTACAACTTCATCTAGATCCTCATCTAAATAGTTTTCCACCAAGAATCAAAATTTAGGTCTCGAATGAAAATCCCAACTTCAAATTGAAAATTACATAGTTCACTATAATAGCTCTTACATTTTGAAATTTGTATGCACATGTATAGATGTACGTTTAATTTAAATATTTCAAGTGTAATTTCTTGAAACATGTATAATTTATCTAGTTTATTTATAATTTATAATTTTTCAACAGTATATGTTTATTTATAATATATATATAGATTCTTGAAAATTAATTTTTTACTCAAATTTGTATGTTTATATGTATATATGCAGGTTCATAGTTTTTATATATCATCATGGATGATATTCACTTTGATGCTGAGGACTTCCTCAATGCACAAGATGAACAGGTACCATCTCCACCCCCACCCCCACATCCAGATGCCCCACCTCCACCCCCACCTCTAGGCATCCCACCTCCACCCCCACCTAGACCCCCTGGAACTGACCAAGCTCGCTTGCGAGCCATAATTACTTAAAATGTGGATTCCATACAAGAAAAATTAAATTCCATTCACATTGAACAATTCATGCCACCTCACATGGTACGTTTTGCAACTTTGATGCAAAACATTGTAGATTCTGTGAGGTCTATTGACTCAAACTTTGATCGATTCTAGAAATGGAGAGAGGAGAGGCACCAATTTTATGCTGATGGCCTCTCCTATAACGATATTTTGGATCTTAAAATCACAAAAGGTCATTTAGCGCAATATTTTAGACACCCCATCGCAAATGAACCTATTCTTGCAAATAAGAAAAGAATATCAATCAGGTGGTGTAGACATGAAGGAATGTCTACCAATATTTGGGACAGATGGTAGATGGTGTTTGATTATCCACCTCATGCTAATTGTGAGGTTCCTTTATATTTTTTGAGAAAATTATATGTAGAGCTTGTTATGAATCAGAAACCCAACTATTTTGAGTTTAGATCATTCCAGTGTGTTGATGGCAGCATGCCACAATAGAGGTTGGGGTCAAGGGTTGATCCCCAACGACCCGTGCCTGTTCAACCTCTTATTGACCCTCCTGCACCCTTCCAGCATCGTGCGGTGGTATCCGCACTAGGCACATTAAGTGCACTCTCAGGTAGCCTAGATGAGCAGACTTCTATGATGGTAGCTCAGGTTAGAGACCATGGAGGAGCTGATGGTGGAAGTGGTCCTAGTACCACTCCACATGTGTCGATGCCTCATACATGTACGAGTTGCAATCAGTTGTGTTATGGACCTTATCAGGCAACTACACCCACTTCAGCTACACATGCAGCATCTGATAATATGGGTGAATCATTTGTTGATTATCTATTTGCTGAGGATCATCCCCCTGATCATTCGACACAGGTATATATATAGGTTACACACATGTTGATTTTATAACAATTTTAAGAATGTGTTTTTAATGAACATATAGAGATCAATTAAATTGTAATATTTTAAAAATTGAATTGTTTGGTGTAGATGATGGCAACATGGACCATTGATCGATTTAATTTTCCATCGACACCTGTTCATCTTGGGCACCCATTTGGGGTATTTTGAATGATTTATATTTTAAATAATTTTATTTACTTGATTTTAATTTGTAATTCAGTCTTGAACATGTACATTAAATATTTATGCTAGTTCAGGGTTCTTCCACATTGAATCCTCCATCTGAGGGTGTCTTGAGTGCTCCTCCATCATTGGACATCTCACATGATCCTTTTGTATGTGTATTGTTTTAAAAAACTATATATATACTTAGATTTTTCTATTTTGAATTCACTATATCTGAAAACGTGCATGTACTATTTAATATATATTAAAAATATATGTCTATGTAGGTTGACACAACAATGAGGATGGGCATTGCAGCACACTTGGATGATCCAAGTTTATATTAAGAGTCGACTGCATTTCAGGTTGTTGAAAAATGTATCTATGTCTACGTGCAATATATGTTTTAACCTAATCTGTACACATGTGCTAAGTTATAAATGACCTTGTAGGAGCTTGTCAGTGACACGTTTCATCCTATTCATGCCATTCCACTTACAACACATGCAGAGTAGGAGGACAGAGGAGATGGGCAGCCTGATATGATATAATTTAAAATTTAGATTATATTTAAAGTCAATTAAAATATACATTGTGAACTTAAAGTAAATTTTCAATAGAATATATACGTTGACATGTGTTAAAAATTCTTTTTTCTTTTATAGCTTGAGACATGTCATGTAGCTAAGCTTGTAGAGACAGGTCCCGGAATAGAGGATGCACATCGACTTCTTATGGTATAATAATTTAAATATGATAAATTATAAATTAAATTGAATTAAATCGTTTTAAAAATTGTCTTAAATCTAATTTCAACTTTCTTTCTCTTGTACATGTAGATTGATTCAGAGCATGTAGAGACAGGTCCAGGTGCACCAAAGCATGCCTCTCAACCTCACACGGTAATTTTAAAATGTTATGATAAATTATTTAAATTAAATTGTCATTAAATCATATTTTAATCATCTTACATTTGATTTCATCTAAATCTTTCTCTTCTACAGAGTGATTCGGGTCATCTGAGTAGTTCGCATGGTGTGAAGAGGTCTCTTGATTATAGAGACAATATGAGTTAGGTTATTTCATGGGCTATATAATTTGACTATTTCATGGACTACATATATACTGTTTCTCATGGACTTTATATATATTGTTTCATGGACTTTATATTTTGAACATGGGTTGTATTGTCATGGACTTTATATATTGTTTCATCCAGACTTTATTTCATTTCAGTATTTTATGGTCTAGATACAAGACTTTATTTCATTTCAGTATTTTATGTCCATAAACATTTAAGTGAAACAGAAATGACACTAGATATCTTATATTTAAATATATATAGAAATTGGGGTTCTAATAAAAAAAAACAAAAACTAATTGGTTTTTATAGTGAGAAAACGATTTAACATCTTCTTATAATTGTCTATATCTACTTAGCTTCCAATGCCCTTTATAAATGGAATTTTAGATAGTAAGATTTTCACAAAGTGGTTTCAAGTATTCTATAGTAATATGTCTCATCAAGGTTATGGGAAATTTTTTACTTCATTTATATTATTGTTGGCAATTCTTATATAGCATGCCTTTAGAAATTAAATAATGAACATTATCAAAATTTTGTATTAATAGAACGAGCTAACTAATGTATAGATAAAAAGAGAAGTTGGCTTTTATCTTAATATCATGCTGTTTTGGTTATGGAAATGTACCACATTTTTTATATTAAATAAGTAATGGTCAATATGAAAGGCTTCCACTATTTTAACTAGTAATGTGTTTTGCTTGTAAAAGTTCTTTATAAAGGGAAAAGACAGAGAGAAAGTAAGTAGGACCAAGAGGATATGTAAGTAGGAGTTACTTCACTTTCTTGATTCTTGATATCAGAAAAATTGAAAGGATAGCTTTTTAATAGATTCACAAACATTTTACTAGAATGTAAGTTAGTCTTGGAATGTAATTTTAGAATGCTAGTGTGCGAGAAAAATTATTCTCCAATGATCTAACTGTTGACATTTCTTCTGAATCAGCATTAGGGTCTGCCAATTCTAATGCACAGGCAGATTCAGCCAACTAAATACAGGAGGTTGCGTGAGCTGCCTCCCCTTCACTTCTGGTTCTGTCGCACCAAGGGGGGTATCCCTATAACTCAAGATGTAACCTTGACTGGCTCAAAGATAGAAAGATCTAACTTGACAACAACAGGCAGAATACTCTCATGTATGGACCAAGATCTGTATGATAGATCACAAGGCTGGCAACATTCTTGGACATGATGTCTGGTTAGGGATGAGAGCATGCAAGGGTTTCCTACTCCTACTCCTACAACTAACAGGTGGAAAGATGAAGTGTTTTAGTTTGAAATTTGGATGCAAAGCTGGACATGGTGTATAACACAAGAACACAGCATGATTGGTGCCTATCTAGGGCTTGGAGTCGATAGACATACACCTGTGAATGATCAGCACGAATAGCTAAAACTGGATTTCAGGGGGATACACATGATATCTGCCTTACAGATATCTCCCAATACAGAGTGTTAAGTTATCTCTACTTATGGCATCCCTACTACAGTATACCCTTCCCAATGTTCAACCTGAAAACAGTTTAATCTGCCCCTTGAGCAGAAGTTAAAAGATCAGACATTCAACATAAGAATTCTATGCTCTAGAATCTAAACATTACACAAATATCCAGATCCAGAAGAAGAATACATGCAATACTGGAGAATGAATTAACACAACACATGCTAAGATAGCATTACTCATATAAGATCAACCATGAAATCAGTGGATTCATGCCAAATCGTACAACAGGAGATACATAAACTCACAAGTTAGACTGTACAGAGCAACCAGATCAGCTGGTTTTGAATTACAGAGCCAAAAATCCCCAACTTTCAACAACCTCGAATGAATAACACCATCTGCATTATATAGCAGGAGGGTGTATTCAGCATTAACTACCAGGTTGACCAAAAATCCTGCCAGATACACAGTATCAGGAAAATGGCGCTCAAACACATCACCAGATTGGCACCCAAACATGAATGCAACAGGTAGGGGAGGAGACAGGAAGATATCTCGAGCCCTGCGCCACTGTCCACTGATGTACACCTTCAATCGGGTACCAGATCCGCCCATACCTCTGCAACCCTCGCCATTAATGGCGCACCAACCCGCGGCCTTGGGAAGAACATCAAACAGTCGATCGCAACCACTTCCCGCCAAGATTCATCATCATGATATTTCGAAAATGCAGGATACAATTATCCCACATGCACCCCGTAGCAACCTCTTTAACACTTTATATACTAGGTCATGAGCATATATCATGTCGGTGCTTTTGCTCCTGACGACACTAGTATAAGACTTCATCATCATCATCCTCCAGCAGCATGATATCCTGTCGCTTGAAATATCACCCTGACGTTAGCATCATATCGCAATATAACCTGCATGATAATCGACACAACCTGATCCATCAGAGGAACATCCTCCTGCTGAGCTTATACCAAAAGTCTGGCCGATGAACATCCTGATGACATCATCATCACATCCTGCTGACGTCATCATCATGTCTACCTATTGCGCACCTCCTCATATCCGGATGACGTCATCATCATGTTTGCAAATATCGGGAGATCTCCTCAAAATGATCAGTGTTAGAAATATGACCCCCCCAGACCTTGATGACATCATCATCATATTAACATCAGGATGATATTCGGAAGAAAACCAGATATTTGGAAATATCATCCTGATGTACAAGTATTAGGTTGCACTGTAGCTCCACTGTAAGATTTGGGGCGATAGATGAATATGATGATGCTTGAAAAGATCACCCCCACTAGATACTGCACGAAGCCGGCAGGCGGATATCTCCTTGATATCAGCATCATCATGACGCTGGAACAAACATACACCCGAGTGATATTCAAAAATGAAAACATCACCCCCTCCTTCGGAAATATCATGATGCAGATAGGCAGAAAGATAAAGATATCACCCTGATATAAGGATGACGTCAGCATCATCAGGATGACAAAACAACGAACAAGAAGTGATACAACATCATCAGGATGATATTGACTAAGATCATCCTGACGTTCAAAATATGATGACCCTAGTGAATATCGGGTCGCACTTAGAACTCTTCAACAACATCATCAGGATGATCATAACCAAGATCACCCGATGATAAAGATATCACCCCGGCGAAATATCATGAAGGCAGAAAATATGATGACCCTCGCAAGCAACACGGTGATAACTGGAAATATGATGATGATGACGACCCTTAAGAAAGAACAAGTCAGGTCGAACAACTCAAAGAATAACCCCCTCAGAATATCGGGGCAACATCATCATCATGTTTGGGCAAGGTGATAATTGGAAGATCACCGGATACTTGAGAAATCACCCCCGCAAGGAAATTAGGGCGCACTGTAGCTCATCAGCAGGATCAGGATAAAAACCAAACATCACCCGATAATAAAATATGATGATGACGTTGAGAAACCAGTCGACGGAGAACATGATGATGATGACCTTCATCGAAACAAAGATGATGATGATGACCTCCTCCTCAGGAAAATATGATGCTGCAGCTGAAAAAATGCTGAGGAGGTCCAACACTTAGAACATTTTTTGGATACTTAGGGAAAGTGCCTGCATGGAAATTGCTCAAAAACTGTCAGTCAATTCAGGCACTAACACTAACAATGTTTGCCAATGTATTAAGCACACAAAAGAATTTAATATTATTTCTATTAATTCTAAAGATATAAGTTTATTGAAAAAAAAATTCTTTTATTTTTAACCATAGAGTATTAAATTTTGACACCCTCATCTATAATTTCAATCTATAACCATCAATTTCACATTAGATACACGTATCAATTTATATACACAAAATATCTGAATATCATATCATAGGGGAGAGGACCCAATTGTTGAGCATGTTCCAATAGGTGTGATAGTATTTGTGCGTTTAAGGCCCATGCTTGGAAGTCTCTCATTATTGAAGATAAATTAGATAAGTTGATGGGTACCATGAAGGACTTGTCATACAAGGTGGTAAGGAATGAGAAGGAGTTACCTCCTCATAATGTTGCACCATATTTCAATGAAGGATAGTGGTTGCATAATAGGCCTTATAACACTAATTGGTCCAAGAGACCATAGAAAAATGATAGGAAAGTGATTCCTAAGCAAAAAAAATTATTGCAACAAGACAAAGAAACCCTAGATGCTCTACGAAGAGATCATGTGAATCTCCAAGAAATCTCATTGTGGTGTGAGACTTGCTATCTCCCACATGATCCATTAAAGTGTGTCATCACCCTCTTAATGATCAAGGAAGAGGAATTCCCTAATGAAGAAGGTAATGCATAATATCATAAAGATGTCATTGATTAGCTTGATGCATTTGAATATGAATATATGTGGATGAAGAAAATAATTATGATGGCCATAAGGAAACTAATCAATTTTTTTAGTATGATCATAACATTGGTCCAAATCAATATGAGTTACCTTATCATTATTTTGAGCACATGACGGATCTCATACATCAGCGGTACAAAAGATCCAAGTTGTCAAGTGAAGACATAAGGGGCCTTACTAACATAGTAGTAATTTGCAAAATCAAGGTGGAAATAAACTAAGAAATAGGCAAGTGCCTATGAGAAATGATGCTACTATTTCTAGACCAAACAAAATTGACACAATTTTTGAAAATGACAAGAAAAGGAGAGAAGTTGAGATCACGAACAACAATGCCACCAAGAAGGTGATGGAAAAGAGGAAGAAACTAGCATGACAATAAGTAGTAAACAAGAAATATGTGTCTAAAAATCATGAACATGATGTACCATAAGATGTTGCAGATACTCCTAAATTAGGGAATCTTGAGGATAGAGCCAAGCAAGTTCAATCTAGGCCACTAAAAAAGTAAGGTGGAGACAAAGAAAATAGAAAAGAACCAACAGGTAAGGATGCAACTTCTTTTATTTAAGTTATGTAATTCATTCTTGATGCAAATGATGTAACCATTCCACAAAATGCCTCTTTGCCCAACTATAACCCTATTGATGTAGCTCAAGTCACGAGACAAGTTAGAATTTTAATGCCAATAGGGGAGCTCCTTAAAATTCCTAGGCATAGATAGAGAGTGATTTATCTTACATCATTATTGTAAATGAGTCATGACAACCTGCTAATGTTCCCAATGATGCTACAATTGACAAACATACCCAAGATGTAGTTAAATTTTAAGGTTTGGTAGCATTAGAAATAATTTTTGATAGTACAGATTGCTATAAGGTTAGAAGTAGGTCAATCATTGAAGATGATATTGAAGGTGTGAAACTAGGTAGTGAAGTAGTTCTTAGGATGATATTCATTGGCAATAAACTGAAACCTTTTGAAAAGAAAATGTTGATTGCATTGCTGAGAAGATTTAGGAAGTGTTTTGCATGGTCTTATGATAAACTCAAATCTTACAAAGAGGACTTATTTCATCATACAATTCCTCTCCAAACTAATGTAAAGCCTTTCTGACAAAAATAAAGACTGATAAATCCAAGATTAGCCCCCCAAAATAAAAAGGAGTTGATAAAGTTGAAGGAAGATGGTATCATCAAGCTTATCTAACATTCTGAATGGGTGTCAAACCTTGTCCTAGTTAGGAAGAAAAATGGAGAGATCCAGTTGTGTCTAGACATTAGAAATCTATGCATTACATCCCTCAACAACAATTACCCACTTCCAAGCATGGACCACTTGCCACATCAGTGCACCAACAAAACGTAACTTAATGCACACCCATTGGTCCACCCTTTTTTAGGAAACTATTTGACACCTCAACAAAAAGTGTGTTGATGTGGCATCATATTTGATGATGTGGCCTTGCCAAATAAGCTGCTGTAAAAATTTTAGAGTGATTCAAAATTGCCATGTATATGTTAAAATAAATAGTGATTACTTATTTATTTCTATCATTATATTGAAAGTGGCATAATTTATATGTACTATGAAGAGTAATTTTTAAAATAGTTTACACAGGTCCTAAATTAAATAATAGATAAATGTTTCAACTTCCAAACTAGTATATGTTGATAGAATAATGGGGAAACGTATGGTGAGAGTAGAATGAGTAGAGATAGCTTAGGATTCCATTGTTGTTACAACACTATGGTTATTAACCTAAAGGTTTATCAATCAAGTGATATAATTTGGGTTTGAATAACTTGAGATTGTCATTTTATAAGCTTATTAGTTTATGTCTAACACGAGATCAAATGAAAATAGGATTCTAGTACCTTTTGAGCCTAAGGTTGAATCAAGGGATTGGCTAAGAAGTGTGAGATATGAAAGAATGGAAATAGAAGAAGATGTGGAAGTAATATTTTAGGAACTATAAGCAAAAGTGGCTAGGATAGCCATGGTTGATGGAAAGTTAGATAGGCTAGAAAGTATGACACTCACCCTAATAGCAAGAATGGATGGAAATAGGGTGCACCAAGATGGAGGTAAACATGAGGTTGGTGTTTCACAAAAAGACACTCCAAAATCTAATAAGGTTTTCAACATGAGGCCAAAACTGATATCTAATCATATGATATTGGAGAAATTAGTGTAGAGAAATTAGGCCAATGGTTGTCTTACATGGAAGTGTATTTCAGTTTGTAATAGGAAAATATATCCAAATGAGGAAAACTAGTGTTCACTTACTATATTAATTCAATTGTTGATAGTAGAATAATATATTTTACACTTGTTAGTTAATCACTAGTCTATGTGTAAGTATTTATAAACACTAACTTAAGAAACCACTATGTTACTTTATATGTCGTAATATGATGTCTTAAGGGGTCCTAATAGGACTTCTTAAGGGGATCAAAGAATTCAAACAACATGTCTCATATTTAATCATAATTGATGTAATTTAGGATGACTCATCAGAACAATCCGATATCTTAATTTATGTCATAATGGGATGTCTTAAGGGGTCCTAATACGATGTCTTAAGGGGATGTCTTCTTAAGTTCTCAAAATTTGGTGAAGTTGCCCAAGGCAACAAAATTTAACAATAATACAATCAAATTTAAAGTAAATTCAAAGTAGAAAAACATGCGCATTTAACAAACAAAATATATAGAATAATAATTTTGATGTATAAAAGTGTAGAGTATAATTGTGTACATACACATGTATACATATTTGTGTACATTGAAATGTGTAATAATGTAATTGTGTATGTACATATATGCCAACTCAAAATGATGTTTACAAAATGTGGTTATGCCATCTCAAGAAAATTTGAAACTTGTGGGGAATGTAGTAGGTCTTGACGACACTTGATATAAAAATAATACAAGAAATATCAATATATCATAAAAACATGTATTTTAATTTATATAAAACTATCTATATACACAACTTGTACCTGTATTTACAACTGCCTCACACATGTACATATAGGTTTAATCTATATCCTCTCAGGTTTTTGTTTCAAAGTATGTGATGAATTTGTGATGATGGCCTAAGGATATAAAAGGACAATTTAAATCAATTTCAACTAATAACGCACAAGAAATATCAAAACATGTATTTAATGTATTTAAAAGAATAATATAAAACTATTTAACTATATTTTCCTGTATTTACTTATTCCATTGTACCATCTCCATCCTCTCTTTTTTCCAACGCATCGATGATTGTCTCATGCTCTTCCGTAGAAATTGTCCATAGCTCTTTATTTGTATGTTTTCTATGATACCTCTCCAGTTTTATATTTGTTGCCAACACCAAATGTGAGTAGTGTATAATCTTCTTATGTGTTTCATAATCTTTGAATGCAGGCAAACCATTCTTCTTTATTAGGTATTTTTGTAGCCAAGTGCCAACAACCACCACCAAACCTATTGGATAATCATAGCTATCATCAAAGAAATTTTCAAAATTTGCTTAAGGGTATCAAAGAAGTTCTCAAAATTTGCTTAAGGGGATCAAAGACTTGTTATCAAAATTTGCTTAAGGGGATGTCTTAAGGGGATCACCAAACCTGTTGGATAAGGAAATCCATCATCATCTTCTTGAGGTGATGTTAACTTATGTTTAGTCTCCACACAACGAGCCAACCAATATTCTGTTTCCTCTTCATTCTCCTTAGGTGCAACAATTGCATACACATGTCCTGCAAACAAATTTTGATTCAATAACTTGCACATGTCCATAAAATTTGACCAATCTACATACATGCATTCATATGTACACATATAAATAAATAAAAGCACTACAAAATAGTAATGAAGTGAAATAAAATGAAATAATTTGAATTAAATTACCTTCTTGTACAAGGTCTGAAACACGCTCATAATCGTCTAATGTAAACAGTTGATCATTGTCTACAATTGTTGTTTCATATTGATCGTGTGCTTGTGTAGGTGTCAATGGTCTTTGCTTCCACTCTTCAACCTATTCTATATTCTCACATGCTTCCCAATCTCCTGAAATACAAAACTGACAAAAACATGCAAGCTCCCTTGTCCAGATAGTCCATGTACTTGCATTCAAACTCCTAAATGAATGCCATTTAGTAGATCCACTGATTGTCTCACAATCAAGTCTAGGTAGAATGTTTTCTTCTTCAACCAACCAAAGGAATCGGCGAACTGTAGAGTACTCGCTTGATCTAGGTGTACATAATCTTGTATTGCACCAATCCACAATCCCATGTGCATCTTTAAATTTTACTGCTTCCTTAAATTTTTAATTGTTGTCTAGCAAGAATTCTTTTAACACACGCACCGGCTCCATCATGTTCTCCTTTACCATGTCCAGCTTCAAAAAAATTTCACATATGTTGGACATTATGTTCCTTGTGAACCCTACTTAACCAATAGAACATTCGAGCATTCTTGAACTACCCCGTACAATTATCTGACCGTATGAGATGTTCTGTCATCTGGATTCCTCTTTCTCTTACATTTGTATAAAATATATTGAAACAATATTAAACAAACTATGATGAGTGTAATTGGTTGTCACTCAAATAGAAATGATACTCCCTCAAAACTTTTCTATCATCCTCTATGCTATCATCTACATGTCTATAAACAATATGAACAAACATGGCCACCTGCACTAAATTGAAATATTGTGATTGGATTTCCTCTTGAGGAGCTAGAGTATAGTTTTCTGCAAAATCAACCACTGATAGTATAGTACCAACTAGAAATGTGTTTCTACATGCACGAAACTGTCCATCAAGCCATTGAGCTTTTTGAGAGTGCTTGACATATTTTGGTACAATCTTACTCTTAAACTCTAATATGAATGCATGTACACTAACCTTTTCTGTAATTAAATCACAACGCTTTCCAATTTTTCCATCTTTTAAAGAATATTCAACATTCTTAAGTCTTTTAACATCCACTAATTGTTGTCCAAAATCATTTTCAACACTTTCATGCATACAAACTCTTAAGAAAGAAAGATTGCCACAACTAGTGCATTGTCCACAAATACATTAACTTAAATAAAATAATTTCCCATTAGATCTTTCACAAAACAAACTTGATATAAACTCTTTTATTGTTTCGGGTGGCATATTAATATCACATTCATGTATAATCATGTTAGTATGTAAAGTATAATATATATCTTGAAACAAATCATAATAATAACGAAATTGAACATGTGTTTTATAACAACAAGATATTAGTTGCTTATTAATCTTTACATACCATGGTTTGCATTTTTCAAAAGATCTTTGACTTATTCTAATATTACCAGGTAACACTAATTCACCACAAATTTTTTTATAAAATATAGTTTGCGTTGTATCTAATAGGTGTTTTGGATGAGGATCACAAACTTTAGACCCCACTATTAATTTTAAAACATCTTTAGCATTAGATGATACTCTAGTATTATCATGCCAATATTTTTTGATCAAAGATTTGATTTCAACATTCAATTTCATGTCAGATCTCGAGAGTCGACCACTAAAACTCCAACATTGGTTGATTGGATCATTTTCTATAATTTCTCTTCTTTTTGCCACTCTTACCAATGTTTTAGGATGTATTTTTAGAATTCCACTAATATTACTTACCATTCTTCTATTCAAAGTTGATTTATTAACTATAGTAGTTGTTATAGCTCGTCTTGCTGCATTCTTATCTTTAGATCAACTATTCTTTCCAATAGACTCAATGGCACTAGCAACAGTAAACATAGCATGTTTTAGTGATTGATCTTTTCTTCTTGGTTTAACAAAAATGCCTAACATTTTCATTACTTTTCTCAATTTCCATATTCTCGTTAATTACATCATTAGTTGACATTGAAATGATAGTTTTTTATGATAATTTGTTTTTTGTATAATCTATTGGCATGTGTTCTTATTTGTCTCCAAGAAATCTTACCAAGAAGATTATCCAAAACATCTCTTTCAATTTTAATTTTTTTTTCTCATTTTCAACATCACATCCTGGATTTTCATTTTCATTTTCAACTTCAAAATGATTTTCATTTTCAACAACAAAATGGTTTTCACTTTCATTTTCAACAAAAGGATTTTTATTTTCATTTTCAACAACAAAACAGTTTTTATTTTCATTTTCATTTTCAACAACAAAATGGTTTTCATTTTCATTTTCAACATAAAGTTTTCATTTTAATTTTCAAGAACAATTTGTCTCAAATCTTGGTCTCTACGAATATTATTGATCTCAACATTGTTATATCCAGCCTCTTTTAAATCTCTTATCAACACTGTTTCCATTTCATTCAAAGGTTGATTTGAAGATGTACCTACATTTGTGCCTATTGAAACATTCTCCATAGCATTGAAATGGGGATTTGAAGACATACTAGGAGTAGTTTGTATAATCGTATTAATTTCCACATTCACCTATTGCAAATTTGCATCATCTACATCCATGGTCTCCTCAATGTTTTTATCTTCAATAGTTGTGGAATTGGATGCTTCAGCATTATTCATTGATCGAATCTTTATTCTTCTCTCTTTGTCTTTTTGCCTCCTCTCTCTTTGCTTCAATTTCTTCAGGAGTCAATAGCTTCCTATCTTTCCTCTTATTATGAGTTTGTGATCCCATGATTAAAAAATTTTGAAGTATGTACAAATGAATGTCAAAAACTTGAAAGCCTTCCTTCTTTGTTCAAGTCCTTCAAACAAGTAGCAATTAAAAAAAAATTCACTCAAACAGTGTCTCAATGATGGCTCCTTTCAAAATTCAAACAAAATCCCAAGTTGATGGACCTGCAGAAGACAAAAGATGGTAGAGAATGTTGCAAATGTCGCAGTCGACTATACAGAACAAGTTGCAGGGTCGACTGTGACAGTCTTATTAAAAAAAATGGTCAAATAGTAAATGGGATCCCGTATACGGGATCCCATTTACTAAACGGGATCCCATTTTGTTCTATATCGACGGAGTAAGAAACAGGATCCCATTTAGTAAACGGGATCCCATTATTTAAAATTTGAATTTTAGGCTCCGGTTTTTCTTTGTAACCTAGTTCAGAAAAAGCTTTGGGGACCCAAACCTAACCTTTGGACCTAGTTTGACCTGCAACTTGAAGGCCCTGTCAATGTCACAACAAAATAGTGACTTTGGGCATATGTCTGATGGCCTTTTTTATAGAATTTTTTGATGAAATTAAAACCCATTATAGATGAGACAATGTAGATTCTAAATATTTAATTTTTTTACAATTGGATTAATTTTTCTATTTTTCAATTAATTTCTAATGAAGTAGGTCCATAAACTTGAATTATCAGGGTTTTATAGTATTTTAATAACTTTTTATTAAAATATTTTTTTGTAAAAAATTTTGTACAAAAACATACTTTAGACAATTCTTTTCAATTTAAAAAAAAATTAAAAAATGTTAAGTTTAGGTCATTTAATGCATGACATATGTGGCGATTTTTTAAAACACCAAATTTGGCCAATAAAAATTTAACAAAAAAAAATGTTCAATAAAAAAATACAAAAAAATATGAAAAACGTACTTTAGTGAGTTACAAATCTTTTCCCAAAAGGATTTAGAAAAATATGATTATTTAGGTCAAAATATGGATGACGTACACATGCATGGTATAACAAAAAAAAGTGGCTTTTAAACAATGGTTTTTAGAAACGCCTATTGAAAATCAATTTCTATCATCTATATATTAAAAAAAGTTACATATTTGGAAACTAGATTCTGAGTACTACATTTCAGATTTACTGACTTTTTTCAAGATTCCACCTTTAAGTGCTTCAAATTTTTAAGTCAAATGTGACAAATTCTGAAAATCAAGGAAAACACTTCCACTTTTTGGCCAAAAAGTGGACTCAACTTCTTGCACACACCCTCAAAAACCATGCAAACAAAAAGAAAAACGGGCGAAAACAGAGCAAAAACGAGAGAGAAACTTGATTTTTTCTACGGTTGCAAAAATGGTAAGGTCACCCCTTTTGCCAGGCAAGGTCGCCTGAGGGGTGACCCTAGGTCCTCTGGGGGAGATCCGGGTTGGATAGGGTCAGATGTAGAAAAATAGGCTGGGAGATGCAAGAAGAGAAGAAAAGGAGGGGTTCTATATCAAGAAATAGGTCAGTCATGTGGAAGAATCCAAATCTCCACTTGTGTTAGTAGGATCTCCTAGGGGAGATCTGGAAATAATAGGGGGAGATTTGGATTGGTTTGACGAAACTAAAAACTGAAAGCGGGAGATGGATAAGGAGACCTCTAGAAGGCTTCTAGGAGGTGCACTAGAGGAAAAACACAAGGGAGAGGTGAAAACTCACCTACAAGACACTCACAAGGCCTTGGAGCAAGGCCGAAAGCTCAGAAAATGCAAGTCGACAAGTGTCGCAACAAGTGTCGAAAAGCGTCACAAACAGGGAGAGAGAGAAATCGACAAGAAAGAAACAACACAAGATAAGAAAGGAGGATACATCATCAAGAGGCTCACTGCTTAAAGGACATTATTTCACACTTACATGTACGTGACAATGATTTGAATCATCATAGGGGTCCTTGTGGAGGTTGTGCATGATTTTTGTGCTTATAGGAACAAAGTGAGAAAACTAATACGGTTTGGAATGATGATTTTCTTTTCCCACAGTAACTATAGACCCATCATGCAATTCATTTATTATCACTTTGTCTGGTGTGAATTCAACCCGCTTTCTAGAGCCTGTGTGAGTGATTTGATAAACTGATAGGAGATTAGTTGACAAGGATGGAACATAGAGAACATCCTAAAATGTTCATTTGCACACATCAACAGACCCTCTCCCATGCACTTCTATAGGAGTGTCATCACCCATAAGTATGGCAGACATAGTACATGGCTCTAAAGAGGCAAAACCATCCTGTGAGGAAGCCATGTGGTGCGAAGCACTCGAGTCAATGATCCAAGTATCTAGTTGTGAAGCAATAGCAACTAGGGCCTTGCCCTTTACTTTTCCCTTACTCTTGTCTGTGTCCTTAGAAGACCCTTTTGATGAACACCGTTTGACAGAGTCATGCACCTTGATACTGTTCTCTTTTCAAGAAGATGTGACAAGTGATCAATCTGCTTCTTTAAACACTTGTGTTCACCATGTCCAGGCTTCTTACAATAAGAACAATTGACCTTCTCCTTCTTAGGTTGATCACCTTTTGATGAAGAGGTCTTATTAGCTGCATTTGGACCAACAAGTTTCTAATCTTTCTTCTTCTCTCCTTGGTTCTTTTGTTTCTTTTCCTATTTTCTAGACCCTTTCTATTCTTTTGTGCCTTGATTTTCAGCCAAAGCATGTGACTTGGAGGATTTAATTGTACCCTCGTGAACCAATTTATCTTGATCCTTAGTGAGTTCTGTAGCAAACTCATCTAGTGATGGCATTTTATAGTTCAAACTTAGGGCACATTTTGTAGCATAAATGTAGAAACAAAGACATAATAGTTCGGACCAAGCTTATAATCAAGGGTGTGAAATTAGAAGAGCAAAGTATGGAAAATTGGTGGCAGAAGGATTTAAGATAGAAGGCAACTTGTATAATCTAAAGGGGGTTAATGAGAGGACTTTCTTTTAGGACAACAAAATGAATGTTGGTTGTGGCACAAGAGAATGGGGCACATAAAATTTGATAATCTTGTGAAGATCAACTCCATGCAAGTAGTAAGGGAAATGCCAAAGATCATCAAGCCTACAAGCACCATATGCAAGGAATGTCAGATTGGGAAGCATACAAGGATAACTTTCAAGTCCAAGGAATATTCTACTACAGGGCCTTTGGAGCTAGTTCATATTGACTTGTGCATACCAACTAGGACAAAAAGTCTACAAGGTGAGAGGTATTTTATGTTGCTCATTGATGATTTCTCTAGAATGACATGGGTTACATTTTTTAAAGAAAAATTAGAAGCTTTCAGTAGATTCAAGATCTTAAAGTCTATGGTTGAAAATGAAATGAATGCTAGAATCAAGTGCTTAAGTTTTGATAGAGGTGGTGAGTTCACATCTAATGAGTTTGTAGAATTTTTTCAAGAACATGGAATCAAAAGACACTATGCAGCTACTAGAACCCCTTAGCAAAATGGTGTTGTAGAAAGAAAGAATAGGATTATTCAGGAGATGGCCAGGACAATGTTAAGTGAAGCCAAACTGCCTGATATATATATTGTAAAGAAGCAATTCATACCGCAGTCTACATTCTTAACAGAGGACAACTAAGAAAGCACAACACTAAGACACCTTATGAGATTTAGAAGGGAAGACCAACATCGGTCAAGTATTTCAAGGTTTTTGGAAGAAAATGTTACATCAGAAGAGATGAAGAAGGTTTGGGAAAGTTTGACTCAAGAGAAGATGAAGGTATTTTCCTTGGATACTCAACTACCAGCAAAGCCTACAATGTTGTATAACAAAAGGTTAAGGAAGATAGTTGAGAGTGCAAATGTTAGAGTGGATGAAGAGTCACATCAGATTTTTGATGAGCAAGAGGATTGTTGGCTAGATGAACCTGCCTGCATAGAAGAAGTAGCAAAAGTTGAAGAAAAGGATGAAAGCCAGGAGAAGACTGCCAAGACTCCAACCAAGTATGTTCGGAAGAATCATTCAAAAGATCATATCATTGGAGACAAGAATGAAGGTGTTCAGACAAGAAGAAGGTTTGCAAGAACAAGTGAATATGTAAACTTTGCTTTACTATCAAGAATATAACCTAAACACTTTAATGAGGCTAGCAAGGATGAAGGATGGATACAAGCTATGGAAGAAGAGCTAAATCATATAGAAAAAAATTAGACTTGGGAGTTGGTGCCAAGGCCTGCAGACAAAAATGTGATAGGAACAAAATGGATATTCAGGAACAAATTGAATGAAGATGGAGAAGTGATCAGAAATAAAGCAAGGTTGGTTTGCAAAGGTTATTCACAAGTTAAAGGTGTTGACTATGAGGAAACATTTTCTCCGGTGGCAAGAATGGAAGCAATCCAAATGGTTCTTGCATTTGCAGTGCACAAGGGATTTAATGTAAATAAGATGGATGTCAAATTTGTCTTTTTGAATGGTAAAGTTTAGAAGAAGTGGTCTACATAGAGCAACCTGATGGATTTCAGTTATTAGAAGACCCAAGCATGGTGTGCAGACTTAAGAAGACTCTGTATGGTCTCAAACAAGCCCCTAGGGCTTGGTATGCAAGATTGGATAAGTACTTACTTCAGCAAGGTTTCAAGAAAGGTACCACAGATAGTAATCTTTACATGAAAATTGAAGGTGAACAAATTCTAATTGTCGCTATGTATGTTTTTGATATTATAAGTCGGTAAAACCCAGGGGTCGGACCCTTACAATAGGAACCCAAAAAGGAATAGGAAAGGCTCAAAAACAAAAAGAGCCATTAAACCTAGCTAGAGCATAAGCAACATTACCAGCTGATAAACAACAAATAGTAAGAGAAGCAGTCTAACAAAAGATAAACAAAAAGTAAATAAACAAAGCTAGGGAGAAACATCCTCCCATCCTTGAGCCAAAAATTATAAATTCTGTCAAACTCTAACTTTTTCTTCATCAGCTCCATGGACAAGGGAGTCATTTTCTTGTAGTAGAGACAAATTGAGCATAGCCGAGCGGCAAAGCATACTGCTCATAAAATATCTCATAGATTGGACCTTTTGTTCCAGGAAATCTACTCTGCCTCTGAGAATAGCAACTTCATCTCCCTAACCATCACCATCTTCCTTAGCAACCTCTTTAGCTTCCTCCACAGTCACCCTCTCCTCCTCTTGCACATTATCCTCAGGTCTAAAATACCCTCCATCAGAATCCACAGCTTGTGTTTCCTTTTCTTCAATCCCTTATGTCTCCTCCGAGACCTCATGAACCTCAATGTCATCACCCTTAGATTGCTCATCTCCCTGAATAGAAGATCCAGAGTTACTTTCAGAATAATCAATTAGCTTAGCCAGAGGAGCCAATTTGCCAGCAATTCTCCCAGACCTTCTTATACCCAAAGAGTAACCCTCATTCTTAGCTTTGACCACGGCTTTAGCTTTGGCTTTCTTTGGACCCTCACTATCACTATTTTTATGGGCCCCCATTATATCCATTCCTTTAGTGCTCTCCACAGTAGAAACCATCTCCTTATATTTCTATTTTTTCCCTTTCATACTTCCTTTAGAGGTAGGAGTATGGATATCCTTAGCAACATTATCCTCTAGGGTTACAGAAAAGGAAACATTTTTTAGTTTCTAATTGTTGGGGGTAGAAAGACAGGGCTTCTTAGGAGGAATAGCAACACTGGGGGAGAATCAACAAGCATTTCAACAATAGTGGGCAGAATAGGTTTCGACGGGTCCAAGGCAAGATGAAACTTATACATACGATGGATAAGGCCTTGGTGAAGGGGAATTGAACACTTAGAGGGTTTCTTATCCAATTTAGCTTTAACACGATGAACAGAGTGTTCCAAAGATGACATTAAATAAAAAGGAAAAATTATTAGAGCATTTCTCCTGAAATGGTTAAGCAGGGGAAGATGATAATTATAGAACCTGGTAAAACGCCCTTCCAAAGTGAAATATTTCATTAGAAGGTAGCACATCTCATCCCATGGCTCTGGGAGCTTCACACGATCAAACCCTCCTTGATAAGTGACAAGTTCTTCTCCCTCACTGAGAAAAAGCTTCTGATTGTGGTGGTTGGCAACCTTGGCTCTCCTCTTCAATTTAGTGCCTTTCATAGAAAGGCCAGTAGCCATCGCAATGACTTCCTCCAAAATTTCAAACCCTATCTTGCCAATTTTAACTCTGCGGTTATCCCACGACAGGGCACACTGCATAGAAAGGTTTTCATCATAACCATTAAGGCATTCAAGGAAAGGAATAATGCCGCCTTCTTTACAATAGTGCCACACAATAGCATTATCCTTGAAGTCACTACAAGAGATGGGTTCAGTGTGAATTCTATCCCCCCCATGATCGCCTTTCCTTCAAACCCACAGAGCAGAGGATAATAGCACTTAGGAAAATCACTGTGTCTAGTTCTAACTTCAAAGTACCCGCAAATATTAACTTTACAGGCATAAAGAAACATGCATATGAAATAAATGATGAAATGATTCAGCATCCTTAAGCCATCATTACAAGGATACGCCGCCTCATTCTCCAATCTATGCAAGTCTTTCCCATGCTCCAAAATCATAAAATTAAACTCCCTATCAACATCAAGCAACCAACTCAACATATCGCGGGAGATCATTAGTGCCAAATTGGCATTTTTCAGAAAAGTACACATTATCATAATTACAATGTCCTTTATCAACCATCTCATCTTGCCACAAGAGATCAGATGAGCCAAGATGGCATTCACAATGTGATATGGCATCATTGGAAAGTCATATCTTTTTGAATTAATTCCTCTATAGCACGGGGGATATTATTGTGTTGGCGCCAACATTGCCAATTTTCAAATTGTTGACCATGGTTAGTAAGTGCATCAGCAACTTCATTACCCTCTCTATAGATATGAGAGAAATCCACCTGGGTAATACTCTAAATAAGTAATTGTATGTCAGAAATTATATCCTTAAGCCGCCATCCACAAACTGAAAACTTAGTAACAACATCAATAACTAATTTAGAGTCACCCTCTATATGCAACCTCTGTAAACCCAAAGTTATTGCCAGTTTGATACCCCATAAAAGTACTGATGCCTTAGCAAAGTTATTACTTTGAATACCTAATCCTCTAGCATAGGCAGCAACAAACTCCCCTATGTCATTCCTGATAATCCCACCTCCACTAGCCTTACCATTAGATTTGGAAGCCCCATCAAAATTTAACTTGAGCCAGCCAGTCATCGGGGGTTTCCACCTAGTATTTAATCTCCAGAGTTGCTTAGAATTGTCGAAGGCAGGGATTTGATTAAGGATTTCCCAGTTAGCAACTATACTTTCCTCCTATTGAGTGAGAGGTTTGTCAGTAGTTTTGACATGAGAATTGGTAACACTTTCAATAAGACTCTTGGAGAAAGACTGGTAAACTTGAGAACAATCTTTGACATCTAGTCCCTAAAAATTTTGTTATTCCTTTCCTTCCCCAATATCCAACCAAGAAATGGGAGGGTTTAATTCTACAGTTCTACTAACCAGGGTTGAGAAAGAGTAGGAACCCAATTCAGAATGACTTCCTTAATATCTTTATTGCATACCCACTGCAATCCAAAGTTCAAAAGCACTCGACTCCATATTTCTCTGGTAAACTCACAATGCAGAATCAAATGGGAAATAGTTTCCTCTTCCTTAAGGCACAACACACATCTATTAACCAGAGAAAAACACCTTCTTTGAAGATTATCTTGAGTTAAAATCTTGTTATGGGCTACAGTCCACCAGAACATATTAACTTTAGGAATAAGTTTATGGTTCCAGACTTTCTTCCAAAGCTCATCCCTAAGATCCTCTGAAATCAGTAGATGGTAAGTAGATTTGATAGAGAAGAGCCATCTTTTATCTGCAGTCCAAAGTAACTCATCTGGTCTAGGGAAGAGAGGAATTCTGATTCTCCACAACATGTGCTGAATATAATTCATTCGAGGGAGAAGCTCAGGATGATTAGTACAACACTCCAGAAGGTTTTTCCATTGTCTAACTCCATTTCCTTGTTGGATATACTGATAGACTTTAGTGGTAAAATATTGTTTGGCAATCTCAGCAACAACCTCATTACCCACTTGGACAGAAAGGGCTTTGTCAGCCACCCAAGGATCCTCCCAAAAATTTATAAGGTTACCATCTCCCAGTTTCCACTTTAGACCCTTTTTGATAAGGCTTTGAGATTTGATCATTTTTTTCCAAATCACAGACCCCTGAGGAAGACCCTCTTGATAAAGGAAGTTATAATTATCAGTACCCTGTAAATACTTAGCTTGCATAATTATTCCCCAATCTTTATTATTGCTGATAAGATTCCAATTGACTTTGAATAAAAGAGATTTATTCAAATTCTTTATAGTTTTGATATTAAGGCCACCATGAGTTTTGGGAAGACAGACCCTCTCCCATTTGACCAAAGACATTCTCTTCTTCTCTTCCACACCTGTCCATAAGAATGTTCTTTGGATTTGTTCCAGCTTGTCAGCTATATACCTGGGCATTTTAAAGAGAGAAAATAAGTGGGAATACCCTGCAGAGAGGCCTGAAGAAGTTGCAATTTATGAGCACTACTTAGAAGTTTACCTTTCCAGCCAATCAACTTCTTTTGAGTCCTTTCCAAAATACTGTTCCAGAAGCCTGGAGTAACTTCCTTGACAATTAAAGGAAGGCCAAGATAAATTGAAGGAAGATCAGTTGTTGCTCTGAAGATCTTCCACAGTGTTGAAGAAGAAGACATTGCTTTTATGGAAGTTGATGTGTTGACCAGAAGCCTTGGCATAATCATTAAGGATATTTTTCCAATAACGGGCTTCCAGAACTGAGGAGATACCAAAAAGGATGGTATCATCGAAAAACTGTTGAACAGACATAGGCTGCAGAGAAGACACTGGTTTGATCCCCACAATTTCCTTGGCAAGAACCTTAGAATGAACATATCTCCCCAGAGCCTCAGGTAACATGATAAAGAGATAAGGGGAGAGAGGATCTCCTTGTCTAATACCTCTAGTGGGAGAGAAAAAACCTTGAGGAATCCCATTGACAAGGACCAAGAACTTAGTAGTTGTAATAGCTTCCCGAATGAGGAGGGACACTTTATCATTGAAACCAAACTTCTGAATAACTTTAAAAAGAAACTGCCAAGAAACTCTATCATAAGCTTTTGATATATCAAGTTTAAGCACCATACCTGGGATCCAACTTTTCCCTATTGAGTGGATAGTTTCATGAGTGGCTAAAATAGCATCCAAAATCTGTCTTCTAGGAACAAAACCTTTTTGAGAAGGAGAAATGATTTTGTCCAGGAGTGGTTGGAATCTAAACACAAGCAGTTTGGTGCATAATTTATAAATAGTGTTGCATAGACTTTCAGGTCTGAAATCAGCAAGCAACTCAGGGTTGGGCTTCTTGGGGACAAGCATAATGAAAGTATTGTTAACTTGTTTTAGGAGTTTTCCTATTCTAAAGAAGTCTCTGATAGCTGCAGTAACATCATAGCTCACAATATCCCAAAACTCTTGAAATAAAATCAGAGGGAAACCATCAGGGCCTGGGGCTTTAAAAGGTCCCATAGAGAATAAAACTCCCCTAACCTCTTCTTTAAAGATAGGTTTTAGAATTTCCCCATTATCCTCCTCTATGATTAGGGAAGGAATATTATTGAGGAGCTGATCCATTATCTCCCTATTATCAGTATAGACAGCTTGTTTTGACAACAAGTTCTGAAAGAAACTAGCAACATGATTACCAATCTCATTATCATCAGTGATTACGTTACCATCTTCACCACATAATTTAGAAATAGTATTAGATTTCCTATGTTTCATAGCTGATAGGTGGAAAAAAGTAGTGTTACGATCCCCTTCTTTGAGTCATTGAACTCTAGATTTCTATTTCCATAAGAGTTCCTCTTTGTTCATGAGGTTCTTTCATTCAGTAATTAAGTTGTTTTTAGAATGGGTAATATCCTCAGAAGAATCCCCTTGAGCTATTCTGGTTTGAATATCAGCCAATTTTCCAGAAATGATCTTCTTTTGAGCAAACACATTCCCAAAAACTATACTTATTCCAACCACGAACCTCTTGTTTAATGTGTAAGAGCTTCTTAACCAGTCTAAACATAGGGGTACCTTGGACCGGGAGTTGCCACCATCTAGCCAGAAGACTTCTAAAATATAGGTGTTTAATCCACATTGCTTCAAATCTGAAAGGGAAGGGACCCCTCCTTCTCTGATGAACCCAGCAGAGGAGAATAGGATTATGATCAGAAACAATCCTAGGAATGGCTGAAAGATTGAGGTTAAGGTTATTCTCCTAGTTATTGGAGATGAGGAATCTATCCAATTTAACTTGAATCATTTGATCACCCCTCCTTCTGTTAGACCAAGTAAACTTTTGATTCTGCAGCTCAATATCCAAGAGCGCAAAAGAATTGGTAAATTCAGTGAAATCAAGCATACTATCAAAGTAGTCAAGGATGCCTCTAGATTTCTCAGAGGAGTATAGAGGAGTATTGAAATCACCCGCAAGCATTCGATGAGAATTAGGGGAAGAAGAGAGGTGAATAGACAAGTCCTCCCACAGAGTTTTCCGCAAAACCCTAGTGTTAGGGGCATAAATATTGACCAAAATCCAACTGAAAGAGGGCGAAGAAAAGTGAACCATAAGACAATGCTTATTAAAGAAAGTAAGCATACCACCAAATCTAGCCTTATTCCACATTGTAGCAATCCCCCCAGAGGCACCAGTAGTGGGACTAATACAAAAAGCAGCATTAGGCTAGATCTTATTAGCAATCATTTTGAAATTTTCCTCTGACATTTTAACCTCTTGAAGTAAGAGAATATCAATTTTATGATCTAATATACAATTCTTGACTTCAAATTGCTTTGAAGGGCTGTTAAGACCCCCCATATTCCATGACAAAATCCTCATTTAAAGAGTTTTTTGGAGTGAACCTCCAGTGTCTTCTATTTACCACTGGCAATCTCCCTAGCTGCCTCCCTTTGTCTTATTTCCCTTAAGGTTGGTTGTCTTGTCTTAGGGTCAATTCCAACATCAGCAGACTTCTTGGGCTTGTGCCTCTTCTTCTTTGGGGTAATCCATTCATCTTGGTCACTAATTTTACCACTAGGCCCTGCTCCAAGGGGCAAATTTGGGTCAATATTTTGTATTGGGGTTACTTTCTCCTTAAAAGCGGCTGCATGCTGATTTTCAATAGTCCTTTCTCCAGGGAAGGTAGAAGATGGACTCTGTCCTAGAGAGAGTTGAGAACTCATCCCTCCAATATTATGAACAACCTTCAGAGTGTTATTCAGAAGTGGAGGAGGGTCTAAAATCACACCTTGAGCCTCTGAACTCATACCTTGGGCCTCAGTATTTCCATCAGGAACTTGAAGCTATCTTTCCAAATGGGTTTCATTATGGATCTCTCCATCTTCCAACCCCATCAGATATTTTGAAGGATCTTGTTCCCCATCATTTTGGACCTGCCCATCTTCGAAACCTGGTAGATTCTTTGAAGAGTGCTGAATAATTTGTTCCCCATTACCTCCCATTCCCTGCAGATCATGATTATCTTCTAAACCCTTATCCAAGAATTGCTCTAAGGGTAAGTGCAAAAAGATGGGGGGCCAAAAAGTGGCCAAATTGTTTAAAAAAAAAAAAATTTAAAACACGAGCGCGTTATGACCTATTATAAATAAAAGAAAAACTCATCTCATTTCATTTCTTTTCTTTTTTCTCCATTATTCCTGCAGTCTGCAAACCCTAGGAAGCACGCTCGCGTTTTGGATTCCTCAATTCAACACAAAAATCTTATCAATTCGTTGCCAAAATGCCTCCATGACGTCGAGCATGCCAAAGCAGTGAGTTTATTTATCTTTTTGTTTGAATTTGCTTCTAAATAGGTAGGTTTGAGTTGTTTTTTGATGTATATTTCTGTTAGACTTAGAGTAGACAACTGAGAGGGGGGGTGAATCAGTTGTCCAAAACTTTCTTCCAAATCAAATACTTAACTCCACACAAGCATAATAGTTAATCAATTATGAAAGCATAATGCAACAAGTTAAGAGCAGATACACATTAACACACATAACACCAAGATTTTTGACGTGGAAAACCCGGTTAAGGGAAAAACCACAGGGTGATTAACCCAAGATAATATTCTCTGTTAGAAGAATAGAAAGAACAAAATGGCACATGCCAATTAGGGCTCACTGCCCGAGCACACTGCTCATAAGAGGCTCATTGCCTACAAGAGACACATTGTCTACAAAAGAATAAGTATCACATACTTGAACTGGTAAATAACATCTTCACCGTGCTTGAGTCAGTTCCATTTAAGCCCAAACCTTCTGCTCTACCTTTCTCTCTTCTCCTCACTACCACACACTCATCTTCCACAAGACACACTTTGAAATGACTTCCCAAACCCTTATTTATACACGACATCGACTTAGGAACAATCATCTAAGTCAGCAAACACCTACAAGAACATCCGCAAGACGTGTAATTCATCCGGTCAGCCAATCACAGAAAGAACACCATCATCCGGAAGTTATTCTTCATTTCTGGGACCCCAATTCTAATGTGGACCATAAACACGAACTAAGCACGATCCAAGGACCTCCACAAACTTGCCTGAAACACCAAGAACATCTGCACTTCCTCTACTTACGGAAATCCTTTTCTCCTTCATCTGGAACCTCAAGAACATAGTCTGGCATTACTGTCACAAAGGAATAGATACTTGTGGACTTTCAAACCATGAACCAAACGAGTTGACACACCACACAGACTTCCCCAACACTTCCTCAAATCTGCAGAATGGAATAATGCATTACCGGACCTATCTATGTCACTCTGTCACCTTTGGACACCTGTCGGAGCCGGTTCTACTTGAGTGACCATAACTTCTTCAGATCTTCATGCGGACCTCTGAAAACTTGACTGGAGCATCTCAAGACTTATGTCTACAAACCCTTTAAACTGCATCCTCTGATCCTCAACCTATCTTGGACTTTTACCTTGTTGTCATCACTGTTCTTCATTGTTCCTGATTGAGACTAATTTTCTCAATATCCTCAACACACAGCTCATCCAATCCTTCTCATTAATGCAAAATGAGTATGTTGACATCAATGACAACACTGGTTAAACCCATACTTGCAACAATCTCCTCCTTTGTCATTGATGGCAACATATGATGTGAAAAACCATCAAGACAAGAACTTCTCCTTACTGTCACAACTCCCCCTATCAACAACAACTATTCACATGTCTTCTCTTCATGTACTACTTCCCCTTTGATCATCAACCACTTATTTTTCACGTCTTCTCTCCCCCTTTGACATCAATGGCAAAGGGCTCATACATGCAACTTCAAAATCACACCTGTTGCTCCCCCTGAGTAGCAGCTCCCCATCATCAATCTAGGTCACAAGATATGACTATGATATCCACCGGACTGATGCACATCAGTGCATCCTAGTTCATCACCGGAGGGGCAATAACCCCTAACTTCTCCCTGAGATACTCAAAAGAGTCCTTGGGAAGAGGTTTAGTAAAAATATCTGCAATCTGATCCTTGGAGGGCACATACTCCAATCTGACTTCATCCTTGTTCACTTGCTCTCTCAGAAAGTGAAACTTGATAGATATATGCTTAGTCTTAGAATGCAACACCAGATTCTTAGAAATATTTATTGCACTTGAATTATCACAGAAAATTGTGATAGGCTCCTCATATTCTACTTTAATATCTCTTAGCATCTGCTTCATCCACAAGACTTGAGTGCAACTACCTATTGCTGCAATGTATTCTACTTTAGTTGTAGACAAAGATATTGCCTCTTGTTTCTTGCTTAGCCAAGAAACCAATCTTTTTCTCAAAAAGAATGCTCCACCACTGGTACTCTTCCAGTCATCCACATCTCCTGCCCAATCTGCATCTATATATGCATGAAGAGAGAAATCATAATCTCTAGGATACCACAAACCATACTCAACTGTTCCTTTTAGATACCTAAAAATCCTTTTGATTGCCATGACATGAGATTCTCTGGGATCAGCCTGGAATCTCGCAACAAGACCAACAACCTACATTATATCTGGTCTAGTTGGAGTGAGATACAACAATCCTCCAATCATTGATCTGTACTTTGTCTAGTCTACCTTAGGAGAGTCATCATCTTTTCTCAACTTACATCCGGTTGCCATGGGAGTATTCATTGGCTTTGAATCTTCCATCCGAAATTTCTTCAACAATTCTTTCACATATTTGTTCTGAGAAATGAAGATTCCTTTCTTTGTTTGAGTAATTTGCAGACCCAAGAAGAAATTCATTTCACCAAGCATTGACATTTTAAACTCACTTTTCATTTGATTTGCAAAAGTTTTACACATATTGTCTCTTCCTCCATTGATGATATCATCAACAAATACTTCAACAATCAAGATGTTTTCATGATCAATTTTGAAATATAAGTTACTGTCAGCAGTACCTTTGTTGAAACCAATCTTCAAAAGATGTTTGTCCAATCTTTCATACCAAGCTCTTGGGGCTTGCTTCAGTCTATACAGTGCCTTTTTCAATTTGCAGACCATGTCACCATGATTAGACAATTTAAATCCATCCGGTTGCTCAATGTACACTTCTTCCAAACTACCATTTAGGAAGGCAAATTTGACATCTATCTGATACACCTTGAAATCCTTAAAGGCAGCAAATGCAAGAAATAATCTGACTGCTTCAATTCTTGCCACCGGAGCAAAAGTCTCTTCAAAATCAACTCCTTCAATCTGAGAGTAACCCTTGCAGACCAATCTAGCTTTATTTCTAATTACTTCACCAGCTTCATTCAGTTTGTTCTGGAAGACCCATTTGGTTCCAATCACATTCTTGTTTCTAGGTCTGGGAACAAGATCCCAAGTGTGATTTTTCTCAATTTGCATTAGTTCTTCCTCCATTGCCTTAGTCCAGTTTTCATCATTGTAGGCTTCATTTACTGTCTTAGGTTCAATCTTTGAAATTAGACAATACTCATCTGAATCTTGAGCAATTCTTCTTCTTGTTTGTGCACCTTTGCTTTTGTCACTTATGATCTTGTCTTCATAATGGTTCAGTCTCACATATCTTAGAACTTTGGGAGTTTCTTGCACTTCTAACTCTTGATCAGGCTCATTGAATCTTATCTCTTCTTCCTGACTTATTGGATCAGTTTCAATATGTTTTTCAAAAGAGATTTGAGCACTCTGAATCAGACCATTATTCTGATCATCTTCTTCATACTCATAAAACCTTGAGGGTTTTTCAATTCCTTCATCAACCTTCACATTAGTACTTTCTATAATCTTTCTCAATCTCTTATTATAACACCGATATGCTTTCCTTTGAGTAGAGTAACCCAAAAATATTCCTTCATCACTTCTAGCATCAAACTTGCCAAGATCTTCATCTCTTGATGTAACATATGCTACCAAACACTCTGAAATATCTCACAGTGGGAGTAATGCCAAACCAAAGTTCATAAGGAGTCTTACCGGTATTGTTTCTAATTTGAACTCGATTGAGAGTGTAGACTACAGTTCTGACAGCTTCTCTCCAATAGATTTGAGGAACATTTGCTTCCATCATCATGGTCCTGGAAGCTTCCTGGATGGTCTGGTTCTTTCTCTCAACTACTCCATTTTGCTGTGGAGTTCTAGGGGCAGACAACTGTCTCTTTATTCCATGTTTCTCACAGAAGTCTATGAACTCACCAGATGTGAATTCTCCACCTCTATCAGACCTCAAACATTTCAATTTTAATCCGGTCTCATTTTCCACCATAGCCTTGAATATTTTGAATTTCTCAAGAGCTTCTAATTTCTCTTTCAGAAAGGTTAGCCACATCATCCGGGAATAGTCATCAACTAGCAACATGAAGTATCTATCACTTTGCACACTCCTAATTCTTGCCAGACCACATAAGTCAGTATGAACCAAGTCTAATAATCCTGTAGAAGATTGTTCCTTTCTTTTGAATGAGATTCTTCTTTGTTTTCCCAACTGACATTCTTTGCACAAACTATTTGTAGGTTTTACCAATTTTGGAAGGTCTCTTACAGCCTGAGTATTGCTTATCTTGATGATATTATCAAAGTTCACATGACATATTCTTCTATGCCATAACCAACTCTAATCAACTTGAACAAATAAACAACTTTTACCAATACCAGCCAAGTGAAAGATGTTACCTTTTGTTTGGGTACCGGATGCAATCTCTATTCCAGAACTTTCAAAAATTATGCACTTTCCATTCTTGAATCTGAGATCATAGCCTTTGTCCACCAACTGTCCAACACTGAGAAGATTGTGCTTTAATCCTTCAACATACAGTACATTACCAGTTTTGTTCTTTCCATCAAGAGAAATAGTTCCTCTACCTCTGATTCTGCCAGCAGAATTATCTACAAACTTTACAATTCCTCCTTCATACTTTTCCAAATTTAAGAACTTATTCTTGTCACCTGTCATATGGTGAAAGCATCCACTGTCAATGACCCAATCATCCTTTGCTTCAACTTGCATAGCCAGAGCTCTTTCTTCAACTTTATGATTGACAGATACAGAGGATATTGGTTCCTCTTCTTTGATGGCAATAAACACCCATTCATTACCGGATTTGTTTCCTATCTCTGATTCATCATCTGTTACTCCTTCATTATCATCTTCTTCATGAACATAGTAACAATTCTTTTGAAACCTTGGTCTGCTAGGATTTGGTCTTGAAAATCTTTCTGAACATCTTGAGGCAAAATGACTAATTTTATTGCAGTTAAAACACTTAAAAGGTAATTTCCCTTCATACTTACCGGATCCTCTTGGCAGTCTTTTTGCAATAAGAGCTTCAAGATGAGCAGTTTCAGCTTCTTCTTCTTCTAAGTCTTTTCTTGCTTTTTCATACCATGATAAGTTCCTTGAAGAGTTTTCTCCTAGATCAAACCTTTATTTCCCTTTTACAGAGGCACTGGCTTTGAATGCAAATTCAGTCTTTGGTGGATCATCTCCAAACTCGGCCATTTCAAAAGCAGCCAACTTACCAACCAATTGATCTCTTGTGACTGTTGTGTGAGCTCTAAATTCTTCAATTGCAAAAGCCTTGATTTTATAAGAAGCAGGAAGGGATCTGAGAACTTTGCCAACGATCTCTTCTTCACTCAGGATTCCACCTGCATTTCTAATTCCACAAACCAGCGCATTCACTCTTGGCATAAAAGAGGAAATATTTTCATCATCTCTCATCTTCAGTTTTTCAAATTTCCCTTTTAGACTCTGTAACCTTGCACATTTAACATACTGGTCTCCTTCATGCAAAAGTTCCAGTTTATTCCAAATCTCAAAGGCAGTTGGTAGTGTTGATGATTGCAATATACAGCCTTCTGGCCCTCCTTCTAGCGCCAGAAAACTGTTGATGATTGTTTTGATTTGGTTTAGGGTTAAAATTCTGAGTTTTAAATGCTATATTCTGGGATATGTTAGATCTCATAAAATTTCAAAAGGCCTAAAAGGGTTGAAAGAGGGTCCCATTTTCAATGGACTCATATAGGGACAGTTTTCAAGTTGACATTCCTTCATTTCAGAAGGCTTTGAATAGACAGCTTTATCCTAAAAATTTATATAGCTATGGTTTATTTGGAAGGTGTAGGATACATAAGTCCGCAGAGCATGGTGAGCTTAATTGTCTATCTTTTCTTACAAGGTTAGATTTATATTTGAAAGGACTAATCTCTCTCTCAGATGTGTATAAGGCTGAAAGTTGGCAGGGAAGTGAGGAGATTATTGAGCGACAGGAGGATGCAGCATCAACGGTCAGTAAGTGTGCAGAGGATACAAAGATGGAACCAATGCTAAGAATAAAGGATAGTAAGATCTCTTCCCAGGAATCATGTGATGGTAAGAAAAAAAATCTGTCTTTTCATCAAGGTCCAGCTATGATTAAAGTTAGTGAAAAGTATAAATATCCTAAAAAATGCAGAGAAGAAATCACAGCTCATGTCCCTTTTCTAAATAATAAGCAAAAAAGATTTAATGAAAAAGAAAAGGAAAGTGAGGTTTGTCTTGATACATTTGATAAATATATGGAATTACTAAGAGATATTTGTCAAGAAGAAACCTCTGGGTCTGACCTGAAAAGTTTTAACGAACATAATTTGGCAAAGAAGTGTAAACAAGCATTGGCAAAATTAAAATGCACTAAAATTAATGAGATCCCTACTATAGAAGCTAATGAAGTCATAGAAAAGAAAGTAAATCCTAGTGTTACGACTGACTTCTTTGAATTAAATGATCAAAATCAAGATTGTTGCAGGTCAATAAGATTAGACTCTTCACTGAATGACAAATGTGAGTCATCCGATGAACAATTCTTGAAAGAAGAGGATATAGAGGATCATAGAGCTGCTGTGCATAATCAGACATCCCCCCCATGCCATGTTGAAAATAAAATAGGGGAGTATTCCTGTCGATCTAAAGATGTCATCCCACCTTTACTCTCAAGTGATTTAGAAATAATTAATTTCTGTATATTAGATGATGATGAAGATACTTACTTAAGTGCTGATGTGCAGGAAACTAATGAGAACATTGAGAGGTTTGCTGAGTTTGAGGGTAAACTGAACATCCAGAATGAAGGAACAAAGGTAGATGAAGATGAAGAAATGATACATCTAGAGTCATTCATCTTTCAACTTGAAAAAGGTCCAGACATAGAGCTAGGCAACGAAAATGCAGAGTTGAATGAAGAGCCAGCTATTAATGAACAAGCGAGTTCCACAGAGCTAAAGGCACATCAGGTTGTCTCTTTCCTTTCCTTAGTAAATAATGATAAATGCTATTTTGATTATGGAAATTCAAGAGATAGGACATGCATATGGATTAATCATAAACCTGATGAGCTGCCTCAGTTACTAGTTAAGAGCTATTCTGATAAACACAATGAATTTAGAATACCAGAATTTTTTTCAGAATTCAAAGATAAATCTGCTAGAATGAGAACCATAACCAGTACCCTGTTACTCCTGCACAATCTAAAGAAATACGCAAGTAGGGGTGTTCTTGGGTCTTTTCCTGGGTTTCTGTTTGCCTTGGAGAGGCTTGTATATAGTTTTGTAGGATAGTTGTTTTTGTTTTGTGTTCTTCTTTTGCTGTTTTCTTTTTAGGTTAGTTGTTTGTATAGTTCCTTTTTGTTTCTTTCTGTTTGTACAGTTTTTCTTTTATTGTGTTGTTTGTACAGCTTGTTTGTTTGGTTTGTTTGTTGTCTCCTCAGCAGGGATCTTTATTTTACTTTAGAGTATTAAGGAGCAAAACTAGCAACCATTCAAAACAGTATAAAATTTAGGGTATTCAAGTTAATCATTTGCAATTTACACATAACTTGTTACTGTCATGAATGTAGAAAGTTGTTCATCTTCTGAAGTTTTGTTCATCTTCTGAAGTTTTTGCATTTAAGGTTTTTACTGTGGATTTGATCAAATTACTGTGGTATTTACATAGTGCATAACAGAAACAATTAGATCCTTCGGTAGAGTTAATGAGGTATAGATTAGATCTTTCTAACTTTTCCCAACCCATCTGAAATATTTAGCTAAAAACGTAGAAATCTAAAGGAAATTGTCTCAAATTTGAAGAAGCATGCATAACAGAGTTAAGAGTAGACAGTTTTCATAAATGTATAAAAGAGAAGGCTGCAATAATTCAAGAAAACCATCTGAATTTGCAACACAGTAACATTTGTATGCAAATGAACAAAATACTTGTTGAAATCTATGATTCTTTTGCATATTCTTAGTCCATTAAACCACCAAACAAACTCTAAACTACGTAAGGCCCCTTGAACATTACAGCTTCACATTGACCAACTGAACTTGACCAACCAAACCATTGTAGACTTGGGATTAGTTGAATCTCAAATGATTCCTTCTTATCTTTCAAGTATAGTATCAGTTCATTATATGTGAATTTTAACTTATTGTTATGATTGCATCAAAACAATCATCAACAGTTTTCTGGCGCTAGAAGGAGGGCCAGAAGGCTGTATATTGCAATCACCAACAGGTAGGTCAATAACATTTGAGAGTTTTGAGTCAGATAATGCGCTTAAAAGAGCCTCTTTGGTCCGCAGATTGTTTTCAGCATCTGTGATTTCATTTAGGGTTGTCAGACCACCCTGTGGAGGTACATAAGCTTTTTTAACCATGGACCAGTATGCAAATCCCATACACTGCAAGTGACATTTCATGCGACCTTTCCAAAGAGAAAAGTTAGTTCTATCAAACTTCGAACTATCCTTTTTGTAGGACGACATCCTTGATCTCCTCAAGTGGTTAAGCTCCTTTCAGAGGAACATTGCTCTGATACCAATTGTTAGACTTAAAGTAGACAACTGAGAGGGGGGGTGAATCAATTGTCCAAAACTTTCTTCCAAATCAAATACTTAACTCCACACAAGCATAATAGTTAATCAATTATGAAAGCATAATGCAGCAAGTTAAGAGCAGATACACATTAACACATATAACACCAAGATTTTTGACGTGGAAAACTTGGTTAAGGGAAAAACCATGGGGTGATTAACCCAAGATAATATTCTCTGTTAGAAGAATAGAAAGAACAAAATGGCACATGCCAATTAGGACTCACGACCTAAGCACACTACTCACAAGAGGCTCACTGCCTACAAGAGACACACTATCTACAAAAGAATAAGTATCACATACTTGAACTGGTAAATAGCATCTTCACCATGCTTGAGTCAGTTCCATTTAAGCCCAAACCTTCTGCTCTGTCTTTCGCTCTTCGACTCGCTACCACACACTCATCTTCCACAAGACACACTTTGAAATGACTTCCCAAATCCTTATTTATACACGACATCGATTTAGGACCAATCATCTAAGTCAAAAAACACCTACAAGAACATCTGTAAGACGTGTAATTCATCCGATCGGCTAGTCACAGAAAGAACACCATCATTCGGAAGTTACTCTTCATTTTCAAGACCCCAATTCTAATGCGGACCATAAACATGAACTGAGCATGATCCAAGGACCTCCACTTACTTGCCTGAAACACCAAGAACATCCGCACTTCCTCTACTTACTGAAATCCTTCTCTCCTTCATCCGGAACCTCAAGAACACAGTTTGGCATTACTGTCACAAAGGAATAGATACTTGCGGACCTTCAAACCGCAAACCAAATGATTTAACACACCACACAGACTTCCCCAACACTTCTTCAAATCCGCAGAATGGAATAATGCATTACCGGACCTCACCGAACCTACCTGTGTCACTCTGTCACTTTTGGACACCTGTCGGAGCTGGTTCTACTTGAGCGACCATAACTTCTTCAGATCTTCATGCAGACCTCTAAAAACTTGACTAGAGCATCTCAAGATTTATATCTACAAACCCTTTAAACCACATCCTCTGATCCTCAATCTATCTTGGACTTTTACCTTGTTGTCATCACTGTTCTTCACTGTTCCTGATTGAGACTAATTTTCTCAATATCCTCAGCACATAGCTCATCCAATCCTTCTCATTAATGCAACATGAGTATGTTGACATCAATGACAACACTGGTTAAACCCATACTTGCAACAATTTCGTTAATTGTTAGGAAATGTTAATGCACCTTCTCCTGCTCCTCTTCCTCCTCAAAATCCACAAAATCCTACAGAACAACAACCTCCTCCATCCATTCCTCGACATGCCCTTAGAACACAAGAAAATATAATGGGGCAAATTGAAAACAACAAAAAACAAATTGAAGATATTATTGCAAGGTTGAAAGATCCTTCCACTTCAACCTTGCATAGCTCCACGCTTGTTGAATCTCTTGAATCTATGTTATCAAATGTAGATTCAATTAGTAAGCAAATAACTAGTTGGACGGATAAGAGGAGAGAGTTTAGAGATTATTATGCAGGCAAGTTGTCATACCAAGATGTGAAACAATTACAAATCACAAAATTAGACTTGTGTTCGATTTTCACAAACCCACAAACAAATCAACCTCCACCCATTACATGCAAGAGGTTCTCTATCCATTAGTGCAACAACCAAGCGATAAGGGACAATTTTGGGCAAAGGTGGTGGATGGTTTTTGACCATCCTCCATGCAATAATAATGAGTTCTCGCAATACTTTTTGAGGAAACTCTACTATGAGTTTGTCCTCAATAAAGTGCCAAACTATTTTGATATGTGGGACTTCCAGGGTAGAGGTGGGGGGTCAGCACAAGATAGACCATGGGCACGTGTTGACCCACAGCGGGCAGTGAGATGAGTAATCAGCAGACTAGCCCATGAGCATGTTTCTATCCCTTCCATTGTGAAGGAGAGTGTTGAGGTTGATACACTTCAGTCCATTAGTGCCTTGACCCAGAGCATCATAGAGCACGCCAGTCCTGCAGCATAGAGTGGGTTGGGAGATAGTGCGAGAAGTAGGGTCCCACCCCATGCTTGTCAGGCTTGCGAGTCAGCCCGTGGTTATGACCCCATGGATAGTCAGGATGCAGGTGCACAGGCTAAATCTACAGCTAAATAGATGGTGATGATAGATACCCTCCTGAGTGAGACTTTCGGCCTTGATACTCAGGTAAATATTAGCAAGTTTATTGAATTTAATTTATTAAATTTCATTTTTGAAATGTAAGATTAACTAATTTAAATTGATGATTTTAATGAAATTTCAAGGTCATAGCGTCGATGCAGTTTTAAGTGGTTCTCCACTTGCATTTTACACTAGATCATCTACTGTCGGGGTATGTAACTAGTAAACAATTATAAATATTACATGTGAATAGTATCGTTATATGAATGGTATTCTAATATCTAATTTTGGATGTTGAATAGGTTAATATTGTAGATTTCACGGCAACACCTGCCAGCGGTGGTGGACTTCAAAGCTTTACGAAGGTAATAAAATAAATAGTTTAATGAATGAATTGTACTTACTAGATTTTTGTATGTGACTTGTGTGCTTTATTGTGTGTACTTCCATGTTTAGATGAATGTGTGTATGTTAGGAGCCATGATTTGCATCACTATTATAGTTTTCGTAATTGAATAATGTTGTTTTATTTCCAGATGATGCAGGCTACAGAGACACCTCCCCATGTTCATAGGGCAATGGAGCATGGCGTGGCCTCTGCGATTCATAGCTCCATGGCATTGACAGGGGTATGAGGAAGATTAGTAAAATTTAATTTACATTCATTGTTATAGTTGTCTATTTTTGAAAAATCAAAAGATTATTGATTTGAAGTTTAATTTCTATCTGGGTGGTTTCTATAGGACATGACATCACCATGGCCTATTCCTGCTACTGAGGCAAGTGAGGAGACAGATTACATGGTAGTGGTAAGTGATTATTTTGTTAAATGTTTCATTTTTTATAACATGTAATTTCTATATATTAATGTCTATACTTTTTATTGTAATAGCTAAAGATGCAGGAAGAACTAAATAGGAGGACCAGCCCTTGGGTTTGTAGTAGACCACCCACATGCATGTCTCGATCCCCTAGAAGATCAAAGGCTATCCATGATCTATTCTCTTCACCAGCCAGAGGGGAATGACTTTTTATTGTGTTCCTTTGTTGTATGCCTATATGGCATTTGTGGACATATATTTTGTATTGTATGTAGTTGACATTGTATGCCTATATGCCATTCTTGTAAGCCTATATGGCTATTTTGTATATATGTTATACTTATATCAACATATATTGATGTATGCCTATATGGATATTTGGTTAATACAAATCTTTTTTATTGATGGCGTCCATACTTGCATTATAAATCCATGTTTGAATGGATATTTATAGATGGCTACTTCAAATATTTAAAGTCCAATTGTATTACATAGGATGTTTGTTGATCTAATAAGCTAGCTATTGTTATTCAAGTATTACCTAAACCTCATTTTGGAACTAAAAGATAAAAGTTGTATTTAAAAAAAAATGAATCATCATGTTGAACAAAAAATATTAATATTCTTTATGAGTAGCATACAATGTCAACTATATGCAATACAAAAAAATGAATCATCATGTTATTCTTTATGTTTGAGATCTTGAAAATGACTAAGTCTAGTAGCCTGATATCCTGAAACACTAGAATGAATATCCAAGTCATTAGGATGATTGCGCCTTGAGAAAAATTCATTAAGATGAGCACCTAAAGGAGACTTTCTTAAACATTCAAACATTGAGCAATAAGCATGAAGGGTTAAGGCGCAATTGCAACTCATAAAGCCTCAAAAGGGCACCCAACTTGGAGAGGGAATTCATTTAAGACAAGGCACCCATTGACACCTGTTCCACCATAAAAGTGCACCTAAGGTGGAAGGAGAACAAGCCTCTAGTAAGTGAAGCGCACCTATTGTCTAAACCACTTCATTATGGCGCCCTAGCATGAGGAGGAGTATATAAGTCAATAGGAAATGGCACCTAGAATGCAAATGAAGGACTAAGTGGCATTTTCAATAAGCATCAATTCACCTTGAACTTTCAATAAATACATCAAATTGAGCCCCATAAGCCTAGGCGCCCTTTGCCTTCAAAAGAACCTTGTATTGGCACCTTGGAGGAAATCAACTTACAATGACAAGTCTTGGAGGTTTCTCATTTTGGATGATGTCTTTTGAGATTAACTACAATGATTGAAAGTTAATATGAGTGGAAAGAACCTATCTTGAACCTGAGGCACCCTTCATGTAATTTCCCACCATCATGAGTGCCTAGATCTAAGAAGGAGTGAATGAAGGATCTTAACATCAAGAAGCATGTTGTCAATCAACTTGGAGAAGTCTTTGACAATAATTATGATGTATTGAGTACGTGGAAGTAAAGGAAGTACATATCAACTCCAAAGTGTGCCTAATGATCAATAAGAAATTCTTCCAAAGCAAAGGCGCTCATTGTGAATTTTCCTACTAGTTTTGGCACCTTGAAGTCTAAGTGCATGAAAATCATGAGGATGAGCACTTAGGGATGAGATAGTCTTCATAAGAGTTTAAATAAGAACATCATCAAAATGCGCCTTGGTAGAGAGACTTGAGACCATCATCAAATAAGCCAAAATATCTATCTCCAATCTAGGCACAAATTCTAGCTCCTCCCAACTCAAATGAGCGCCCAAGTTGAAGTCAACTTTCATCTATACAACCCTCAGATTGTGCCTTGATTGAGGAAGGGATTTGAACCTCAAAATTTAATCATTGAGAATTAGAAAGAACCACCTAAGGATGTAAGGCACACTTTTCACCCATACAAGCCTAAAATTGCGCCTAAGGGAAATAACTTGATTTCATATCAATAGGTGAGTGCCTTGAGAGAAAGGATCACTCTAGGTCATTTTCAATTGTTGAAAGCACAAAAATGATAAAGATAAAGGCAATTGAGTTAGGCACACTTTAGCCTCTGAGGACACCTCAATGAGCGCCTTGGGTGAAATTACATGAGATGACCTTTTGGAGTGAGCGCTTGAAAGATAGAATTCATTCTAAGACATGTCTCATCATTTAGAATTGCAAAATTGCAAGTATAAAGACATTTAAATCTAGGCGTACTCTCCATTAGTACAAACCCATTTTGGCGCCTAAGGAAGAAATTGCATTGAAAGACACCTTTTGAATGAATCTCTTAAGGGAGATTGACCTCTTTAAGCCATTACAATTGTTTGAAATCATTTAAAGTGATAAATATGGACCAACTTGTGTTAGGCACCCTTTGCTCTTCTTTTTACCTATATATGCGCCTAGATTTGTAGTAAGATTATTCCATGTTTAAAGAGGATTCCTTTGTGTTATAAAATGTTTATCATGAGGATTGATGTGTTTCTTGGTTTGTATTATAGGAAGATTGAAGGAAAAGGTAGGAGCAAGAGCTTGGATTCGCCTAGAGTCATCATGTAGCTACTCCAAAGGAGCCTTTCACATTCATTCATGCTAGAGAGTTAAGATGGTAGTAATCACTGCCAAGGAAACACCACTTCAAGAGGTAGCTGCTCCAAGAGGTCACAAAAAGATATATTTCAAGTCTTCTTCATCAACGACATCACCAGTTGCATCATGTTCAAAGACTTCCATCTATCACTTCAAGTTCCATTCATCTTCAAGTATCAACTAGATTCTTCATCAATCATCGCTTCAAGATCAGCATGTAGCCGCTCCAAAGGAACTTCTCATCATCATCAAGCATTCCAAAGACATTCATTCAATTTCAAGTCCCTCTGATACATTCAAGCCTCCTTGAGAAGTCATCTACTTCACATATAGGGGAAAGTGTTATCATCAATATCTACACTTCAAAGGACCTTTCAAGTTGGAACACTTCTTCATCGAACATTCAAAGACATCCATCCAAGCTTCAAGTTCTTTCACAATCTTCAAGTCTAGGAGAAATTGCATCTAATGAACTCATTAATTGGCACCTAGGAGGAAAAGACCTTAAACTTACATTATTGAATCAGTACTTTAGAAATTGATCCATTCCTAGTCACTTGGAGTCATAAAATATCAAATACAAAGTCAAATTGGACTTAGGCACCCCTTCATGTAATTTCCCACCATCATGAGCGCCTAGATCTAGGAAGATCATCCAATTGCGCCTAGGAATAAGATACAAGTCCAAGACCTCAAATTTGAGCACCTAGAAGTGTGATGGATTGAACAAACTACATTGGTGCCTAAGGGTAAGTTGTATCTAATGACATCACCTAATTGAGTGCCTAGGAGGTATAAAGCTTAACATTGACATGAGGACAAGCGCTTAGTAAAGGAGAGTTTCTCAAACATTTAAACATGTGAATGAAGTCATAGAAATGCACTAAGTCATCTAGGCACCATTTTCCCCTTGTGTACCCTTACATTTCCGCCTAAGAAGAAGTTGCTTCAGTTCATTGGAGTGTTTGAGTATTGAGGATTTCTTAGCAATGCTTTGCAACTTTACACTGCCTCTTGATGATTTTTGGGGCAGCAGAAAACTTTTCACCATGGGCAAACACCTCAGAGATATAAAAAATCGAGAGAGGTTATTGTAGAGGCACTCTACGTGATCACGTTGTCTTAGACGGAATGTTTCTAAGTGACACAGTTTTTGAGTAACATCTCATCAAAGAATGCTACCTTTTTGCACTTTGGACTCTTCAGGGATATCGTCGGTACAATGTAGCTCAGACTGTTTCGACATGTTTGGGTGAAAAATAGGACCATGCCTAGCATAAATGTATCTATTTGGACACGTTGGAATAGTCAGTTTGGTCGCATCAGGAGCAGGACAAAAGTTACACCCCTTTGCAACTTTACACTACCTCCTTTTGACAATTTTTGGGGTAGCAGAAAACTATTCACCACGGGCAAATGTCTTAGAGATATAAAAAACTGAGAGAGGTTATTGTAGAGGTACTCTACATGATTACGTTTCCCTAGATGAAATACTTCTAAGTGACATGGTTTTTGAGTAACATCTCATCAAAGATTGCTGCCTTTTTGCACTTTGGACTCTTCAGGGATATCGTCGGTACAATGTAGCTCGGACTGTTTCGACATGTTTGGGTGAAAAAAAGGACCATGCCTAGCGTAAATGTACCCATCTGGATGCATTGGAATAATCAATTTGGTCGCATAAGGAGCAGGACAAAAGTTACACCCCTTTGCAACTTTACATTGCCTCCTTTTGATGATTTTTGGGGCAGTAGAAAACCTTTCACCACGGGCAAATGCCTCAAAGATATAAAAAAATGAGAGAGGTTATTGTAGAGGCACTCTACATGATTGCTTTTCCTTAGACAGAATGTTTCTAAGTGACACAGTTTTCGAGTAACATCTCGTCAAAGATTGCTGCCTTTTTGCACTTTAGACTCTTCAGAGATATCGTCAGTACAATGTAGCTCGGACTGTTTCGACATGTTTGGGTGAAAAAATGACCATGCCTAGTGTAAATATACCCATCCGGATGCATTGGAATAGTCAGTTTAGTCACATCAGGAGCAGGACGAAAGTTACACCCCTTTGCAACTTTACGCTGCCTCCTTCTGACGATTTTTGGGGTAGTAGAAAACCTTTCACCACGGGCAAATGCCTCATAGATATAAAAACTAAGAGAGGTTATTGTAGAGGCACTCTAGATGATCATGTTGCCTCAGACAGAATGTTTCTAAGTGACATGGTTTTTGAGTAACATCTCGTCAAAGATTGTTGTCTTTTTGCACTTTGGACTCTTCAGGGATATCGTCGGTACAATGTAGCTCGGACTGTTTCGACATGTTTGGGTGAAAAATGGAACAATGCCTAGCCTAAACGTACCCATCTGGATACGTTGGAACTATCAGTTTGGTCGCATCAGGAGCAGGACACCAAAAATGCATAACATGATGTAAAAATGTGTATATGTGTAAGCAGGAAATTAAAAAAAGATAAACCTTACAAATTAATGTGCATACTTACAACTCAATGTAACATGACTTTACAAAATCAATGTGAATACTTACAAATTAATCCAATGAACCATCTGGGTCTGCTCTACTCTTTATTGTGTCAAGTATTGCTTCATGGTCAGACTCACGTACCTTCCACAAGATTTTGTTCAAAGGTCTACCCCGATATTTTATCAAATGAACATTGGACGCCATGACAAGGTTCGAGTAATGAAGAATCTTCTAATGCGTGTCAAAGTCCTAAAATAGCCAAACACTAGCACTCTTGTGTGGGTACCTTCTAAGCCATGTTCCAGTAATAACCACTGAGCTTGTAGGGTATTCGATGTTTTCTCCATCTGTAACAGGGGCCTCCAATTTCTTTTTGGCCTCAACACAACGACATAAGTAATAATCTGTTCCCTCTTCATTATCTTCATCTGCAATAACTGCATATATGTGCCCTACATTGATATGTGTAGCAAATTAGATGAAATTAGTCAACATTACAAAAACACTACAAAGTAATATGACATTACCTGGTTGAACTAGATGAAATTAGATGCATATACATGCCCTATATTACCTAGTTGAACTAAATATGATATGTGGTCAAAGTCAACTGATGATTCCATCTATGTTAGTTCTAGTGTTGTCGGGGGTTGATACGTGTCAAGTGGGCTAAGATAACTTAACTGCCATTCGTCAACCCACTCCTTTGACTCGCACTCATCCCAGACTTGAATTGTACAGGAAGAACAAAAGCATGACATCTTTCACGTATGAATACTCCATGAACCTGCAATTGAGCTTTTGAAAGAGTGCATCTCATTTGATCCTGTCAGTATACAACAGTCCTCATATGGTGCAATGTTAGTATCATCTATCAACTAAAAAAATCTACGAACTGAAGACTTACCTTCATTACCTGGACCCATGGAAGCATTACACCACTTGACAATCGATTTTGCATCTGTCAACTTTGCATTGTCTTTATACTTTAACTCTTCTCATGCTATGGCTCTTTTGATACATGCTCTTGCACCATAATGCTCCTCCTTTCCATGCCTAGCCTCACAAAAGTTCAACATATGCTGAATACCTGTAAAATTATGCCTCCTACTCAGCCAATAGAAATTCTGCGAGTTCTTGAATTATGATGCACAGTTATCTGACAATATGATATGCTGATTGAACGATATGCCCCTTCTAGCCAAATCATTGTAGAACACCTGAAAGCAACCTTGCACAAACTCCGTAGAATGCGTGTGATCATCACTAATATAGAAATTATACTCCCTTATGATCTTTCTGTCATCCTCTGTACTATCATTCGCATGAATGAATGTGATGTGCACAAATATAGAAACCTGTGTGGAGTTGTAATATTGTGATTGCACCTCACGCTGTGGCTGTAGACTGTAGTTCTCTGAAAAGTCGACGACTGAAACAATGCTACCACCTGAAAATGTGTCCTTGCATAACTTGAATTGCAAGTCCAACCATCGATCTCTATGGGCATGTCTTGCATACTCATACACTATGCTATCATGAAATATAGGCATAAACTGATACACTAGAATCTTTTCAATAACCAATTCACACCTATTTGCTTCTTTACCATCTTTTGTATTGTATGCCACTGTTTTATACTTGCCAAACTCTACTAGTTTGTTTCCAACCGCATGTGTTCTTTCCATATGTTCACATATTGGCAAATGTTGCAAGCCACCGCAATGATGACATGTGCCATCCAAGCATAATTTCTTGTAGAATACTTGACCTTCCTCTCTTTCACATAAAATTATTGATATGAAGTCTCTTGAAGATGTTGGTGGGGCACATATGGCACAACCCTGCAAAACATTGTTAGTATGCATATCTAAACATATAGACCTATAAGCATCAAAATGGTTAGAAAATTCAATATGTAATCTATAACAACAAGTAGTGCGTGTGTGATTTATCTTGACATAGAAAGGTTTTAGCATTTCAAAATATCTTTGACAAATTTTAATTTGAGGATACTTCTCTAGAAATTTACCATAAAACTGTGTTTGAGTCTCATCCAAAAAATGCTTTGGATGTGGCTCACAGTTCTGACTACTGATTCTCCTTCTTACCACATCCCTTTGATTCGAAGATACCCTTGTGTAATTCTTCCAAAAGTCTTCAATTAGTGATCTCAATGCTTCAACAATTGGTTTATCTTTTCGTGGTAGTCTCCCCAAGAACGCCCATAATTCATTGGCATTAGTGTCTTCAATTCTTTGGCATCTTCCAATGGCTCTTGATAAAGTTTTCCTATTAATTCTCAATTCTTGACTCATCTTTCTAATGAGACGAGCTTTCCTCATTTGACTACTTACTATAGTCGATGTAATCACACGCTGTGTTGCATTACTATCTTTTCTGCGTGAGGTGTTACCCACACTCTCATACGCACTCATTAGATTCTTGACAATAGATTTTTCACTTGAAGCCTCTGATGTTCTCAACCCAAGAATCTTCATGATGGACCTATACTTTATACTTCGCATCATTTCAATGAATAGTTGACATCTTGCAGTCTCATTTAACTTTTCAAAGAACAATCTCCAAATCTTATGAGCATATCTTCTACAAGTGTGTTTTGGAATCTTACCTTCCATTGGCTGCAAAATATTCTCATCAATTTCAATCAAATACTTTGGCTTTCTATGCAAAATTCTAGGTGGTGTTAAGTTAGGTAAATTCATCTCAACACTAGGAATTTCATCAATATTTAAATGAGATGGGCTAGATGGCATACCTTCGATTGAAGATGGAATAGATGACATCCCTTGAGGTTGAGGTGGGAATGATGGCATACCTCCTTCATCACATGTGAGTGATGATGTACTCTCAACTTGAGATGTGGTAGATGGTGTCCCTACATGTTGACTTGCGGTAGAGGACGTGTCTCCAACTATGGTATTCAAATCTCTCATAGCACAAATTTTTTGCATTTGTTCTCTTTGTGCCGCCAATACCATATCTCTTTGTGATGGTTGTGGTTCCTCTTCAATTGGTATGTCTTCATTTATCGTGTCCAATTTCTTCTTCTCATGAAGTTCTCTCATAACCACTGCTTTCTTTGCATTCTTAGCTTCTATCTCTTCCTGTGTTGGTTTAATTCTTGATTATTTCCTCGGCATGACGGAGAATTTGTTTGTAGCATGATAAAGAGACCAATATTACTTCCTAAGAAATGAATACAAGATAATAGTGGGATTGTATTTTTATTATGTTGTAAGGATTTATGCTTGTATAGTTTGACATCATGGTATGTTAAGGTCTATTTATTACACATAATTATTAAAGAGCCCAAGTGTAGAAAATATACATGGCATCATGTGAGATTGTAGGCTACTTTCTTGATTGGGAATGTGTCTATTTTAAACATGTATGATAAAGCATGATAAAATAATTCAATCCGAATTAAGGAAAATGTAAAGAACATGCATGTAAAGACTTGACATACCTAAAAAATGAAGATTCGAATGGAGAGAGTAGCCAATTATGTAGTGTGTTTTTCTTCTTGCATCAAACTCCTCAACAATTTGAGTTTTTCACCACTTGCTTCCTTTTCAATGTTAAATTGAATAACACTCAAATATAATTACTACCAACAATACTATTAACCAATCTATAATGTTAAATTCCTAAAATTGAATCACAATTAACATTGCAACACTACAAAAATTGGAACTTAAATAGATATATATCAAACTTGGTGTGAAAACTATGTTATTTCCTCCTTCTCAAGTTGGCAAAGCAGAAAAGGTGGTGGAAAGATCATGCAATGGTGGTACAATGTGTCAAATGTGCATGTGAACTTCCCAACAGCATGAAAGCACTTCTTTTTTTTCAGAGCATGCACAGAATCGGTATGAAAATAGAGCATGTGGGCCTGGATCATAGGGGTCAACACTTTTTTACCATTTCTATAGCAGGAAAAAATGTGAGCGCATTATAACGCGCTCACGTTTTGGCCTGCTATAGATTGATCACATCCTGTGCATTATCTTCCTTAACACAAGAAGGGATGACCACATCCTGTGCTTCATCAACTGACACTTCCAAGCCTTACAATTCCTCTTAAATACGGGAGGATCCATGACTAGAAGAGCCAAGCCACTTGGTCCCGCCTTGCTGAAGGATGACATTCTGGGAGAATTAGGAGATTTTTGTTTGGAGATCATATAATCTTTAAATGCTTTCCATCTTGGTAGGTCTGCATCAGAGAAAAACCACTGATGGTGTCTAAGAAATAAGAAATTCTTCATCTCTTTGGTGATCAATTTCTCTTTCCAAACCTTCCCCTTCAGACTTGAATGACCACAAGGTTTTTGAGGGAGAACTTTTCCTGTTTCCTGCAAGAGCTTGCTAAATGCTCTGCCATATGATAGGCATAACAATGAAGGGGCAAGCCCTCATAATCAAGTTCTTGATAGAAAATGTTCATTGAGGAAGAAAGACAGATCTTCTTTGGAAGCAGTAGTTCTAGTTTGTGACAAATCCTTATCCAAGCATAAATAGCAGGGGTTCTATCAAGCGATTGTCAATCCACTTCCACAAAGTCTCCTGAAGACTTCCTAATTGATTCCAAAACATCCACACCCCAAAACTGGAGAGGCAATCAATATAATTGAACCCATAAATCTGCATTTGACGACAAAAACTCTCTTCAGGCTAGATTAAGAGTCCAACATTTCAGCTCAAGTCTAAACCCATCAACATCTAAATAACCTCAATACAAAATCTCTATTTTCCTATCTTTAGAACTCAACCCTCAACGTCAAACCCTAATCCCTCAACCCTTAACTCTAATCCCTTGACCCTCAACCCTATCCCTAAACCCTAAAGCCTCAACCCTCAACCCTCAATGTCAAATCCTAATCCCTCGACCCTTCACTCTAATCCATCAACCCTAAACCCTATCTCTAAACCCTCAACACTATACCTTAAACCCTAATCCCTCAACCCTCAACCCTAAACCTTATCCCTAAACCCTAATCCCTCAACCCTCAACCCTAATATGTCATCCCTCAACTCTAATCCCTCATCCCTAAACCCTAAATGTTATCCCTATTCCAAAATCCTCAATAGACTCGATACTATACCTTAAACCCTAATCCCTTATCCCTAAACCTTTCAACCCTATTCCTAATCCTTATACCCTCCACACTCTACTTTAACCCTAATCCCTTGACCCTCAACCCTATCCCTAAACCCTTGACCCTCGAACCTCATCCCTCAACCCTTAACGTCAGACCCTAATCCCTCAACCCTTAACTATGATCCCTCGACCCTCAACCCTATCCCTAAACCCTAAACCCTAAAGCCTCAACCCTCAACCCTCAATGTCTAATCCTAATCCCTCAACCCTTCGTTCTAATCCATCAACCCTAAACCCTAGCCCTAAACCCTCAACACTATACCTTAAACCCTAATCCCTCAACCCTCAACCCTAAACCTTATCCCTAAACCCTAATCCCTCAACCCTCCACCCTAATATGTCATCCCTCAACTCTAATCCCTCATCCCTAAACTCTAAATGCTATCCCTATTCCTAAGCCCTCAATAGACTCGATACTATACCTTAAACCCTAATCCCTTATCCCTAAACCCTCCAACCCTATCCCTAATCCTTATACCCTCCACACTCTACTTTAACGCTAATCCCTCAACCCTCAACCCTATCCCTAAACCCTTGACCCTCGAACCTCAACCCTCAACCCTCAACGTCAAACCCTAATCCCTCAACCCATAACTATGATCCCTCGACCCTCAACCCTATCCCTAAACTCTAAACCCTAAACCCTCAACCCTCAACCCTCAACGTCAAATCCTAATCCCTCAACCCTTTACTCTAATCCATCAACCCTAAACCCTATCCCTAAACCCTCAACATTATACCTTAAACCCTAATCCCTCAACCCTCAACCCTAAACCTTATCCCTTAACCCTAATCCCTCAACCCTCAACTCTAATCCATCATCCCTCAACTCTAATCCCTCATCCCTAAACCCTAAATGCTATCCCTATTCCTGAACCCTCAACAGACTCGATACTATACCTTAAACCCTAATCACTTATCCCTAAACCCTCCAACCCTATCCCTAATCCTTATACCCTCCACACTCTACTTTAACCCTAATCCCTCGACCCTCAACCCTATCCCTAAATGTTTGACCCTCGAACCTCAACCCTCAACCCTCAACGTCAAACCCTAATCCCTCAACCCTTAACTCTGATCCCTCGACCCTCAACCCTATCCCTAAACCCTAAACCCTAAAGCCTCAACCCTCAACCCTCAAAATTAAATCCTAATCCCTCAACCCTTCACTCTAATCCCTCAACCCTAAACCCTATCCCTAAACCCTCAACACTATAACTTAAACCCTAATCCCTTAACCCTCAACCCTAATCTGTCATTGCTCAACTCTAATCCCTCATCCCTAAACCCTAAATGCTATCCCTATTCCTAAACCCTCAACAGACTCGATACTATACCTTAAACCCTAATCCCTTATCCCTAAACCCTCCAACCCTATCCCTAATCCTTATACCCTCCACACTCTACTTTAACCCTAATCCCTCGACCCTCAACCCTATCCCTAAACCCTTGACTCTCGAACCTCAACCCTCAACCCTCAACATCAAACCCTAACCCTTCAACCCTTAACTATGATCCCTCGACCCTCAATCCTATCCCTAAAGCCTAAACCCTAAAGCCTCAACCCTCAACCCTCAACATCAAATCCTAATCCCTCGACCCTTCACTCTAATCCATCAACCCTAAACCCTATCCCTAAACCCTCAACACTATACCTTAAACCCTAATCCCTCAACCCTCAACCCTCAACTCTAAACCTTATCCCTAAACCCTAATCCCTCAACCCTCAACCCTAATCCGTCATCCCTCAACTCTAATCCCTCATCCCTAAACCCTAAATGCTATCCCTATTCCTAAACCCTCAATAGACTCGATACTATACCTTAAACCCTAATCTCTTATCCCTAAACCCTCCAACCCTATCCCTAATCCTTATACCCTCCACACTCTACCTTAACCCAAATCCCTCGACCCTCAACCCTATCCCTAAACCCTTGACCCTCGAACCTCAACCCTCAACCCTCAACATCAATCCCTAATCCCTCAACCCTTAACTCTGATCCCTCGACCCTCAACCCTATCCCTAAAGCCTAAACCCTAAAGCCTCAACCCTCAACATCAAATCCTAATCCCTCAACCCTAAACCCTCAACACTATACCTTAAACCCTAATCCCTCAACCCTCAACCCTAAACCTTATCCCTAAACCCTAATCCCTCAACCCTCAACCCTAATATGTCATCCCTCAACTCTAATCCCTCATCCCTAAACTCTAAACGCTATCCCTATTCCTAGACCCTCAATGGGCTCGATATTATACCTTAAACCCTAATCCCTTATCCCTAAACCCTCCAACCCTATCCCTAATCCTTATACCCTCGACACTCTACTTTAACCCTAATCCCTCGACCCTCAACCCTATCCGGAAACCCTTAACCCTTGAACCTCAATGTACTCAACCCTCAACGTCAAACCCTAATCCCTTAACCCTTAACTCTGATCCCTCGACCCTTAACCCTTAAAACTTGAACCCTAAAATCTATCCCTACATGCTCGACACTCGACACTATATCTTAAACCCTAATCCCTTAACCCTCATCCCTAAAGCCTCAACCCTAAATCCTTAAACCTTCAACCCTAAACCCTATCCCTAATCCCTATACCCTAGACACTCTTATTTAACCCTAATCCCTTGACCATTAACCCTATCCCTCAACCTCAACCCTCAACCCTTAACTCTCAACATTAAACCCTAATTCATCAACCCTAAACCCTAATCCCTATCCCTCAACCCTTAACCCTTAAAACTTAAACCCTATCCCTACACCCTCAACACTTGACACTATATCTTAAGCCTTAAACCCTCATCCCTAAAGCCTCAACCCTCAATCCTTAAACCTTCAACCCTAAACCCTATCCCTAATCCCTCTACCCTCGACACTCTAACCCTAACCTCGACATTAAACACTAATCCGTCAACCCTAAACCCTAATCCGTCAACCCTAAACCCTATCCCTAAACCGTCAACCCTCAACACTATACCTTAAACCCTAATCCATCAACCCTAAAACCTAAGCCCTCAACCCTCAACCCTAAACACTATCAATAAACCCTCAACCCTCGACACTATACCTTAAACCCTAATCCCTCAACCCTCAACCCTAATCCCTCATCCCTAAACCCTAAACACTATCCCTATTCCTAAACCCTCAACCCTCGACACTATACCTTAAACCCTAATCCCTTATCCCTAAACCCTAAACCCTATCCCTCAACCCTTAACCCTTAAAAATTAAACCCTAAAACCTATCCATAAACCCTCGATGCTCAACACTATATTTTAAACCCCAATCCCTTAACCCTCAGCCCTAAAGCCTCAACCCTCAATCGTTAAACCTTCAACCCTAAACCCTATCCCTAATCCCTCTACCCTCAACACTCTACTTTAACCCTAATCCCTTGACCATCAACCCTATCCCTAAACCCTCAACCCTCAACCCTCAACCCTCAACTCTCAACACTAAACCCTAATCCGTCAACCCTAAACCCTAATCTGTCAACCCTAAACCCTAATCCCTCAACCCTAAACTGTATCCCTAAACCCTCAACACTATACCTTAAACCATAATCCCTCAACCCTAAACCCAACAAAACTACTTTGCCTTATGTTAGGTTGTTAAACCCATCATTTTTGACACTCTTCTCTTAAAGATATTTGAGTTGCAAGAATATGTCAGAAAAATGGTTATGAACTTTTTTAACATTAGTAATGTTATATGGCATGTTTTTCTGGCCCATCTGGGGTTCATTATGCCAATAGGTGTACACACTATGAGAAAAGCTTTGTGTATGGTACATCCACAATGAGTAATTAATAGTTGAAATCAGAAGGATGACCATTATGAGAAAAGATTTGCATTGGGGTACATCTATGTTTCTTGTTGTCCACCCCGCACTTAGGGGAGGTATATTGTTGTGAAACAGGCAAATAATCTCCCATTGTTTAATGGCTCTATCCACAAGAACTACTAAACTATACCTTAAACCCTAATCCCTCAACCCTAAACTTTCAACCCTAAACCCTATCCCTAATCCCTCTACCCTCAACACTCTACCTTAACCCTAATCCCTCGACCCTTAACCCTAAACGCTATCCCTAAAGCCTCAACCCTAAACCCTAATCCCTCAAGGTCCTAAACTCTAATCCCTTATCCCTAAACTCTAATCCCTTATCCCTAAACTCTAAATCCTATCCCTAAATGCTCAACCCTCAACCTTAAACCTTAATCACTCAATCCTTATCCAACCCTCTCCTCCCCTATCTGGCTCACTCCCATCTCTACCCTCCTCTGCCCTCGACACTATACATACATACATATAGGCATACATAGATAGATACATACATACATATAGGCATACATACATACATACATATAGGCATATATACATACATACATATAGGCATACATACATACATACATGATTAATAGCCTTGAACATAAAAAAATTTAAGGGGAACATAACGCGCTCACGTTATTTCAAATATGACAAACAACACAAACTTTTGCGGAAAAGGAAAAATGCAAAGCAAAACATAACGCAAGCGCGTTATAATGCGCTCGTGTTATGCTTTACTTTGGGAATCCCAAGCCTTGGGCTTGGGATTTGCTTTGGATTTCCAACCCAAAGGCTTGGAGTGCCTTTTGAACAGCCACAGACGTGTTTTTCCATATTCTTCAAGATTTCACATAATTTCGTTCGTGCTAAACCTCAGATTTGCACGTGTTTCAAGGTCGAACAAATTGAACACCTGGGTAATGTTAGGCTTTATCTTAGCTATTTGACAATGTGATTTTTTTCACATTTTAACAATGTTCAGCCTTTCATCTTTAATTTCTTTTGTTTGTGTGTCCCTTTTTGGGCAAAAACCACTGTTTGGTCTTTTTTTCATTGTAAATTAACTATTCATTCAAATTTTAAAAAATTACATATTTAGAAACTAGACTCCATTCTACAAATATTAAAAAAAGAAAAAAATGATTTTCAATTAGTTTTCAAAATTTATAGGGGTAGCACGGCCAAAATTATGTTTTTTAGGATGTGTCCACTTTGAAAATTAGTAAAAAATCAAATATTCATCAAAAAATTATCAGAAAAATTGGGCATAAACTACATGCTATTAGCTAATTTCTCACAGAAGCGATTTTAAAAATACAAAAAAAAAGTTGACCTTTTGAGGGAGCCACAAAACATGCTATGTTATTTTTTTTGACAGAAACAACACCAATTTCTGTGGCTCCCTCTTTTTAACCCCTTAATCTATGCCATTTTCAAAAAAAAAATAGTAGTTTAGAAAGTAGACTTGGAGCACTACGAACATTGTTTTGGTTGCATCTCCAAATTTTGAGTGTAACTATGCTCAATTTCTCATCCAAGGCCAGCATTTCCTAGTTTCAGAAAAAAAGTGGCCACTTAAGACCCCTTTTTGGTCCCCCATCTTGTACTTACCCCTGAGGAACTGGGGTTACTTTCCTCATTTTCTTGAAAAGTGGGTTCCTCAACTTTCTTGAGCTTACAATGGGACATCAAGTGCCCTTTCTTTTTGCATAGTTGGCAAAAAGTGGTCGCATTTTCATAAAGAATCGGCTGCGTCCAGACCCCAAATTTTGAGTTTAGGTCAATGGACATAGGAAAAGGTTTGTGGACTTCCACATTAACACAAAATCTAGCATAAACACATTGAGATTTAGTCTGAGTAGTGTTGTCCAGGGTGACAAACTGACCAAAGGTGTTAGCAATAGCAGAAAAAATGTTTTCATCCCAGTATTCCAAAGGGAACCCTAGGAGTCTCACCCAGACTGGGGCAGTACAGTTTAGTTTAGTGCTAGGATCAAACCCTGGACGCCAACTACATAGAGCAAGTGAGTGAGTACCATAGAGCCATGGCCCTCCTACCAAAATAGCTATCATATCCTCTCTGCTAGTAAATCGAAAGAGAAAAAGCCTTCATGCCATAGCGATGACTGTCACACTGCCCTTAATGTGCCAACGGTTGGAGACCCATTTTTGAACCATTTCAATACTAGGCCGAAGAGAAAAAAATTACCCACAAGAGAGAGATCCATGGAGGCAGTAATTTCCTCAACCAAGACGTCTGGTATTTCCAGAGTTGTTCCAGCAGTAGTTTTCTTCTGTACTGGGACTGCGGATGTATCTTTCAGAGAGAGATTCTCTCATCCCGTCAAAATAATTTTGATGACATAATGTTTTGTGGATATGATGAGATGTGTAAGAAGTTTGCAGGAGAGATACAAAAAGAGTTTGAAATGTCTATGCTAGGTGAACTATCTTTTTTTCTTGGACTTCAAATTTCTTAATCAGATGATGGCATCTTTATCTCTCAAGCAAAGTATGTCAAAGAAATGTTGAAGAAGTTTGGCATGGAAGATAGCAAGCTTGTGAGTGCTCCAATGGTAACTAGTTGCCATTTGAGAAAAGATGATGAATCACCTGAAGCTAATTAGACTTAGTATAGATCTATGATTGGAGGCCTACTATATCTAACAACATCAAGGCCTAACATTATGCAAGCTATGTGTTTGGTTCCAAGGTTTCAAGTTGATCTTAAAGAAACACATGTGAAAGCAGTCAAGAGGATATTCAGATATTTGAAGACCACCCCAGAACATGGGCTGTGGTATCCAAAGGGTGATGAATTTTCCCTAAGTGTTTATATTGATGCAGATTGGGTTGGAAGTATTGATGATAGAAGAAGTACAAGCAAAGGAGATTTCTTTTTTGGGAGACAGATTGGTCTCATGAATTAGCAAGAAGCGGGATTAAGTATCCCTATCAACTGTAGAGGTAGAGTACATAGCAGTAGCAGCCTGCTACACTCAAGTGTTGTGGATGAAGTAAACATTGAAGGACATCAAGGTAATGTATGATGAGCCTATTCCTATTCTTCGTGACAATACACGTGCTATCAATATTTCAAAGAATCTAGTGATGCACTCTAGAACCAAGCACATATCTATCAGGTGTCACTTTTTGAGAGAGAAGGTTATAGATCAAGAAGATAGATTGGAGTATGTGCCTATAAACGATCAAGTTGCTGACATCTTCACCAAGGCACTTTCTAAGGATAACTTTGAATATCTCAGATAGAAGTTAGGGGTTGTTGCGGCCCCTCCTTCTAACTAGATACATAGATGGTGCATCTATTCAGGGGGAGAAGGTCAAGACACATTTTTATCCCTGGATTGATGGAGGCTACCTCTTAGGGGGAGTAGGTAGGCATGAGGTTGTGAAGGATGACAAGAAATGATTAGTTAGAGGGAGCTGACAGATGAGGAACATGAAAGAAAATCAAGAAGATTGTAGACAGACGGAGCTAAAGGAGAAATAGTTTAGAGGAAGATCGCTAGCCCTTTGTCCTTGGTGTCAAAGGGGGAGAAATTTGCATATCAGGTTAAGTGTTGTCATCAATGCGAAAGGGGGAGATTGTTGTATTTGTGTTGTCATTGATGTCAATAGTGCTATGATGAAGAAGGATGAAGGTGAAGTTAATAGAAGTAATGTCAGCAGTAGCATAATATGTTGATATGGTGTGTTGATAAGTGTTGATGATGACAAAGGAAGATTGTGGTAAAGTGATCAAAGAAGAAGACAAAGGAGATGGATCAGAGAAGCTGTGAAGATAAGGGTAAGTTGATGAATGCCTTGCACTATGCATACTGGTTGGATCAGTATCATCTGTACACATTTGTACCCTATCTTCTGAAGTTCATGTAGAAATGAAAGTTGTGAGCATAAGAATGTGCTAACATGAAGACTCTTGTTGTATTGAAAAGAATTGTAATTATTATGTATGATGATGAGAATAAGGTCTCTGATATGATGAATATTGTATTATTTGTTACCTGAGGAAAAGAATTTCTTTAGACTTGAAAGAGAGTTTCAAGAAGCTCAAGGCACCGAAGTCTGCACTCAAGTAGCTTGGGAGAATGCTCCGCATTCCTCCGCATTTGAAGATATGGCCTTGCGGTGTGGACGTTAGTCAAAGATAAGTATGAAGTATGTATGTTCCTAATTTCAGAGCTTAGAAGTTACCGCATAAGTTTTTAGAGCTTGTAGAAGTGAAGACAAAGGTTCAGGATGGATGCAGACATGATGTGTCTGAGAAGTGCTTCGTGGAATTTCTCCACTTTTGAAGACGAGGTTCTGCGGTTTGAAGGATGGTCATTTATAGATGAGAAGGTGGTTAAATATTCAAGTCTCAGTTGATAAGTTGTACAACAGAGGTCATCCAGAGTCAGCAGAACAAAGACATATCATGCTGCTGATTAGGGTTGTCTAGAGGAGAAAGCAAAAGCCATCACATTTCACTGCAATTCATCTTTTGGCTTTGATGTTGGAGGATGAGTTCAGATATTTAGTATGATTGATCATTTCAAGTTTCAGATGTTGAAGTGCACCGCAAGTTGGTTTTTCAATGCTCTATCTCAAGATTGCTTGTTCAATGTCTGTATGTGATACGAGGTTTAGTATTTGCTTGCTTGCACCAGAAGTAAATCATATATTTTAGAGGAAGAAATGCTTGAAAATTTTTTGTGGAAGTCTTATGTTGCCCGCATGATGTAAATTGGTCTCTACGGTACCGCTTTAGGTCTAGATCTATTTTGTAGAAGGTTAAGTGTTTGTTGGGCTGACTTCATGTGTCTTGATGATCCTGTCAGATGCTTTGAAGTGTGCGCCATCTTGGAAGAAGGTGTTAAGGAAGAATAGGTCTTGGTTATCACTCAGCTGGAACCACATTAGATTTCTACATCACTTGGGAGCTGACTTGATGTGGCCATGCATGTTTCATGTATACACGTTTCATCTTGGCTGACGTGGGAGAAAGATTGTGTAATTTGTGGAAGGTATAAATAAAAGATCTTGTTTAAGGTGAAAAGGTAGAGAGTGTGAGAATGTGTGAAGATGTATGAATGAATGTGAAAGTATGTTTGTGAAGGTGTGCTGAAGGTAGCAGTGTTCGTTGTGCAGAGAAAGTGAAGGTTTGTGAAGTGTTGCAGAGGTGGTTGATCAGTGAGATCTATTGAAGTGTGATTCTATAAGTGATTGATTTGATTGTAATTCAGGGAGTTTGTCCTCCATTGGGTTGAAGCCCTAAAAACTTGTTGTAATTTGTTTTTATCATTATTTGTGCAGCTAGATTTGGACAGTAGATCCAAGCAGCTTACTCACCATGGTTTTTCCCTTGGGTTTTCCATGTAAATCTAGTGTTGTGGTTGTGTGCTTATGTATTGTGCTTTAATTGATTTAATTTGTTGATTTTCTGATTAAGGCAGTTGGAAGTTTTGGTTGACAAAGTTAAATTGGAATAAGTTTTGATATATATTGATTCACCCCCCTCTCAATATATACTTGTGTTCTAACAATATGTACATATACACATATACATATATACACATGTGTAAATACAGATACAGATACACATACACATACATACATATATATATATCACATATACATATACAATACAAATACATATATGTATATGTATACATATACACATACATATATAAACATATATGTATATGCATGTACATGTAATATATAGATATATATACATGTGCATATACATACATATGTGTATATGTAATATATATAATATATAAATATTACATATACATATACATGTATATGTAAATGTTCCACTATTTATTACTATAGATGGCTAACTACAAACATACACACACAACTATCAGATTAAATCATAATTCCTTTTTCTTTAAACATAACACAATATTCTCAAGATCCCTTGGGATGTGCATGTATCATATATACATATACACATATGTATATTTATATATATGTACACATATACATGTGTATGTGTGTGTGTGTGTATATATATATATAATGTATGTGTATACATACGTATGTATACATATACATATGTGTATACACATACATTGTATATATACAAAATGTATACACATGTATATGTGTACATACACATACATACACATATGTGTATGTATTTATATGATGCGAGTACATCCTAAAGGACTTAAGTAAAGAGGAATTATGGTCTAATTTGATAGTTGTGTGAGTGTATGTTTTATATGTAGTAGTCTGTACTAGTAAATAGTGACCTATTTCACTACATGATGGAATTAGGTTATGTGGTTGTGGTATAAATTTTAAATGTTGTTCTTGCATCTATAGTTAAAGTTTGAGGTTCACTGGATAAGTGGAGGTTAGTTGTAGTACGGCTATGGTTTGATAGTGTGAGTAGTTAGAACTGTCTCTCTTTGTGGAAGGTTATTTTGGGTTTGTGCTAAATAAGGATATTTGTGAAGTGTTTAGTAGTCATTGTGAAGGTTTGTGGTGTGCCGCATGGAGTCTCCACCATTGAATCATTATAATTTGCAAGTTTGTTATGTTTGGTCAGTGACACATTTCATATGATTTCAAGATTTGTGCCAACTTGAGGCTGATGTAGATCCTGTGAGGAACTTGGGAATGATATAAATAAGAAAATTTGAATCAGTATAAGGTAGCGAAGAAGATTGGTAGAAGGAAGTAGATGCATAGAAGGTAAGTTTAGTGGTGAGGGAGTAAGATCTGAGTGACCAAGTGTGGAGATGGGTAATATGATATGGGACACAATCTAAAGGTACCAATGAGGCATGTAGGAATGTTGTATTGCTACTAAGTCATGTCACAACCCTTGCAACAAGTCTGTGGTGACAACTCTCTACTCTGGAAGTGGTGATTCCATAGTTTAGTGTAGTGTTTTGCATGTAAGAAGTCTAGTGGTAACTATTCATTTATGTAATCTTGGATAATCTTGATGTAATGAAATAGTCATGACCTGGCTTGTAAAAGGGCCCACTGTGGCAAATTTTGTGGTTGCATTGCAGTGATAATCTTATAAATTCTTTCTATTCAATGTGTGTATTCTTGTGAATTATGGTTGAATCTTTGTTGTGAGCTGCATGGTTGGACAGTCCTTCTTGAAACCTCCCGCCGTGACTGCATCAATATATATATATACATACACACACATATATATAAAATATGTATATGTATATATATATTACACACACACACACATATATATATTGCTTAAGCGCATACATGTCAACTTGGTATTTCTGGTATTTCTATTATATATATATATATATATGTTAAACACTCTGGAAGGCCTCTCCATTAAAGACTAATAATCATAATAGAAATACCAGAAATACCAAGTTGACATGTATGCGCTTAAGCAAGCAATAGTCAACAACCAACTTGGACTCTAGAAGCATCGAAACAGGTGAGAATTATTCGACTGCTAACCATCATCTTTGTACATAATCAATCTCTCCTCTCTGAATCTCTGTAGTCTCTCAAACAATGGGCCATCCAATTCTAATTCATTATCTGTCCTCAATCGCTCTTCTCTCCTCCTGCATTCATCCCTTAATCCATGCAAATCCTCTTAATCTGAGCGACTTATTTCTCCACTCCAGCCCCAAATATGGCATCTCTCTGCCTCTCTATTCAACCCAACTTCCCTCTCCTCCTGCCACCGCTCTATTCACCAAGTTCCCCTTCCAATACAACCTAAATCTCCTAGTCGAAATAATGATGGGCAGCCCTCCTCAGAAGCAAAAAATGGTTCTCGACACAGGCAGCGAGCTCTCATGGCTACAATGCATACAGTCCTTCAACCCACTACTCTCCTCATCCTACTCCACAATCCCCTGCACTTCACCAATCTGCACAAAACAAACCTTCAATTTCCCACTTCCCACAATCTGCGACACCAACCGTCTCTGCCAATTCATCTACCCTTACGCAGACGGAACATCAGTGCAGGGAAATCTCGGAACCGACACCATAACTCTTCCTGCACAATCCAAACCACAAAATTTTCCCACATTAGATGCCTCTAAAACGGAGCTCAAAATCCCCAATTTTGTGTTCGGGTGCAACATTCTGGCCCCTTTGTCCGACACACCCGGCCTAATGGGTCTCGGGCGCGGAGCACTTTCGTTCGTTTCACAGCTCCCACAGAACAAATTCTCTTACTGCATTGTTGATCCGGTGACCCGACCCAATTCCCCGGGCGTGCTTCTGTTGGGCGATTCGCCCTTTTACAAGTATTTACACTACACGCCCCTGTATACAGTTTCCATTCCACTGCCGTATTTCAACCGGGTTGCTTACACTGTCCGGATTCGGGGTATCAAGGTCGGAAAAAGCCGGGTCGCCATTCCGAAATCCGTTTTCCTACCCGACCACACGGGTGCCGGGCAAACCATGATCGATTCCGGCACCCAGTTCAGTTTCTTGGTGGGAGAAGCCTATACGCCGCTCAGAGAAGCCTTTTTGGGCCGGAACCAGGGGATTTTTAATCAGACTGATAGTTTTGTTTTTCAAGGGGCTTTTGATCTGTGCTCTTCACAGCCTGAAAGTTCTTCTTTCCCTGAAGTTAGTCCTGTTACTCTGCTGTTTGATTCACGTGCACATGTCAAATTGCAGAGTCACCAGTTGCTCTATCAGTTGCCCAAAGCTCTCGTTCAGAATGGGGAGAGTGTGTACTGTTTCACGTTTGGGAACTCGGATTTGGTGGGCATTGCGGCTAACATTATTGGTAATTATCATCAGCAGAATTTGTGGGTGGAATATGATCTCCAGAGGTCTCGTATTGGATTTGCTAGGGCTGATTGCCGTATTAGTTAATTGAAAGTTGGCGATTGGAAGTGCATGGATGGTGACTGGAAGGATTAGTGATAATTAGAGATTAGGTGCTCTGAATTAGCTTCTTGATTTTGTTTTTCAATGTTTGATTCAGTCTGATCTGCTTTCAAATCACTTGGTTTTGAATGTCAAAGATGATGTACTGTCTTGCTTAGGAGTCTGGTTTTGCTGGAATTAGAAGGCGGGCATAAGTCTTGTTGCTGACCTTAAGGCTTGGTAATGTGGTTGAAGTTTGGAAAATGGAGGCTATAAAAGACAAAATATTGTTTGAATGGATATTCTAGATCACTTTATTTAAACATCATCCATTTCAATGGTCAAACGATCAATAGCAATGTTATATCTCATTCATATCAAAAAGTGGTAAATATTTGTCCTATTTTTATTGGCCAAAATTGACATTTGACTCTTGAAGTGGATGATGTTTAAAAATAACCGTTTTAGATTGTGGTGACAAAAAGAAAACTACACTTGGCGTGGATGGTTTACCATTTCAAAAATTTGGGCATTTTAGTATAAGAAACACTTCTAAACTCAATTAAAGAAGTTACGAATCAATGATTAGATAATTTCTTTACTATAAATAATAGTTTTATATTTTATCTTTTCTTTGATATTTAAATTATAATTTAATATTCGTTATGCTGAAATTTGTATACCTATTACCCATGCCAATTTTTATTTAGTTTTGGGATGATTTTGATGGAATGTTTTAATACAATTATGTATTGATAAACAATATATTCTTATGTAAAATTGGATTCATTTACTAATCTTTGACCATTCTTGTTCACACATATTTCAACACATTTTGTAACACCTACTCTGAACAAGTCATATTAAATAATATAAAAGAGATAATTTATTCTTAAACATTGAAAATTTAAATAACAATGAATAAAAATAATAATAACAAATGTGATCATCATTGAATTTAAACTTCATCATTACATTGAAATTCAAAAGATGATTTTTTTTTCTTTTTTCAAAATTGAATAATTACAATTGATTCAGAATTATACAACTAAGGATCATGTCCTTATCTACCAATCAAGTTGAAAATTTTACAATTACAAGATCTAGTCAAATCTCACTTGCATAGGTTGATCATCTAATGTCGTAATCTTGAGTTGTTAGAGGAGAGAGGGCATCACCAAGGCATTTTTCTGCTCAACTTATGAAGCATGAAGTTTCACCATGTTTAATCCCAAATTGAAGAAAACCTGACCCTTCAATGAAAGTCTTAGAAATCTGAAGTCGGCTCGAAAGATAGAGAGAATCTATACAATATGTTCTACTAACATTCTACATTCATTCTAATGCAAATGTACTCAAAAACATAATATGGAAGAGAATAACATAATTAAATTAAAGTATTACTTAAATTAAATTCAAAGGCTTAGGCCAAGCTCTTACATGCAGATATATTACTATGTTGATTGTAAGCATAATGTGTTGCTTACTATTTTCCCTGATGTTCCATATTCGACACCATCTCCAATACAACCATATCCTAATCTTTAACGAAAGAAATTTATTTAACCAATTCACAGAATTTAATGTATTCGTTCATTAAAAAATCCTAAGTCTTTTCGACTTTTTTACTCTTGATTCATAAAATCAAGTACCTTGCCATATCATCCTAGTTTGCAAGTAACGTCTAGGTGCAATTCTTCTACAAAGCAATTTCAGTTATAAGTCCCTTACAACAGTTAAGCAAGTCATAAGGAATTAAACACGTAGTCACCCGTTTCCCTATATTTCATTATTCTTATTTGTAAGTCAGATGTTAAGTATTTCAAGAAAGTGAATAAATAATGAAGAAGAATTATAAACACGTAATCTTTTAGAATGTATTATAACTTCTAACAACCAAACCACTAAATAGACTATAGCTTTCTTAGAAGAAACCCGTGCTTAACCAGCACACTCTAAGCTTTGACTTAAACGTGGCTGGTGGGGCCCTCTTCAATTCCGTTTACTTGTCCAAAAAATTTCGTTAACACATCAATGCGGTTTCATCTAACCGTAATTTAAACCTGCAGCTGGCCCATCTGCTATTGCCCGCGGTTACTTTTAAAGTGGGGGTAATTTAATTTGAATCTCACCTCCCGCTCAATTCCCTGTGAACTACTCACCGAATGTCTCAATGTGACGTTTAATAAAATGGCAAGGTTAATTGTGATCCCTCCTCTCCCATTTCGTGTTGCTCAAGCATCTTTCCATTTACTTGAAGTGTTCCTCACCTTTTGTTTTTCACTCTTTCTCCATCTCCCGCTCAATTGCCTGTGAACTGCTCACCGAATGTCTCAATGTGACGTTTAATAAAATGGCAAGGCTAATTGTGATCCCTCCTCTCCCATTTCCTGTTGCTCAAGCATCTTTCCATTTACTTGAAGTGTTCCTCACTTTTTGTTTTTCACTCTTTCTCCACCTCCTCCAACTTTTCATTTCATACATATGTAGGTTTTATGAAAACAATTCAATTAAACGTCCATGTTATCATAAAATAAGTCTTTGTTAGGTACCCCAATAGTGTATATAAGTAGTGATCTTCATTGCACTCTATGCATCTAATTTTATGAAGCCAACATCATAGTCTAGATTGCCAAATACTCAAAACAAAAACAAAACCATTCTTTTTTCTAGTAACTAAAAATACAACCTTGTTCCTTCATTATTAGTGCCTGTCTGACATGGTTCACATATTATAGTGTGAGCCTATTTTTCAGACCACTTCATTTAGTATCACCAATAATCTCCACAAGAACATTATCCTAGCCTTAAATGATGCAAACAATTCACATCTCTCACAACAATTTCTCTTGCAACAATTTTGGAGATAAACTTCATTGCATTGTGACAATCAACACATACTTGAAGGTTCTTAACAACTCTAATAGTTGTTCTAGCGGGGATGTCTAACAAGCCAAAAGCAATTGCCAACTTTTCACTATGGTGGTAGAGAAATAATTATTTTTCCTCCTTTTCCACATCACTAAGTAAATGTCTTGAATATGGAAAAGACCTTGCCCCCTTCATCTCCCAAGCCAATTTCTCCAACTTTGCATAGATCTCCTATGTTTGTGGATGTGATCTGTCTCCTACACAAAAAGCACGTACCATTTTATGGCCTTCAATCCAACTACATCTAGGGATCTTTATAATTCCTCTATCTTTCATCAATCTTCTTACCATTTGAACCTCACAACCCCTGCCCACTTCTTCATGGATGTTTGAGAGAACACAAGTAACAATATATTTTAGGGTCCAAATAAAAAAGCAACGTCGTTGTAAATACTCCTAAGCCCATATTCATATGTGATTTGTAGTGCCAAGAAAACACATCCACACAACCACCACAAGTTTAATTGGTATCTTAATTATAAATTTTAGGGTGTCCTCAAGATAGCCAGCACGGGCCAGAAGGTCAACCAAACACACATAATGACCAAGTAGGTGTCATGCAATAAGGGTTACTCGTGCGATTGAAGCAGTGTGCAGCCCTCATCCACTAAACCTGTATGGCTGCATGCACATAGAACATAAGCAAAGTTCATAATGTAAAGATATGTTTCAAAGTGCTTCGTTAATTCAATGATTTTGAGAACATCCTTACAAAATCCATTTTGTGCATATCCTGGAATCATTGCAATCCATGAGATCACATTTCTTTGAGGCATTTTGTCAAACAGTTCACGTTCCTTGTCTATGCTTCCACATTTTCCATACATGTCTACCAGAGCATTTCCAACTATAATATCTGACAAAAATCCCCCTTCCATTATGCTTTGATGGATGTCCATACCCTATTCCAAAGCTCCCATTTTGGCACAGGCAAGAAGGATGCTGGCTTTACAACTGTCAATATCATTTGCTTGAAAGTTTCTAAAGCCTTGTCAACAAATCCATTTTCTGCATATCCTGCAGTAATGGCATTCCATGAGACCACATTTCTTTGAGGCATTCTGTCAAACAGTTCACGTGCCTTGTCTATGCTTTCACATTTTGTATACATGTCTGCCAGGGCAGTTGCAACTACATTTCCTGTGTCATTTATCCTTCGATGGACCATACGCTGTTCCAAAGCTCCCATTTTGACACAGGCAGGGACGATGCTGGCAAAAGCTACGGAGCTTGGCTTTACACCTGCCAATTGCGTTTGCTTGAGAGTTTCTAAAGCATTTTCAACAAATCTATTTTGTGCATATCCTGCGATCATGGTGGTATAGACCACATTTCGTTGAGACATTCGGTGCGATCATGGTGGTATAGACCACCTTTCGTTGAGACATTTGGTGAGCAGTTCACAGGCAATTGAGCGGGAGGTGGAGAAAGAGTGAAAAACAAAAGGTGAGGAGCACTTAAAGTAAATGGAAAGATGCTTGAGCAACAGGAAATGGAAGAGGAGGGATCACAATTAGTCTTGCCATTTTATTAAACGTCACATTGAGACATTCGGTGAGCAGTTCATAGGCAATTGAGCGGGAGGTGAGATTCAAATTAAATCACCCCCAGTTTAAAAGTAACCGCGGGCAACAGCAGATGGGGTAGCCGCAGGTTTAAGTTACAGTTAGATGAAACCGCATTGATGTGTTAACAGAATTTTTTGGACAAGTAAACCGAGTTGAAGAGGGCCCCACCTGCCACGTCTAAGTCAAAGCTTAGAGTGTGCTGGTTAAGCCCAGCCATATTTGTCATATTTTTATTGGTCAAAATTAACCTTTGACAATTAAAGTGAATAATATTTAAGAATAACCGGTTTCAAAAGCCTTCAAGCCTATAAATTCTTTTAGTTTAACTGTGTCATGCTATGTAATTTGGAAGGCATTTTTCAGCTGCTTGTGTAATTATGTATATTGTCAAATATGCATCAGCATATGTTTTCGAATTTTAATTGATTATTCTCTCAATATGTCGAGGATATTTAATTTGATTGCTATCTTTCTCTTATATTCAAGAAGTCAAATTTCATCGTGGACTTTATTTTGATAATCTGAGCTTATGCCAATTCGTTGAAATTTGTCTGGTTATTTTAATTTAGCGCATATATTAAAGTGAAAATTTTGAGATATTATGCCATTCAAATTTATAATTTGGGTGGGCGTTATTGACAGAATTTCGTCAGTTGAGAGACAGACAGATCTGTGGGAATATTGACCTGGCAAGTAACTGCCAAATTTTAAGAGATTTAATAGAGTGTATTTAGTAACCTGTAAACTGGAATGTGGAATCCAATAGGAGAAAAAGCTCTAATTAAGCTACGGAAATAATCAGTCCTCTCTGCTTTCTTACAATAATGGTTACTTATGTTTGTTTTTTAAAGAGCAGCTTATCATCTGTAAAAACAGAAAACTCTTAAAATTACTGGGTACTTCTATAAATTAAAAATACTCAATTTCTAAAACCCTTAGGAGTTTATAGGCAAAAAGACGGGTTAGATAAATGTGCTTTTAGCAGAGTAAAGTATGTAATCTATTAGTAGTAATCTTAAAGTTAGATTAATGTTTGTTTCATATCTCTTCTTTCTTCCTCTATAAATAACTTATGGGCAATTCCGTTAGACACAAAACTGTGTGACTGCTAATTAGTTGATATTTTGATATATAGCTCTAGCTTTGTCGATAAATAACTTCTTAATGAAAATATAGGAGTAATGTTTTCTATTCAGCCAACTATACTAGCAATACATAGAAACCATAAATAATTGAAAATCAGTGGCGAGTTCATCCATGCACCATTCCTTTCTTACAAACAGAAATGCTACGGGAGGTCAAATAGATTTTAAAAATAGTTTTCTCAAACTTTATTAATGAATCCTTGCCGCATCAAAGGAAAGCTTTGAAATAGGGTATGAACAACCATCAAGCATATGAAAAGAGGAATTCTGTATGCAGCAAAATAAGTTCTAGATGCAACATATTATGCTAAAGGGAATGCGCTAGTATTTACCCAATTTCCATGCCCAGGTCTACAAGAGGAATACACATGCAACTATGTATATCTATTGCATTTATCAATGAAAGAATGCTATAGGCTATCATTAAACTGTGGTTGGTTATTATGCAAAAATATAGTTTATTGTTTAAAAGGCAATCTATTATGCTCACCTTACATGCTTAGATGGAATCTATTATTGTAATAAACATCTAGAACTTTATACAACAATAAAAAAATAGATTCTATACATAATCAAATATATCTAATTTATATAGTGTTAAACCCAGACCTCTACACTGCTATAGTTAATTGGACAAGCCAATAATATACAAGAAATTATCTAATGTAAGTTTTCAACTCAAAATTTCATGCCCAAGTTTGTATTGGATTTTAATATAAATTTTCAACAAAATGAAGTTACAAAGTTCACAAGCAATGGTTTGGAAGTTGGAAACATTGAAAAACAAACACTTGCCTTTTATATGCCTCTCACAACTCTTTCATATATATATATATATATTTGTTGCACAATCACCACTTTCTTTTTCTCCACTATTCTTCTTTACTTGATAATTGATCTTGCTAATAATAATCCTCTTCCAAAATTGTAAATTCCATTACTTCCCTACAAAAAAAGGGTAAAAGGTTTGAATAGATAGATAAATGTGAACAAGCCTATCAGACACTGAAACATAAACTCACAACAACACCAATTCTTATTGTACCTAATCCAAATGGTAGGTTTTGAGTTATAACTGATGCCTCAGGTGAAGGTTTAGGTGGAGTCCTAATGTAGAATGGGTAGGTAGTGGCTTATGAGTCTAGGAAATTGAAGTAGTATGAGTTGAACTATGAACTGCATGACCTAGAACTAGTAGTCATTATGCACGCATTATAGATGTGGAGACATTACCTTATAGGGAAACCATTTGAGCTCAAGACTGATCACTTGGGACTCAAATATATCTTCACACAACCTAACCTGAATGCTCGACAAAGGCGATGGTTAGAATTCTTGAGCAAATATGACTTTGATATAGATTATATCAAAGGAAAAGAAAATAGGGAACTACAAATGCTCTCAGTAGGAGAAGACATCTTACAGTTATTACTACGATTCAATGCATCTTTAGGTAGCAAGTTTTAGACTAATTGCAAATGGATGAACATTACCTGAAGGTTAAAGTAGCCCTAGAAAAGGATGCCACCGATCACCAAGTTAAAGTTCATAAATTTGAATCAGATGGTCTGTTAAGGTTTCAAGGCAGAATATATGTTCCCAATTTAGATGGATTAAGGACTATGGTCCTAGAGGAAACACATAGTACTCCTTATTCAAGTCATCCAGGAGTGACCAAACTTATGATAGGTTTAGGACCACTAGATTTTTGGCCTAGATTTAAGAAGGATGTTATTGAATATGTGGCAAGATGTTTGGAATGCTAGAGAGTCAAGGATGAGCATGTTCATCCAACAGGACTTTTGTACCCTCATGATAGTCCAGAGTACAATGGCAAGTTATAAGCATGGATTTCATCCAGGGTCTACCAATGAGCAAGAATAAACATGATATTATTTTAGTAGTGGTTGACAAGCTTACCAAGGCAGCACATTTCATTCCTGGGAAGATGGCTCTTTAGTCTTGGCCAAGAAATTTATTTAAGAAATTTTAAGATTGCATGGGGTACTAGAGACAATCATTTCTGATTGTGATGTCTGCATGGCATCGAGATTTCAGAGGACATTGAATGTTGCCTTGGGAACTCGCTTGAATTTTAGCACAACCTTTTATCCATAGATAGATGGTTAGACATAATAAGTAAATTAGATTGGGGAGGATTTTCTTCGAATGTATTGCATGGACTAGCAATACAAGTGGGAGGACTATCTTCCCTTAGTTTAATTTGCATACAATAACTCCTTTCAATCTTCTCTAGGAATAACACCTTTCGAGGCTTTATACAATAGAAAATTCCATACTCCTATTAGCTGGGATAGTATTGAGGACATAGTGGTCATTAGTCTTGAAATGCTTAAGGAGATGGATAAGCAGATGAAGGTGATTAGGAAGAGATTAAAGGAAGTTTCCAATAGGTAGAAGAGTTATATAGATAAAAATAGAACTTCAAAGTAGTTTTTCATAGGGAAAAAAGACTTCTTAAGGGTCAAACCTTAGAAGAGTTCCATTTATTTTGGCAGGTCATCTAAGCTCACTCCTAGATATGTGGGGCTATTTAAGATCTTGGAAGTTATCAATCCTTTTGCATATAGACTAGCACTACCTCTAGCTCTCTCTTGGATTCACAATGCATTTCATGTTTCTTATCTTAAACCATATCATCTAGATGCTTCTCATATTCTTGATTGGCAAGCTTTACAAGTTCATGATCCAAGAGTGGTTCAGGTAGAACCTTTATGAATCCTTGATGTGCACAAAACTCAATTATGCAACAGAGAAGTGGTCTGGTGAAAGTTTCATTGGGACCAATACTCTATAGATAATGCTACCTGGGAAGACACTGAAGAAATTTAGTGCTTGTTTCTTCATTTGTTCCAAATATATATGTATATATTTATTTAGGCATCAGGATGATGACCCTTCTTAGAGGGGAAGGATGTCACATCTTGGTTTATGTGCCTTACTAAAAACACTTATGTGTGTGTTCTTGGTTAATGACTTTGAAGTTTTTGTGTGTGTTGATGCGAATATTTGAGTAAATTATAAGTCAATGGTCAAACATTATTGACTAGTTAATGTTTTGATTTGCAATTCCAGTTATGAATGTAAAGGATTTTTGCAAATATATGTAAATGATGAATTTTTAATGATACTTTATTATTCTATCTTGATCAAATGATGTTATTGACTTATCCATTTACTTGATAATGACTAACTACTTTGTCTTATTGGTGAGCTTGAGTGTTATAAGATGAAATTGACACTCTTGTGAAGGCCTAGAGAGGCTATCACTGGGGAGAAGCTGTTAGAGGTTGAAGGTGGTTCAACTAAGAGAGAGAACCTACATACACACAAATCAAATAATTAGCATGCATTAGCGTTAGTATCAATTATGTGTGCAATTTAAGTGATTTCATAAGCTTATTTATACTAAAATAAAATAATTGTATAGTATATTTGTAGTGTAGGAAAAACTACTCCTTAATCGAATGTCTTCAATCAAGGGAGTTCTTCACTCACTCTACACTCAGGATTTGTTATCTAATGTTTATATGTATAAAACCTACTCTAGGTCTTAATAGAACCACTACGCATTCCAATCAAAGCAAACAACTAGATTAGATGCTTGACAATGAAGGAAAGAAGAAAAAAATATCAAACACCTCAAAAATATCAAAAATTGAGAGAGGTTATTGTAGAGGGGCCTACATGATCATGTAGCGTCAGAAGAAATGTTTCTAAGTGACATGATTTTTGAGTAACAACTTGTCAAAGATTGCTGCCTTTTTGCACTTTGGACTCTTAAGGGATATCACTGGTACAATGTAGATCGAACTGTTTCAGCATGTTTGGGTGTGAAATAAGACCATTCCTAGCCTAAACATACCCATCTAGATGTGTTGAAAATGTCAGTTTGGTTGCACGAGGAGTAGAATGAAAGTTACACCCCCTTGCAACTTTACACTGCATGCATTTGACACTTTTTCCATCAATTGAAAACTGGACACCACAGGCAAATGTCTTAGAGATATAAAAAACTAAGAGAGGTTATTGTAGAGGGGCCCTACATGATCCCATAGCCTCAAATGGATTATTTTTAATTGACACTCTTTCTGAGTAATAGCTCGTCAAAGATTGCTACCTTTTTGCACTTTAGACTCTTAAGGGATATCGTCGGTACAATGTAGCTTGGACTGTTTCAGCGTGGTTAGGTGTGAAAAAGGACCATGCCTAGCATAAACCCACCAATCCAGATGTGTTGGAACTGTCAGTTTGGTCGCACGAGGAGAAGAATGAAAGTTAAACCCCTTTGCAACTTTACACTGCATGCATCTGACCCTTTTTCCATCAATTGAAAACTTGACATCATGGAAAAATGCCTTAGAGATATCAAAAATTGAGAGAGTTTATTGTAGATGAGCCCTATGTGATCCTGTAGCCTTAGACAAAATGTTTCTAAGTGACACAGTTTTCGAATAACATCTCGTCAAAGATTGTTGTCTTTTTTGCACTTTGGACTCTTAAGGGATATTGCTGGTACAATGTAGCTCAGATTGTTTCGGTATGTTTGGGTGCAAAATAGGATCATACATAGCCTAAACGTATCCATCTAGATGTGTTGGAACTGTACGTTTGGTTGCACGAGGAGCAGAATGAAAGTTACACCCCTTTGCAACTTTACACTACATACATTTGACACTTTTTCAGGTTGCACGAGGAGATTATGATAATAGATGAAAATGATAAGATGAGGGAATGATGATATATTTTGGATGGATATGATGGAAATGGTTGATGTTTTAGGTGAGATGATGGTTGAGAAAGGGTCTCCCAAGTCTGATCTAGGGCTGCAAAGGTCAAGTTTGCAAATTGAGATCTCCAGATGGTCAAATGGTGAAACCATAAATATGCATATAATCTGCCCAATATTCACTGTATATGTGTAAAAATGCAGCAAAAAAAAAGACAAACATATGTAAACTTGGAACCAAAACATATGTAAACTTGAAATATAGAAATGAAAGGTCTAACTATCAACTGCAATACATTAATATCAATAACTTGACTTTACAAAATCAATGTGCATACTTACAAATTAATCTAACGAACCATTCGGTTGTGCTCTACTATTTATTGTGTCAAGTATTGCCTCATGGTCAGACTCACGCACCTTCCACAAGGTCTTGTTCAAAGGTCTACCTCGATATTGTAACAAATGAACATTCGATGCCATGACAAGGTTTGAGTAATGAGGAATCTTAACACTCTTATGTGGGTAACTTCTAAGCCATGTTCTAGTAACAACCATCGATACTGTAGGGTATTCGATGTTTTCTCCATCTATAACTTCGGCCTCCAATTTTATTTTAGCCTCAACACAATGACACAAGTAATAATTCATTCCCTCTTCATTGTCTTCATCTGTAATAACTGCATAAACATACCCTAAATTAATATGTGCAGCAAATTAGAAGAAATTAGTCAACATTATAAAAACACTAGAAAGTAAGATAACATTAAAAATTTTAAAAACTATGCAAGTAGATATATTACCTGGTTGAACTAGATCTAATATGTGGTCAAAGTCAACTGATGATTCCATCTGTGTCAGTTCCAATGTCGTCGAGGGTCATGTTGATGGTGTTTTTAGCACACAACAACACAGGTGAAATAAAGACTATCTCACCTCTCTTAAAAAAGGTATCTTATCCAAGATAGGACTACCCCAAGGATAATACATCTAGGTCTTAGCTTGTAGGAATAACTTAGTTGGGATGTTCTAGCTGTGCTGACAAGGGGACTTACATATAACATAGGGTCTGTGAAAAGATGGCAATAATGTCAATGCATAAACCCTAGGTGATGCATACTGTAAAGTCTAAAATTTATCAGTAGATAATCAATGTAATGCTGCTCAAACCCTAAATCTACCAAATTTTATGTAAAGAAAATGTAAAAGGAAAGGGGGAGAGAGAAGGGATAAGAGATCCTACAGATAATTGCAGAAATGATCAATAACCAGATAGACAGATTCCCAACAATAAATGAATCCTTGCTTAACTAGGCAGCCCACAATGCCACAGAGATTGTGTAATCTTCTAAGGAAATGTAATGATTTTTAAATTGTAGAGGGTTTATCAAACACCCAATCCTTGGTGCAACTCAATGAAATCATACAATCAAACTTATCTCATAAAATATGCCCAGACTAACCATGCACAATGACATACAATCAACAAGCCATCTATGGTATGGATAGGAAATCCATCAAATATCTGAATGATTAATCACAAATGCAACTGAATATCAACTCGTTTCATATTGACATGAACCATGAAATTCAAAATGAGACAACACAGAAACACAAATTCCTAGCAACTTGCAAAACTTGCTTTGTATTGACTGCATTTTGGTAGAGTCTCAACAATTCACTGTCAAATCTTACTTACAATAAGAAATGATGGCCCTTTTATAGACAAGGCACCATACCGAGTTTTTCAATGGACGGTTGAGATTAACTCAACACCAAGGGTCCAGATTACATGGCATTTAATGTGATACATCAGTTAGTTACATTTTTAGATTTGCCTTTGTCTTGTAGGAAAAAGACAAACAAGAACTTGCAAATACATTGAATCTAGACAAAATGGATCCCCATTTGGATATATATGCCAAAGAGCCACTTTCCAAGGTGGAAGGAAGTCAAAAGGAAGTCATATGACATGTGAGAACTTGAGCTGATGTGGACTGACGAGATTGCTCATGCTGATTGGATCATTCCATTGCTCATCACTTTTGAATTGTCTAATAGGACAAATCACTTCTCCAATGTGTAGAATAGTCAAGAAGAGTATGTGGCATGTTTTTGATGAAGACATGTCCAAATGGATGCTTGCTGGACTGGTTCTTGATGACTGGATGACTGGGACAGCTATGAACATGTCGTGAATATTGAACTGGATCTGCAAGAACAACAGTGATGTAGGTCGTGATCTCCTGTGTCTTCAAGCTCTTGAAACTTGTCTTCATTATCTTGGACATTATATTGACTTCCTCTTGCATGTGCAGCACCAATTTGGTTGATAGAATGTCGATTCTGCATTTCTGGGTCAGTAGGGTACCTCTGTATGTTCATCCTTCCAAGACGGCTCCAGTTGGCTCCTTTGTCCTCTTGGACCTACAATCAACAAGACCAAGCATCAATTTCATCTTAAAAAGTCATTTTCCATCATTTTAAATCAAAATATGTCCATTTGCAGCCTTAGATTCATCTGGAACATCTCATTGTCATTATCACTTTCTTTATGAACAACCTCTTAAATCCAATGATTTTCACATGATTTTCTACATTTTTTACCATTTTCAAGTACCCGTTTGGCCTATATGTTGATCTAGGAGGTTTTTGTGGCCATTTGAATCCATTTAGAGACTTTTATTTCATGTTTTTATAGCCTTTTTTTGCAAAAAATAGGATTTTTGGGGGGTACTACATATTCAGGTACAGTGGCATTAATTGATGTAAAACATGCTCAAAATCCTCACAAACACGCTAAAAGTGTTCATCACGATATGATAAATAGATATTCAATTCAAATTCGCTAAGAAAATCCAGTTTGTACCTTGAAAAAATCATTTTCTTAGCCCAGATTGGTAAAAAAAGTTGATTTTGGGGTCTACCGACTTAAGGAAGTGAAGGTGATTTTTAGTGCAAGGCGGTGAGGAAAGTTTCTAGCGCTAGCCTTGATTTGAGGTCCTACTAACCTAGCGCTGATTTTAGGTCCTACCGACCAAAGGCAGTAGAAGTGATTTTTAGTGCTAGGTGGTAGGCGACATTTTTAACACTAGGAAGTGGGAGGCATTTTTAGCACTAGGCAATGGGAGGCATTTTTAGCACTAGGTAGTGGGAGGCATTTTTAGCACTAGGTGCAATAGAGGGTGTTTTTAGTACCAGTTTTTGAACTTCCCAAGGGCAAGGTATATTTAAAAATATATTTAAGTATAAGTCAGAGATATTTAATTTCTTATACTTTAAATATTTTTTAAATATACTGTCAGGATGTTTGAGATAGGTTCTAGATCCATAGGATTTAATATGCAAATTCTAGATTTTTGAGGTTCCACCAGATTTCAGAATTAGCCATTTTTCAGGGTTCTCAAGATTTTAGACTTAGCCAAATCAGGGTGCCAGGGCTATGCATTAGGATGAAAGTATATGGACCCTTTAGTGAAACCTTGTGGAATTTGACATGATTTTGCAACTGTAACACCTGGAAACTAGGAATTTCAACATGACACATCCTACAGAAGTAGTTTCAAGTACAATATCCAATGACATAGGATTTTAGTACAAAATGCAGTGACACCCAATTTTAGCGCAAAAGGCAACAAATGTCTATTTCTAAAGCACAAACCCAATCAATACACCTCCATATCAATCCTGAAAGGCATCAAATGACTCCAAACATGCCAAATACTCAAATCTGGGACAAATCCTACATTCTAAGAACAAATTCACCTTCTCATTGTCATAAAGAGGAAAGGTTGAGACTTCAAGCCAAAGCAAAAGAAAGGGGTCTCCATTTGATAAAATGGGGCATGTGTGCAAGGCACAACAAATGGCGACTCTACTGGAAAAATGCTCCAGAGCATTTCTAAGATAAATGATAGTTTCGAACCCAGAATCTTTGTGTTTCCCACATTTTAGACCGAACAACATGATACAATATAATAAGAGCAGAGATCACTAACTCAGTACAACTATCCATATCTTGAAAGTCTGAGTGTGTGTAGTTGCATTCATTCCCATCCTTCTGCAACCAAGATCATCAAGGGTCACTTGCATTAAGCTACGTAAAGATACACACCTTTTGAACTACCATGGACATTGCCCCGTTGCCAGCAGGTGTCTATAGCCCCGATGGAGTTGTCTCTATGATTCTCTCAAGCATTGCTCTACTACCCGTTAGGCATCCATAACCCCTGATAGAGTTACTTGAATCCTCCAACTAATTGAACATTTTGATAGGAAATTAGGAAGCATTAATTCAGCAGAGTATTCATTTGATAATGCATTGAGCTTATCTTGATATGAGTACTAGAAAGCATCACATACCCTCGCAGCACATGATAAATATCACATGGGCTATGAATTGGTTCAACTTCACTAGGCTGGGAATCATAGTGGTGGCAAAGGTGAGCCTATAGATTTTTCACTTAACCCAAGATCACCAAGACTCCCTTGGAAATTTTAGGATTATTTAAAGATGTGAAAGATATATGACTAGAAAACACTTCTGGTGTAGTCACGGTAGGAGGGTTCATAGAATGAACTGTTCAGACCATGAACCAAGAGTAAACACAATGGAAACAATTCAAAGAAATAGAACAAATGCAGATTCAGTCATTTAGTATATCAAAGAATTCAAATACATTCTGGTCAGCAACATGCAAGCTTACAATTCAGCTCACAAGCCTGATTACATACATGCGCAAGATAAAGCTTTGAAGCTCCTTCGCACAAATCCAAGCTATGATCCATCTAACAATCATCAACTACTTTCCAAAGGATCTATTACATCTTTATGTATCATTTCCAGACCAATAGATTCCTCAGCGTTAGTTAAGGAAGGTCACAACTCCAATGAAGAGCTATAACGTGTTCACAGATAGGTCGGACCTAAATGCATAGAACACTTCCTTAAATGAATGGAATAACATGCGAAACTTTGGGGAAGGTCGGCCATGAACCAAGGATCATTGAATGATGTGTCATTAGGATCCGCAAGCCTTCTCCATCAGCTGATTATCCAGAACTGTTAAAATGCTCTGCTCTGAGAAAATAGTTGATCTTCTGATAGCGATATCTTTCTGGTAACTTATCCAAAAGCTCTGAATTCTTGATATGATGAAGATGAATGAATGTAGATGCTAAGTCCAGATCCACAAGATGTGAAATGCCAAAACTGGACCACAAGCTGAAACTATTTCTGACTAAACTGAACTAGAAAATGAAAAGAAACAAACTGAACTGCAAACAAATTGAAATGCCAATGTTTTTGGTTGATGCAAGATTGCTCTTGAACTAGGGATGCTCCTGCATCAGTCATCCTGGGTTATTGAAAAAGTGAGTCCCTCACTTTGCCAGGTCTAGGGGAGAACCTAGATGGTCCACCTCAGCGTGAGATATCCATGATGAATCTTCTTTCGGTCTACCTTTCCACTTCACAAGATATTCTTTGTATTGTCTACCTCTAGTGTTGTGTCTGACTTTGTTGTCCAAAATGTCTTCAATTTATTTTGGTGCTTGCTGTGGTAATTTCTTCTTCAAGTATTCTTCCATGTTGTCATTAAACTCTGCTTCATGATACTGATATAACTCTGCAATGTTGAAAATAGGTTATATACCCAATGTCTCTAGTAACTCCACTTCATATGCATTTCCTGAATCAAATTTTTGGAGTATCTTACAAGGACCAAACTTCTTCATCTTCAACTTGTTATACGTCCCAACTAGAAATCTTTCTTTTCTCAAGTACACCATGACTTCATCTCCAACTTCAAATTCTTTGTGTCTTCTCTTCTCATTTGCCTTCTCTTGTACTTACTGTTCATATTCTCCAAATGCTTCTTTACCTGGTTATGCACTGTCTTCATGTGATCAGCAAATTCTTTTGCTTCTGCACATCTCTTTTCTTCCATGTTGATGTCTCTTAGTTCTGCCACTCTTCTAGGATTCACTCCGGTAACAATCTCAAAAGGTGTTCTTCTGGTACTCCTATTGACGAAATTATTGTATGCAAACTCTGCTTGTGAAAGAATCAAATCCCAACTTCCAGTTTTCTCTCCAACCAAACATCTCAGCAAGTTTCCCAAACTCCTATTCACTACCTCTGTCTATCCATCTGTCTGTGGATGAAAAGTTGAACTAAATTTCAAATATGTCTTCATCTTCTTCCAAAGTGTCCTCCAAAAGTATCCAACAAACTTTGTATCTCTGTTTGAAACTATACGTTTAGGTAATCCATGAAATCTCACAATCTCCTTGAAAAATAAGTCAGCTACATGCACTGCATCAGTTGTCTTCTTACAAGGTATGAAATGAGCCATCTTTGAAAATCTGTCCACCGCTACAAATATTGAATCATGTCCTCTCTGTGTCTTAGGTAATCCCATTACAAAATCCATGCTTATGTCTTCCCAAGGTCTCTTCGGTACTGTCAAAGGTTTATACAATCCAGTGTTCTGACTACTCCCTTTTGCAACTTGACAAACTCTACAACTCTGTACAAATCTCTGAACATCCTTATGTATCTAAGGCCAAAAGTAATTTTCACTCACCAAAGCTACTGTCTTATCAATGCCAAAGTGTCCTGCCAATCCACCACTATGCTTCTCCTTAATCAAATTTTCTCTTATTGAACTTCTAGGTATGCACAACTGACTTCCTTTGAACAACATATCTTCTTGAAAAAAATAATCTAACCACTTGCTCCTATCTGTCACAACAAATTCCTTACATGCTTTCCAAGGTTCTGTAAAATCAATGTCTCCCTCATACATGTTCTTCAGTTCATCAAAACCCAATACTTCAACTCTCATCTCTGTCAACAAGTTTCTTCTTCTACTCAAAGCATCAACAACTTTGTTTAATTTTCCACTCCTATGCTTCAACACAAAAGTATAACTCTGCATGAACTCTACCCATCTCATATCTCTCTGATTCAACTTACCTTGACTGTTCAAATACTGCAAAGCTTGATGATCTGTATACAACACAAACTCCTTAGGCAACAAGTAATGTCTCCACTTCTTCAAGGCTTGAATTATGACATAAAACTCTTGATCATAAACTGAATATCTTCTCCTTGCATCATTCAATTTCTCACTGAAATATGCTACTGGTCTACCTTCTTGACTTAACACTGCTCCAATTGCATTGCCACTTGCATCACAATCAACTTGAAATACCTTATTGAAATCCAGTAATGCCAAAACAGGTTGCTCTGTCACTTTCTGCTTCAACAACTCAAAACTTTTATCTACCCCTGATGTCCACTTGAAATCCTTTCTGTCACCTCTCATTGTCTCTATCATAGGGTTATGAAGTGAACTAAAATTTCTGATGAACTTCCGGTAGAAACTAGCCAATGCATGAAATGATCTATCCTCTCCAATGCTCTCCAGTGTAGGCCATTCAACAATTGCTCTCACTTTCTCAGGGTCCATCTTCAATCCTTCTACAAAAATTACCAATCTCAAATATATCAACTCTTCCTTCATGAAACTACACTTCTTGATGTTTATCAACAATTTCTCTTCTCTCAACCTCTGCAAAACTTGTCTAATATGCCACAAATGTTCTTCTTTTGTCTTACTAAAAATTAGAATATCATCCAAGTACACAATCACAAACTTACCCAAGAATTTCTTCAAGACCTCATTCATCAATCTCATGAAAGTACTTGGTGGATTTGTCAATCCAAAAAGCATCACTAACCACTCATACAATCCTTCATTTGTCTTAAAAGCATTCTTCCATTCATCTCCTTCTTTGATTATGATCTGATGGTATCCACTCTTCAAGTCTGTCTTCGTGAAATATCTGGCTCCACTCAAACAATCCATGATATCATCCATCCTAGGTAAAGGAAATCTATACTTAACTGTGATCTTGTTTATTGCTCTGGAATTAGTACACATTCTCAATTCTCCATCTTTCTTCAGTGCCAAAACTGTAGGTACTACATAAGGACTCAAACTTTCTCTGATCAAACCTTTCCTCAACAACTCTTGTATCTATCTATTCAATTCTTCATTCTCTGCCAGTGTCATCCTGTGTGCTACTTTGTTAGGCAAACTTGTTCCTGGTATAAGATCCATGTGATGACTGATACTCCTTATAGGTGGTAATCCTTCAGGCACATTATCTGATATGATGTCTTCATACTCTGTTAACAATTCTCTTATCTCCTCCGATTCTTCTTCTTTGGTTTCTTTCTTTAGTGCTTTAGGCTTCTTAAGAATCAAGGCATAACACATATTCTCATGTCTCAAACTATCTAGAAATTTCCTTCCATCTACCAAACAGATTCTAGCATTCCCACATACTTCATTCTTAGGATCATCCTCCAAAGGAATCAAGGTAATTCTCTTTCCATTTGTTGTGATAGTATATGTATTCTTTCTCCCATCATGCATAGCTTTTCTATCATACTGCCAAGGTCTACCCAACAAAATATGACAAACATCCATAGGCATAATATCACACAAGACTTCATTATGATAAGATCCAATATGAAATTTCACCAAATATTGTTCACTCATTAGTACCTTATGATCATCCTAAATCCATGCTATCTGATAAGGCTTAGGGTGTTTCAATCTTTCCAACTTCAGCTTAGTCACCATCTCCTCTAAAACTAGGTTATCTAAACTACCACTATCAATCACAACTTTACAATACTTACCTCCAGATTTGCATCTGGTTCTAAACAAACTTTTCCTCTGTGATGGTTCCTCATTTGCCTCTACTTGAAATAGTGCTCTCCTCATCACCAATGATTCTCCTTTCTCTGGATTGCCAACTGAACAAGGTGATTCAACAGGCTCTTCTTCAACATAGGCTGCTCTTCCACTATTTTCTATCTTCTTGCTTGTACTACCCTGATTACATTCAAATGCTCTATGTTCTTCACCTCCACATTTGAAACAAGTACCTCTAAATGTTCTCTTATAAAATCCTCTTCCTTCTCTTATGTATCCTTCATTTCGGTATGCACTAGGGTTTCCTCTCCAGTAAAATTTTTTGTCATCTCTCATGTAAGCATTGTTATCTCTGTCATCCTTCTTCAACAGGTTGTCAAACTTGTTCTACTCCACAAATGTCTATCATATCCAAAAAATGTTCTTCCTCTCTAAAATTTACCTCCTCTGCCTCTCTATCTTTGATCATGCTTCTTATTCAACTTCTCTTCAACTTTTAGGGCAAATTGATATGCTTCCTCCAAAGATGTCATCCTTACCAAGCTTAGTTCTTCTTGAATGTTCAATCGCAATCCATTGATGTATCTAGCCACTTTCTCCTTGATTGCTTCACTATGTCCTATTCTTATGATCATCTTATGAAATTCTTCAGTATACTCCTTCATAGATTTCTCCTTTTGTCTTAGGTTTTGCAATCTTTTCAACAGTTCCAACTCATAGTCAGCAGGTATGAACTAATTCTTCAACTTTGTCACCATCTGGTCCACTTTGTAATCTTTTCTTTTCCTCTCCTATTTCTTTCCAACTAAACTTCTTTCCACCATATAGCAGCATGTCCTTTCAACTTTGTTTTTACAAATTTCACCTTTTCCGGATCTTCAATTTCTTCATATTCAAAATATTCTTCCATGTCATTTATCCAATCAATCAACTTTTCTGGATTCAAATTACTAGTATAATTCAACACATCAACTCTAGGTCTCTTTCCAATCTTTGAAATAGCTTGCAACATCTTTACCTGATCTGATTCATCTTCTTCATGACCTTCTAGGGTTTCGCCAATTTGTTCAATAGATTGAAATTCTTCTTCATCATCACTTTCAACATTAGGTCTAGTTGTCAATCCTCTTTGCCTATCTTCCTCAACAGCATCCAAATGGATTCACATTGTTCTCATCAGTTCCATCATCTCATCCACTCTATTAACCATTGTACCAACAGGAGGAACCCTTCGTAGGTGCATCTTCCTACGATCAAGTGCAAACTACCTCAGGTCGGCAATCGGGCTACAAGCAACAACTGCCTCTCAATCAGCGATCGGTTACATACTAGTAACCTGCGTCAATTTAGCGATCTACTTACAACAAGATCTTATGGAATCCCCTTCGCCAATTTGCTCCAAAGAATCAAACTTTCGCTCTGATACCACTTGGTGCAGTCATGGTAGGAGGGTTCATAGAATGAAATGTCCGGACAGTGTAGCAAGAGTAAACACAATGGAAACAACTCAAAGAAATGGAACAAATGCAGATTCAGTCATTCAATATCTCAAAAAATTCAAATAAATTCTAGCTGGCAACATGCGGGCTTACAATTCGGCTCACAGGCCTGATTACATACATGCGCAAGATAAAGCTTTGAAGCTCCTTCGCACAAATCCAAGCTATGATCCATCTAACAATCATCAACTACTTTTCTAAGGATCTATTACATCTTTATGTGTCATTTCTGGACCAATAGATTCCTACGCATCGGCTAAGGAAGGTCACAACTCTAATGAAGAGTTGTAACATGTTCACAGATAGGTCAGACCCAAATGCATAGAACACTTTCTTAAATGAATGGAATAATGTGTGGACCTCCAAGGAAGATTGGCCACGAACCAAGGATCATTGAATGATGTGTCATTAGGATCTGCAAGTCAAGGAATGATCTGCAAGCCTTCTCCATCATTTAAATATTCGGAACAGTTAAAATGCTCTGCTCTGAGAAAATAGTTGATCTTTTGGTAGCGATATCTTTCAGGTAACTTATCCAAATGCTCTGAATTCTTGATATGATGAAGTTAAATGAATGTAGATGCTAAGTCCAGATCTGCAAGATGTGAAATGCCAAAACCAAACCACAAACTGAAACTGCCTCTAACTGAACTGAACTGGAAAATGAAAAGAAACAAACTAAACTGCAAACAAACTGAAATGCCAATGTTTTTAGTTGATGCAAGATTGCTCTTGAACTAGGGATGCTCCTGCATCAAATTCAAGTGAACCAAACTAGTGACTCCTTTCCTATGACCAAGAATCATACCATCTGAGAGTAACAATAGAACCCATATGAAGTCCTGAGCAGGAAACCAAAGTTTCTCAAGGAAATCCTCCAGATTACTTCCCTAAAGAGGACCTTTTGCAGGACTGCACAACCAACCACCATGTTCAAGAAATGGAGAACCCCAGCAAAACAAGTGTAGGAAGAGAAAGTAAAGCAAGTGGGAAGTAACCTAATCAAAGAAAACTACTCTAACCAAATCAAAACAAAAGCAAATGAAAGCAACTAACAACTAAGGAAAAGCAAAAACAAAAAGCAGAAACTAAAACAACAAACTACTAGCTAAAACCTAACTAAAAATAAGAACTATGTACAGAGACTTGGGACAACAAGTATTTACACTTCCCCGTGATTTATTTCTTAGGACATGCAAGACTAACAAGGTTCATGTTAATGCCCTAAGTCTGGCAAATTCATCTTTGTACTGTGAAAAGTAAGGTGAGGGGAGGCTAGGTTCATGTTCAGGGTATTGATTATGTAGAGTTAGCAGTTGGGAAAATTCATTAGGGCCATGATCAATCCAAATTCAAGTTGTCTTACCTAAATCACCGTAATCAAATTGATAATTGGAACTAAGTGGAGAAAGGGAAGATACAACCTGATTTGTAGTACCATCAAGTGGAGATGTAAGTTGATCACCTTGTCGCATCATACCACCTACTTTCTCATCTTCAGGAGATCTCAGCTCGTGTATCAGATACCTCTGGATCACTGAATGCTGTAGCAATCTCCCAAGAAAACAAAAAATTTGGACAACCTTCTTTAGAATGTGGATTATATGGATGAACTCTGCATGCATCGATCAAAGCAAAGTTTGACATGTGTGGTGAATTTCCATGCAGTAGCATATCCTTGCTTATTGTTGACACCAACTTGATGATGCGATCAAGTGATTGACATGAAAAAGCTTCCAAACCATCATCTTGCATGACTGTTTGATTTTCATCCTTGGATTGCATACTTCTTCATTCAGTTATTGTTAGCAAATCAACATCAGTCATGTGGAGATCTTCTTTAATGCAAATATAAACAAGATTAGCCTGATGAGTACATGATATACTTGAATCTACTTCATCCATATCAGTCACATGTTGTGAAAAAACTTCCTCTGTATCAATCAACAACCCTCTTGTTTGGACTGTCCATCCATTGTCTGCAGCAGCAACAAGGTTTCTTCTTCTTGCATAACAGGATTCACAATGTAAATGTTATCTTGGAGTGGTGCATTCTCCCACTCTTCTTTATTTGACTTAGCTTGAGGCTTTGTTGGAGGAACTACATCAGCTTGACATGAATAATCTTTGTAATGCACTGTGCTGATATACTTAGAAGCTTGATCACTTTCCTCTGGGCAAGTTGATTGTATCTCTCCTTGCATTGTTGTCCATGACTTTTCTTTATCTAGAGGACTAATTTTTTCTTGTTCTTGCATATGTTTGACCTAATCTAACTATTGTTCATATTCAGAACTATCAATCAACTGCAATGAACTATTGTTATGTACCTCTACAACAACAAATTTAGACTCAGAACTTGATATCTATGAAGCATTTGATTTCTGATCTACATCCTCAGTTTCACTATTTATGAGGTCTGATTCATTATCTATCTTATCAACATCCTTAGCAATAGAAATCTGATCCTGTACATTGCTCTGTTTGTTGTCTTGCAACTGAAAACTATGCTTCAACCATGCTGGGACTATAGTGTCAAATTCCAGTGAATGAAAACTAGGTTTTAACCAATCAGGGACCGTATACTCCTTATTTGGGTGACCTGCAGACCACATGCAATGTCTGCCATCATCATCTGGACATGTAATTTGATGAATACCTTCAATTTTTCCCATATGCAGACAACCCTTTCGACTGTGATTAATTATGAATGGTGGACCTGCAACTCCTGCAACCACAACTCTTTGGGTATTCTCAACTAAGACGGGACCACATGCATATGTATTCATTTGTATTGCAGCTCCTCCATGCATTATCTTTCTTTGAATATGTCTGTCATGCATATATTAGACCTCAAGATTGTATATCTCAAAGATAGGAATCAACCCCTTCAAATGTAGATCCAATCTTTGGAGAAAAGTTAAACAGTCAATTTTAACATGCAACTCTCTAGGATGTACAGTGCAGACCTGAGGTGAACTAAAATCAAGTAATGTCAATGGAGGATACTTCACCCTGATTTGCCTATCTAGAACTTCTTTGAAAAGTGGGATATCTACTTGGAAGTTCTCTTCATAATATGACTGCTGCAATAGCCCTCTGAAGAATGAAGGGACCTCATGATTGAAACCCTTATGTGCATTCATTGGAAATGAATTTCCTAATTTTTAAGTCATTTCAGCATGTGTGATGAACCAACAAAACCAAAAGCTTACATCATAATCTTTGTTCAACCCTCCTTCTAGCGCCAATTCTGTTGATGGTGTTTTTAGCACACAACAATGCAGGTGAAACAAAGACTGTCTCACCTCTCTTGAAAAAGGTATCCTATCCAAGATATGACTACCCCAAGGATAATATAGCTAGGTATTAGCTTGAAGGAATATCTTAGTTGGGATGTTCTAGCTGTGCCAACAAGGGGACTTACATATAACATAGGGTCTGTGAAAAGATGGCAGCAATGTAAATGCAGAAACCCTAGGTGATGCAAACTGTAAAGTCTAAAATTCATCAGTAGATAATCAATGTAATGCTGCTCAAACCCTAAATCTACCAAATTTTATGTAAAGAAAATGAAAAAGGAAAGGGGGAGAGAGAAGGGATAAGAGATCCTACAAACAATTGCAAAAATGATCAATAACTAGATAGATAGATTCCCAACAGTAAACGAATCCCTGCTTAACCAGGCAACCCACAATGCCATAGAGATTGTGCAATCTTCTAAAGAAATGTAATGATTTTTAAATTGTATAGGGTTCATCAAACACCCAATCCTTGGCGCAACTCAATGAAATCATACAATTGAACTTATCTCATAAAATATGCCCAGACTAACCATGCACAATGACATACAATCAACAAGCCATCAATGGTATGGACAGGAAATCCATCAAATATTTGAATGATTAATCACAAATGCAACTGAATATCAACTAATTTCAGATTGACATGAACCATGAAAGCCAAAATGAAACAACACAGAAACATAAATTTCCAACAACTTGCAAAACTTGCTTTGTATTGACTGCATTTTGGCAGAGTCTCAACAATTCACTGTCAAATCTTAGTTACAATGAGAAGAAAATAATGGTTATTTTATAGATAAGGCACCATACCGAGTTTTTCAATGGACGGTGGAGATGAATTCAACACCAAGGGTCTAGATTACATGGCATTTGATGTGATACATCAGTTAGTTACATTTTTAGATTTGCCTTTGTCTTGTAGGAAAAAGACAAAAAATAGTTTGCAAATACATTGAATTTGGACAAAATGGATACCTATTTGGATATACATGCCAAAAAGCCACTTTCTAAGGTGGAAGGAAGTCATATGACATGTGAGAACTTGAGCTAATGTGGACTGACGGGATTGCTCATGCTGACTAGATCATTCCATTGCTCATCACTTTTGAATTGTCTAATAGGACAAATCACTTCTCCAATGTGTAGAATAGTCAAGAAGAGTATGTGGCATGTTTTTGATGAAGACATGTCCAACTGGATGCTTGCTGGACTAGTTCTTGATGATTGGATGACTGGGACAGTTGTGAAAATGTCATGAATATTGAACTGGATCTGCAAGAATAGCAGTGATGTAGGTCATGATCTCTTGTGTCTTCAAGCTCCTAAGACTTGTCTTCATCATCTTGGATGTTATACTGACTTCCTCTTGCATGCGTAACACCAATTTGGTTGATAGAATGTCAATTCTACATTTTTGGGTCAGCAGGGTACCTCTGTATATGCATCCTTCCAAGACAGCTCCAGTTGGCTCCTTTGTCCTCTTAGACCTACAATCAACAAGGCTAAGCATCAATTTCATCTTAACAAGTCATTTTCTATCATTATGAATCAAAATATGTCTATTTGTAGCCTTAGATTCATTTGGAACAGCTCATTGTCAATGTCACTTTCTCTATGAACAACCTCTTAAATCCAGTGATTTTCACATGATTTTCTACATTTTTTTACCATTTTCAAGTACCCATTTGGCCTATATGTTGATCTGGGAGGTTTTTGTGGCTATTTGAATCCATTTGGAGACTTTTATTTCACGTTTTTATAGCCTTTTTTGTAAAAAGAAGGATTTTTAGGGTGTACTGCATATTCATGTGCAGTGGCATTAATTGATGCCAAACATGCTCAAAATCCTCACAAACATGCTAAAAGTGTTCATCATGATATGATAAATAGATATACAATTCAAATTCACCAAGAAAATCTATTTTGTACTTTAAGAAAATCAGTCTCTTAGCCTAGATTGGTAAAAAGCGCTGATTTTGGGTCCTACTACACTTAGCATTGAATTTGGGGTCTACTGACTTAAGGAAGTGAATGTGATTTTTAGTGCAAGGCGGTGAGGAAGGTTTCTAGCGCTAGCGCTGATTTGAGGTCCTACTAACCTAGAGTTAATTTTAGGTCCTACTAACCAAAGGCAGTAGAAGCGATTTTTAGCACTAGGCGGTAGGCAACATTTTTAGCACTAGGCAGTGGGAGGCATTTTTAGCGCTAGGCAGTGGGAGGCATTTTTAGCGCTAAGCAGTGGGATGTATTTTTAGCATAGGTGCAGTAGAGGGTGTTTTTAGCACCAGTTTTGGAGCTTCCCAGGGGCAAGGTATATTTAAAAATATATTTAATTTCTTATAGTTAAATATTTTTAAATATACTGTCAGGATGTTTGAGATAGATTCCAGCTCCATAGGACTTAATATGCAGATTCTAGATTTTTGAGGTTCCACCAAATTTCAGACATAGCCATTTTTAAGGGTTTTCAGGATTTCAGACTTATCCAAATCAGGGTGCCAGGGCTATGCATTAGGATCAAAGTATATGGACCCCTTAGTGTAACCTTATGGAATTTGACATGATTTTGCAAATCTAAGACCTAGAAACTGTATGCTTGAAATTGTGACTCCAGTTGCCCGGGGCTGTCGGGTTAGATCTCAGCACACACACGGACCCTTTCCCTCCTTGCCACAGGGCGATCCATCATGCCACTCTCACTCACGTGGAAGTAGCCAGTCGAGAGGAGGTGAGACACAGTGGGGGTCTGGCTCGTTGGAGAGCTGGACTTTGCAAAGGGGGGTCGGCAAGTTTTGTGGCCTTTGTTGTTGTGCATTTTGTTGAATGTTTCACTCAATTGTTGTGGTAGTTGAAATAACCCTATGACCTGAAGGGTCACTGGTTTCTCTTCGTCTATTTGGATTCCTTAAATTCCACCTTTGTGTGGGAAATTAGTTGTTTTCATTGATGGCCTCTACTATTTCTATGTCTCTAAGAAATGCTCTTTGTAGTTGTAATTGCCTAACTTCTTCTAACAATAGGAGATCAAATGGGTCTCCTTGTGGTAGAATAAATGTCTGTTGCGGCAGTTGCAGATGTAACTCCTCGATCTCGCTACGGATAGCTCTCACCCACTCTCCTCTCACTCCTAAACACATTCGTGAATGAGGATAGAGGAAGTTGTATGATTACTAACCTTCACCAGATCTAGTGTTCTTTTACCTAGGGTTTTGTTGACCTAGGGTTTGACTTTGTTTAGTTGTGGTTACCTCGTGATGGAATCGAGGGTTTGCAATGTTGTCTATTCTAACAGATCTATATGGATGCAAACTAAATGACATGCAAAGCATCTTTTTGGGTCTTTTTAGAATATTTTGAAAAGGAAAAATGCTTCTAATCTATGAAATAAATATGTATGCAATCCTATATGCCTTTTCAAATGCAAATTTTAATCTATGTTTTTGTGGGTTTTTGGTGTTTTCAATGCAATCTAATTTAATGGAAAGGGAAAATGCTTTTCTAACAAAGTAGATCTAAGAATGTAAAAATGATTAATCTAGCATGCAAGATCTAACCTATTAAGGAAAAAACAAAATGTTACTATTCCCAAGAGCAATGTGATTATCTAATTACTACAAAAGCAATGAAAAAACCTGAAAGAGATGAAGATTTGTTGACTCCACTACCCTTAGTATCCTTGTGTAGGCAACCTCGAATCCTTCTGTGGCAGCAGGTGATCCTCTTGACAAAATGACCCAAAGAAGCAAAAAGAATCTTTTGTGAAGCTTGTATGAGCCATATGTGAGCTTTGAATTGAGCACAATGGCTAAGAATTGAGCAGCGTTGTGTTCATTGATTGAACAAAAGAAAGTAAAAGACACTTATGTCCTGTATGAGCATATGAATGCTAGATTGGAGAGCAAACTTGGCAAGAGCTGATGCACAATGAATTTGCCTCCCTTTGTGCTTGAGGGAGGGGGTATTTATAGGTTTGAGGAATGGAATAGATTGGAGAGTTAACTCATTTGATTGATGAGTTAACAGGAATAGATTGGGGAGTTAACAAGGTTGATTACCTAGTGAACTTGGTTGATTAGGGAGTGATGAAGCAATGATAGCTTATCACTGAAGAAGAAATGGAGGTGAGGGAATGCATGAGATTGATTAGAGAGTTAATTTAAGATCAAATAGAGCTAATTATGCATATGTGGGTGCATGAAATAGTTAACTCTATATCAAGGATCAAAAATCATGCAAACAAAAAGAAAAATGGGCGAAAACAGAGCAAAAACGTGAGAGAAACTTGAGTTTTTTCGCGGGTCAAAAAATGATAGGGTCGCCACCTTTGTTAGACAGGGTCGCTACTAGGGATCATGGGTCACCCCAGGAGATCCGAGATCAAAAGTGGAGAATACAGAAATTCAAGTCAGTAGAAGGTATAAGGGAGGAAAAGGATGATTTCTTCATCAAGAAATAGGTCAATCATGTGGAAGAATCCAAATCTCCACTTGCATCTTCAGGATCCCCAGTGGGGATCTGGAAATAATAGGGGGAGATTTGGATTGGTTGGTCGAAATCGAAAACTGTTAGTGGGAGATTGATCGAGAGAACTCTAGAAGACTTCTATGAGGTGCGCTAGAGGAAAAACAAAAGGGAGAGATGAAAACTTCACCTACAAGACTCTCACAAGGCTTAGGATCAAGGTCAAAAGCCATAAAATGCATGTCGACAAGTGTCGCAAACAAGGAGGGAAAGGAATTGACAAAGCAAGAATGACACAAGACAAGGAAAGAGGACACGTCATCAAGAGGCCTGCTGCCCAAATGATTTATTTTCATGCTTACATGTACGTGACAAGGATTTGAATCATCATAGGGATCCTCGTGGAGGTAGTGCATGATTTTTGTACTTACATATTTGCCCCTTCAAGGACGATGGTCTATATGAAAGGTAGATACCATTCACGAACTAGGCCTTACCTGTTGTTGATTTTTCCTGCAATTTGTACCTGCAATAACTAGTATCAGTTCGACATTTAAATATATCAAAATGAATACTGAAAACTAAAATGATGAACTTACCATGGATTGTTTGAGTTTGACTAGTCGCTTTCTTTGTCGGTTTGGACCTATAGGTATGAGAGTACGTAAAATTATGCACAAAACAAATGCATAAAAGTAAAGAACTAATCGAAATGCATAGAATGAAACCAAGCTAAGGGAAAACAAAAAGCGCCAAATTGTGAGATCAGAGCGAAATAGCAACATAATTGTTCGTGTGAGCAGTCGATAGAAAGGTATCGTCGAGGGGATCACATAGATGGCCACCTCTTCCTCAGCTGCGGAGAATCGGGTAAAAAAATAGTGAAAAACTCTTCTCTAAACCCTAGCTTGTATTTTGCAAAAAATCTCTTAAAATTGTCCTTTTTTGGTGATTTTTCCTATTGCATTGTGTTCGTCTCGTTGTTTAGAGCAAGATTGATCTTTCATTTTCTGAAATTGGCTAAGAAACAATGTTTTTAGACTAATTTTTGCTCAAGGGGCTCGCTCCTAGGGTCACCCCTTTCACAAGGCAGGGTCGCCCAGGGAGATCCATCTTGACAACAGGGTCACCTAGGGGGATCCTGTTTGACAGCAGGGTTGCCCAAGGAGATCATGACTGACATCTATGTCGCTTGGGGGGTGACCCTATAGGATTGGTTTTCAGCTTCTTCTAAAGTTGTTTAACGCTTCTTTCACTCTGAACTGACATGATTTGGTCACTTAATCTACCTGTTTATTACAATTTTTGATGGTTTATACGATTTTTTTGTGTTTTTACTAGTTTACGAGATCTAATCTAAAACTTCTCTTGAATTTACAGGAGACACGCATTTGATGGAATGCTAGCTGAGAGCAAGGGTGGCTCTTAGGGATGTTTGCTTCACTAAGTGTAGAGGATCATGCCATACTCAAGAGGACAGGTCTTGGCAGAGTTTGTCACGTTCCTATGATTCATCCTGTATCCCGTATATGTTGTGATATCCTGACTTACTGGGATGCAGATAGGAATACATTCCAGTTCCCGTAGATTTCAGGAGAGTGGACTATCACTCTTTATGATGTGTATCACATTCTTGGGGTTCTTGTAAGGGGACAACCTCTGTTTCTTCCTGCCAGGAAGTCTTTTGAGAACAAAGCTTTTTGGGTTGCTTTTATGGGAGTTAATCACCCTGGGGACTAGACAGAAGTTCTACTTTCTTTTGTGCCACGACTCTGCATCCCACTTCTGAGGAGGTTTCTGGTAGGCTTGATTGCTTCGAGACTATCAGGAGACAAGGCCTCGCTTGTCTGAGATGGTGTTGGGCACCCATCATTTGTGGACTAGAGGAGGGCATAGTTTATGCATGGGGACTTGATATCCTGGAGATGGTCTAAAGAGATTTTTATCGGATCTCTCAGTGAGGGGCTCTAGCTTTCAGCTAGTCTTCTCTGATTATGACATGATTTTTGAGCATATGAAACCCTACTAGAAGCTTATTCATCTTCCGAACAGGCAACTACTGAGAGCAGCGAGGTGGGCACAAATTGGTTATTTTGATGCCACTCTTCCCACTATTGCTACCCTTACAGATGATGACATGATTTTTGACCCCTACCATGACATGGAAAGGGCTTGGGCCCGAGATGGCGAGATGAGGGTGTACTGTCGTGAGGTTTCAGAGATCATAGATCATAATGGTCAGGTTGATTCTCATCAGGTTGATTCTCATCAGGTGGATTGAGTCTTACAACAGTTCAGTGAGGATGTCCCAGAGGACTTGCCCCCAGTGTCTACTTGTTACAAGACCATTCAAGAGATGGGGGAGATTGGATAGAGGAATGTCATTTGGACACCTTTGACTCCAGGTCTCTTCATCACTAGAGTTTCTAGAGGAGGACAGAGGGGAGGGAGAGGGACTCCCTCCCAATCTGTGACTGTGACTATTGATTCAGAGTCCACTGACGAAGACTATGTTCCTGATAGTGATGGTTCGTCAAATGAGGCCCCTATTGAGGATGAGGATTTTAATGACATTGATGTCCCAAATGAGGTTCCTGACATGCCTAAGGGTCCTCGCGTTGTTCCTTGACCTCCTCATTTAGATGAGGTGATGTGTCAGTTTGACCCTGACTGGCAGTCTAGAGATCCACGCAAGTTTTGGTCTATTTATTTTCACTTTGGCTTTGTCTTTTCCCTTTTTGTGTGGTACTGACTTGGTCTTGTCTTTGATTTTGGCTTTTTAGACAATGTCAAAGAATGGAGGGACTTGGTTCACGAGGTTCATGTTGGATTAACCTTCCCTTTTACTAGAATGACTCGTGATCATCTCTTGGAGGATCCTGGTGTGCCCCTACTGCTGGACAACACATAGACATTTTTGCTCCTATTTACCATGGGTGTGAGATGATCACAGAGCTGAGGACCCAGGTTAACATGCTTCAAGTTGAGAATAAAGTACTTCAGGAGATGGCTCGTCTTAATATTGGGTGTTTTGGCACTAGCATGGCAGGGCCTTCATAGTTGCATGCCCATAGTAGAGCACATCATTCTCATAGATCTCATGGAGCGACAAGTGGTATTCATAGATGGAGGAGCCAAAGCCCCGAGGGCTCCGTTGGAGGGAACCAACCTCGACATTCTTTTCTCAAACTCATGCCCCCTTGCATGGAGAGCCTCTACTTCTCTCTAGAGCATTTTGTCTTAGCTCTTTGATACCTATTGCACATGTAAACTTCGGATGTATCAATGAAAGTTTATCCTTTTCTATGGATTTTTTCCTCTTTGTCGAATTCTGTACTCATCTCTTGTGCATGTTTGGAAGTTTTAGGAACTTTTTGATTATGTTTGACCTTTTCAACTCTTTTAAAAAATGCAAGTATGACAACGATGAGATGTTTTTGTAATTTTGTAGAACACATATATGATATGCAGTTTACGATATGATAATGTAAGAACACAAGAAATGTTGTAAATGAAACTAAACACTTCACTGAATGTCATGAGATATGACACTTTGACTTTATTGCTTTAAGACTCTTTTTCTGATTTTGATATGAATGCAATGTGGAACAAACAAAATGACTTCTCTTAAATACAATTTTTGATTCAGGGGATTGCAGATTGTCTTGATATAAGAGACCTATTCAAGGCTACGAGATAGGATTTAGGGAAAACTCAAGTGGGGAGTGAAATGAATTATGGAGTGTTTCTAATTTCTAGGCTTTGCTAAAGGCTAAACACTGATCCTTATCTAGATAAGACAATCTGACAAGCTTTCAACTTAGACAAGCAACAAAATTTATAGGTGTTCGATAGACTTAGATCATAGATGACAAGCAAGATAGACCCGGGGTAAAGGATAAATGGGAAAGAACAAGGGTCCCTAGATAGAAGATGATCCTAGAGACTACTAGACTCTCAACTTTGCTCAGCTAGTGTGTGTGTGTGCTTTGTACATTTCTTTCTCTATTAGAATGTCACCCTTGAGGCTTCGAGATTAGACTAATCTCCACCCGAGAGTATGGACATTCAACAACCTTCTCTCTTTCACTCTTTTTTGGTATCTCTTTTTTTTTTGCTTTTCACTTTTTTTGTATTTTTCTTACTTGACTTTTCTCATTTATTTTATTTTATTTTGACTTTTCAAGAAATGAATGCTTTTGGGACTTTTGCTATGCAATGCTTTGATCTCTCAATTCTCATTTTTGACACTCTTATTTTGATCACTCATTTTTTTATTCACTCGAATCTTAGATTGCTTCCTTCAGAGTTTTGATCTCCTTGACATTTTTGGCCAAGAAAGAGAAGGGAATGAGTACCACCTAAAGTTTTCGTAATCTAGTTGGACTTCTCTACTACTAGGGAAGAATTAGGAAGGTCTACTTGCAAGCTTCCTTTGAACACTGTAGGTTTGAATACTGACTTTGCTTAGACCTACACTATAACAAATCCCTATGATTAGCTCCCTTTTTTGCTCCATTTTTTGCTTCCACCTACTGTTTTAATGTATTTTTCTGCATTTTTTTGAAAAAGTTAGCGCTATTTATCTAGATGGCACCGTTTTTGGCATTTTTTGCACTAACCAGAACAAGTCGACGCTAAATTAGGTGCAAATTAGCACATCAATTAGCATCTAACTTAGTGCTTATGTTAGCACCTGCTTTAGCTCCTACTGTAGCACCTAATTTAGCACCACATTTAACACCTGGTTTAGCGCTCGCATTAACGCCTTATTTAGCACCTTATGTAGTGCCTGTTTTAGCACCTAATTAAGTGCCTAATTTATGGTTACTTGGGTTTAGGAGTATTATTTAGGGTTTAGGGTTTATGGTTTTAGGATTAAGGGTTAAGGTTTAGAGGTTTAGGGTTTAGGGTTTAGAGAGAGATAGAGGACCAATAGGGAGATATAGAGGAGACGAGGGGAGAGATAAGGAGATAGAGAGTGAGGGACATGGCCAAAAACATAGGGAGAGAGATTGAGAGGTAGAGGGACAAAGGTGATAAAGAGAGGGGAGAGATAGGGAGATATAGGTTTGGGGTTAAGGGGTTAGGGGTTAGGGTTTAGGGTTTATTATTTAGGGGTTAGGGGTTTAGGTTTAGAGGTTTATGGTTTTGGGTTTATAGAGAGAGAAGAATGATAGGGAGATATAGAGGAGACTGTGGAGAGAGATAGGGAGATAGAGAATGAGGCACATGCACATGGCTAGGGACATAGGGAGAGAGATTGAGATGTAGAGGGATGATAGAGATAGGGAGGTAAGGGATAGATCATAGGGAGATAGAGGTTTAGAGTTGCTTGGATTTAGGGTTTAGGTTGAGTTTGGGGTTTAGGGACGTTGCTTGGGTTTGGAGAGAGAGAGAGAGAGAGAGAGAGAGAGAGAGAGAGAGAGAGAGAGAGAGAGAGAGAGAGAGAGAGAGAGAGGTTTAGGGTTTCTCAGGTTTAGGGTTTAGGGTTTAGGGGTTAAGGTTTAGGAGCATTATTTAGGGCTTATGATTTAGGGTTTAGAGGTTTAGGGTTTAGTGTTTAGAGAGAGGACCAATAGCTGGGAGATATAGAGAGTGAGGTACATGGCCAGAGACATAGCCAGAAGAGATTATAGGGATATATATGGAGAGTGAGGGACATGGCCAGAGACACAGGGAGAGAGATTGAGAGGTAGAGGAACAATAGAGATAAAGAGATAGCTAGGGAGATAGAGGTTTAGGGTTGCTTGGGTTTAGTGTTTAAGGTTTAGGGGTTTAGGGTTTAGGATTAATTAGGGCTGGGGTTTATTGTTAATTCTCAGGTTTAGGGTTTATGGATTAGGGGTTAGGGGCATTATTTAGGGTTTATATATGTTTTAGGGGTTAGGGGCATTATTTAGGGTTTATATATGTTTTAGGGGTTAGGGGTTAGGGTTTAGGGGCATTATTCAGGGTTTACGGTTGCATGTCAAAAGAAGTCTCTCTCTCTCTAAATCCCTCAACCCTAAATAATGCCCCTAATCCCTAACCCATAACCCCTAAACCCTAAACCTGAGCAACCCTAAACCTCTATCTCCCTATAATCTCTCCCTTATCTCCCTCTCTCTAGCTATCATCCCTCTACCTCTCAATCTCTCTCCCTATCTCTCTAGACATCTCACTCACGCTCTATCTCCCTATCTCTCACTCAACTGTGATCTCCTCTATCAGCTCTCCCAATCTATCTCCTCTCTCTCAACTCTTCGTACCTATCTATCTCTCCCTATCTCTTGCCTCTCTCTATCTCCCTATCTCTCTAGTGATCACTCTCTATCTCCCTATCTTTCCCCTCTGTCTCCTCTATCTCTCCCTATGATCTATCTCCTCTCTATCTCTCTCTACCTATCTATCTCTCCCTGTCTCCCTATCTCTTGCCTCTCTTGGCCCCCTATCATTCCTATATATATCATTAATGAACAAGCATGGAAAACTTATAGGACTCTCTCTCTCTCTCTCTCTCTCTCTCTCTCTCTCTTCGTCTTTGTCTCTATCCATCTCCCTTATCAACAAAGCAAATGGAAACAAGAAAACTAGGACATGAAAAGAGGGATGAGGATATAAATTGGCAGCCAGATGAAATGGAAACAAGATGATAAAACTAAAGTTCATTGGATGGGAAGATCGAATGATGAGAGGAGAGGTGGAAAATAGTAAAATAGGGAAAAATTGGTGCAGGTATCTAAAGGGAAATTGGAAAGGAAAAGGAAAACTAGGAAAATGATTTAACTAGCTAGGAGCTAGTAGAAAGTATATAGGTCAGAGACAGAGACAGAGAGTTGCTTGGGGTTAGCGGTCAGGGTTTAGGGGCATTATTTAGTGTTTATGAGTTTAGCATTGCTCAAGTTTAGGGTTTAGAGTTTACTAGGGTTTAGGGTTTAGTGGCATAATTTAATTAGGGTACTTTAGGGTTTATGGTTCAGGGGTTAAGGTTTAGAGGTTTAGGGTTTAGTGTGTAAAGAGAGAGGACCAATAGGGAGATATAGAGAGTGAGGGACATGGCCAGAGACATAAGGCCGGGAGAGATATTGAGAGGTAGAGGAATGATAGAGATAGGGCTAGATAGGGAGATATGGAGATAGAGGTTTAGGATTGCTTGGGTTTAGTACTGTTTAGGGTTTAGGGGTTTGCGGTTTAGTATTTAGGGGTTTAGGGTTTATGGCAAGTCAGGGCTAGGTTAGGGCTTATAAGGGGAATTATTTAGGGTTTATGGTTTAGGGATTAGGGGTTAGGGTTTAGGTTTATTAGGGGCATTATTCAGGGTTTAGTACAAATCTTCAAGGATCTAGATAGTGTGGCTATACACATTGCTACACATGTTGGTGGCTAGTTAGACACATGGAACATCAACAACCACATGTTATGCTTCCATACATGTGTGCCACCTAATGACATTTGTATTGCAAAACATGATCATATAATTGGCACTGTATGCATGTGACACATGGTCATGATGTCCACGTGTTGGTACCAAAATTTTCATAAAAGTTCTGAGTGTTCTATTTGTGTATCCATGACTCCCACTCTTGTTTTTCCATAATAAATCATGTTATTACCATTCATAAAGTCATCTTTTCCTTTTACCGCGATACTGCTATCACAGTGGCTAGCCTTCATAATACCCATATCATACCTTCTTACCGTAGAACATTCTCAAACAGCTCGCGGTATGATGGTAAGAAGAGTTAATACTATACACTACGCACTATACCGCTATACTTCGGGGGGCCAAAACCTAACCTACGGTAGTGCGGTAATCAAGCTGTTGGGTTATTTAAAGCATACCAATCACATCAACATCAAAATATGAAGATTTAAGCTCAACACAAAGATTTGAATCATGCGAATTTATGAGCCAGAAGTAAATGTGTCTTGGTCTTGAAAATACATGAAACAATTTAAGATTTCTCACTCATAGTAATGGAAGACAAATTACACAGGAGCTCAAACCGCGGGAGTAAAGAGAATTCTTTAAGGCAATTTTTTCGAGTAAGCTCTGCTCATCATTTCTTGTGAATTTCATAAAATGGCACCTAAAAAGACTAAGGTAGGAACTAAGAAGGATGAAGCCAAAACGAGAAAGTCTTCATTGCAATCCCCTCTGCTTTCATTGGTGCCTGGCTCAATTAACAAAGGTTCTAAAAAGGTTTTTAGAGACTTAGCTCAAGGTTGTAGGGACCCCTATATACCTGTGTCGGGATGGAATCTCTACTGGTACTTTTATATAAAAAGGAATGACCAAGAACTAGCATCAAACCCATGGGCCCTAGATTTGGCTAAATTAATTATTTCCAACATTTTCATTGACGTTGATCTAATTAAAGCCCTTGCCCACAGTTACCATGCCCCAACCAAAATTGTGAGGCTTCCAAATGGTGAGTGCTTAGTGGATATCAGTAGAGATGCCATTATCAAATGTTTCAACCTCAATAAACAAGCTATAACAGAGGTGAACTTAGTGAAACTTGAGCAAGAATATAAGAGGTTGAGGAGAACATATCGAAGTGATGAGCTCCCTTTACACATGAAGAGGGGTGATGATAATAGAAGGATCTCTATTCCTTCTTCCAAAATGGAACCTTTCCAAGTTTATTTCAAGAATACCTATTATGCATTATATCAAGTTTTGGGGATAGATGCAGAGGAGCAAATGCAAATAGGGTTGATGAGAATGGCTATGATAATTCAACATTCTAAGTTAAATTTAGAATTTGATTTTGCATCTGTGATTGAAGAACAAATACATGAAGGTTTGCTACAAGTTAGGGAAGCCAAGGCCCCTATTACTTTCAGAAAATATTCTTTATTGTGTCACTTCATTATGTATCAAAATGAAATGAAGTGGACTACAAGGATGCAATTATGTACACAAGAAAGAGGAGTTAGACTCCCTGTGTAAAACCGGTGCTACATTTGGGATAGCAGGTGTACAAAAAGTGATTTTGTAGTGTTTTGAGATGATTTTGCTGTCAGATTGATTGCTGCTCTTGGTTATGCAACACCAAGAATGCCTAAGTCATTGATGAAGGTAATGAGGCCTATGCAGTATGGGCTAGACCAAGGCTATACTCATAATTATGCTGATTGGTTTCTTATGCCACAACACACTATTATCAGAGTATATGGGTGCAACCAAGCACCACATGTTTTACCTAAGTTTGTACCTGCAAGATTGTGTTTCCTGGAGTTTATGTGATAGATGCTTTGGATGGAACATGACTTGATGAGAAATAAGAGGAAAGGCACATTTTTGCCTGACTTGACTATGTTTGAAGAGCTAGCCATTGGGTCAGATATGCTCGAAGAAGTGCAGAGGTTTATAAGGGTCAATTACTCCCTCAAACATGGAACAGAAAGAGTATGTGACCCAAAGGGTCACATCAATATGATAAGAAGAACCCTATTGACGAAGAAGGCTATTTCACATGAATTTCATTCTGAAGAGGATGTTATAATGAATTTGGTGTAATTTTCTGATGTAATGCAAGCCAAAAAAAGGTGGAATGCAATGATTAGGTGGGAAAATTAGAAGAAGGAAAAAGATAGAAGCTTCAAAGGCTTTTTGGCAGATGAACCCAACCTTCTAAAAAGAATGCAAATGATTTTGAGTAAATTTGATGAATTATACAAAATGGCCCAAGATGAGGGACTCATTCCATTGCCCACACCCCACCAACCACCACATGAAACATCCACATCTCAGATATCACCCCCATCACCTACACGTCCATCCCCTCCATCTCCCACTCATGAGCCACAAGCCAAAAAATAGAAGATGGAGCCATTAGTGGAATATGATTCAAGTGATGATGAAGAACAAGAAGCAGTCTTGGCCTTAATTAAACTGAAAGAGGCAACATAACAACAAAAAAGTCAAAAGCCTCATGATCCAAAGGTCAGGTTGTCAAAGGAGGGAACTGATGAGATTCAAGAGGATGAGAGGGTAGTGGCCTCTTTGAGATTCATAGAGGATGATAATTTTATACACAACAATGAGTTCAAAGATTTCTGGATCAAAATGAAAATGAAACAATTTGATGAAAAGTTGAAGATTAATCTTATAGGAGCTAATGAGTCAAACCAGGTTGAGATCCAGGCTCAGACATTTGCATAATTGAATATTGATAATATTAATGTCACTCCCCAAGAGGCAAGAGAAATGGTGTTGAAAAGTGATATGTTGATTATACCAGGGATGGAGTTGTCCAAAATGTTTCTTTTAGATCAGATTAGAGCACAAGATGACCCCATGTTATTTGCAGAATTTGATTTAGAGGAAGGTGTCTCAGGAGTAGGGTATAACCCTACTACCTAAACACTTGCCCTATGGACAAAGTAGAAGAAAAAAAGGAAGCCTTGGCTCCTTGATGTAGTATAAGAAATGAGGGGGTCAACAATGATTAGAACTATGAGAGACACAACTCCTACTAAAGCTGCCACCATAACCATGCACTCTGCAATGTTCACCAGAGATGTGGTAAAAAACATGGAAAAGAAAATTAATGAATATGAGAAAAGGTTAAAGCTATCTAATGATGAGGTGAAGAAATTGTTCATTGAGAATAGAAATCTGAAACAATAGTTGCAACAAGCCACCACAGTAAGGGGAGATGAATTAATTGTCTATCACTGACTAGTCCATACAGAGGATCCCCAGATCCAAAAAATGAAAGAGGAAATTGATAAGCTAAAAAACCATAATGAGGAAGATGTCAAAAATTGCATCATAGAGATCTTGAGCAGGATATTAAAGCATAGAGTTGATATATTGAAAGACAAAATAAATGGGGTACATGAACAATTCAACAATCTGATCAAAGCTCTGGAACAAATAAACATTAATTCTTCTATTCCTGAAAAGCTTCAAAAGAGATGGTAACCTACCTTCCATACACTGACTACTTTATGCAAAGCCACACACAGAGATCTGGATGCCCCATCAAAGCTCAAGGCTACACAAGAAATGGTGAAAAGCATAATTGAGGAGTATTAGTATTTGGTAGATACAAAAAAGAAAGTGGAAGGTAAGAGGAGTACATTTGACTCCATCAAATGTCGTTTCAGCCCATCAATCCTCAAAGATGATAACCAAATGAAGGGTGTAGATGAATGGAGAGAAGAGTTTGATAAGATGATTCCTAAATGTTTGGCACATGTATAGAATGATGGGGAAATTAAACTCACTGAGTTCCATACTCTGCTCGATGGAATTATCATGTTGGACAATGGATACACAAAGTTTGTGGTGGACATTAGGAACCTTTTGGACAATAGATGGAAAATCCATCTTGTAAGATTTGTAGCCGCACATGAATTTAAGTGGCCTAGTGATCTGAAAATAAGTGAATGGCAGGAAACATATTTGGGTCTTGAAGAGAATTGAATGTGAAGAGGAGATACCACATCAGAAAATAGAATGCGTTGCTCAGGCCTTGGATGGTCACGGGTTTCTATTCAGTGAATAATGGATTGGTCTTTCTAATTAAAAATATTTTCTTAAATCTTGTTAGTTTAAAAGTGTTTTCTCAATAGTTATGAACAGTTATGTCCTTTCTATTGTAACGGGTATGAAGCTTGTTTACAAAACTCAAAGACCATGTTGCAAGCATAAATTTGAAGAAGTTAATGGAAAATATCTGATTCTGTGGCGCCATATTGGTATCAATTGTTTGTTGAAGTTATTCAATTATTTGGTTGTCTCCATTTTATTGATTCCTTATTATTAAAATTGATATATCAAGTATATACTCAGTTTATCAATGCACATTTGTTGTATTTGTGTGATATGATTAATTGGTTTCCTCAAAGGAATTAAATCCTTCTAGTCAATCACAGTAATCTAGGAGTATTAATTGGATCAATAAGTAGAACCACATAATTAGGGTTGGCATTATGTCTCCAAGTTGATATCATCTATTGTTCTTGTTTGATTTATTCAATTGGTTCCTTCAAGTAGGGATTAAAAATCCTTTTGATAAATTACAAGTAACCTGGTTGTGTTAGTTAGATTATTAAGAAGAGTCTGTCAATTATTTCCTTGCACATTGATACAAGTTATTAACCTATATTAGTGTGCCAAACAGTTAGAATTACTACCAAATATAAGCCACTCATCTCAGATTTTCATTTGTCTCCATTTACCCAACAAGGCACTAGTCTCACCCGTTTCATTTTACTTAAAACTTTCTATCAATTAAACATAGGATTTACCTTGATATTGCTTATACAATTTATACCAAATTAGAACTATATCTTTCCATTTCCAATTGCCATTGTGGATAGATTGCTAGATTAGGAAACACACAGTTTAAGTCTACCTCATTTACATAGATATATCAATTGTTTGTTGAAGTTATTCAATTATTTGGTTGTCTCCATTTTAGTGCTTCCTTATTATTAAAATTGATATATCAAGTATATACTCAGTTTATCAATGCACATTTGCTATATTTGTGTGATATGATTAATTGGTTTCCTCAAAGGAATTAAATCCTTCTAGTCAATCATAGTAATCTGGGAGTATTAATTGGATTAGTAAGAAGAACCACTTAATTAGGGTTGGCATTCTATCTCCAAGTTGATATCATCTACTGTTCTTGTTTGATTTATTCAATTGGTTCCTTTAAGTAGGGATTAAAAATCCTTTTGATAAATTACAAGTAACCTGGTTGTGTCAGTTGGATTATTAAGAAGAGTCTGTCAATTATTTCCTTGCACATTTATACAAGTTATTAACCTATATTAGTGTGCCAATTAGTTAGAATTACTACCAAGTATAAGCTACTCATCTCAGATTTTCATTTGACTCCATTTACCCAACAAGGCACTGGTCTCACCTGTTTCATTTTACTTAAAACTTTCTATCAATTAAACATAGGATTTACCTTGATATTTCTTATACAATTGATACCAAATTAGAACTATATCTTTCCATTTCCAATTGCCATTGTGGATAGATTGCTAGATTAGGAAACACACAGTTTAAGTCTGCCTCATTTACATAGATATATCAATTGTTTGTTGAATTTATTCAATTATTTGGTTGTCTCCATTTTAGTGCTTCCTTATTATTAAAATTGATATATCAAGTATATACTCAGTTTATCAATGCACATTTGTTGTATTTGTGTGATATGATTAATTCGTTTCCTCAAAGGAATTAAATCCTTCTAGTCAATCATAGTAATCTGGGAGTACTAATTGGATTAGTAAGAAGAACCACTTAATTAGGGTTGGCATTATGTCTCCAAGTTGATATCATCTACTGTTCTTTGTTGACAAAGTTTGAAATCCAATAACATAATCATGATTGCACTCATTAATTTGATCCTTGTTTGATGTTCTCCTATTCCTAATTCAATCTATCTTAATAGTGAAGGAAAATAAATACATGGGCAACCCATAGAGAAATTTGTCATCAATTTTGTTCCTCAAAATTATCTCATGATATGGTGAAGGAAAAAATTACCAAAGATAAATTGTGATCATTATTCATCGACCCAAAAACTAATGCACTGTTAGAAATGTAGACACCTAAATCTTACCATGGCCTAACATCACACCAGATCTATTCCACATCTCCTCTTACAATGTTAATTAAATAAATCATATTTATTTAATTAACCACTTTGATCATTCCTCCTAATATCAGTTTAATAAGTCACGCTATTTAATTAATAAATCTAACCGTTCTTCTAACATTAATTAAATATTAACCCTTCCTCTAAAGTCTCATCCTTAATTAAATAAATCCACATTTATTTAATTAAATCAATCACCCCCAAACATTCCCCTAACTAAATAAATACATATATATCATGGCCATTGTGAAACAATCTAGACTATTTTTGACTATATGAGTGTTTTTGTTTATTACCATTGTCCTGCAGGTTAATTGATTATCTTTTGCGGTTATGCGGGAACAAGAGGAATGAAATATGGCACATACCACATTCTCGCAGAGCATAAAAGAATAGTTTATGACTTGGCGGTAGGAAGCGGTTGATATGAAGAAGCTACTGCTACCCCATGGATGGTTCATCTGACGCTTGCGGCTTGGCGGTGTTAGTCTCTTCCCGTGGTCCCGTGGAGGTTCGAAAAGTAACCAGAGGCATTGTGGTAATAACACTTACCGCATCCCCGCAAGGGTTTCAACCGAGGCCTGCAGTAGAGTGGCAAGAGGAGAATGTAATTGGTTTTTGCCCCAGCCGTCCCGCGATGGTCATTCATAACATTTGTAGTTGGGCGGTAAACAGAAGGACATCTGGCTGAAAATGAAAATGAAAGAATATAATGAAAAAGTTGCAATAAATAAAATGGGTGCTAATGAAACACAACATGATAAAATCATTACACAAACTTTCAAAGAATTGAAAGTAGATAAAATTGATGTGAGTCCATAGGAGGCAAGACAAATGGTGTTGAAAAGTAATATGCTCATCATCCCTACATTGAAAAGTAATATGCAAGCAAAGGTTGAATCTTTTACTACGTTCAAGCATAAATTTATTCCTTTCATACTAACAGAAGAAGAGAAAATCAAAAGTCTTGACACATGGAAGATGGAGTTCGGCCAAACAGTATTCCAAGTTATGGATTTTTTGAAGAAGGATGGAGATGTCAGTATTCTCAGTTTCAACATGATATTGGACTGAGTAATTACGTTGGATGCTGGGTATGCAAAATTTGTGATGGATGTCAGAGCTTTGCTTGATAAAAGATGGAAAGATCACCAAGAGAACTTGCTTCAGATTCAGGCATACCAATGGCCTAGTGATTTTACAATATTATACAAATGGGAGGAGAAATATCTTAGAGATGAATCATCAGCAGCACAGGTTGAGGTGGAGAAGAGCAATGAGCCATATGATGGCATTAAATAGCACCACCACATCTTGAATGCTCTCTTTTTGTCTCTTTATGTTTTCTTCATGTTTTCAAAATGTATTCAAATATATTTGAAAATCTAAATTGGATTTATAAAAGACAAATATTGTAATATCAAGGGTTAGGAATACAAAGAGCCATTTTGAATGTGAAAGGTCTGAAGCTTGTTGCTTCCTTTATAAAAGGAAAGCAAGACCTTATGGCTCAGAATCTATATGGGATTTTGATTTTTTGAAAGAGACATTGCACTGCCTGTATTTTGAAGAAAATCAATATAAAAGTTTCTATTCTTTGGTGGTCAACTTTTGGTTATCATTTGTTTGTTGAATTGGATTGCTAATAATTTATCTGGTTGTCTCCAATTTACTTTTTCTTTGTTATTCAAATCAAAAGAGACCACTGCATTCACATTACAAAAGAGGATAGGTGATATTTATCAAACTAAATTTATAAAGTAATAAGTTATATCTCAAAAGATGTTTATATTATTTAAAAATGAAGGAAGGATATTCTACTGTAGAACATTTTGACACCTTTAATATGATTTTGAGTCAAATAGGTTCAATGAATGTTAAACTTGATGAGCAGGGTTTAAAGATTTATAGAAAACATTAATCCAAATCATATGCCAGATTGGATTAAGTGAAGTGGATGATTTAATTGACAAAATTACATAAGCTCCTTAATCTGTTCTGAAGTCACCAGCAAACTTGAAAGTAAATTGTCATTGGTGAAACAAGGTAATGCCCACTATTTAAAGAACTTGATGATCTTATCCTTTGACCTATATCACTTAATACTTCCATTACATAAGGATTATCCATTAACAAGTTATGAAGAACATCAATCAATCCATTTAATTAACATTATTGCCAACAATTCATACCAAAGATTGAACAATTTAAGGATATTGCAATAGGTAATTTGTCAACAATTGAACAATCCATTTAATTAACATTATTGCCAACGATTTAATCATCCTTTTTTAAACATGGATTGCAAATAATTTTGAAAATTTAGAAGTCTTGGTCATTAACTTTATTGTCTGCTACAATGTCATCCAGTGTATCATTGTCAATGTTCATATGTTCTTTCAAGTATTTAATATTATCATCATCCTCATCTTGACCTCCATCATCTTCATCATCATTGAAATCTGACTATAGACCATCTATATTGTTACTAGATGTATTTGGATCATCATTTTGTATACCATCCATATTGTTGTCTTCCATAACATCATCCAACTTTGGATTGTTGTCTTCTTGTTCTTGAACATAACCATCTTCAACATCATCATGGATGTCAATTTCTTCGATGTTCTCTAATCCCTCTCTCTCATTTTGTTGGCCATCATTGTTTTGCTCAGTATCCACTAATGCATCGTCAAATACATGCCTTAATCTTGGATCATAATGTATGACAAATATCCATTTCGGCTCCAAAATATCTTCATAGAAAAATACCTGCACATGAACAACATACATAAATTAGACGTATGGTATAACAATTTTATTGATTAATAAACACATGTATATATTAGCAATAAACTATGAATTAATAGATTAATGATCACTACTGCTTCTTGTTTGAGTTAAAGAAATACCTGCTCACAATGAATTGGTAGAACATAAGGCTCCTTATCCTCTAGTGGGAAACATGAGGAATCTATAGAAAACAATCCACTATGGGTATCATGTCTTCATGTCCTCTCAAATGCTTTATACCATCTACACTTAAAAATACAAAATTTAAAAGAGCGGTAATCCAACTCAATAATTTCTTGTATTTTCCCAACATATTGTAGATTCCCTTCAATTATATTCTTATCTTTTGAGCTTGATCGATTGGATTGCTTGAAGTCAACCATGATGCCACAATCGAAGGATTGCCTCTTTACATCTACACTTTCTACGCGATAATGTCGACCATATGCCCACATTGCTGGATATTTCCTCACATGTGAAAGACCATTTATTTCAGTGAAAACAAATAAATGACAAATATTAAAATAGTTAATAGTGTCAAAGTTGTAAGGAAACAAAATTTTGTAAAATTCCAACTGTACCTTTCTTTCACATCCTCTAGACATGTTGATTTCATCTTCTGTTATGTTTGAATGTATACCTGCATCTTCTATTTGATTTTGAATTTGTTCAGTAACCCATTCTAGTGTGCAATATTTGCCCCATTCCCCAAGCAGATCAGTGGGAAGTGGAGTATTCCTTGGGTTCGATCTCTTAAATTATCTCCTTGCTTCTAACACTTCTTCTCTCTTTTTATCATACAGATCAATCCATTTGTTCATAAAGTCCATGTGATACAGAATGAACTTGTCGAGTATAGCACTTTTGTCTACACCTATTACATGTCAGCATGTTTATCTCAAACTCCAAATGTCATGTTGTTAATTTGATAAATAAATTATAGAGTAAATTAATGATTGCAAGAAAAAAAACCACACTGATCATGAATTTACTTGCTAATTTCTACTTGAACACCATTAGATTGTGGTTTTTCTCCATCAATAATATCTGATGCTCATTCTTCATCCCAGAAGCATGGCCCATCTTCAAAATCCTTACCAAGGAATTCACACAGGAAGAAAAATGCTTCATTCAATACATACCCTTCAGCCATGCAACCCTTTGGATGTGCCTTTTGTCGGACATATCTTTTTAGAGTTTTCATATACCTCTCAAAGAAAAACATCAACCTCGTTGATACGACACCTACCAATTCAATGTCATCGACTAGGTGTATAAGTAAATGGACTTGTAGGTCCATGAAACTTGTAGGGAGCTCCTTCTCAAATACACATACAATTTCTGCAATTTCCTTCTTCCATTTTGGCACTTCACATTCGTGGATCTCCTTGGAGGTCACCCACCTAATATAAGAATAGTAAATTAGTATGAACCTTTAGTCAAAAATTAAAATGCAATATAATATATCTATGTCTCTCACACATTAACCACATACCTTGTAAATGCTGACAATTGACTTATGGCATTCCTTAAGTCAACTGTAAGATAGGAATCCCCCCTAATTGCCAATGGCATGATATGCTATGAAACACATTTATGAAAAGGTCATTAGTAATTTTTTCTCACACAACATAACGATATCAAAATATATTTAGTACTTTATCAATGTTACCAGTAAATGTTAAATGATGATATATAATACCTTCATAAAATTATGAAAATCATGTGTTTTAAATCATGTGATATGTCCATCAACTGTAAAAGCTTTAGCCAATGATGACCCATAGCCAGTATGTGTCCTTATTAAACGGATGACATTTTTTAGTTGGTCTAGCTCTTTTTTTTTCAAAATCCATGGAGCTTCTGCATATGTTTCATTTTCCCTGTTTGGCCACAAATGTTTTCTATCAATTTTAGTATGTGAAAGAGCAATATCTCTCCTCAAAGACATGGTGTCCTTCTCTTTGCTTGATATATGTCAAAATATAGAATCTGGGACTTTTTTGAAGATGTGCATAGGATCTAATAGGTGAGATATTAATAAATCCTTCCAGTAAGGGAGCTCATAAAATATGGATTTCCTTTTCATTCCTTCTGGCATATTAACTACAACTTGTTCTGGTTCTTCAATTGAATCACCCCAATCAAAAAAATCCTCCCAACCTTTCAATTCAATATCTTCATACTTCTTAAGCCAATCACCTGGACCCATAATCATGGGAGGACCTCTATTTTCAACTTTTCAATCAAATTGATTCTTCAAGCGATTTCTAAACTTATGATCTAGTGGTAGAAAACCCCGTTGTTTGCGTAAATAAATTTATGTAGATCTTTAGAATACCACCCTTGAAATTATTCTGCACATCTTGGACATGCAAATATCCCCTTTGTTTGAAGCCCTGCAATTCAATAAGTAATGTTAATAACATCAAAAAAATAGTATAAAACTAAGTATGAAAGTTGGGATGAAAATAAATTATGAGTGTAAATATGTAAATATTTTATCTTACCCAAACAAACACCAAGTCCTAGAAAATCATGAATAGTCCAACATAGCACACTATAGAACATGAAGGACCTATCTGATGGGGGATGTGATATGTCATACATTCTTATGCCTTTCCATAGCAGTTGCATCTCATCAATAAAAGGCACAAGATAAACATCCATGTTTTTAACTTGATGTTTTCTTGGAACAATGAGAGTTAGCATAAGGTGCTCCTTTCTAACACTCATCCATGGGGGAATATTATATACTATCAATCCGACTGGCCAAATACTATAATTTGAGCTTAGGAAAGAGAATGGGCACACTCCAGCAAGACCAAACCTGATACTACGGGGTTCATCTTTGAATTTTCTTGGCCATTTTTCCTCTATGTGTTTCATTTCTTTAGAGTCGGCCAGAATTTACATGAATCCATCTTTACTCCTATTCTTTGCATGCCAGTCCATCAATTGTGCAAGTGACTTGCAACGAAACATTCGTTGAAGTCTAGGTATAATTGGCATGTGATGTAAAACCTTCTTTAGAAGTGTAGGACCTTGTACATCTGTACGATATCTCTTCTCTTTGCATACAGGGTATTTTACCTTGTTTTGATATTCATCTCTGTATAAAATGAAATCATTTTTACATGAATGAATTTGCTTATATTCAATCCCCAACTCAACCAACAACAGACGCGCCTCTCTGCAAGTTGATGGTAACACATTATCTTCAGGGAATATTTTAGTTTTTAGTGCCCTATAAGATTGCCAGAGATTAAATCAATTGAATGCTTTGACTTATGATGAACATGTTTGATATGTCAATCTATACTAGGACTATTTATATACAATATATGGTTTTAAAATTCCCTTAAAGGAATATAAATGAAGTTGATGAATGTTTACGAATTATGTACACCAATTGACAATTGCAAAGTAAGAAATAGATTTCAACTCACTTCAGTAGGGTAGTGAATCCTTTGTCCGACCAACCAAATAGTGACTTGATTTCTAATAATATTAATGTGCATGCCAGTTTTGAGGTTCTACTTGCACCCGATTTGAACACAGGTGTCTTCGTTGCTTGCTTGATGGAGTCTTTTAGGTTGTTATCATCAACATTACGTTAGTGGTAATTACCCCTGCTATCATCGTTACTGTCAACCATATGATCATTATTGTCATCATTGTTTTCATCTCCAAAGAAATCTGTAAGCATTTCATTCAATCCTTCTTCATACACTGCATTTTCACTATCATGATCATCATCATTAAGGCTAGGTGGCATGTCATTAGTGTATGCAGATCTCATCAGCTCTTCAAATTTCTTAGCTGATAGTATTCTCTTCAATAATGCTCTTTTCGTCCTGGTATTGTTTAAAGGATGGTTTGGATCATCCCATCCCTATTCTTAATAACCCAGTTGGATATTGGGTATTAGTATGTGTTTCATCAACATCTTCTACCTATCAACAAACACAAGCATTATTTAATGTTTGGCAACAATTGGATAAATCATAAATGTATCAATTTCAAAGAAATATAATCAAATATGGCTTAAAAAATAAAAATATTGGTTGTATGAACATATATATAGAACATCCACAAATAACAATTTTCTCAAAGTATTCATCCCATGTACTATAGTCTTGACCAACCTCTTGTTTAGTGTAATCATTTGTTGTGTCTGCAAGATCCATTTTCATATCCTCTTCCACCCACTTTCATCTACGTGATTTAACAGTTTTAGGTCCACGTCCACGTACATATATTTTTCATTTTCTAGTTGAATGCTCAGGCTCTATATTTGCTCCAATCTCCATCTAAAATAATTAACAACATGCATTAATTTATGTCAAGATTGGATAATACATTATAAATTTCAATAATACTATGAAAAAAGATGGACGTATCACAAAATGCCATCAGATCATTTTTTCCTAAGGAAATTGGATTTGAGTACCTGATTTCCCGCTTCATCCGTTGTGTCCTCATTTGATATGACACGATCTGTTGCCATGGCCTCGTCTAGCCCCTATAGTACACAACATAGTAAATAATGTTTACTACACCAATTATATCATTTCAACGAATATGCTATCCAACACAAAACCTCACTTTAGTCATATATTTGACATATTGATATCATGTTTTGGCCATCCTAATTTTCAAACTTTTCCCTTGATCATAGAATCACATTTAATCATCATTCCTATGCATTTTCAACCAATAAGTTTGACCTAAGAGGCCTCGTGGACAAAAAAATGACTTTATCTCCTCTATGTTGTAGCATTTGTGAATTCATAAACACCTTCCTCCTTTGGTTGAGGTTGCTTTCTCTTCTTACCTCTATTGTATTTGCAAATTCCGTTGTCATATTTATTTCCACCCACTTTCCTCTCTGCGATTTAGTAGTTCTACGCCATCCACGTCCTCTCTCCATGGCCTCCTCTAGATCCTGCAATACACAACAATGACAATAGTCACATAATAGCTATGCACCAAGAGAATATTCTTGAATTTATCTTGTTAATACACTCGCTTTTCATAAGGACATAACTAAGGCATGCACTATCATGAGCCATAGGGACAACTTACTACACCATCCAAAACTCCATTTGAACTAGCTACTATCAATAATTCACATTATTGGGGACTGTCATGAAGAAAACACCATGCATAGGACTGTCATAGTCAAAGTAGAGAGGATTGTCTAGTCATTGTATGACTGTCATAATAGCTAGTGGGTTAGTTACCATGCTTCAACCTAAAATAGGTTAATGAGAACATAGAAATGAAAATCACAATACCATAAGCACACTCCATAAGCTGCCAATATAGTCCCAATATCATGTCATCATGATAGTAAGAGAAGAGTTGTTTGGTTTTTCCAAAGCCATATCACTTGCATAAGGATTGCCACCAACCATCTGTGTAAGGTCATGAAAGAGTGAGTCATTATTGAGCTAATCATAAGAGAAGCATGAAATCAAAATGCTATCATGGAAACAAGATATAGTTACTTATTATAAGGCCAATCCAAATTTGGTGAGGTTACATTTTTATCAACTTCCAAGCAAAATACATCATTTTGCACTGATTGGCACTGAATTAGGTGTACTTTGCGCCGCATTTAGTGCCCCAAACAGATTACTTTTTTGGCCTAAAAGTCATCTCTAAAGTCGACGTTAACTACTCCAACTATAGCGCCAACTACTGGATCAAAAAAATTTTAAAAAATTCCCACCTGCACATACCCCATAAGAAAAAAAAAAAAAACTTTATTGATTTTTGGTGTTCATTTTTTTTTTGGAGATCGAGCGTTTGGGTTGGAGTCCCGCCTAAATTAATATATGAGAAATTCGATAATTACAGGAGAAAAATGCCACGCAAAGAGATGAGAAATTCGATTTAGTTTTTGACACCATAGGTAAGGTTACAATTACAATAAAAATTTTTCGTTCCCAAATATATTTTTGTTTCGATTAAATGGAGAGGATTGTGAAGAAAGGGTTGTAAATATTGTTTTGTTTACATGCGAATCATTCAAGTCTCATGTGGTTGCAAAGGAGGAGGGTAAAATTGTAGACATTGCATTATTTCATTTGCATTCGAGAGCAGTGAACGCATTTTTCAAACCCCAATACCTAGGTTCACTTATCATTACCATCAATACCTTTCTCTAAACACAACTTTCTCACTTCCTTCCTAAAAATGTAGTCGAGTTCTTCAAGACAAGTCAAATGTGAGCAAACTAAAATTAGGGCTTTTGAGATGAGGGTGAGCAAACTAAAAGAGAGGTTGGTTGAGACAATACGAGGAGATAGGGCTTTTGAGATGAGGGTGAGAAAACTAAAAGAGAGGTTGGTCGAGACAATACGAGGAGATAGGGATTTTGAGATGAGGGTGAGAAAACTAAAATTAGGCCAGGAACTATAGATTCCCTCCCAAGGCACCAATTGATTCATAGGAAAACAGCTTCATGATTTGCTCTACAAAGTAAAGGTCAAAAACCTTGAGGAATATAGAAAAACTGGACGAAAACTTTCATACCTGGCAGTGTGTACTTCGTTTGCCTCCACAGACTGAATGAAAATAATTTTCCTTAGGTCAGCTCGAAATGTCAATCAATAGAGGGAAGAGAGCAAAGGGAGTAGACTCTGGCCACAATGAGGTAATTCATTGTCAATTTATAGATTTGTAAATGTTTCCATTATTTCTTTGATTTTTAGTTTTTAGTTTTTTATTTGTAAATTTAAAAGAAGAAATTTATTTTATAGGAACATGATACTGACAAAGATAAAGAGGCATTGGCCTCCATATTGGGGGTAGAGGCAGTGAACAAATTGGATGGTGTGGACTTGACAATGCTTGCTAGATACATAGAAAAATGATCTGGTAAAGCCCCTGAAACATTACAACCAAATCAACAGTGTCAAAGGGAATCAATTGATTCCCCAACCAGTAATGGATCGAGCAAAAGATCCAGGAGGAAATCAATAACAATAACCTCTAAGAATGTGGAACATGGAATAGAGGCTTCCAATGTCCCACCCACTCCTGGGACACAGACTTCTTCAATCACCATGCCATGTTTTACATATTGCATTGGTACCTATGATACCAAGATAGAATATGATGTGGTTTCAGGGGATGTCCAAATGACGGATGCTGGAAAAACATTTATGAATAGGTTGAAGGAATCATGCCTTAAATGGTTCAAAGACCATCTACATTTGTCATTCTCAAAGATACCCATGCACCTACAAAAAGCAGTTATCCAAGACATGGAGATTGAATTTGGCACAGATTGGTCTGTAAAGAAGATAAAGCTATGAATGTCTCAAAACTGCAAGAGATTTCGGTGCAACCAAACAAAGAAGATAAAAAAACTCCCTCCCGAGCAAAGCCTCAAAAAAAGGCCAATTGATGTAAGTTTGAAAGTATGGAAAGAGCTTGTAAAAGAATATGAGAAGTCTGATGCACAGAGGAAGTCCAGTGAGGAGAGTACGCAGGTATTTGAATTTGCTCATAAGATTATATCAAACTTATTAAATGATTTTTAAATTTTATTTATGCATAGTTAAATTGAATTAGTATATGTTTCAGGACAAGGCCTCCAAGGCTAGACTTGACAAACTTTGTGCTACACATCATAGTGGCCAGAAAGGTTTACAGGCCTTGATCTATACATTTGTAAGTATATTTAATAAGTTAAATGATATTTTTTTTAATTTCCTAGGAAAAAGTAAATGATTGCATATTAATTAGTTTAACTAGTCCATGTGCCATGTTTTGACAGGAGGAGAAATATGGCCGGCATCCAAGCCAATTTGAAAAGGAAATGTTACAAAGTAAAAAGTGGACTGATTTTGTAATCTGGATGGAGAACGAGGTATCAATAGTTGACTTTCAATAACTTAGTTGGATGTTGTTGTGTTAATATGTCAATTTGAATTTCTTGTGTTGAGTTGTTTATTGATGCGTAGGATGAGTTCTAAAGTGCTTCTCTATTGGCCCTAGCACCCTTAAATGTAAGATTTCTCTTAGATGACAAATGATTACTCTTATATCTTTGGGGGCCCTTCTTGGTGCCATTAGGATCATAATGAGTATACTAGTCTTGTGCTTGCTTGCAAAAAGTGGTCGCAATTAACCTAATCTTGTGGTCATTATCCACAACATTTTGTGTGTGCCATGCTATCTCATATGCTTAAGTTTAACGGGCTAATAATGAATAGAAAATCCTTGTTTGCCTACCTCCAACTAATGGACTTGTTGGAACCTAAAATTTCCTACCATTTTTTGCAAAAATTTTAGGTTCCCATGATGAAAAATCTGACTGCAGCACTTAGAAATGCACTTGTACAATATACTTCAGTGGCCTACTTTGAAGGGTTATAATTCGAAGCCTATTCATTTTTATGTCAAACCACTTGGTAGGCCATCACCCAATGGAGAAGGGATTGTCATAAAGAGCATGATAGTGTTACCTTGTCATAGTCACAAAGGGGATAGTCTTTGTGGTGGTAATTAAAGTCACTAAGTTTACATCCACCTTCCAAGGGTCTGCATAAATGCTTAAAGTTGAATATGCCTATTTTAAAGATCTTTCCATGAGTATTTTCCATGTTTTTACAAATGGAGACCTCCCCAATCCTCATCTCAAGTTTCAAATGCACAATGAAATGATGGAGGACAATCATAACTATCATAATAGTACATTAGCATTTTTTATCTCAAGGTGGCCCTTGAGACTGCCAAGGGGATGGATATATAGTTGGGATTATGGTTTTTGTTTAAAAGCCTTGTGTCATTGACCTAATATTTATTTTTGGAAAGTATCCCAATAGTCTAAAGATTACAAATTGTTGTCAAGAAAGGAATGTCATAGTTAAGTGTGGTACAGTGATACAATTTCATCTTGGTTGAGTATTGTATAAATCTCAAGCTATTTAGAATGCATGGGGTATTAGGGTGTGGTATCACTATATAGGTAACCATCAAGTGATTTCTTCAACCCAGTCTTGGCCTATATAGCACCCAGTGTGAAGAGCAAGATAGTGTTGTCCAAGAACCTTGTTACTGTTACAAATGAGGGCAGTCTTAGCTATTGTAACCATAGTTGGAATCCCTTGTTGTTACCATAACATACGTGACCTAAAACCATGACTCTACGAGTATGAGTTGTTTGAAAGCAAAATTCCACAACTTTTGCCACCATCCTCCCTGCCTGTGTCAAAATGGGAGTTTTGGAATAGGGTATGGACATCCATCAATACATAAAGTATAGAGGAACTTTGTCCGATGTTGTAGTTGCAACTGCCTTGTTAGACATGTATACAAAATGTGGAAGCATTGACAAGGCATGTGAACTGTTTGACAAAATGCCTCAAAGAAATGTGGTCTCATGGATTGCAATGACTGCAGGATATGCACAAAATGGATTTGTTGAAAAGGCTTCAGAAATTTTAAAGCAAATGCAATCAGCTAGTGTAAAGCCAAATTCCACAACCTTTGCCAACATCCTCCCTACCTGTGTCAAAATGGGAGCTTTGGAATAGGGTATGGACATCCATCAATACATAAAGTATAGAGGAACTTTGTCAAATGTTGTAGTTGCAACTGCCATGTTAGACATGTATGCAAAATGTGGAAGCATTGACAAGGCATGTGAACTGTTTGAAAGAATGCCTCAAAGAAATGTGGTCTCATGGACTGCAATGACTATAGGGTATGCACAAAATGGATTTGTTGAAAAGGCTTCAAAAATTTTAAAGTAAATGCAATTGGCTGGTTGCCAACATCCTCCCTACCTGTGTCAAAATGGGAGCTTTGGAATAGGGTATGGACATCCATCAATACATAAAGGATAGAGGAATTTTGTTAGATGTTGTAGTTGCAACTGCCCTGTTAGACATGTATGCAAAATGTGGAAGCATAGACAAGGCACGTGAACTGTTTGACAGAATGCCTCAAAGAAAGTCTCATGGACTGCAATGACTGCAGGATATGTACAAAATGGATTTGTTGAAAAGGCTTCAGAAATTTTAAAGCAAATGCAATTAGCTGGTGTAAAGCCAAATTCCACAACCTTTGCCACCATCCTCCTTTCCTGTGTCAAAATGGGAGCTTTGGAATAGGGTATGTACATCCATCAATACATAAAGGATAGAGGAATTTTGTCAGATGTTGTAGTTGCAACTACCTTGTTAGACATGTATGTAAAATGTGGAAGCATAGACAAGGCACGTGAACTGTTTGACAGAATGCCTCAAAGAAATGTGGTCTCATGGACTGCAATGACTGTATGATATGCACAAAATGGATTCGTTGAAAAGGCTTCAGAAAATTTAAAGCAAATGCAATTGGCTGGTGTAAATCCAAATTCCACAACCTTTGCTAGCATCCTCCCTGCCTGTGTCAAAATGGGAGCTTTGGAATAAGGTATGGACATCCATAAATACATAAAGGATAGAGGAATTTTGTCAGATGTTGTAGTTGCAACTGCCTTGTTAGACATGTATGAAAAATGTGGAAGCATAGACAAGGCACAGGAACTGTTTGATAGAATGCCTCAAAGAAATGTGGTCTCATGGACTGCAATGACTGTAGGATATGCACAAAATGGATTTGTTGAAAAGGCTTCAGAAATTTTAAAGCAAATGCAATTGGCTGGTGTAAAGCCAAATTCCACAACCTTTGCCACCATCCTCCCTGCCTGTGTCAAAATGGGAGCTTTCGACCAAGCAATTTGTAGCACTTAAGGTTATGTAATAGAATTTACATTTGATAGTTAAATTTATAACAAATTTTTTTATGATCTTTACTAACGTTTATTAGAATTGTTGCATGTTTTACATCATTGGAATGACATATTAGCTGTAACTTTTTTGAAATTTTATTATGGTATGTGCACTTTGATATGATGTAATATGATTATGGTTTCATTTCATATGTTGTAATATTAGATATCTAACAGAAAAATAAATTATTGCATGAAATAAATAATAAATTTTTATTTTAAATATTTTTTTTTGCAGAACACGGGTCTTCTAGAAGATCAAGATGATCCTCATGATAGAGATCCAGATTATGTTGGTTCTGGTACAGATCACATGACAGAGGATGATGATGATGCAGATACAGAAGACACTAAGGCCGATGACGATGATGATGACAACGATGATGGTGATGATGATGATGATCACGATGGTGATGATGATGATGAGGCAGTTTCCCGTAGTAGCCAGTGACATTCATGATCATATAGACTGCATCATGGATCATTGTTGATATCTCATTATGATGCCTCTTTTCATAGTCACTAGCTATCATATGTATCATTTTCATGGCTTGCAATGCCATATTAATGAATTGTATCATAAATTTATGTATCATTTTGACTTATATCATTTGGACATGTATCATCTTGACTTGTATCATTTTGAGTTACGTAATTTATCATTTTTACTTATATCATTTGTACATGTATCATTTAGACATGTTATTGATCTACTGGCATATTTGGCTTTCACTTGTTTTAGTTATATATGATGATGATCTTATCCATATTGACTTGTCAATTTATATATATTGAAAGTGGTCAATGATTTTTGGATGGATATTTATTACGTATGATGATTTTAATTTACTGCTCAGGATGGATGTTGTCAAATTCAATTAAATTATAGATATTTGAATCACTTGTTTTAATTATAGATGATGATCATGTTATAATAATTATCTTGTTATTTAATAATATGAGTTAAATAATTAAATTACTTACTTTATAATCATAAGAGTTATTTAAGAGGCATGATATATTTAACTAATTAAATTGAAATAAAACATATTAAATTAATAAATGTAAGCAAAACAATAAGCATTTTTAGAAGCAACAAAAGACACAAAAATGGAAGCAAAACTGGAAGCAAAATTGGAAGCAAAACCAGACACAAAATTGGAAGCCAAACTGTAAGTAAAACCAGAAGTAAAACCAAAAGTAAAATTGGAAGCGAAATTGGAAGCAAAATTTGAAGCAAAACCAGAAGCAAAAGTGGAAGCAAACCTAGAAGAAAACTGGAAGCAAAACTGGTAGCAAACCTAGAAGCAAAATTGGAAGAAAATTTGGAAGCAAAACTGGAAGCAAAACCAGAAGCAACATTGGAAGCAAAACTGGAAGCAAAACTAGAAGCAACATTGGAAGCAAACCTGGAAGCAAAACCAGAAGCAAAATTGGAAGCAAAACTAGGAGCAAAACTGGAAGCAAAACCAAAAGCAAAATTGGAAGCAAAATTGGAAGCAAAGTTGGAAGCAAAACTGGAAGCAAAACTAGAAGCAAAACTGGAAGCAAAAGTGGAAGCCAACCTGGAAGCAAAACCAAAAGCAAAATCGGAAGCAAAATTGGAAGCAAAACCGGAAGTAAAACTGGAAGCAAAACTGAAAGTAAACTTGGAAGCAACACAAGAAGCAAAACCAGAAGCAAAATCAGAAGCCAAACTAGAAGCAACAAAATCTGGTGCTAAATCTGACGTTAATCCTGGCACTAAAATCCAGCACTAAACCTTGTGCTAAACCTGGCGCAAACTAGGCATTATAATCGGCGCTAAAACTGGCGCTAGAACTGGTGCTAAAACTGGTGCTAGAACCGATGCAATAGTGAGATGCTATTGGGCACTGAGTTTTGCGCTAGCAGAATTGTCCAATTCATGGACTCAAATGCACTAAATTCTGGCACTATTTAGGCGTTAATTTCCTATTCTATTGTAGTGCTAACATCTTGACTTATTAAGACTAGGATCAGTGTAAAGCTAAGAGCTAGGCTTTGATTAGAATCACTGGGAATGAAGGGGGATAATAGTGATTGTGAAAAATGGGGCATCTCTAGGTCCTGAAAGGATGACGTATATTTAGGAAACATTAGACTCCTTACTAAAAGGAATATAGTACAAGAGCAAGTCACAAACTGCAATGCATGATGAACATAATAAAGCTGAAATGCAAGAAACAAATTGTTTTTAACATTTTTATGATTTTATAATTTTTTTGTATTTTTATATTTTCTATATTTTTTGTTTTTTAGACATAATTTTTCTTGAGGTGAAAGGTATTGACTATTTCGCCAAATTCCTCTCCCTCCATTGTGCACAAGAGATAAGCATCATTTCTGATATCTTCTTTAACCATGTAGGGGCCTATCCAGTTAGGTCTGAATTTTCGTCCTTCACCTGCTCTTTTGTTGATTAGATTGTCTACCCTGAGCACTAAGTCTCCTACTGTAAAGGGCCTTGGGATGACTTTCTTGTTGTACTGCTTTTCCATCCTTACTAGATAAGAGTCATGCCTTTGAATGACTCTTAGATGTGTTTCATCTATCATTTCTAATTCAGCCAACCTGACTGTCTTGTACTCTTCGTTGTCCAATAATCCTTGCAATGATACTCTAAGGCTAGGCAATTCTACTTCCAATAGTAGCACCGCTTTGGACCCAAAGGTGAGGGCATAGGGGGTGGTTCCAATTGGAGTTCTAATACTTGTTCTGTAAGCCCATAGAGATGGATATAGTTGTAGATGCCAGTCTCTATTAGAATCCTTTACGATTTTGACCAATATTGACTTTAAAGTTTTATTGGTAGCTTCTGCTTGTCTATTTCCTTCAGGGTAATAGACCGAAGGGGAGCTATGATTGATATGAAATCTTTCACATAATTCTCTCACTTGTGGGTTTTTGAAGGATGAGGCATTATCTGTCACTATTACTTGAGGGATTCCAAACCAGCAAATGATTTGGTTTAAAATGAATTTAGCGATGACGGCTCCTGACACTGTGGTGAGAGGCATGGCCTCTACCCACTTTGTGAAATATTATGTTGTCGTTATGATGAACAAATGTCCGTCTATTGATGGGGGGGATATCTTTCCCACTAGGTCTAATCCCCATGTGGAGAAGGGCCAAGGTGTGACAATTGGCTGCAAATCTCTCGTTGGTGTATGGTGAACATGAGCATAAACTTGACACTTCGGGCACCTTTTTACAAATTTGATTGCATCTCCCTATAAACAAGGCCAAAAGTATCCCGTTTTGTGTATCTTTCTTGTTGTGGTGTGACCACCAAAGTGTCCACCATAGATTTTGATGTGACATTCTTCTAGTATCATACATGTTTCTTCCTTGTCAACACATCGAAGCAATATTCCATCTAGGGCTCTTTGATAGAGCACATCATCTATTAAGACATATCTCATGGTGAGGATGTGTAATCATCTTTTTCCCAGAGGTGTCATGTTTTCTGGGTAGGCTTTATTTGCAAGATAGTTTACGATGTCTCGGTACCAATACGAAGCAGCATACTTCTCAAGATCTACTGCGCAAATCTCTTCATCGGGGAAATCTTTGTTCACAGGTTCTTCTTGGGGGACTGGATTATCTGCTAACCAATCTGCTATTATTTGTCCTTTGACTGCCTTTTGGTTGACGTAGGTTAACTCAAATTCAATTAACAGGGTTATGAACCAGCTGGCTCTCCTTGAGAGCATAGGCTGATTCAGAAAGGTCCTCAATTGTTCAGATCATATCATGACTTTAGTCTCTTGATTCAACATGTAATGTCAAAGCCTTTGGGTTGCAAAGACTATGGACAAGCACTCCTTTTCAACCTATGTGTAATTCTTCTCATATTCCAATAAGTTTTGACTTATGAAATAGATGGTTCTTTCTCTTCTACCCTCATCCTCTTGAGCTAGCATGCATGCTATGGAAATATCAGTGGCTTTGAAGTATAGAATGAAGGGTTTGTCATGTTTTGGTGGCATCAACGTGGGTGGGGTTAACAAAAATCTCTTTACTTGTTCAAATGCATTTTGACAGTCTACAGTCCAAGTAATGCCCACGTGTTTCTTTAGCAATTGGTTGATCAGATGGATTTTGAAAGTCATATCTGGTATGAATCACCTAATTGCACCTAGCTGTCCTAAGAAGGCTCTTACTGTTCTCTCACTTGTTGGAGGGGTAGCATTTAGGACTGACTCAACTTTGGCCGGGTCAACATCAATACCTCTTCGTGAGACGATGAATCCCAATAATTTTCCTGTTGTAACCCCAAAGACACATTTTTTAGGATTTAACCTTACTTTATATTCTCAGAGCCTATTGAAGATTTTGCGTAGATCCTCCACATGTTCCCCCCTTTGTTCTAATTTGGCTAGAAGATCATTGATGTAGGTTTCAACTATCTTGTGTATATATTCATGGAAAATGTGTGCCATTGCTCGTTGATATGTGGCTCCAGCATTTTTCAACCTAAAGAGCATGACTATATAATAGAAAGTTCCCCAGGGAGTAGTGAATGTTGTCTTGTTTTGGTCAACTTCTGCGATCTTGATCTGGTTATACCCTGAAAATCCATCCATCAGAGAGAGAACTTCATATCTTATTGTTGAATTTATAATTTGATTGATGGATGGTAGGGGGAAGTCATCCTTTGGACAAGCTTGATTGATGTCCCTAAAATTGAGACATATCTAAATTTTTCCATTCTTTTTTAGGACTGAAACAATATTTGACACCCAATTGGAATAATCAACTAGCTTGATGAATCCAACATTTAGTAACTTTTTGAGTTCTTCTTTCACCATTTCGGCTACTTGTGGCTTTATAGGCCTTGGTTTCTACTTTATGGGTTTGGCATCTGGTTTCGTTACTAGATTGTGCACCACAACCTTTGGATCTAACACTAGCATATCTGAATATGCCCATGCGAATATGTTGGAGTATTCAATGAGGAACTCTGTGTATTCTTCCAATTCTTCGTCATTTATTTCTCCTCCTAGTTTTAACATCTTAGGTTTCTCAAGTGTTCCAACATTGATGTTGATGGTATCTCCAATTAGGGATGGGTGTCCTTCAAACTTCTGAGGAGCAGGCAGTAAATCCAAGTTCATCTCGATTTGAAGGATTTCTTTTTCATTCTCAAAATAGTCCTCAGGATGAGGGAGGAGTAGGTATCCTTTTTTATGGTGGACTCTTGGAAGCCCATCATATGCATGTAGATATTGTAGAATGGCTCCATCATTCTCAGCGTAGTCTCGGGTTGGTCATTCTTCTTGACCCATGGAATAATTTAGGATATTTGGTAAATCTTCGTTGCTTAACAATGGCTCTCCGTGTACCGAAATAATGTATTCTGAGTTTTGTAATTGGGCATGCGGTGAGAATAATACAGCTGATGTAGCCACTAGGTCTGCCACCTGATTTTCTTCTCTGGGTATGGCTTTGATGGAGAAGAAATCAAAGAATTGAACTAGTTTCCTGATGGTCTCTTTATAAGGTCGCAATCGTTTGGACTTTGTTTCATAATTGTTCGCAACTTGATTGATCACCAATCAAGAATCTCCAAAGGCAAAGATTTTCTTGATCCCCATTCTCATGGCCAACATGAATCCTAGGGATAGGGCTTCATACTCAACTATGTTGTTGGTGCAAAAGAAATCTAGTCTAAAGGTGAAGGGGAGGATTTTTCCCTCGGGGGATGTTAATATTATCCCGGTTCCTTCCCCTGTCTTACAACTGGCCCTGTCAAAATGTAGGGTCCATAATCTTTCATGATTCTGTGAATGAGATCCTTCTCTGAACTCATAGGTGGAAGTTCATTTTTCCTTTTTTTTGTCTCCTCCTTCAATGATCTTGATTGTTTCAACCGAAAGGTTTTTGATGTCCCATTCATTGATACATGGAATGGCTACTAAGCCAAATGGTGTGTAGGATTTCCTGGTATACAGATTGAAGGGGAATTCTTTAAGATCATCCATCCTTTGGTAGGATATGTTATGAGCGGTCAAGCCTGTTTGAGCATCTTGAGTTTCTTCATTCTGTTGCTCTTTCATTTTCAACTTTTTGTCTTTTTCTTCTTGTTCCTTTCTGTAAATGCTAAAGGAATCAGGGTCTGCTTTGACTATGATTACTTTTCCCAAATGATGGAAATATATTTCTTGGAACAATGTAGAGGCAATGGCTTTCATGGCATGAATCCAATGTCTCCCAAGGATCATGTTGTAATTGGTTTCTTGGTTAATGACATAGAAGTCGGTAGAGATAGTCTTTCCCATCAGATTAAGCGGTAGGCTAATTTTCCTGACTGTTTGGATGTCATGACTGTCGTAATTTCTCAATGTGGCAGTTTGTTGTTTGATTCCTCTTTTGTTGTATCCCATTCATCGTAAAAAGGACATCAGCAAGAGATTGACTGCCAATCCTTCATCTACCACCACTCTTTTTATAGTGACCTCTTCAACTTGAATTTGTATGTATAGAGGTGAATCCTTTTTCTTACTTTCTTCATTTTGGGGTAGTTTAGAAACATCGAAGGTGAGAGGAGGTGATTCCCCTGATGAGGAACATCTGACTTCTAGTACCTCTAAGAATGTTTGGCGATGCGAGGGAGATGCTTTCAACAAATTTATCACTTGTGAGAAAACGTTCTCTATTTTGTATGTTTGTTCCTGTTCATGGATCATGAACACCTCTCAGTCTAGTTCTATGTTATCAGTATGGTTCTGGTTAGTTTTTCCTTTCTCGATATGAGGTTCTTCCTCCCTTCGTTGAGATTGGAGAAGTTTGAGGAAATTCTTCTATTGATTTGGTGTAATCTTGGAGATAGCTTTATTGTAACCATAACAGGTTTTTGTTTCATGACCCTTTGTCCCGTGGAACCAACAATAAGTATTGGGCTCATATGAAGGTCGGTTTGATCCTTGATTCTCTTTTTGTCGCTATTTGTCATTGCTTGGATTATTTTTCATGACATTGACGTCTTTTTCTTGAGGCGCATTGGCTGTAGTCTTTTCTGTTCCTTTGAATGTTCTAAGTTTTCCATAAGCATCATAAGTTTTCCTACCACTATCGATGGCAGCTTGATCAATTCTTAAAGCACTTTCCAATGCTTCTTCGTAGGATTTGTGTGGCAGTTTCTGAACATCTTCTCTCATGTCTTTGTTAAGGGCATGCAAGAAGAGGTCGCATAGTTCTCGGTGGTCCATATTCGGAGCACTAGTTGAAGAATAGAGCACTTGCCTCCATCAGGTGACAAAATGTGCTACGAATTCATTCAGTTCTTGTTTCATTGTAAGGAATTCTCTAATTCTTGTTTTCACGAGTTTGTTCATATCAAAATCCATGACAAACTCTCTGATTAGTTGTCTAAATGAATAGATCAAAGCCTCTGGAAGATGATAATACCAATCCAAAGTGATGCCTTCAAGTGTTTTTGGGAAAAATTTTGTGACAACTCCATCCCAAGGAAGGAGTTCTCTTATGGCTGTAATGTAGGCTTTGATGTGGGAATTTGGATCTCCCTCTCCTTTAAACTTCGGGAGATCTGGTAATGGACGAGGTAGTTGCACATTCCCTATATTCTGGTCTAGCGGCTCTTTTAGATATTCAAGATATGTTCCTAAGAAAGCACTTTGAGATTGCGGGGTTGTTAGCAATAATCCTGTAGGTGGGTTTTGGTAACCCATTGTCGGATTCGTTGGATTGTTCTGTATAGGGGGATTCCTGTTCAAACAAGTGTCATTACTAGCATGTCTTGAATAGTAATTGAGGTAGGGGGATTTTGAGATGCCCCCTGGTCCTATTCGTGAGACTTTGTTCTTTTCTCTGGAGCAACTTGTTCTGCTTCTAGGATCTTGATTCTTTGCACTAGAGTTGTGATTAAATCTGTAGGAGTTATAGCTCTAGGGGTTTCTTCATTTCTAGGATGTTCTCTGCGATGGGCTTCCTCTCATGCAGTATTTTCTTTTTGTTCTTCTTATAAGGCAATCCTGAATGCCTCTTGAGCATCCTTGGTCTCTTGTAGACGCCTTTCCAACCTTTTAACCTCTTCATCAAGGTGGGTATTTGATGTACTTGTGGAAGGTTGTTCAGGCCGATGTATTTTTGACCTCACCCTCCTTTCTTTATGTGGTACATTGGGTATGACTAGACTGTTCTCCCAAGTAGGGTTGTTGAATGATAGGGAGCACCTAGATTCCCTTGGATCTTGCTCGTAGTCAAGGTCTTCATAGTCATAACAATTGGTAATAGGTGCATTAGGGTGAGGCGGCACATAACTATCAAAAGAAGGGGTTTCAGGTTTAGTTGAGGGAATGTTCCCTTGGTTTAAATCTAGTTCCATCATATTTGGGGGTGCCATAGACACCGCAGAATAAATGGAATGGATGGTGGCACAGAAGATGGAAGTTGAAGCGGCTATGAAAAGAAATGAAAGAATGATTCAATGTTTTTTTTTTAAAATGTTTTTGCAATGGGAACGCAAACTACAAGATCAGAAGATTCTGTAATTCACATCGGGTTCACCAAAATATGTACGCTCGAAATCGTGACTTCGGTTGCCTGGGGCTATCGGGTCGGATCTCGGCACACACACGGACCCTTTCCTTCCTTGCCACAGGGTGATCCACCATGTCACTCTCGCTCACGTGGAAGTAGCCAGTCAAGAAGAGGCGAGACACAGTGGGGGTCTGGCCTTTTGGAGAGCTGGACTTTGTGAAGGGGGGTCAGCAAGTTCTATGGCCTTTGTTGTTGTGCATTTTGTTGAATGTTTCTCTCAATTGTTGTGGTAGTTGAAATAACCCTATGACCTGAAGGGTCACTAGTTTCTCTTCGTCTATTTGGATTCCTTAAATTCCACCTTTGTGTGGGCAATCGGTTGTTTTCGTTGATGGCCTCTAATATTTCTGTCTCTGAGAAATGCTCTTTGTAGTTGTAATTGCCTAACTTCTTATAACAATAGGAGATCAAATGGGTCTCCTTGTGGCAGAATAAATGTCTTTTGCGGTAGTTACGGATGTAACTCCTTGATCTTGCTACAGATAGCTCTCACCCACTCTCCTCTCACTCCTAAACACATTCGTGAATCAGGATAGAGGAAGTTGTATGATTACTAACCTTCACCATATCTAGTGTTCTTTTACTTAGGGTTTTGTTGACCTAGGGTTTCACTTTGTTTAACTGTGGTTACCTCATGATGGAATTGAGAGTTTGCACTGTTGTCTATTCTAATAGATCTATATGGATGCAAACTGAATGACATGCAAAGCATCTCTTTGGGTATTTTTAGAATATTTTGAAAAGGAAAAATGCTTCTAATATATGAAAGAAATATGTATGCAATCCTATATGCCTTTTCAAATGCAAAGTTTAATCTATGTTTTTGTGGGTTTTTGGTGTTTTCAATGCAATCTAATTTAATGGAAAGGGAAAATGCTTTTTATAACAAAGTAGATCTAGGAATGTAAAAATGATTAATCTAGCATGCAAGATCTAACCTATCAAGGCAAAAGCAAAATGCTATTATTCCCAAGAGCAATGTGATTATCTAATTACTATGAAAGCAATGAAAGAACCTGAAAGAGATGAAGATTTGTTGACTCCACTACCCTCAGTATCCTTGTGTAGGCAACCTTGAATCCTTCTGTGGCAGCAGGTGATCCTCTTGACAAAATGACTTGAAGAAGCAAAAAGAAGCTTTTGTGAAGCTTGTATGAGCTCGATGTGAGCTTTGAATTGAGAACAATGGCTAAGAATCAAGTAGTGTTGTGTTACTCGATTGAACAAAAGAAAGTAAAAGGCACTTACGTCCTGTATGAGCATATGAATGCTAGGTTGGAGAGCAAACTTGGCAAGAGCTGGTGCACAATGAATTTGCCTCCCTTTGTGCTTGAGGGAGGGGGTATTTATAGGCTTGAGGAATGGAATGGATTGGAGAGTTAACTCATTTGATTGATGAGTTAACATGAATAGATTGGGGAGTTAACAAGGTTGATTACCTAGTGAACTTAGTTGATTAGGGAGTGATGAAGCAATGATAGCTTATCACTGAAGAAGAAATGGAGGTGAGGGAATGCATGAGATTGATTAGAGAGTTAATTTGAGATCAAATAGAGATAATTATGCATGTGTAATAGTTAACTCTATATCAAGGATCAAAAATCATGCAAACAGAAAGAAAAACAGGCAAAAATGGAGCAAAAATATGAGAGAAACTTGAGTTTTTCTTCAGGTCAAAAAATGATAGGGTTGCCACCTTTGTCAGACAGGGTCACCATTGGGGATCATGGGTCACCCCTGGGGTGACCCTGGGTCACCTAGGGAGATCCGGGATCAAAAGTGCAGAATGCAGAAATTCAGGTCGGCAGAAGGTATAAGGGAGGAAAAGGGTGATTTCTTCATCAAGAAATAGGTCAATCATGTGGAAGAATACAAATCTCCACTTGCATCTTCAGGATCCCTAGTGGGGATCTAGAAATAATAGGGGGAGATTTGGATTGGCTGGTCGAAATCAAAAACTGTCAGTGGGAGATGGATCGGGAGAACTCTAGAAGACTTCTATGAGGTGCGCTAGAGGAAAAACAAAGGGGAGAGGTGAAAACTTCACCTACAAGACTCTCACAAGGCTTAGGATTAAGTTTGAAATCTAGAAAATGCATGTCAACAAGTGTCGCAACAAGTGTCGAAAAGCGTCGCAAACGAGGAGGGAAAGGAATCGATAAAGCAAGAATGACACAAGACAAGGAAAGAGGACACGTCATCAAGAGGTCTGCTAGCCAAAGGATTTATTTTCATTCTCACATGTACGTGACAAGGATTTGAATCATCATAGAGGTCCTCGTGGAGGCAATGCGTGATTTTTGTACTTACAGAAACTAGGAATTTCAACATGACACATCCTACAGAAGCAATTTCAAGGACAATATCCAGTGATAGGCTTTTAGCACAAAATGCAGTGACACCCAATTGTAGTGCAAAAGGCAACAAAGGTCTATTTCTAAAGCACAAATCCAATCAAGACACCTCCAAATCAATCCCAAAATGCATCAAATGACTCTGAAAATGCCAAATACTCAAATATGGGACAAATCCTACATTCTAAGCATAAATTCACCTTCTCATTGTCATAAAGAGGAAAGGTTGAGACTTCAAGCCAAAGCAAAAGAAGGGGGTCTCCATTTGATAAAATGAGGTGTGTGTGCAATGCACAATAGGTTGATACATTTGAAGTGGGCTAAGATAACTTAACCACCATTTGTCAACCCACTCCTTTGACTCGCACACATCCCAAGCTTGAATTGTACATGAAGAACAAAAGCATGCCATCTTCCATGTATGGATACTCCATGACCCTACATTTGAGCATCTGAAAGAGTGTATCTCACTTGATCCTGTCAGTGTACAACAATCCTCATATGGTGCAATGTTAGTATCATCTATCAACCAAAAAAATCTATGAACTGAAGACTTACCTTCATTTACTGGACCCATCAAAGCATTACACCACTCAACGATTGATTTTGCATCTGTCAACTTTGCATAGTCTTTATACTTTAACTCTTCTTGTGCTATGGCTCTTTTTATACATGCTCCTACACCATCATGCTCCCCCTTTCCATGCTCAATGTCACAAAAGTTCCACATATACTAAACACCTGTAATATTATGCATTCTTCTCAACCAATAGAACATCCGTGAGTTCTTGAATTGTGATGCATAGTTATCCAACCATATGATATGCTAATTGAATGTTATGCCCCTTCTATCCAAATCATTGTAGAATACATGAAAGCAACCTTGCACAAACTTCATAGAATGCGTCTGGCCATCACTAATATAAAAATGATACTCCCTTATGATTTTTATGTCATCCTCTGTAGTATCATTTGCATGAATGAATGCGATGTGCACAAATATAGAAACTTGTGTGGAGTTGTAATATTGTGATTGCACATCACGCTGTGGCTATAGATTATAGTTCTCTACAAATTCGATGACTGAAACAATGCTACCAAGTGGAAATGTGTCCTTACATAACTTGAATTGCAAGTCCAACCATCGAGCTCTATGGGTATGCCTTGCATACTCATACACTATACTATCACAAAATGTAGACATAAACTAATACACTGGAATCTTTTGAATAACCAAATCACACCTCTTTGCTTCTTTACCATTGTTTGTATTGTAGGCCACTATTCTATACTTTCCAAACTATACTAGTTCATTTCCAACCACATGTGTGCTTTCTAGACATATGTTCACATATTGGCATACATTGCAAGCCACTGCAATGAGTTGACATGTGTCATCCAAGCATAATTTCTTGTAGAATATTTGACCTTCCTCTCTTTCACATAAAATTGTTGATATGAAGTCTCTTGAAGATGTTGGTGGGGCATGTATGCCACAATCCTATAAAACATTGTTAGTATGCAAATCTAAACATATAGACTGATAAACATCAAAATGGTTAGAAAATTCAATATGTAATCTACAACAACAGGTAGTGCGTGTGTGATTTATTTTGACATAGAAAGGTTTTTGCATTTCAAAAGATCTTTGACAAATTTTAATTTGAGGATACATCTCTATAAATTTACAAAAAAATTGTGTTTGAGTTGTATCCGAAAAATGCTTTGGATGCGGCTCACGGTTTTGACTACCAATTCTCCTTCTTACCACATCCCTTTGATTCAGAGATACCCTTATGTAATTCTTCCAAAAGTCTTCAATTAGTGATCTCAATGCTTCAACAATTGGTTTATCTTTTCGTGGTAGTCTCCCCAAGAACGCCCATAATTCATTAGCATCAGTGTCCTCAATTCTTTGGCACCTTCCAATAGCTCTTTTTTCTATTAATTCTCAATGCTTGACTCATCTTTCTAATGAGATAAGATTTCCTTGTTTGATTACTTACTATTGTCAATGCAATGACAAGTCGTGTGACATTACTATCTTTTGTGCATGAGGTGTTACCCACACTCTCATATGCACTCATTAGATTCTTAACAATAGATTTTTCACTTAAAGCCTCCGATGTTCTCAACCCAAGAATCTTCATGATGGACCTATATTTTATACTTTGCGTCGTTCCAATGAATAGTTGGCATCTTGCGGTCTCATTTAACTTTTCAAAGAACACTCTCCAAATCTTATGAGCATATCTTCTACAAGTGCGTTTTAGAATCTTACCTTCCATTGGCTGCAAAATATTCTCATCAATATCAATCAAATACTTTGGCTTTTTATGAAAATTCTAGGTGGTGTTGTGAGAGGTAAATTCATCTCAACATTAGGAATTTCATCAATATTTAAATGAGATGGGCTCGGTGGCATACTTTCGATTGGAGATGGAATAGATGATGTACCTTGAGGTTGAGGTGGGAATGATGGTGTACCTCCTTCCTCACATGTGAGTGATGATGTACTCTCAACTTGAGATGTGATAGATGATGTCCCTCCATCTTGTCTTGAGGTAGAGGACATGTCTCCAACTACGGTATTCAAATCTCTCATAGCACAAAGTTTTGCATTCATTCCCTTTGTGCCACCAATACCATATCTCTTGTTGATAGTTGAGGTTCCTCTTCAATTGGCATGTCTTCGATAATCATGTCCAATTTCCTCTTCTCACAAAGTTCTCTCATACATGCTGCTTTCTTTGCATTCTTAGCTTCTTTCTCTTCTTGTGTTGGTTTAATCCTTGATCATTTCCTCGGCATGACGGATAATTTATCTGTAGCATGATAAAGAGACAAATATTAGTTCCTAAAACATGAATCCATACAAATAAATGAAATATATGGCATTCAACCCTTCATACAAAATGTACATACAATCATCATGTAGAAGAGTAAATGTCACTCAACCATGATGAATAAAGAAGTGCACTAAGAACACAAGGAAAAAATGGAAAGCAAAATATTTTGAAGTATTTCTACCTTGCAAGAATTTATCATGTGAATTTTCTCTAGCCATTTTCTAACATATGACTACCAATATAATGTCCACAAATAGACATGATGCAAAATGTGGTAGCATAGACAAAGAACATGAATTTTTTGATGGAATGCCTTAAAGAAATGTGGTCTCATGGAATGCTATGATTGCAAGATAGGCACAAAATGGATTTTTTAAAAGACATTACAAACTTTCAAGAAAATACAATTGACTTGAGTATAATCTAAATTCCACAACTTTTGTCAACATCCTACCTTTGGAACAAGGTATGGGCATCAATCAAATCATTGAAAGAAAGGGGGATTTTTGTCAAATGTTATAAAAGTACAACTCCCTTCATAGAAATGTATGAGAAATGTGGAAGCATGGACAAGGCATGCAAATTGTTTGACAAAATGCATCAAAGAGATATGTCATGGATTTCAATGATTGCGGGATATGCACAAAATTGATTTGTTGAAAAGGTTTTGGGAACTTCCCAGCAAATGCAATTAGTGAGTGTGAAGCCAAATTCTACAACCTTTGTCAAGATCCTCCCTACCCATGCCAAGAAAGGATCTTTGGAATAGGATATGGGCATCCATGAAAGCATTAAGGATAGAGGCATTTTTTAAATTTATAGTTATAGCTTACCCTAGTAGATGTGTAAAAAAATGTGCAAGCATAGATAAGATAGGTGGATTGTTTGGAAAAATGCCTCAAGGAGATATGGTCTCATGGAGCATAATGATTGTAGAATATGCACAAAATGGATTTGTTAAAAAGTTTTTAGAATCTTTCAAGATAATGTAATTGGAAAGTGTAAAGCCAAAATTGACAACCATTGATAGTATCCCCCTACATTTTCTGAAATGGGCTATTTCAAACAAGGTATGGGCGTCCCTCAAAGCATAATGGAAGGGGGATTTTTGTCAAATGTTATAGTTGCAAATTCCCTCTTAGACATGTATGCAAAATGTGGAAGCATAGACAAGGCACATGAACTATTTGACATATAATTGCTCAAAGAAATGTGGTCTCATGGAAAACCATGATTTTATAATATGAACAAAATGATTTGGTAGATATGTATGTAAAATATGGTAGCATAGACAAGGCAATGAGATGTTTGAAAAAATTCCTCAAATAAATGTGGTCTCATGGTGATGGACATTCTTTCCGATCAATCATTCCAAACCACAAAGCAACAAAACTTCAAACCCTATATAAAGAACATTTTCACAACAGGGTCAACAAATTACTACATACTACAGAAATGCATAGATTGATTCTGAGCCATCCCTTGCAAAGCTCTTTCCACCACTAGATCCAGTGACATATACACATCAAATAAATGAATACTGATATACAGATAAAACATACAATTGATATAAACACAAAATATATGCAAATCTGCATCAAATAACAACAAAAACAAAAAAAATTTAAAGAATGCTAAAGATTTAAAATCCACTAAGAAAAAAGATGCTAGTGTGTAAAAGCCAACCAATCTAACATAATGTGTCAAATTATTGGATTCTCTTCTCTTCTATAATTTTCATGTAAATTTTATAATTCAGACAACATTTCTTTAAGGCATATTTTCAAACAGCTCATTGCCTTGTCTATGCTACCACATTTTACATACATGTCTACCAAAGCATTTTATCAAACAACATAGACAAGGCAATGGGCTGTTTGAAAAAATGCCTCAAAGAAATGTGGTATCATGTCCATCACCATGAAAAATCTTTTGAAACTTCCAAGCAAATTTAATTGGCAAGTGTAAAGAATTGTGTAGTTTAAAATGTGCCAAGAGGGGCTAAGGTTATAATGAGAAACAAACATTAAGGAACATGGAATATGCATAATAACAAAATCAAAGCATCGTATTAAGCATGTATGATAAGGGATGATAAAGAAACATAACAGAATTAAGGAAAATGTACAGAACATGTCTAAAGACTTGACATACCTAAAAAATAGAGATTTGAATGGAGAGACTACCCAATTATGTAGTCTTTTTTTCTTCTTGCATCAAACTCCTCAACAATTTGAGTTTTTCACAAACTTGCTTCCTTTTCAACATTCAATTGTATATCACTCAAGTAGAATTAATAACAATACAATTAACCAATGTATAATGTTAAATTCCTACAATTCAATCACAATTAACATTGCAACACTACAAAAATTGAAACTTGAATTGATATATATCATGAAAACTATGTTATTTCCTCCTTCCTAAGATGGAAAACTAGAAAAAGGTGGTGGAAAGTTCATGCAAAGGTGGTAGAATGTTTAAATTTTGCATGTGCACTTCCCAACAACATCAAAAAGCTTTTTTTATCGAAACATGCGCATAACCAATAGAATAACAGAGCATGTGGGCCTAGATCACATGCGTCCTGGCTATTTTACCGTTTGTATAGAAAGCCAAAGCATGCTCACATTATAACACGAGCATGTTTTAGCTTGCTATACAAAACTCCTTACCTCTCCACCTCTCTCCCTCCTCCTTAGCCATCTTTCCCTCAAGTTGTCAACTTCACTCTCTCATTTTATTCTTTCTCTCCCCTCACCTCTCTATCTCTCACCTCTGTCTCCCCCTCACCTCTCTACTTCTCCCATCTCTAGGTCTCTTAGTAACTCCTTGTCTACCTCTTCATCCATCCTTAGCCATCTAGGTCTCTCACTTAACCTAAAACCTAAAGTCTCAACCCTCAAACCTTAAACCTTAAATCCTAAACCCTATCCCTAAACTCTCAACCCTCAACACTATACCTTAAACCCTAATCCCTTAAACCTAAACCCTAAACTCTCTCCCTAAAGCCTCAACCCTTAAATCTTAAATCTTAAACCCTATCCCTAAACCCTCAACCCTCAACACTATACCTTAAACCCTAATCCCTCAACCCTTAAACCCCTAATACCTCAACCCTTAAAACCTCAACCCTTAAACCCTAAACCCTTGACCCTTAAACCCTCAATCCTTATCCACCCCTCTCCTCCCCCATCTTCCTCACCCCCATCTCTCCACTATCTCTCTCACCCCTCTCTCCCTAGGTTGTAGGTCTCTCACTTGTATATCTCTCATGGATCTCTAAATATTTCCCTTCCTTTCCACCTCTCTCCCTCCTACTTACCCATATTTCCCTCAAGTTGTCAACTTCACTCTCTCATTTTATTCTATCTCTCCCCTCACCTCTCTATCTCTTACCTATGTTTTCCCTCACCTCTCTACCTCTCCCCTCTCTAGGTCTCTTAGTCACTCCTTGTCTGCCTCTCCATCCGTCCTTAGCCATCTACATCTCTCACTTAACCCTGAGCCCTAAACCTTACCCCTAAAGCCTCAACCCTCAACTTTTAAACCTTAAATCCTAAACCCTATCCCTAAACCCTAAACCCTTGACACTATACCTTAAACCCTAATCCCTCAACCCTAAACCATAATCCCTCAACCCTTAAACCCTAAACCCTTGACCCTTAAACGCTAAAGCCTTAAACCCTCAACCTTTATCCACCCCTCTCCTCCCCTATCTATCTCACCCCCATCTCTCCCCTATCTCTCTCACCCCTCTCTCCCTAGGTTGTAGGTCTCTCACTTATATATCTCTTAGGGCTCTCTAGATATTCCGCTTCCTCTCCACCTCTCTCCCTCATCCTTACCCATCTTTCCCTCAAGTTGTCAACTTCACTCTCTCATTTTATTCTATCTCTCCCCTCACCTCTCTATCTCTTACCTCTGTCTCCCCCTCATGTCTCTACCTATCCCCTCTCTAGGTCTTTTAGTCACTCCTTATCTACCTCTCCATCTGTCATTAGCCATCCAGGTCTCTCTTTTAACCCTAAACCATATCCCTAAAGCCTCAAACTGAAACCCTTAAACCTTAAATCCTAAACCCTATCCCTAAAATCTCAACCCTCAACACTATACCTTAAACTCTAATCCCTCAACCTTAAACCCTAATCACTCAACCCTTAAAACCTTAATACCTCAACCCTTAAACCCTAGACCCTTGACCCTTAAACCCTAAATCCTTAAACCCTCAACCCTTATCCACCCCTCTCCTCTCCTATCTGCCTCACTCCCATCTCTCCCCTATCTCTCTCACCCGTCTTTCCCTAAGTTGTAGGTCTCTCACTTGTATATCTCTTAGGGCTATCTAGATATTTCCCTTCCTCTCCACCTCTCTCCCTCCTCCTTACCCATCTTTCCCTCAAGTTATCAACTTCACTCTCTCATTTTATTCTATCTCTCCCCTCACCTCTCTATCTCTCACCTCTGTCTCCCCCTCACCTCTCTACCTCTCTCCTCTCTAGGTCTCTCAGTCACTCCTTGTCTGCCTCTCCATCCATCCTTAGCCATCTAGGTCTCTCAATTAACTCTAAACCCTAAACCCTATCTATAAAGCCTCAACCCTCAACCCTTAAACCTTAAATCCTAAACCCAATCCATAAACCCTCAACCCTTGACACCATACATTAAACCCTAATCCCTTAACCCTAAACCCTAAACCCTATCTCTAAAGTGTCAAACCTCAACCCTTAAACCTTAAACCCTAAACCCTATCCCTAAACCCTCTATCCTCGACACTATACCTTAAACCCTAATCCCTTAACCCTCATCCCTAAAGCCTCAACCCTCAACCCTTAAACCTTCAACCCTAAACCCTCTACCCTTGACACTATGCCTTAAACCCTAATCCTTCAACCCTTAAACCCTTAATCCCTCAAACCTTAAACCCTTAAACCCTAAACTCTCAACCCCTAGATACCCTTAAACTCTTAAACCTTAAACTCGTAAACCCTATACCCTATACACTTAAATTTGGACACTCAACCTTGAACATTATCCCTCAACCTTCAAACCTCTAACTTATACCCTATACCCTCAACCAGGCTATACTTATGCCCCAAACCCTCAACCCTCATCCATATGACTTATACCCTCAACCTTAAACCTTAAACCTTATATCTTAGTCACTCAACCTTGAACATTATGCCACACCTATAAAATCTCAACCCTCTACCCTATACGCTCAACCATATACTTCAGCCCTAATCCCTCAATCCTCAACCCTATACCTTAAACCCTGAAAACTACACCCACAAGCCCTTATCCCTATACCCTATAACCTCACCCTTATACCCTAAACCCTGAATATTGTGCCTCAATCCTATACTTAAAACCTAAACCATACACTCTCAACCCAAGTCACCATATGCCTTATATACCCTCAATCCATATCGTAAACCCTAAACCCAATATCCTAAATCCTAATCCCCATACCTTACACACTTAATATTATACACTCAACAAGCTAAATATTATCCCTCAACTGTAACTCTCAACCCTCTACCCTCAATCTATTACTAAAGCCCTAATCCCTCAACCCTCAACCCTATACCTTAAACCTTGAACCCAAAAACATCAACCCTCAACCGTAAAAACTATACGGGCCCAGGACCTTATATAACCTAAACCCAAAACCCTTACATACATGCATACATGCATACATACATACATACATATAGGCATACATGTTAGAAATGAAAGCAACACTACTTCAATGGAAATCTGATTCAAGATAAATTTCAACAATCTTTAAGTGTGCATTAACAATGGAGATTGTAACAAAACATAAAACCCACTACAGAGAAAATGCCAAACATGAACTCAACACAAGACACAATGACATAGTATTTAACATGGAGAAAACCCTTGCAGGTAAAAAAACCCCACACAGGAAAGAGGCCCAATGTTTGTATTAATCTAAAAATAATTGTACAATACAACAACACCACCAATCTCTCCTTCAGTCTTTAATCTGACAGCATTCCGACAGCACTTGAGTACCTAAAATCTATATTACAGCAACAAATACATGGAAAATACTTATAGAAATGTTTTCCAACTCATCCTAGGCATTCACCTTCTCTCTCATGAGATTCTCGAACATGCAAACATTAAATGACATCTTACAAGCACCTTCCACTTGTCCAAAAACAACCATGCAATGGTTGGGTGCCCAAGATTAAATCTGGCCTCTTATAAGTATCTTTCCAACATAGGAACCTTGGGCTAAATATTGCAAATATACAACTAACATATCTGTCATATGCGTCATAGAATCACAGAATCTTATGACAACTTGCAGCTGTCATAGATTCACTTACCAAACATTATGATAGTTGTCATACATGCCAAATATAGTAGATTCCTCAAGGGAAAATGCCTACCCTCATTTACTTTGATTTTTTACATTTGCCAACAATAAAAGTCACTCTGTAATTACCTCTGGTTACTTTGAAATTACCCCTACCAGTGAAACTAGTACATCTCCTCATGGATAATTACAAACTACATATATAAATGGAAAAAATACAATATTGGGATTTACAAGGTTAATGGCACCTTGTCCCAACATTCTCCCACTTGACATTATACACTGTAAATCAACCCATAGGAAATCAAATGGAAAAATAATCAGGCACTAGAAACAAGGCCCATGTCCTCTCTGTGCCACATGAACTTTGTGCTCACAGGTTTGGTCAATGAATATGCAACATTCTCTTGATTGTTTATCTTTTTCAGCTCAATCTCTCCACTTGCAACCAACTCTCAAACAAAGTGATACTGAACATCAACATGCTTAATCCGAGCATGATACATAGGATTCTTGGCCAAACAGATAGCACTGTAGCTATCACAACCAATCTGAATGATCCTGCAATCAAAACCAATACCTATACACAGTCTCCTCAACCAAACTACCTCCTTAGACACATGTGTAGCATCCATATACTATGCTTCTATTGTGGACAAAGAAACTATGGTCTGCCTCTTACTCATCCAACTCACTGCACCTCCAAATAGAGTAAACACAGCCACTAGTGGACCTTTGACTATCCAAGTCACCTGCCCATTCTGCATCAACAAAACCCTGTATGTCCAAAGATTTATCAACACTATCAGTACCAGAATAAACCAAACAATGATCAGGAGTACCTGCAAGATATTTAAACACCCTCTTTGCATAGTTCCAATGTTGTCTACCAAGGTTAGACATAAATTTGCTCAAAACTCCCACTGCTTGGGCAATATCTGGTCTAGTGCAAACCATTGCATACATCAAACTCCCTACAACACTAGCATATGGCACATTAGACATATCCTCAAGATCATCCTCAGTCTTTGGACACATATCTAATGAAATCTTAGTACCAATGGGTAAACGAACTCTAACTAGGTTACAATCCTACAAACTAAACCTTTGCAAAATAGTATTCACATACTTATTTTGTGACAACCAAAGCTTTCTATTAACTTTGTCCCTGCTGATCTCCATTCCTAGAATATACATGGCAGCTCCAAGATCCTTCATATCAAATGCAGCTGAAAGTTGGGCTTTAAGCTCACTAATCATACCCTTAGTATTGCTGAAAAATAACATGTCATCAACATACAAATCAATAACCAATATCGAATCATTAACACAATAAATGTAAACACACTGATCCTCCTCACTTCTAACAAAACCCAATTTCAAAACAAATGAGTCAAACTTTTGATACCACATTTTGGGGGATTGTTTCAGACCATAAAGAGACCTCTTTAACCTACAAACCCAATGTTCTTTTCCTTTTACCTCAAAACCTATAGGTTGTTGCATATAAATTTCTTCTTCAAGATCTCCATGCAAGAATGCAGTCTTAACATCCATTTGCTCAATCTCCCAATCATAAGCTACAACAATAGATGAGAGAAATCTAATAGAAGTCAATTTAGTAATAGGAGAGAATATCTCACCAAAATCAACTCCCTCTCTCTAGGAGTAGCCCTTGGCTACTAGTCTAGCCTTGTACTTATCCAATGACCCGTCTGCTCCAAAATTCTTCTTGAAGACCCACTTGCAACCTATGGCCTTTCTTCCTTTGGGCAAACGAACAAGATCCCAGGTGTTACAAGAGTCTAAAGCCATCATCTCCTCCTACATGGCTAATTGCCAAGACTCACTATCATCTACAGAAATAGCTTCCCTGTAGGATCTAGGTTCATCATTAGTACTCAATAAAGCATATACACAATGGAAATGTAGTGGGCTATACCTGTCAACTAGATTCTATTGTCTTGTGGATCTCCTCAAGGGTGGAGTAAGAGACTCTACTCATTCTTCTGCATGATCATCTGCACCAACTTCTTTAATAATAGACTCATCTTCATCAGAACTACTCAAATCTTTTTCTTCTTCTTCACCCCCCAATCCATCATTCTATTCTTCCCGAGGTGCATCTTGCTGCTCTAAATCAAAGTGCACAGGTTCTTTACCTTTTCTTATTTTTCTTTTGGCTGCTTAGGTTTAGAAATAGCTCTAAGTTCCCTGAAAATAACATCTCTAGAAAAAATAATCATGTGGGTTAGTGGATTCCAAAGCTTATAACTTTTGACATTATCACCATATCCAATGAATGTACACTTTTCAGCCTTTGGATCCAACTTAGATCACTTTTCCTTAGGCACATGAACAAAACCCTCACAGCTAAAAACCCTTAAATGTGAAACAAAAGGTTTCTTACCTATCCACACTTCATAAGGTGTCGAATCAAGAGCCTTACAAGGAGATCTGTTTATCAAGTAGCAAGCAGTACACACAACCTTTGCCCAAAACCATTTATCCAACTACGCATCACTAAGCATACTTCTGGCTCTTTCCATGATTGTTCGGTTCATCCTTTCTGCAACACCATTCTGTTGTGGTGTATATGGAGTTGTATTTTGTCTGATAATACCTGCATGTTTGCAAAACTCATCAAATTCCTTAGAGCAATATTTCCTCCATCATCAGATCTTAATATTTTTATCTTTAGACCTGATTTGTTCTCTACTAAGACTTTGAATTCCTTAAACTTAGTGAAAACTTCAGATTTATGTTTCATAAAATAAATCCATGTAAATCTGGATATATCTTCAATGAAGGTGACAAAATAATGAGATTTTCTAATAGATTCATTATCCACTGGCCCAAACACATCTATATGAATAATTTCTAACTTCTCTTTTGCTCTATTGCTTCTTGAAGGAAATGATTTTCTATTTTGTTTACCAAACACACAATGCTCACAGAAATCAAAGTGCTCATCAGAATAGGAGAAACCGTCCAACAAATTTTTATTCTTAATAGTTTTTAATACATTATTTCTTGTGTGGTCCAATCTACAGTGCCACAACATACATGCATTTTTAGTATTAGCTTCAAATACATAGGAGGCATTATAAACTATAGTGTCTTCAAGATTGAACATGCTTCTGAATCTCTTCCCCTTCACTACCACCAAGTTCCCTCTCACTAATCTACAACCATGATTGTCAAAAGTCACATGCATTCCCAAATCATTCAACTTTGAAACAGAAATCAAATTTCTAGTTAATCTAGGAACATGATAAACATCAGGGAGGGTTTTAATCCTCCCATCACTGAAACACAACAATACCTTGCCTTTCCCAACAATCAGATATGAAGAGTTGTCTCCAAGGTATATATTACCTCCATCATATTTTTCATATGTGGAGAAGCATTCCTTATGCGGGGTTATAAGAAACAAGCATCCTGAGTCAACCAACTAGTGATCATTAGAAACAACATTACATATAGAAAGTAAAACATCTTCACCTGCATTCGAGGACTTATCCAAAGCACTCTCCCACTATTTCTTAGGGTTTCTGAACTCTTTCTTCACATGTCCCCTTTTACTGCAGTTCCAACACTTAACTCTATTCTTTTTACCACGAGTCTTAGATTGGCCCTTCGACTTGTCCTTAGCCCCTTTCTGATCTCCTTTTGGTCCCCTTTCCTTAGACCTTCCCCTAACACTGAGAGCATCCCCTAAACTATCCGAACTCTTCTTCCTTAATTCCTGTGCTAGTAAAATTGCAACAAGAGCATCCAACTTTAGATCTATGAGGTTAGTAGTGATAGCAAGGATAACATTCTACCAAGACTCGGGTAAAGAACAAAGAAGCAAGATACATTTATCTTCCTCATCTATTGTTGGGATGAAATATTGTCCTCCTTTTATATTGTTTCCATATGTTTTAAAGACCTTTTCTATATGGTTCTGCAAAGACTTCAAATACATTATCTCTATTTTATGATGTTTCATATATACTTTCTAAAGACTTTGACCCTATGTTGATAAATCAAATTAGGTGGTTATATTGTCAAATGGATGATTTGAATTATTGATATGCATGAAATATAGATAGGATTTCATATGTTTATTATGAGAGATTGTTTTGTATATATGTCAGAATGATTAACCCTGTGCAACTAGATAAAGAATCCAAGGAGGAGTAATTATAACAGGATGTAGAAAAGAGGAATCAATGAGAATGCGGTCCAAGTGCTAGACATAGCAATCGAAGGAGACAAACATTGTCATCATGGGTGAATAAACGGAGGGGAGAAAGAAGACTTATTCTAGGAGTCTCCCCGAAGTTTATGAATCTTATTTATGAGCTGTCATGGTTAGAATTTCTGTTTGGATAGGACTCTGTTTCCTTTGTTCCAGTTAATAAGTTGATCTCAAAAATAATATCCTGATGTCCAGGAATGAATTGATGATCGCAGTTAGTTAGAAGGTTGCATAAGACTCTCCCATCTTTATATAAGTTAGGGGATGAGTTTGTTAAAAAGAGGTTGTTATGTTTTACTTTACAAATAGTTGTTACTTTGTTATAGTTATCAGTTATTCCAGACATGTTATAATTTTGAATAAAATCTGAAGAAGATTCTATCTTTGATGTGGTTTGAATTCAACTGTATGTTATGGAATGTGTGAAGATCTGAAGTAGATTTAATCTCCAGAAAAAAAAAGTGAGATAGTTCCTTGAGCTAGCCACTCAAAGTACTAACTCTCACTTTGCATCTTTTCTTTATTTATTCCTGCATTCTTAGTTAAACTGTTTCATTCCATCTTATGTGTTATATTGTGAACCAAGTAAGAACTCTTGATTGCTATCTCGAGTAATTGTGATTCATGAGTAGAGTGCATGTTTTTAATTAGTGTTAGCCTTTTTCATCATTTTGAGTTGTTTAGATTAAAACTATAATTTCTTGTTAAATACTGTTATCTTCAGCTTCTGCTGAAGGTACCCGTAGCAACTGGAAGTTTAGACTATTTTTGTTGTTTTCCATTTCTGTGTACTGTTTTACATTTCTGTGTTTTCTAGTAAGTAGGGTTGGACAAAATAAGAATTGTATAAGATTAACTTAGATTAGAAATGAGTTTTGAAGGCATAGATAATGTAGGCATCATCATAAGCTTACTCTCCTTGGTCGATAATTTAATGTAGGAATGCAATGATAGTGGATTGTTCAGTTAGGTTAAACCCTAAATTTTATTTAAGTCTACAACACATTAGTTTTCCTCTACATTTTTTGCGCCATTGCCAGGGATGGTGCTATCTTCATAATCTCATTTGTTAGGTTTCACATGCTTTTTTTTAGTTAAATCTTGATTTCAGTATTAGATTACATGAATTCATTTTTCAAGAAACACCAGGCATTCTACTAACATTGTGCAGGGCCGCTGAAACATAAAGCTCAATTTACTGTATGCGGAGGCAAAGAGATACTCGAGGTAGATTCCTCTCATCAACTTCTCAAAACAACGAGGGTACATCTTATTTCAACAACTACACAATAGGAAGTACTGAAGGAGAGTTTCCTTTTTCATCTTCATCAACACCCCCTACATCTCCATTAGCTTCCTCTACTGCCACAGAGGGAACTTTTAGAACCATGGCAGATGTAGTAGAGGATCCTCTAGGACAAGCTACATTTGAATTCCCTATACCAGACCTAGCATGGGCATCCACTCTGAAAAATATACCACCTTCTGCATTGCCTATTTTTTATGGTTTGGTGACTGAAGATCCTGACACTTTCCTATTCGAGTTTGATGTTCTGTGTAGGAGTTATGATTATACTGCTGATCCTTACAGACTCAAGTTGTTCCCTGCTACCCTAAAAGATGTTGCTTTAAGATGGTTTATGGGATTAGGGAAAGATGTCATTCCAGACTGGGATACCATGAAGACAAAATTCCTGGCAGAATATAAAGACTACTGCAGAGGACATGATAGGAGGAAAGATGACATCTTTAGGATGTCATAGAAGGAGGATGACCCATTAGAGGACTATGTGGAGAGATTCCAATTTGCCTTGAAGAAAAACCCTCAGAAGAGGTTGTCTGAAGAATCATTGAACCTGGTCTTTTTAAGAGGAGTCAATGATGATTGTATGGATGCCCTAAATCTCATTAGAATAGGGGATATCTCCCAAATCTCCTTTGAGGATATTTGTACAGCTTGTAGGAACTACTCTAGGACTTTTTCCAGAAAACCCAGAGGAGAAAGGGTAGCCATTGCAGGCAAGGCAGCTAATGGAGTTTCTTGAGTGGAAATTAGTAACTTGTTGACCAATATGAAAGAAGATATCATTAGCCACATAGCTACATAGTTGGACACTCTTCACATCAAGAAGAAACAAGAAGAGGCAGATGCAATGCTCACTGAATACTGCCCCAACTGCAGACAAAGGAAAGCCAATTGCAAATGTAAGAGGGTGGCCAGTATCCGAAAAGAAAGGATTGAGAGACTAGAGTTACATCAATTCGAAGGAGAAGACGGACAATTATTCTTCATTGCTCAAAGAAGGCCATGGCAACAAAGAAAATGTATGCCTCCTGATCCACTTAATTTTAATCCTCCCTTTCCTGCTGCAAATCAGAACTTCTCTTCTTAGAATGCTCAACAATGGTCTAGTAACCCAAATGCATGGCAAAACACATAATGGCAAAATCCCCAATGGCCTACTCCACAAGCTGGTTGGAACCAACAACAACCTAACCCATGGCCATAGCAAAATTTCCAAGGACCTAACTATAATCCTCAGTGTCCTCCTCAACAACAACAATGGTAGCCTCAGTGGAACAAGGGCTACCAATGGTAGCAAAATGCACAATTTTAGCAACCTATGATTCCATCTCAGCCACAGAAGCTAACCATAATGCCCTCACCTCAAAAGCCTCCTCAAAATCCATCTCCTAGACCTACCGAAATCCCTGCCCAACCTGCACCTAACCCTAACAACAAGCATGTTCAGTAGGCTTATACTAATGAGGTGATGCAATATCCCACCTATGGGGTGGAAGTGAGTAATGCTCATCTTAGATCAGGGAAACAACTTGTAGGACCTTCATCTCCCCAAATTACTGAGCTTGAAGATGAAGAGCCCACTGAAGAGACCCTAGATCAATAACCCTTAGAACCTGACTCAAACTAAGATGCCCAACCTACCTTGCAGCAGAAGTCTCCTCCTTTCCCTGAATGTTTGGCCATGCAAAAGCAACCAGCTCAAGCTGACACTGCCCTTCTTAGCCAGCTAAAGGATATCAACATCAAGATTCCCTTAATCCAAGCTATCAAGGATATCCCCATCTATACCAAAACTATTAGGGATCTTTGCATAAAGAAGCCAGGAAGGAAGAGAATAGACCCCCAGATAGTGCATGTGTTAGGTAATCTTGCAGACATCATGTTGGGTAATATAACTATTCCAAAATATATAGACCCAGGAAGTCTAGTGGTGGATGTCAAGATCAATGGGACTCTGATTAAGAACACGCTGATAGATTTAGGTGCTACTATTAATGTCATGACCAAGGAAATGATGCATATACTCCAACTGAACAATCATAGGCCTACCCAGATAGTTCTTCAATTAGCTAATAGGTCTACAGTCAAACCTGAAGGAGTCATAGAGGATTTGGTCATTACATTAGACTCTTGGGAGTATCCAGCTGATTTCATAGTTTTACAGCCCAAAGTTAATCTTGCTGGTTATCCTCTTATACTAGGCAGACCATGACTTACCGTTACTAATGCATTTATAGGTTGTAGGTCTGGTAACATGATCATCTCTAATGGGACAGTGACCAAGAAACTGGTGTTGTATCCTCCAGTCCAACCATACCATGAACTTGAGCAAACCATTTGGCCTTTCTAGGAAGAAGAGGACACTTACTCCTTGAACACACTAATGACTATTGAACGCAACCCCTTGTTAGACGTTTCAGATGAAGATGAACTAATTGCTCATGTCCTCTACAATGATTGTGGAAGGCATCCACAGCAGCAGGATTGTCTATCTTGCTTGCAAGACCCTTTGAGCACCACAATACCAAGCAGTTCATCAGAAGAGGTGTCTCAAATATTTCATGCTTTATTACCTCAACAATGCTTACCTGTGTTACCCAGCCTTGATTTGTCTTTTGTGCAAGAACTATCCAAACAACTAGAAGTCAGACCAGGAAGGATGTTGAATATTAATAATGCCTTGACTGATCAACAACACTCCTTGCATAAAGTTTTAAATGCACACTTAGCAGCATTTGCATGGGATTATAATGATATGAAAGGCATTGATCATGCCTTGTGCATGCATAAGATATACATAGATGATGGATACAGGCCCATCAGGTAGCAACAAAGGTGTATGAATCCAGCCCTCAGGGAAAATTGTTAAAACTGAGCTACAGAAACTTTTGGATGCAGGCTTCATATACCCCATTTCAGATAGTGAATGGGTTTCACCATTGGTTATAGTTCCAAAGAAAGGAGGAAAGTGGAGGGTTTGTGTCGACTATAGAGAATTGAACACTGCTACCAAGAAAGATCACTTTACATTACCCTTAATTGACCAGGTTCTTGACTCACTAGTAGTATGGAGTTTTATATGGATGACTTCACCACATATGGTGACACATATGATGAAGCCCTACACAACTTGGAGAAGGTATTGAAAAGATGTACATATCACAATCTCTCTTTGAGTAATGAAAAGTGTTCCCTTATGATGACACAAGGAATAGTTTTCGGGCACTTTATCTCAAGTGCTAGAATACAAGTGGATTCAAAGAAAATTAAAGTTATTTCCACCCTACCTATTCCACATAAGTAGAAAGATGTCAAGAGTTTCCTAGGACATGCAGGTTACTATAGAAGGTTCATTCAACATTTTAGCAAAATTGTTGCACCTCTATTTACTCTATTAACAAAAGATATTGAATTTGAGTGGACACTAGATTGTCAGACTTCTTTAGAAAAGTTGAAAACCTCCTTGACACAAGCTCCTATACTTAGAGGACTAAATTGGGCCTTACCTTTTCACATCCATACTGATACATCAGATTTTGCAATTGATGCAGTTTTAGGCCAACAAGGAGGATCCAAGGAATATGTTATTTATTATGTTAGTAAGAATCTGCAAGGCGCTGAATTGAATTATACAGTGACAAAGAAAGAGATGTTAGTAGTTGTTTATGACATAAATAAGTTAAGGCACTACATAACTAGTTACAAGGTCTTCATCCATATAGATCATGCAACTGTCAGATACTTGATGAATAAACCCATAGTAGGTGACAGACTTGTAAGGTGATTATGTTGTTGTAAGAGTTTGATATTACAATTGTTGACAAACCAGGCAAAGCCAATGTGGTTGCTGATTTTCTGTCCAGACTACCTACACAATCTTCAGATGGCATGGTTGATGATTCTTTTCCTGATGAACATTTATTTGCTCTCACTACATACACTCCATGGTATGCAGATATAGCCAATTATTTGGTTACAGGGCAAATTCCAAGATATTTCTCTCTAAGGGAGAAGAGGCAGCTGGTGCATAAATGTTTCTCTTACTCTTGGATTTCTGGATTTATATTCTACACTGGACCAGACAATATTATGTGAAGATGTATCAAGGAGGATGAAGTATTTGATGTAATGAAGGCTTCTCATGATGAGCCTTGTGGAGGACATTTTGCAGCTAAACAGACAGCCTTTAAAATCCTTACAACAGGTTATTACTGGCCAACGCTTCACAAGGATGTTGTCAAGTACACTAGGAGCTGTGATAGATACCAGAGAAGGGGGAGACCTACTAGAAGTGAGGAGATGCCTTTGCAGCCACAAATCTCACTAGCTCCTTTTGACAAGTGGGGTTTGGATTTTGTGGGGCCTATATCTCCTTCATCCAACAACAAAGAATATATCCTGGTATCTACAGATTACTTAACTAAATGGGTAGAAGTGAAAGCATTATAGTTTGCCAGAGATGGCAATGTGGCCAAATTCTTGTATGAAGACATTTTCACTAGGTATGGTGTTCCAAGAGAAATAGTAACTAACCAAGGACCACAATTTACATATGATTTAATAACAAAATTGGTTGTAGAATACCAGATCGGACATAAGAAATCCACTCCCTACCATCCACAGGCTAATGATCAGGTAGAAGTTACTAATAGAGAAATTGAAAACATCTTAACCAAGACAGTGCAACTTCACCAAAGAGATTAGGTTTCTAGGCTCCCTGAAGCTGTTTGGGCATATAGAACAACTTGGAAGACAACTACAGGGTTTACACCTTATGAGCTGGTCTATGGCAAGACTATAGTCCTACCTATTGAATTTGAACACAAAACCCTAAGGACAACAATGGACCTAGGAATGGATTTGACCACTGCACAATAGGAAAGGCTACAACATTTGAAGGCCTTGGATGAAATGAGACTGGAATCCATTCATCATACAGAGGTCATATAGAAGCAAAGGGAAAAATGGCATGATAAGTATATAAAAACAAAGGAATTCACTGCAGGAGACTAGGCACTACTTTATGATTCAAGGTATAAGGACTTCAAGGGCAAGCTATAGTCACATTAGTTAGGTCCATATGAAATCCAACAAGTTTTTCCTAATGGTGCAGTTTAATTGCAAACTATTGATGAAGTTTAGTTTTCACTATTGGTCAATGGGCATAGGCTCAAATTGTACAAGAAGCCACTCCAGAGAGATGGCTTTCTGGTATCTCTATCTGCTCAGTATGCCCTCTTGATACTCCTGATTTAGATGCTGTGACACCAGATGATGTTGGTTTAGCTGTTGTAACACCAGACAATGCACATTCCGATGTTAATACAACAACAATGTCCAATGATGTGGAGGTTGAGTTGCAATACTCAACCCCTGTTGCTGACAATTAAATTTCTTTGTTTTTCTCACATGCAAACACTGCACAATTTCCATGGTTACAACTTGATATCTCCACAGGGACCTATTTTTCACTTCTTTAGTCAGAAACTGACTCAGCTAGGACTTGTTATATTATGTTTACATTTACACAGTTGGGCCCTGTGCTATAGGTGCCCATAGCAACACCAGTCTACTATTATGTTCCGTTGCTTGGTGAACACTACCTCACTTCTCTCGCTCATTTCGTCAACCTGTATTCCTTTCAAATTGATCCATTCACATTATTCCAAGTGTCACTTCAAATTTATGAGTGGTACTTCCATCTGCCATCTTGCACTATTCCATTATCACTCTGTCACCATACATCCAACTTCTCATTTACCGCATGCATATTCTATCACCTCACCAATGTTGTTCACAACTTCTAAGGTATGTTAATTATTTCATTTCGATATATATGTACAATCAACACCTTTCTATTAATACACTTAGATTTCTTTTTTTATATTCATGTTTATTCATAATTTATTTCATGCATGCGATGTATATTTCCACCATTTCTTTTTATCACTCCTTCTCCATCCGTAAAACCTACCATTTGCAGTGCGGTCACTTCAACATTAAGTTGGGGGGGGGGTTTCTTTTCAAATGATTATCATTTAATCATTGTTTCCTTTACATTTTTGCCTTTCAAAACCTTGTTTAAAACCCTACCTTTTGAGAAAACTAGACAAATACTCTACGCTATGAACTCACCTCTATCAAATAATGAATTAATACCCTAAGGAGTTATGGAGTTATAGTGGAGAAGCAGGAAAGAGGCAAATTGAAAGACACGTTTTTTAGGGTGGTGAGCTGAAGCAGTAGAAATTGGTTAGTTGGCATTGTGTAGAGAATTGACATTACAGAGTTCTAATTCATAGTCTTAATGGGAGAAGACTTAATCAGAAGGGAACCCTCGGCACACAAGGAAATATTAGAGGATGTACTGGTACTTCTACTTTTTACTAGAGTGGGTTGGCTTGATTACTTCCTCAAATTGACAGAATATGATGACATGCTACAAGAATTTGCACTTATTCTGAAATATGATGAAGCAATGGTTAGAGGGTTGACAATAGACATTTCTGAGCTTGTAATTGCTCAAGTTTTAGGGTTGCCTAGAATAAGGGATGAGTATCTAGTCAGGGCTGATGCAGCTGTGGCCAGGGAGGAGTTTTGTGAGAGAGGTGAACACCTAGATTCTACCACACAAGGTACCAAACGATTATCTCTTCCATATTTTTGGGGGAAATGTGCTTTCTATATTATCAAATATATCACTTGTGATGGTAGATATAATATATTGTATACTACACATCTTAAACTGCTCAACCATTTGAGACATGAGAAACTTGTCAATGTTCCTAATTATTTGTATAGTATGCTGAGAAGAATGCCTTCAAAGTATCAGAGGCAACAAGCAGACACAACTCTTTCTCACCATTATTTAATAGCTTTGTTAGTAAAAAGGAGTTTAAGGATTCAGTACCCACAGATTGAGTGGGAAGCCTTTAAACAATGTGTAGACATCTCAACACTCTTGGAAGCACCAGAACCAGAGGAAGATATTCCACATGAAACTGAACCCCCTATTGATACTGAGCAGGAAGAAACACAACCTGAGAACCCTTCAGAGTTTAGGCCTGTATCAGTTGAAGAGCCCTCAACCTCTATTCCTAAAACAAAAAGAACCACTTCCTCAACATCTAGGAAGAAAACAAAGAGTCAGAAGGAGAACAAAAAGAAGAGGAAAAAGGTAGAGAAACATGAGACAGTTACTCCTAGGCGATTAGGGAGGTTGAGGAAGCAAGGTGTTAAAGAGAAAGTTGTTGAGCACCAAGGAGAAGAAGACAAAAATAAAGGCTAGCAGGATATTGATCCAGCTCCTCTGAATCTAGATTCAGATAGAGGAGAAAACCCTCTTGAGGATGCTTCTACTGATGCCTGTGCAAACAATAATATGTCTGCTAGAAAAAGAAGGTATGTTTCTTCTTCTGATTTTGAATCAGAAGATCTATTTATTACTAGAAAAATGGGAAAACTTATGCTAGATGACTTTGCTAAGGAAATTTTTGATGCCCCTGAAAAATGGAATGATGAAAATTTTGAAGGTGAAAAGGAATTGATAGAAGACAGAGATATTAGGAAGGAGTTGCAGGAAGCCCTAGATAGAATAAGGCAACTTGAAGAGCAGGTAAGGGGTTATGAAGAAAGAGATAGAGAAAAGGAAAAGAGGATTCAGGAGTTGGAGGAGAAGATCCAAACTTATGGCCACAGTTCTAACTTAGATTTGTTAGCACAGTTGGTTGAAGATAAAAAAAGTTTGAGGAAGAAGTAGTACTTACTCTCCAACCTCTTGTGGTAAAAACCCCAAATTACCATACTACATTGTCCTTAGGTTTTGAACTAATGAAACTGACTGATGAAAATAAGCAAGAGAAGGAAAACTGGGAAAAAGAAAAGCATAACCTCAATGAATCTATTGCAGAAAAGGATTTGAAAATTAAATAGTTAGAGAAAAAGATGACAGAGGTTATTGAAAGGGCCAAGCAGATTATGGGATGCAAACCTCCATCAAGAGTGTATGCACTATTTTTGAAAGAAAAATTTCTCAGTTTTCAATTTAACAGGTTTATCAATGATCAACCTGACTTGCATTCAAGGTTTATCTTTTGTAATTACTTCAAAGAGGCCAGCGTAGAAGAACAAGACCAGTTGTGTGAGTATTACCTACACAATTATATAATGGACGAAGATACACAATGGAATCCCTACATTTATGTTGGAGACCTCCAAGTCAGAGCATTAATGCCATATTTCAAAAATGAAAAACTCAGAGGGTTATTGATGGACCAATATGAAGAGCAGGAAAAGAAAGTACCACTGCAACTAAGGAAGGAAGCCTTGGAGCCTAAAATCATCTTAACCCAATGGTTAACATTGTTGTCTCATAAAGGACCAGGTAAGGTGATCATGGATTTAAGACTAAGGGACTATATAAGAATACAGAGGATGGCAGTGTCTATCATCCAAAATTGTCAGAGGTATGTGTAGAGTAGATGGGACAGTTTAACTCTAGAGTTACATAGAAAGGAACCCCATTCTATCCACAACTTCATGAATATGCTTGAAAGATTGTGCAGATATATCCATATATCAGAACAGAAGGGAGTATCATGGTTACCTCTCACTTATCAACCTCCTATCTTTCTTTATCCAGTGTCACATTGGACACGAGGGAAAAGTGAGTAGTGTAGGCGTGGGGAGCTGATCAGGATAGAAAGACTTGCATACTTTAATGGGTTCTACCTCAAGCAGGGAAAAGGAGTTGGAGAGGATACAGACCTCAGAAGAATTACCCTACATTATAACCTTTTGCCATAGGTGTCTAGTTCTTTAATTTTGCTTAGGGACAAGCAAAAGTCTAAGTTGGGGGGAATGTTGGGATGAAATATTGTCCTTCTTTTATACTATTTCCATATGTTTTAAAGGACCTTTTCTATATGGTCTGCAAAGACTTCACATACATTATCCCTATTTTATGTTGTTTCATATATACTTTCTAAAGACTTTGACCCTATGCTGATAAATGAAATCAGGTGGTTATATTATCAAATAGATGATTTGAATTATTGATATGCATGAAATATAGATAGGATTTCATAAGTTTATTATGAGAGGTTGTTTTGTAAATATGTTGGAATGATTAACCATGTGCAGCCAGATAAGAATCCAAGTAGGAGTAATTACAACAGGATGTAGAACAGAGGAATCAATGAGAATGCGGTCCAAGTGCCAGACATAGCGATCGGAGGAGACAAATGTGGTCATCATGGGTGAATAAATGCAGGGGAGAAAGAAGACTTATTCTAGGAGTCCCACCGAAGTTTATGAATCTTATTTATGATCTATTATGGTTAGAATTTCTGTTTGGATAGGACTCTGTTTCCTTTGTTCCAGTTAATAAGTTGATCTAAAAAACAATATCCTGATGTCCAGGAATGAATTGATGATCGCAGTTAGTTAGAAGGTTGCATAAGATTCTCCCATCTTTATATAAGTTAGGGGATGAGTTCGTTAAAAAGGGGTTGTTATGTTTCACTTTCCAAATAGCCGTTACTTTGTTATAGTTATCAGCTATTATAGACATGTTATAATTTTGAATAAAATCTGAAGAAGATTCTATCTTTGATGTGGTTTGAATTCAACTGTATGTTATGGAATGTGTGAAGATCTGAAGTAGATTTAATCTCTAGAAAAAAAGTGAGATAGTTCCCTAAGCTGGCCACTCAAGGTACTAACTCTCACTTTGCATCTTTTCTTATTTATTCCTGCATTCCTAGTTAAAATGTTTCATTCCATCTTATGTGTTATATTGTGAACCAAGTAAGAACTCTTGATTGCTATCTCCAGTAATTGTGATTCATGAGTAGAGTGCATGTTTTTAATCCTCCGGAGGTTAGTGTTAGCCTTTTTCATCATTTTGAGTTATTTAGATTAAAATTGTAATTTTCTGTTAAATATAGTTATCTTTAGCTTTTGCTGAAGGTGTTGGCAAGAGACACTGTGTGGCTTCATGATTGTTGTCATTGATGGCAAGAAAGTCTATCCCACACATCTGCAGCACATAGTATGTCTATACCGGAAGACAGATTGAAGTTGTTTTGGTCCGGTGAACAAGAACAAAGCATGCAGTAAGGTCTGACATTCAGGTTTGGATCTCTCAGATGGTGTAACTCAGCAAGTTGCGGACTTGGACAAGTCAAGAGGAGTATCATGACTACTAGATTCCAGACATTGAGCCTTCGGTGATAAAACATGGAAAAGATATGAGCATCTGAGTGTTGGGTTCCTGACAGGTAGAGCAGACTGAGGAAGAACTGACCGATAGAGTATCAAACTTCAATCCGGATGAGTAATTGATGTTGATCAAGCTATTTGAGGGATCATACAATGTTGTCCGACATGATTGATGACTTCTATGTCTATGTTTTTGATACACATCATAAATCAAGTATGGATTCAATCGACAGATCAGTATCTTGTAAATATCTTGAGTATTCTGGTTGCCGACAAGAAAGTTGTTGAAAACCTTGGTGCGGATATATATACTAGATGGTTTCCGGTATGAAGAAGTGTGTATGTTTAGATGTGATGAAATAAGGTGCGAAGAAAGGCAGAGATAAGTGTGGAAGCAACAATATAAGTCCGGTATGTGATAGAGTAGCAACACTAGAGCAGAGGAAGAATGAAGTGCATTAGATCAGTATATTGAGCCTAACCAGAACTAAACTTTAGCATTTGTGGATGCCTCTCATCAGCTCAAACACCTGGTTACCTTCTATAAACTTTGTAGAAGTGAGTCTCTTATAGGCAGTGTGCCTCTTGTGAGCAGTGTGCTCGGGTAGTGAGCCCTAATTGGCAAGTGCCATTTTGTACTTCTTATTCTTTTAACAGAGAATACAATCTTGGGTTAGTCACCCCATGGTTTTTCCCTTAACAGGGTTTTCCATGTAAAAATCCTTGTATTATGTGTGTTGATTTTATTTCTGCTCTCATGATTATGTATGCTTATATGTTTTGATGCTACACTAATTATTAAAGGAGAAAAAGAAAGTTAAGATATTTGAGATAACTGATTCAACCCCCTCTCAGTTATCTGCCTTGTTTCCAACAATTGGTATTAAAGTCAAGTTCCTCTAAACCGAGCCTAACAGCTTGAGGAAGATTTGGGAATCTCAATGGATAAGTATGGTATGAAGGAACAACTTTAGTCTGCCCTAGATGATCTTGAACAATCACATTCTAAAGTCAATAGTTTGAGAGAAAGACTCAAAGAAGCTGATGATTTCATAAATGAGCTAAAAGAAAAACTTAGTATCTCTGTGAAAAAGAGAAAGGAACTACTTAAAAAATTAGCCAATCAGAGTGAAGACAATGATACTAATGAAGATCTAAATGAGAAAAATAAGCTATGTGAGAAGCTATCAAAAGAGGTCATTATGGTAAGGCATGAAATGGAATTAGGGGTTATGAGATTCACCCAAGAAATTGAAGAAAGAAGGAAAAGTGAAGATAATTTAAAACAATCCCTCAAGGAGAAAATAGAGAACTGCCACAAAATGGACAGAATAATTAGGCATTTTGAATCTGATCTTGAAGAAGCTAGAGATAATGAAGAATAACTTGAGAATCAGATAGACACTCTTAAACAAGATCTTCAAACAACAAATGAATACAAAGAGAAATTCAAGATAAGCTTAGCTAAACTTGAAGTTCTTCTTGAAAGCCAAAAGAGGGTTGATGACAAGCGTGGCTTGGGATATGAGAAAGGTGAAAGCTCCAGATCCGGTCAAAAGAATTTTGGATCAAAAAATCAAAGAAATGGGCCTCGAAGACCTCCAGTAAGGTAACCAAATGCTCAAAGATATCCATCCTTCAATGGATACTGCTTCAATTGCAACAACTTCAATCATAAAGCAACTCAGTGCAAAAGGAGAATGAATCAGACCAATCCATCCTTCTCCAAACAATGTTTCAACTGCAAAAGGTATGGTCACAAATCTCATGAATGCAAAAATATGCAAATAAACAATTCATTCAATGGTAGATGCTTTGCATGCAATAGAATGGGACATATGGCTAATCAATGCAGATCAAGAGGATATCAGTCAAATATGCAAAGAAATGTTGTTTGTTACAATTGCAATAGATCCGGTCATATTGCCAAATTCTGCAGAAGTAAAAATCAGGATAAAAAGGGTCCGGTGCATCATAATCAAAATCAAGAAAAAGGAAAAGGCAAAGTGAACATGGATGAAGTTCAAAGGGAGATGAGCAAGATTTGGGTGAAGAAGAGTACAAAAATGTTGGGGATGGATCCACATCAGAATCTGGTGCTGATATTCCTTCTGGAAACTGAACAGATGAGCTCTGGCTCAGGGGGAGTCACAAAGAAAAATAAATTCCCCCAGCTAGTCAATTGGTGCCTAAATTTGGCACATGGAATGTTGCGGATTAAAGGGTTCTCAGAAAATTATCTAAATAACCCTCGGTGAAAATATGAAAGATCCGCATGGAATTTTGCAAGAGTTTAATCATCCAAGATTGATCCAGTTTGACAGCCATCCGGTAAAGCAGGATTTTCATAGACAGATCCGGTATGATTCAAAATTGAGATATCTTGATCTGCGGATCCATGGTATGATTGGAGGAAAGAAGATACATCATCTATTTTCACTAAAAATGATTCTAAGTGCATCTCAATGATTCAGAAAGATCTCTCTCAGAACAAGGCAACCGGATGACTTAAATTGTGCATTTATTGTAAAAGGAAATTAGGGTTTGCATAGAGATAAAAGGGTTCTTTTACTCATCATTTGCACATTTGCATTCGAGAAGAAGAAAAGAAGAGCTCTGCATCAAGTTTTTACAACTTTCTCAAAGATCAACCGCAGAATCCTATTCAACCAATGGTTTGTTCCAGCTCCTTTTCCTGAACTCTGAACCATAAAAAGGTACTTTCATTTTGAATATCTCTCTCTGAATCTTATACAAAAATGGCTACTCCAATGGTTGTTAAGATCACTGATAGGCCACATCCAAAGTTCAAGAAACACCCCTACAAATCCCTAGAAGTTGATCCCTTAGGCACTTTTTCTAGCATTCTGCATGGGGTTCTGCACGTAGAAGATGTTAGGGTTTACATCCACACCAATATTGAGGAATTTGGAGAATCTAAGTTGATGGACATCTACCATAAACAATTAATAGATGAAAGTTTTGAACTCAAACCTCAATACAAGGCCCTCTGGGATAAGCACTTTGGACATTGCATCCACTTTCCCTATTTTGCAAAAGATGAATGGGTCTAGTATGTTCTTAGTAGAATACATGACAATTTCATGTGGTTGATGAAGCCCCTCAAGATAACAAAAGATGCCATTAGGGTAGTAACTGGATTGCACTCATCTGGTGGGTTGCCTAGACTCAAATCTGTCAAGAACTAGATAGTAAGTGAAGCTACCGGATCTGAATTTGACAAGAGAGCTATGACCATAGAAGACATCACAGATCCAGATATCAAATTTTCTTCTATGATAATTGGTTATAAAATCTATCATTCTAGCAGGGAGAATTCTATGTTTGGGACTACAATATATACAACATATCAGATGTTGAGGGAAAATGCTGATTATGATCTATGTGATCTTCTTCTAAACCAACTGTTAGAAAACTTGAAGAAAATCAAGAAGGGTAAGAAGAACTCATTCAAGTATGGTTGTTTAATATTGTGTCTATTCTTTTACTATATGAATGAGTTACCTGGATCAAGTGGTTGGGTATGGTAAAATGATAGACCGGTTGCCATACAGATCAGAGACTATATGTATGGACTTGGTGATGCTAAGGAACAAAGCACAGTACTCTAGGGGTACTTTAAAAACTTCCAAAGTATGATGTAGGCTAGAGAAAGATTTCCTCAATCCATAGTTGAAAAATACAAGGATACAGTTGTTTTATGGTAGACATTGATCAATGCCTAATGGAGGCAGTTGAGCCCAGAACAGTTTGGATTATGCCAATGGGATATGAGGTTGATGAGAAAATCTTCGAGCTGCATATCCAACACTTGCTGAGTCAGCCCAAGGACCTTGAGGCAAAAAGGTTTGGAACCTTTGAAGAATTAAGTGTAAAGATACATGTTGAACAGAGACAACTGGAGATAAAAAGAAAAGTTAGAAGGGAAGTAGAGGAAATTGCCAAAAGATATGGCATATCAAAAGAGGCAGTTGATGCAAATAGAGAGAAAATAGAAAGAGCTGAGAAAGAGAAACAAGAAGCAGAAAAAGGGAGTGTTCCGGTACAAGCCTCCTCCCGGACTAGATCCTCCAAGAATTCTACACCTGCCAACCCTAAGAGCTCAAGAGCCTCAAAACCGAAAGCTAAGATATCCGGAAAGGGAGAAAAGAGAATGAAAACAAAAGCCACAAGGTCTTACATAAGCCAAAAGGATGATGAAGAAATAGAGTCTGATGAGGAAGTTAAGAAAATGAAGAAGAAGAAAACATCTGGGGAATCCTCTACCGGTAAAAACAAAGAAGAAGAGGCAGAAGAATTTGTTGAAAGGCCCACTCTTTCTATTGATGATATCATCAAGGCAGTCACTGTGGATGGGAATCTGCAACTAGTAACAGAATTTTATGATGAGTATAGTGACACTTGCAAAAGGATCTTGGAAGAAGCTACAGTCAAGTAACTGAATATTTATAATAAAGCATTCATTGAAATCATTTATTTAATTCCCAAAAGTCTAGAGAAGGTACTTGAACTTAGAAAAGAGAATGCCAAGGCAAAGGACTTAGAGATCCGAGAACAAGTTGCAATTCAGCTCTATCCTTCCATTACTCCAAAGCAAATGAACATGATCTTTAAGGACTGTAAGGATGAGTTCTAGAGCAAAGCAAGAATGAACAAACTTATGCTTGAAGAGATTGATCAGGTAGCAAAATAAATAGAAGACATCCTCTGGAATGCCTTCAAAAGATTTAATCTTCCTATTATAGAGGAAATAGATGAAGAACCTTCTACCATGGATGGCAAAGGATTAAATGCATCAAAAGAAGAATCTACTGAGAAAAATGTAGAAGGGTCAAAAGAGATAGATGAGGAGATGTCTAAGGACTTGGATTCCTTTGTTCCGGAAGAGGAAGTTCATGAAGCAGTTGACATCTCTCCTCTGGATCCCACTGCAGACACTCCAGATCTAGGAACTGAAGGAGAAGGAAGAAAAGAGGAGAAAGTGAGTCAAGAAGAGGAGGTAAAGGAAAAAGAAGAAGATTAAATAGAGAAGATCGCTGATGACAGTTCAGAGATTCCAAAAGAAAAGAAGACTCAGTCTCTGGCAAGAGACATTGCAGAGGTAGTAAAGAATTTCTTGAACAAAGAGATGATGGAGATAGATGAACTAGAGATTTTCTAAGGACCACTAAATTTTGATTCCCTCTCTACAGTCCAGACAATGAAGATAGCATCTTTTTCTTAAGCTAAGGCAAAAGAAAAACTCCTGAAGTCTCACATGGAAGACCGTGAACTATTAGAGATTGCATCTAGTATGCTGGAGAAGATCATGCCATCCTTTCAAAAGGATCCTTCAGCCTCTCCATCCGATAACCTGAAATCTCTAGTAAACTCTATCAGCACTCATTTTGATTCTTTAGAGAAATCGGTAGAAGAAAAGGTCTGGAAAGAATTTTTGGGAAAGAGATTCTCTGAAGTACAGGGACTCATAGCTAATGATAGGAGGACCCTAGATATTGGGATAAAGAGCCTAGAAAATGCTCTTAAAGATGGTGGGGACATGTACAAATTTTGTCTATCCTGGTCTAAAGTGACAGAGGATATTGAAAAGAAGGTGAAAGAACAAGAAGGTAAACTGTCAAGTTTATCTCAGAATTTTGATCCCCTCACCACATCCATAATGAATCAAGAATGCCAAGCTATTTCAATTATAAATGAAATAAAGAGGCTAGACAAGGAGAAGAAGAATATAATAAGCAGGATGAGTGAACTTAGAGGGATAATTATCCCTAATCTAGAGGCAATGCATGAGGCCTTAACAAATGCTCAGACCACAGCCCGGACCAATGATCCGGCAGACTTAAGAAGGGCAAAAGCTTATGCATTTTTGTTGAGTGGTCACATCTCCATTTTGGACAGGATGAAGCAGAGCTGGACAATAGAATTTATACAGTTGAAGACCACTTTTGAGGATATACTTAAGTATATGTAAGTATAACATGTATATATACTTATGTGGCTATGTATAGCTTAATTTTTGCAAATTTTGGTGTGCAAATTTTTCCCTTTTCCATTGATGTCAAAGGGGGAGTGAGGAGTAGTGAAAATGCAAAAACCAGCTAAGGGCGAGCTCCAGTAAAATAGTACATAAGACTAAGCATCAGCCAAGGGGGAGTTTGCTGCGACACTTAGTCATTTTTCACTAAGTGTTGCCATCAATGCCAAAGGGGGAAATTGTTGGCAAGAGACACTATGTGGCTTCATGATTGTTGTCATTGATGGCAACAAAGTCTATCCCACACATCTGCAACACATAGTATGCCTATACCGGAAGACAGATTAAAGTTGTTTTGGTTCGGTGAACAAGAACAGAGCATGCAGCAAGGTCTGACATTCAGGTCTGGATCTCTCAGATGGTGTAACTTAATAAGTTGCGAACTTGGACAAGTCAAGAGGACTATCATGACTACTAGATTCCAGAGATTGAGCCTCCAATGATAAAACATGGAAAAGATATGAGCATCTGAGTGTTGGGTTCTTGACAGGTAGAGCAGACTAAGGAAGAACTAATCGACAGAGTACCAGACTTCAATCTGGATGAGTAATTGATGTTGATCAAGCTATTTGAGGGATCATACAATGTTGGCCGACATGATTGATGACTTCTATGTCTATGTTTTTGATACGCATCACAAATCAAGTATTTATTCAGTCGACAGATCAGTATCTTGTAAATATCTTGAGTATTCTGGTTGCCGACTAGAAAGTTGTTGAAATTCTTGGTGTGGATATATATACCAGATGGTTTCTGGTATGAATAAGTGTGTATGTTTAGATGTGATGAAATAAGGTGCAAAGAAAGGCAGAGATAAGTGTGGAAGCAATAATACAAGTCTGGTATGTGATAGAGCAGTAACACTAGAGCAGAGGAAGAATGAAGTGCATTAGATTAGTATATTGAGCCTAACCAGAACTAAACTTCAGTATTTGTGGATGCCTCTCATCAGTTCAAACACCTGGTTACCTTTTATAAACTTTGTAGACAGTGAGTCTCTTGTAGGCAGTGTGCCTCTTGTGAGCAGTGTGCTTGGGTAGTGAGCCCTAATTGGCAAGTGTCATTTTGTACTTCTTATTCTCTTAACAGAGAATACAATCTTGGGTTAGTCACCCTGTGGTTTTTTCCTTAACAGGGTTTTCCACGTAAAAATCTTTGTGTTATGTGTGTTGATTTTATTTCTGCTCTCATGATTATGTATGCTTATATGTTTTGATACTGCACTAATTATTAAAGGAGAAAAAGAAAGTTATGATATTTGAGATAATTGATTCACCCCCCTCTCATTTATCTACCTTGTTTCCAATAGAAGGTACCCATAGCAACTGGAAGTTTAGACTGTTTTTGTTGTTTTCCATTTCTGTGTATTGTTTACATTTTTGTACTTTCTAGTAAGTAGGGCTAGACAAAATAAGAATTGTATAACATTAACTTAGATTATAAATGAGTTTTGAAGGCATAGATAATGCAGGCATCATCATAAGCTTATGCTCCATGGTTGATAATTCAATGTAGGAATGCAATGATAGTGGACTGTTCAGTTAGGTTAAACCCTGAATTTTATTTAAGTCTACAACACATTACTTTTCCTCTATATCTACTTCAACATCTACTGATGCAAGCTGACTCATCAACAAATTAAAAGAATTTAAATGTTCTGCAACCGACTCACCCTCTTTCATTTTCAAGGAAAACAATTTTCTTTTTAAGTAAAGTTTATTTACCATACTCTTGGCTTGATAGATCTCACCCAACCGTTTCCACAACTTGTGTGTAGTCTCTTTCTTTGTGACATTCAACATGACAAAATCTGATAGACACAAATGGATGGTGCCCTGTGCCTTCTTATCTAGTTTTGCCCACTCATTCAAAGAGACATCATTGGGTTTCTTCTCTTTTTGAACAGCCAACCATTGTTTTCTTTCTTCCAAAAAATCTTCTATTTTCAGCTTCCATAACTCATACCCTGATCCATTAAACTTCTCAATGTCCATTCGAGAGGTTGATGCAATGGTGGATGCAGCCATAATATCAACACAAGATCTACAAAACAAACACAACCAAATCTCCCACTGCAGCTACAGGTTCCACACTACCACCCAAGAGTCAAAGCTAGCCAGGCTCTGATACCAAATGTTAGAAATGAAAGCAACACTACTTCAATGGAAATCTGATTCAAAATAAATTTAAGCAATCTTTAAGTGTGCATTAACAATGGAGATTGTAACAAAACATAAAACCCACTATAGGGAAAATACCAAACATGAAGAACTCAACACAAGACATAATGACACAATGTTTAACATGGAGAAAACCCTTGTGGGTAAAAAATTCCACACAGGAAAGAGGCCCAATGTTTGTATTAATCTAAAAATGACTGTATAATACAACACCACCACCAATCTCTCCTTCAGTCTTCAATCTAACAGCATTCTGACAACACCTGAGTACCTAAAATCTGTATTACAGCAACAAATACATGGAAAATACTTATATAAATGTTTTCCAACTCATCCTAGGCATTCACCTTCTCTCTCATGAGATTTCCCAACATGCAAACATTAAATGCCATCTTACAAGCACCTTCCACTTGTCCAAAAATAACCATGCAACAATTGGGTGCCCAAGACTAAATCCGGCCTCTTACAACATCTTATGACACGTCATAACCATCATAGATTTCATAAAATAGTATCTTTCCAAGATAGGAACCTTGGGCTAAATATAACAAATATACAACTAACATATTTGTCATATGTTGCACGTCATAGAATCACAGGAGCTTATGACAACTTGCAACTGTCATAGATTCACTTATCAAATATTATGACAATTGTCATACATGCCAAATATAGTAGATTCCTCAAGGGAAAATGCCTACCCTCATTTACTTTGAGTTTTTACACTTGCCAACAATAAAAGCCACTCCGTAATTACCTCCGGTTACTTCGAAATTACCCCTGCCAGTGAAACTAGTACATCTCCTCATGGATAATTACAAATTACATATAATAAATGGAAAAATATAATATTGGGATTTACAAGGTTAATGGCACATTATCCCAACAATACACACATACATACATACAAACATGCATACATATATACATACATACAAGCATGCATACATACATACAACCATACATACATACATACAAGCATACAAGCATGCATGCATACATACAACCATGCATACATACATACAACCATGCATACATACATACAAGCATACAAGCATGCATGCATACATACAAGCATGCATACATACATACATACATATAAGCATACATACAATTTGGCATACATGCATACATACATAAATACAAATATATATACAAACATACATACATCAAACATACTTAGAAAATTTGAACATAAAACATTCCAAGTGAGACATAACGTGAGCACATTATAACACGCTCACGTTATGTCAAACTTGACAAACATCGAGCAAACTTTTGCAAAAAAGAAAAAAATGCAAAACAGAACATAACGCGAGCACGTTATAATGTGCTCACATTATATGTTGCTTTGGGAATCCCAAGCCTTAGGCTCGGGATTTGCTTTGGATTTCCAACCCAAAGGCTTGGAGTGCCTTCTCAACGTCCAAAGACATGTTTTTGCATATTCTACAGGATTTCACATAATCTCGTTTGTGCTAACCGTCAGGTTTGCACGTGTTTCAGGGTTGAAAAAATTAAACACCTGAGTAATATTAGGATTTCTCTTAGCTATTTAACAATGTAATTTTTTTTACATTTTGACAATATTAATTCTTTCATCTTTAATTTCTTTTGTTTGTGTGTCTGTTTTTTGGCAAAAACTAGTGTTTGGTTTTTTTCTTTATAGATTAATCGTTCATTGAAATTTTAAATAAATTACATTTTTATAAACTAGACTCCATTCTACACATTAAAAAAATTTGATTTTCAATTAGTTTTCAAAATTTATAGGGGTAGGACAGACAAAATTCTATTTTTCAGGATGTGTCCACTTTGAAAATTAGTAAAAAAAATTAAATATTCATTAAAAAATTACTACATGATGTTAGCTAATTTCTCACTGAAGTGATTTTTTAAAAATACTAAAAAAAAGTTAACATTTTGAGGGAGCCACGAAACACACTATGTTATGTTTTTTTTGATAGAAACAACACCAATTTTTGTGGCTCCTTTTTTTGAACCCCTTAATCTATACCATTTAAAAAAATTAGTAGTTTAGAAAGTAGACTTGGAGCATTACGAACATTATTTTTGTTGCATCTTAAAAATTTGAGTGTAACTATGCTCAATTTCTCATCCAAGGTCAGTATTTCCTGATTTTAGAAAAAAAAAAAAAAAAAAGTGGCCACTTAAGTCTCTTTTTTGGCCCCCCATCTTCTTGCACTTACCCTTTGTGCAATTTGATATGTTTATGAAAAATTTGGTCATCCTTGGGCAATGAATGTTGGAAAAGAAATAATATATATATTATACATTTGGGAAAGTCTTCCAATGAAAATTATTTTAAAGAAAATTTTATTCACACTACTCTTGCTAAAAATTATTTTGCCAAAAATCAGTGGATTCAAGTGGTACACAATATATGTCTCATACTAAAGAATAGTTTGAGTTGCTAAATAAAAATACATGTGAGGAAAAGATATTTCTGGGTGACAATAGTTCTCTACAAGGCAAAATTGAAAATAGAAAGTTTTAAAAAGTGAATCCGATTCTAAAATTAGAAAAAAATTGTTTATCTTTCAAATGACAAATCAAGGATATTAAATTAAATTTAATGCAAATAAATGTTTAATTAAATACATGAATTAGAATTATAAATTTGTTGCAACTGATAAAGTTGATGATGGTTTATATAAATTCTATGAGTTTGTTTCAAAAGATGGACATACTTGTGCAATTACAAAAACAATTGCTATAAGCACTTTATGGAATGAGTGTTTGGGACATCTCAATTATCTAAGTCTTGAACTTATGCATAACCTTGGCATGATGTATGGGATGCCAAAGTTTTTTCAAAAAGGAGGAATTTGTGAAAGATGTGTTGTGGGAAAGCAGCATAGGGAGACATTTCCACAGGTGAGTCATAGAGAGAAAACACTCCCCTTCATTTCAGACTCTACCTCTTTTAAGATCAAAGTATGTGTTGATATAAACATTAATTATTATATTAGAAAAACACTAAGGTGTATTTCCTAAAAACCACGAGTACAGAAACAACAATATATTACTAAAAACTGCTTATAAATGACCAAACATGGTCACATGACCATTAGTAGTTTATTGCCAGTCATTTATAATGCGACCAAATTGATGACTAAACCATTTTTAGTCATTTATTGGTTGTTTTGATTGATCAATTTGGTAGTATATTTAGTCATTGATTTAGTTATTGATTGTTGTAATTTGGTCATTTATTTAGTTTTTTTTATTCATTGATATATTTAGTCATTAATTTAGTCATTGATTGTTGTTAACTGGTCACTTATTTAGTCATTTTTATTCACTAATTTTTGTCCATTGGTAGTGTATTTAGTCATTAATTTTAATCATCATTTTGATCAATTTGGTAGCATATTTAGTCATTTTTATTAACTGATTTAACACTGGTCATATATTTAGTCATATTTATTCACTGTTCATTGATTTCTATCAATTGGTAGTATATTTAGTCAATTTAATTATTAATTGACGTCAATTAGTAGTATATTTAGTCATTAGTATATTTAGTAGTATATTTTGAAGCTTACACAATGAAACAACTTTGAGAAGGTAAAAATAGCTTGTTTTATTGATAAAAAATGCTTACAAACAACGTACGTACAAATATGAAAATAAGTTACAATGCTTTCTCTTTGCTAAAAAACCCTTCATGGTTACAATACATAGCTCAAAGAATGAGCAAGAAATTGATTTTTTGAGTATCACTAAACATAGAAGCACAACAACATTCATAGATGTCTTCTTCACAAATCCATGACTGTCCCATGAAGCTCACTATCCTAGTTCAAGATCACACTATCATCTCTGTAGAGATCCTATCTCATGCACCCAACTTGCTCTAGTTCATAAGCTGCCACTGTGAATTGTTACCTGTAGCAATAAATTGTCCTTATCTCTAATGATTATGCCTTTGATGACTATCATCTTTGGTAGGATGCCTCAATTGTCATGGACTATTATTCAACAATATTGCCTTATGACTAGGTTATGCATTGTCCAATCACTTGTCAACCTACTGTCATGCATTTTCCCTTTATAAAATAAAATGCCTCATGACTGCCACTACCTAGCTCAATATTCTGGCATGCTTTCACTTGTACTCTACCTCCCATCAACGTAGAACACTGCCCCTCTATTGAATGCCTTGACTACCTCTGACATCACTGTATCTTTTCCAAATTCCTTGAAAATAGTTTATCACTACTACTATTACCTAGGTATGCACTTTATGTCATCTTCTAGACTGTTACAAGATCACACAGTCCATCATTGGTCTTGTCACTTATCACATCACTATCATGAACAACTATCATATCATATCATCACCTCTAATATAGAAATCAACACCCCATTATGATACTGTTGTTGCAAAATATCCATGTCTTGCTAGATAGCTCATGATAACCCTCAACCTTGTTGCTGCTCACTTGTACCAACTCTATGGTATTGTCCTAGGTGATCATGCATCTAACATGAAGACTCTTGACTATCATGAGATTTGAAACTATCAAATGCATACTAGAAGGATGTCTCCTTACCCCTTTAAATGCCTCTTGAGACACTGACAAGATTGTAACCTTTGCATAGTTCTTCTCATTGACTCTAAGATTATCTTTTAATGTTTGCATGATCACTATCTTTTGCATGAATCTCTACCCCTTGACAATCACTTGTAGGTTTTCTTCATGCATAGCTGGAATCTCTTTCACAAACTGTCCTTTCAAACAACAAAGAGAGGACCTGCAAAGCAAAAATATAGTTTTCAGTACTCGATCAATGATTTTTTTAAAATTTTCCTAGTTGGACCATAATGAAAAATCTATAGAACATTATCAATAAAAAACTAACAACCTTTGCCAGCATGTGTAAAGCTAGACTCCACAACCTTTGCCAACATCCTCCCTGCCTGTGCCAAATTGGGAACATTGGAACATAGTATGGACCTCTATCAAAGCATAATGAAACGGGGATTTTTGTCCAATACTGTAGTTGGAAATACTTTGGTAGACATGTATGCAAAATGTGGAAGCATAGAAAAAACTCATGAACTATTTGATAGAATGCCTCAAAGAGATGTAATCTCATGGAATGCATTAATTTTAGGATATTCACAAAATGGATTTGTTGAAAGGGATTTCAAAACTTTCAAGCAAATGCAATTGGTAGTTCTAAAGCCAAATTTTACAACCTTTTCAAACATCCTCCCAACCTGTGACAAAATCGGAGCTTTGCAACAGGGTATAGAAATCCATCAAAGCATAAAGGATAGAGAAATTTTGTCAGATGTTGTAGTGGCAACTACCTTGGTAGACATGTATGCAAAATGTGGAAACATAGACAAAGCACGTGAACTGTTTGACAAAATGCCTCAAAGAAAAGTGGTCTCATGGACTGCAATGATTACAGGATATGCACAAATTAAACTTTTGGACAAGACTTTAGAAACTTTCAAGCAAATGCCATTGGCAGGTGTAAAGCCAGACTCCACAACCTTTGCCAACATCCTCCCTGCCTGTGCAAAAGTGGGAGCTTTGGAACAGGGTATGAACATCCATCAAAGCATGAATGATAGAGGAATGTTGTAAGATGTTGTAGTTGCAACTACCCTGGTAGACATGTATGCAAAATGTGGAACCATGGACAAGGCACATGAACTGTTTGATAGAATGCCTAAAAAAAATGTGGTCTCATGGATTGCATAGAGAGAGCTTGGAGAGCCTCCTGATCGACTATAATATAAAGGAGGAAAGAAGAATGAAGAGAGGTGTAAGTAATGCAGTCATGCAGGATGAATCTGCTTAGAAATTCAGGGAAGACATCTGTTGGGTATTTCATTTGGCGTGATTGCTCCCTCGCATCCCCGTAAGGAGCCAGGACATGAGGGCGTGGGATGGCGGACTCTCCCTGCATCCCAGCGAAGGAACTTTTGTGTGTGCATGGGGATGCAGGAATAGTAAAAATGTGGTCTCATGGACTGCATAGAGAGAGCTTAGAGAGAGCTTTTAACCACTTAGAGAGAGCTCATATGATTGAGAAGGTGGCATGAAACTTTCATGGTATGTACAATGATTTGAATGGTAGTGTGTTCATATTGTTAGCCTTCTGATCGACTGCAATATAAAGGATGAAAGAAGAATGAAGAGAGGTGTAAGTAATGCAGCTATGCAGGATGAACCTGCTTAGAAAATTAGGGAATACATCTATTGGGTATTTCATTTGGCGTGCTTGCTGCCTCACCTACTTATCTCTATGCAGTCCAAGCTCTCCCATAGTCCCCACAAGGAGCCAGGGCATGAAGGTGTGGGATGGCGGGCTCTCCCCGCATCACCGCGAAGGAACTTTTATGTGTGTACGGGGATGTGGGGAGAACAATTATTGTTGGATATGCACAAAATGGATTTGTTGGAAAGACTTTACAAACTTTCAAGAAAATGCAATTGGTAGGTGTAAAGCCAAATTCCACAACCTTTGCCAGCATCCTTCCTACTTGCGCCAAACTGGGAGCATTGGAACAAGGTATGGACATCCATAAAAAAGTAATCGATAGAGGAATTTTGTTAGATGTTGTAGTTTCAACTGCACTGGTAGACATGTATGCAAAATGTGGAAGCATTGACAAGGCATGTGAACTGTTTGGCAGAATGCCTCAAAGAGATGTCATCTCATGGAATGCAATGATTGCGAGATATGCACAATTTATGGATTTTTTGAAAAGGCTTTAGAAACTTTCAAGCAAATGCAATTAGCGGTGTAAAGCTAAATTCGACAACCTTTGCCAGCATCCTCCCTGCCTGTGCCAAAATGGGAGCTTTGGAACAGGGTATGGACATCCATCATAACATAATGGAAGGGTGATTTTTGTCAAATATTATAGTTGGAAATGCTCTCGTAGACATGTATGCAAAATGCGGAAGTATAGATAAGGCACGCGAACTGTTTGATGGAATGGCTCAAAGAGATGCCATCTCTTGGAATGTAGTGATTGCAGGATATGCACAAAATGAATTTTTTGAAAAGGCTTTAGAAACTTTCAAGCAAATGCAATTAGTAGGTGTAAATCTAAATTCGACAACCTTTGCCAGCATCCTACCTGTGATATCATGAATAATCGCTCTTTCGCAAGCACTTCAAGTCATGCCTGCGGTGATGCGGGGCTTTCCCACATCACTGTAGACATGACTTTAAGTGCTTGTGGGAGAGTGGGTGATGTGGGGGTATCGATCACCTGCATGTACATTGTATAGTAAGATATTAAGAATCCTAGTCTACAGTTCATGTGTGTAATTCAAGTATCTAAGATCACCCAATATAATACCTCATTAGTGGCAAAAATTGTTGGAAATTGCATCTTGATATCGAAGGTGGGTATCACTAGGTTAGTTATTGTGTCACATAGATGTCTTTCATGAAATTTCTCTTGTTCTAGGATATCAACTAGATGTTTGCCATTGAATTTGAGACCAAAATCAAATTCGCTTTCTTCCAATAAAATTCTTCAATCTTTTGGGTAGTATAAGGATGATTGTGAGGATCATTTGGGTTTGGAGTTGCTAACATTGTGGTGATGAGACCTCCAGTGCTAGTACCTGCTATTATGTTGAAATAATCTTCTAGTCTAGCTTCTCCCCCATCTAATTCCTGAGATAAATGAAGAAGCAAGCCAAATTTCTATAATATATTTGTACAAAGCCATATTTTTGGGAAAGCCCCACATCACCCACTCTCCCGCAAGCACTTCAAGTCATGCTTGTGGTGATGCAAGAAAGCCTCACATCACTGCATGCATGACTTGAAGTGCTTGCAGGAGAGCGGGTATCCATGATATCACATTTCTTTGAGGAATTTTTTGAAATAGTTCGCTTGCCTTGTCTATGCTTCCACATTTTCATGTATGTCTAGTAGGGCACTTGTAACTACAACATATGACAAAAACCAAGGATCACCAAGTCTGATACACTTACTTGGGACTGTGCATTCTCAGTGTATCGTATTCTTGTGGTTGTGAGGTGGAAGTTTTGATTGTCTGAGTGATGGGTTCAGAATTTTCACAATCACGATATGGTGGTCATTGTGAGAGGACTGTCATAGTATAGTAAAATGCCAAACAAAGATGATGAAAGGACAATGACTAATTTGATTAAGGAAATGACTTCACAAATGTTGAAGGGATAGTCCTAGTACCCTTGTATTGAAGATTAGTGATTTCAATGTTGGAAGACAATGCTATAGATTCTTCCATGCCATCAACTTTAGGAAACAACACAATTGGCTGAAGGAGCTTCTCATTTTACACAATGCAGTTCGCCAAGCTCATTAGAAGCTGCACATAAATATAACAAATTGAAATATGAACCTGAGAATGAATGCATATGAGATTATTCTATACCTCCAAGTGGGACCCTTAGTCCTCAAGACATTATCAATACAGTGGTATGTTTTCAAGGGCAATAATTTCAACTATAGGGACCTTGCATTGTGACATGAATGGAGGAAGTTTTCTAGCAGTCTAGGGTGGTGATCTTCAGGGGTTTTGTGTCAATAATGATTTCAATAATCTATGTTTTATATGCCCTATATGGTTGTTAAATGTTAAGGCATGAATGGAAATTTCTTCAAGTGCTATGCAAGGCCATTGAAATCAAAGATTTGTCCTCGAAGTCGTTTGTACATGGTGATTGAGAACACAGTGAGTAAGAAGTAAAAGAGCACTAGATCATAGCACTGCAAAATGGTCATGAGTTATGTAATAAACTTCCCTATTCTTTTGATCACAAAGGAGATCAAGATAATAACCAACATACTGATGTGCATAGAGAATGTTCATGGCTTGGAGTGCAAACTTCCTTACAAAGTAATTACCACAACAAAGTTTGAGGTGAATTGCACCTACTATTTTATGTTGATATGGATATGCTAAATAGTTGTTCATATACCATTGTTTCAAATTCAAAATTGCTATACCTTATTCTAGGAGCAAATCACAGGGGGAGTCTATACATAAGACACCATTGTTTCAAATTCAAAATTGTAGGCTCTTTCACAATTGTTTGCTTCATTTATTTGATCTAAGACAACCTGTTGTATAGAAGATGCTCTCAAAATCATATTAAAATCCTTTATTCTGGGAAGACTGTTCAGAATCTTCCCATCATAACAATGAACAAAAGCATCAGTCATTAACCTAAACTTTGCAAGAGTTTCATCTAATTCTCCTTTTCCACACTCTTTTCCATTCTAAATTTTATTCCCAATTTCATCCACGAAGAACTTCCTCAGCCTGTAGACCCTGTTGTTAGCCATAACTTTACTAGGTGTCGAGGATAGCTTCGAGTTTTTACCCAAGTAGCAATTGACAAAATTTGGCCTTACCAGATACAATGTGTTGAAAAGCTCTTTGAAGTTATTCTGGAAAAGAGTTCCTAAGAGCATAATGTGTAGTTTTGAATTAACCTTTTTGCATGAATTCCATTGTATCTGGTAAGGCCGAATTTTGTCAATTGCTATTTTTTGTCAAAATTCGGCCTTACCAAATACAATGGAATTCATGTAAAAAGGTTAATTCAAAACTGCTCATTATACTCTCAGGAACTCATTTCCAGAATAACTTCAAAGAGCTTTTCAACACATTGTATCTAGTAAGGCCGAATTTTGTCAATTGTTGCTTGGGTAAAAACTTGAAGCTATCCTCGACACCTAGTAAAGTTATGGCTAACAATAGGATCTACAGGCTGAGGAAGTTCTTCATGGATGAAATTGGGAATAAAATTCAGAATGGAAAAGAGAGTGGAAAAGTAGAATTTGATGAAACTCTTGCAAAGTTCAGGTTAATGACTGATGCTTTTGTTCATTATTATGATGGGAAGATTCTGAACAGTCTTCCTAGAATAAAGGATTTTATTGTGATTTTGAGAGCATCTACAACAGGTTGTCTTAGATCAAATAAATGAAGCAAACAATTGTGAAAGAGCCAACAATTATGAATTTGAAACAATGGTGTCTTATGTATAGACTCCCCCTGTGATTTTCTCCTAGAATAAGGTATAGCAATTTTGAATTAAAAACAATGGTATATGAACAACTATTTAGCCTATCTATTATGCTAAAACAATTAACTATAGGTTAGAACATATCCATATCAGCATAAAATAGCAAGTGCAATTCACCTCAAACTCTGCTGTGGTAATTGCTTTGTAAGGAAGTTTGCACTCCATGAACATTCTTTGTGCACATAGCCAAACATTTAAAGTTCTTAATCAAAGCTCCAAAAATGAGTATCTTGTCATTGCATGACTCCTATTTTTGCTTTGAGTGTGACAGTACCTAAGCTTCTAATGTTTCTAGACGAAACCTATAGCGAAAAAGTGTAGTCTCCATCTGAAGGAACCATCTTCGGAGCTCTTCCCTGAAATGAGGGTTGAAAACATTAGAAGAAAAGCAATACCATAATTCTAAAGCAACAATTTGTATCAAGACAAATGTTAGAAAGTATAATTAAAAAGACAAATCCTTACAATTGGACCTCAAATTGGACCAAGAAGATTTATGATTTTATCTTTAGAATGTAGGAACTTTCTTTGTCGGAGCTTCACGACCTCAAATTGGATCTCAAATTGGACCAACAGATTTATGATTTTATCTTTAGAATGTAGGAACTTTCTCTATCCGATATTCATGACCTCAAATTGGATCCAAAATTAGACCAGCATATTTATGATTTTCTCTATCCACCGACGTTTGTATTCCTATACTCAGGTTCTACTTCCAAGCAAAAACACCCGGAAGTGTTTCAGACCAGCTCAATGTACTCTCCAACCTGGTTATGTAACTGATAGCAATCCAAGTTTTCCTGAATTGTCCATACCCGAGTGTTGCATCACAATCTATTCTTCTTGCACATAAAAATGCCACATATTAACCCATTCAAAATGAAACATTTGATCGTCATAAAACCATAATTAATATATCATTTCAATTTCAGAAAGAATCTGATGTCATTTACTATCAAAACAAAAGCTATATAAATCACAAAAAATCCATGAAGCCTCCTAAATGTATCTTAAAGCAAGTTTACATGATGGGTTTCAACATAAGAAGCTTTCTACTATAGCTCTCAATGAATGTATTATAAGAAGAAAACAAAATTCTTCACACTCGAAGTAATGCAATCAAACATTTATTTCAAAAGTATGTTAGCAGAAGTTAACTAAAAACAAAATGATTTTTTTCTTGGTTTCTTTTATCAATATGCCATGTCGAAATGGAATAATCACTAACCCTAACAATAAAAAATGAAGTAAAGGTTCAAGAAAGGAAATTCTAATGTACTATTGTGTAATGGTGATGAAGGCACTTATATGAGCATGACCTGCATACAAATCCTTGCCATTGAATTGCCATCCATCCAAAGAGAAAATAAGCAATGTAAGGATTTGAGCAATATAAGTCCAAAGGGTTATGCTGTAACGGTAATGGAATCACCATAAGAGCACAACTGAGGAACAAATTCTTGTGATTGTAATTATGTGATCCATAACTCTATTGGTCATGTGGCACAGTTGTGCTATAACAAATACAGGATGCATTCATGTCTGACCCAAGTTTAATGTTGCTATGTTGTGATAGAAATGGAGGCACTCATATGAGCACAATTCATGTACAAATTAATCACTGTCATCACAATTAGGTGTTAATCATCATTGGGTGCATTTAGGTTGACTCAAGTTTAACAGGTTACAATGTAATGATAGCATGATCCAAGAGCGATTACCTCTTGTTGCAATAAAGAGCCTATAACTCTGGTTTATATGCAGAGTGGTTGTTTTATATCAATTATGTAGTGCATTCAAGCACAACCTATGTTTAATGGGCTGTTCTAGAGAGTGATCAAGATTTTCTAAACCTTATGAATGTTACTTAAAAGTGTACAACTTAAACTACAGACCAAGTTTGTTACATACTTGAATGCAATCTTGGGTTACCACAAACTATAATAATGTGATCTGCTAATAATCATTATGGGAAGTAATAAAGCAAGACCCATGCTATATAGGATACATTTCCCATATCAAGTTTACATACCTTAATGATCAAACACAAGCTTCCCACACACTCTAGGATACAATCCAAGATCATACCACACCCTATCAAGGTAGCTAATTTTCTGACCCAAGATTTAAGGTTGTTTTTTAATACCAACAAAAGCATTGGTAAGAGCATGACTAGGGTACAAACCCTAGGCCTCCGTAGAAACATAAGCCATAACTCTAGCGGATTAGTGAGTTTACAATACCAAAAAGATTGAGACATTGTAGCCAATAACAAAATCTTGCAATCTAAAGATTGTAGCCAATAACAAGCACATTATGTAGCTCAGTGACATTTGTAAATGCAATCTATGGTAAGAAGAATGACAGTCACTTGAGGTGTGACAGTCAAAAAAAGGATGAGTAGTGACAAGATAATAAAGCTCAAACCTTGCATAGTAAAGTGAAGATTTTAACAGTGAGTTTCCTTACGCCCTTGCTGACCTTAAGGGTTTTTCAAATGCTATTGACAGTGTTGGACAAGGCAAATGCAATCAGGGAATGACTGTCCAAATGAAGTAACAGTGGTAATCACAGGTTCAATGTTTCTTCTTAGCCATTGTATAATGGAGGTAGTGGATTGCATGTTTGAGCAGTGTTTTGAGACTCATCAAAGATGGGAGAATAGTGAATAATACATTGTGGACTATGAAGTAGTGACAATAAGGTTAACAGATCTTAAGACCCACAATACCATGAAACAATGAGTCCCCTGTAGTAAGTAAGTAGGTAGTCTATAGGGCATGGTTTGATTTTATAAAAGGATGCTCATGAAAGGAATCTTCAAGTGACAGTGAATGAGTTGTTTGAGATTGCAGCTGAGGGTGCAATATCCAGTCTTAAAGGCAGTTAACAAAGTAGTAAATATGCAAGAAAATCAAACCCTACACAACAAACAATCCACAATGTTATCTTGCATAATGCCTTGAGTTTGAAGACAAAAATCTCATTGTATCTCAATGAAAGTAGTGACCTTAATGGTCAGTCACTCGCAACCATGATTTTAAAACATGCTATTGTACTTATGGAGGCAGCATTTTAAGCAAGGCAGTGAATGGTGGTTTGGAGCAATGGTAGGTATGAAGGACTTGCTTTATATGCATACTATGTAGTCTAGCTTAAGACAACATTCTTAGAAGAGATTGAAGATGGATTATGGAACTCAAGGGTTACCATGATAAAGATTAAAGCAAAGACTGAGATCTATTTAAAAGCCACTATCATGAAGATATTAAATATGTCACATGCAAAACCCTAGTGGCTGGAGTAATGAATACAATGCCAAATAGGATAGTGAGTTGGGGTAGATTTAGGAGATCTCCACATTATCTAATTGAATAGGAAAATACATCATTTATTTATTTTTTTAAATTAAAAGAAATCATTCTAAACCCTATATAGGATACATTCTAAACCCTATATAGGATACATTGATACTTCAAAAGCATCTGAATTAGGAATTTGAGATTATGCAAATATATGTCAATTAAATACCTGGATTACAAATAGTAGCATGAACAATGTAACCCTTGTTGAGCAGAGCAGGAATGAGATAAGAAACAATGAATCCTATGCCTCCTGTCATGCACATCTCCTTACCATTCTCTGTCATTCTTTACTAAAACACTTCTCCATTTTGGTGAGCTACGCTTGAAAATAAGGTTTCGACGAACGTTTTAGAGTATGTTTATTGAAATGAAAACTCCATTTTGGCGGGCTACACCTAAAAATAAGATTTTGACGAAAGTTTTAGAGTATGTTTATTAAAGTTTTAGAGTATTTTGGTGGGCTATTGATTTTTGATTCCTTAAATGATTTATTCAAATGGATTGTGATAAATAAATGACTAACTATTTAGCCATTTTTATTTGTGTGACTAAATAATTTTTTAGTCAACGACCAAATTAGTCATTTATTTACTCATTTATAGCTGAGTTGCAAAAAATTAGTAGAATTTAGTCATTTTTAGTTGTTGTGACAAAAAATTTTAGTCATGTAGTCATTTATTTGCCAAAATTCTACTAGTGAACAAAGGATGAAGTGATTATAGTGAAAAGTTTAGGTATATTTCCTAAAAGCAAATGATGAAGTGTTTGAAATTTTCAAGTAATTTAAAACTTTTGTTGAGAACGATATGGAAAATTGCTTATGATAATTAGCTTGGATAGAGGAATAGAGAATGTGGATAGGAAATTTTTAGATTTCTACAAAGAAAATGAACTCAAAGGGAATGAATGGTTACTTATACGCCACAACAAAATAGTGGTGCAAAAAGGAAAAATATAACTTTAATGGAAATAACAAGATGTGTATTATAGTATTTTAAGGAAATGGATACTAAGTTTTTCTTAGAAATGGATATTAAGTTTTGGGTAGAAGTAGTTAATACATCAACTTAAATTAACTTCAAAGGAAGCTTGGAGTGGTAGGAAGCCTATTATGTCTCATATGCAACTTTTTGGTTGTAATGCTTATGTCCTTGTTCATGAAGAAAAGAGGAAAAAGTTAAATGAGAAAAGTAAAAAATGCATTCTAATTGGGTACATTGAAGAGTCTAAAGCTTATAAATTGTATGATCTTCAAAAAGACACAATTATTGTCAAAAGAGATGTATTGATTGATGAAAGTTTTAACACATTAGTTCATGTTGAATCCTTTTATATTCCTATAGTAAATGATAATGAATATTTTGAAATTGGTTATGATTCAGATTAAAGAAAGGTTATAACTTTATAAGCAAATGATAATGTTAAGATCAGAAAAATAAGAAGTATTCAAGAAATTTATCAACAAGGTCCTTAAATCATAGTGTTAATTATTCTTTAATTGCTAAGGTTGTGCAAGTTGAAGATCTACAATTATATGAAGAAGCTAAAGGAAAACCAAAGTGGAAAGCAACAATGCAAGAAAAGTATAATTCCTTAATAAAGAATGAAGCTTGGGAGTTAACTAACACTGCAAAAGATAAAAAAAATATTAAATGGATTTTTAAAACTAGTTTTGCATTTGATGGATCATTAAAATGATACAAGGCAAGATTCATTGCTAAAGGATTTTCATAGAAGAAAGTATTGATTATACTAAAACATTTGTTCTAATTGTAGAATTAATTACGATTCAAACAATTGTTTCTTTAATAGCTAAATTTGATTCAAAAATTCATCAAATAGATGTGAAAAGTGTCTTTTAAATAGTGATTTGAATTAGGAAATTCATATGAATCAATTGACTATGATTTCAAAAATATGGTAAAGAACATCTAATTTACAAGTTAAAGAAATCTATATATGGTCTAAAACAAGCTCCAAGAGTTTGGTATTTGATAGGTTGATACTGAAGCAAGAAAAAAAAAGTGAGTGTGCTCTGCGAACGAAACACGAAATTGCTATCAAAACCTAAATTTTTTGCCGCCATGTCCCACAGATGAGACTGAAATCTACTGCAAGACAAACTGGCGGTGTGCAAGATGGAATGGAACCCACCAAGGAAGGCATTTCTACTGAAATAAGCTGGTGGTTGAGATGGAACCCACTTTAGATGACTTAGTTACAACAGACGCTGGCAATGACATGACCACCATAGATAGAACAGTGAAAATGAGTGAGGCAAGCACGTATGAGGCCAAAAAAGATAGTGTGATGACTGAACATCAATCCAACGAGGAATCAGGTAAACCCTTAGAATTCCTATTTCCTGATGATGTAATGGAAGTCATTTCAGAATGTCAATCTAGAACTGTCATCCTTTTCTTTCTTAGAGGAGTCCCATTTGAAGCTGATTTTTATAAATGGGCTCATTTTAACTAGGAAAGCTATGGTTGGGAAATTGAAGCTCTAAGGGGTATTGGCAAGGGTTATGTATCATGTATGTATGTTTAAGACCACTGACCATGCTTAAGCGGTGCTGCAATATGGAACATGGGTTATTTGTGGCCAAATCTGCTACCTTCAAGCTTAGAGGTTTGATTTTCACTCCAAAGGCCCGTCTCGTTCTCAATATCCAATATGGATAGAACTGTCCTATTTAAACTTGGCATTTAGGCCATACTTGCAAGATATTATAGCACAATGAGGCAGGGTCATTTGGTGTAAACAAAATTTTGATAAATTTGCCAGCCTTAGGGTTCAACCCAGGGTTTGTGTGGAAATGGATTTGAACAAACCATTGCCTAAGAGTATTAAATTGATCGGCCTAGGGTTTGAAATCAATCAACCTTTAGTCTACTTGAACAAGCCTAATGCATGTTTCTTTTATAGAAAAGAAGGACATTTGATTCGAGACTACCTTGCCAAGAAAACAAGATTTGATCAAACGCCTATGTCTGCCACCCCGTCTAACCAGGCTACTCATCCTCCCCCCGACCCACTCCTCCTTGTAACATCATTACCTCTCCATCGTCAATCCATCCACCCCAGGCTCCATCCATTCCCCCTCCCGTTTATGATGCTGAAATTGATGAGCAACCCATGCAATTGCCATCTTATAAAGATGCCATTATGACGGATGGTTGGAGACTAGTCAAAAAAAGGAAAGAAAAGTCTGGTTAGATTCTTCTCATTCTTTTAAACTTCTACCTCTTATTAATTGCTCTACTTCCTCTCCTCTTAATTCTCCTACCCATCACGAGCATGGTTCCATTTCTCCTCCACCCCATTCCCGCCAGAGATCTAGATCTCCATCAAACCACCAAAATAGAAACTAGTCAATTAATCTCATTTTCAGTGTATTGCCACAAGACAATGGTATTGATCCCCAATCTTTATCATGAATTGTCATACTCTCTCTTGGAATGTAAGGGGGATTACTCTTCCCCACCGCAAATTTAAGGTTAGAGAGACTGTCATTAAATGGAAACCTGATATTTTATTTCTGCAAGAATTTAAAATTGGAAACAACAAACTATAAGCGACTCTATTAAATGTATGGAGAGATGCTCTTTTTCTGCATACATCTCATAGAGACAGGAAAGGAGGTGTTGTTATTGGTATTTCATATTGGCTTTCTAAATTTTTCATTGATAAAGGTGAGGACCCTTCACACAACTATGTTTGGGCCCTTGCGATTATCAATGGGCAGCGCATTGGTTTTTGTTCTGTTTATGCCCCTCATAACACAAAAGAATGAGCTGATCTTTGGGGATGGATGTCTAATTCCCTTCCTAATGTAGACTGGATCATTGGTGGCGATTTCAATGTGGTAGCACATCACACTAATCGAAGCTGGTTTAGCCCCTTGAAACTAAGCAATGCTGAGTTTAATAATTGGATATATTGCAGAAATTCTCTTGGGGTGGTTGATCCTATTCATGACCAATTTATTTCTCATTCTAATAATTGGTTTACCTGGTCCAATTGTTGGCTGGGTGATGATAGAAAACTCAGCAGATTGGATAGATTCTATTTATCACCTAATCTATAGTTGGTCCATAATGCCTTTGGTGATTGTATTCAAGTGGATTATTTTACTACTTTGTCAGATCACTTCCCTATATTTTGTACCTTTTCTGCTGCCCAAAAAGCAGTCTATACATCACCATTGCCTTATAAGCTTAATATTTCTCATTTGAAAAAACAAACATACATGTCCTCCTTAGTGGGGATTTGGAATTTGTTTCCAAAGCCTCCAGAAGGTGAGTCATGGGTTGACTAGTGGTGTACTTCCATCGCACAATGTACGACATTCCTTCATGAATTTGGTAAAAGAATGGTCTAGAAGTGCAGAAGGAGGGAAAAAAACTCTCCAAGGTAAGTTGGAGCAAGCTAGACAAAAATTAAACAGTGACTCGAATAGTACTCAACTGCAAGCTGCTATTGTTGCCACTGAAATGCAATTGCATTAACTTGATTACTAAAGAGGACAAGGAGCTAAGATTTAGGTTAGACTTCATTGGATAAAAGAGGGGAATAGAGGCTCTAAAAAGAATTTGTGCCATAATGGATGAAAATGGTATCTTTCATACTAATCTAGCTGATATTAACATGGTTTTTTAGATTTTTTATGAAAACCTTTTCAAAGAAAATTAGTCTTGGAATGATATTCAATCCATCTTAGAGGAGGTTGTTGACGAGTATATTCCTAATAAAATTGACCCTGGCTATAACAAACATTTAGATAGGATCCTTTCCTTGGAAGGGCTAGAGCATGCTCTTTTTTCGATGGCCTCTAATAAGAGCTCGGGTATTGATGGGCTCCCTGTTGAATTCTATCAGGCTATGTGACCTCATATCAAGGATGATTTTTATTGTTTATAATTGGAAGCCTTCAAGAAAAGTTCCTTGGGACCTATCATTAATAGATGCCTTATCAAACTTTTACCTAAAGGGAAAAAAGAAGATATTGTTTCTGGTTGGAGACCAATTACTCTTCTCAACACATCATACAAAATTATTGCAAAAGTGTTGGCTATCCATATCAAACCCGTGGTGCAGAATATTGTAATACCTGAACAAACTAGTTTTCTTGGGGGTAGATTTATTCTTGATAACCTTATGTTGGCTTGGGAAATGGCTGAATGGGCACAGCAGGCAGGTCAAAATGCTATATTAATCAAATTAGATTTTGACAAAGCCTACAATAGAATTCAGTGGAATTTTATTCTTAAAATGATGCAGTGGCTTGGATTTGGGCCTAAAATTCAGGCTCATGTACAAATGTTATTTACGGATGCCAATGCTCAGTTGGTAATCAATAGTTCCATGACTGATGTATTCCGTTACATTATTCGATCAGACAAGGATGCCCTCTATCACCCTTCTTATATGTGCTTACTGCTGACGCGCTAGGATATTTGCTTCAAAAAGCTAATTAGCTGAATCTTATTTTAGAAATATCAATCCCTCAAAATAATGTGGTTATTAACTCACCTTTTGCTTATGACAACTTGTTTCTGCAGAATTCTGAAGAAGAAATTACCAATACTATGGAAATTTTGGAGCTATATTGTTCCATCTCCAGTTCACAGCTTGCCCATAACAAAACTGAGTTTTTTATGATTCAATATGGGCCTATTCCCCAGTGGATTCCCAAGGAATGGAAACAAATTAAACACGGTGAGATCACTAGGTATCTTGGAATCCCTTTTGGAATAAGGTTTCCCTTTCTGATATGTGGAAGTGGTTCCTTGATAGACTTAAGAACAAACTTTTTAACTAGGGATATAAGTTCTTGTCTTTAGCTGGCAAAATCCAAGTTGCAAACAAAATTTTTATTGCCACTCATTTTTATTATTCATCGTGTTGGATGCCCACCAAAAAAGGTTATGAAGAATTAAATAAAATTATTCGTCAATTTTTGTGGTCTAAATGGGATGGCAACTTTGGGTTTAAAGCCACTTCATGGTCACGTTGTATTCAACCCAAAAGCAAAGGTGGTCTTGGACTTATTGATCCAAAAACACAAGGAATCTATTTGGCTATCCAATGGATTATTAGAGCGGTCCATGGAGAGGAACCTTGGAAAATTCTGATCCGACATCGTATTAACTCTTGTTCGGTTAAAGGCAAATGGCAAGCAGTCAATTGGCGTGATAAGATTCTTCTTGCTCCCTTTTTTCAGACCCGAGCTTCATCTCCTCTACAAATTGTTTGGAAGGCCTGGCAATGTGTTTGTCATCTGTTTGAATCGAGGGATTCATCTCTACAACATGGGTTCAATTTTGCTTCTTCTATATGGTGGAATAAACATATTCAGTGCCATGGACAAACCCTGGTTGTGAGCTTTCCCCGGCATGCATATTTTTTATTTAAGAAAGGGATTCATCACTTTAGTGATACTTGGGATTTGGATGTGTTGGATTGGGTGCCTTGGGATGTTGTTAAGAGCCGTTTTGGTTTGAATAATAAATATAAACAATTTCTTATCTTTGTCCAATCACTGGTTCCTGTTGAGCTCTCTATGAAAATGTGTACTCCTATTGTTTGTAATTTTCTGAAGGACTAGTGATGGCTTTCATCTCATTATTTCACCGCCTTTCCCTTGAAGAGAATATATTGTCAACTTCTCCCTTGTTTATTTCTTAATCCACAATTGAATCTGAAATGGAAATGCAGATTTAATGAGAAATTTTGGTTTTGTTTGAGTGCTCTTATTTGGAAATCCAAAAGGGATGCGGATGTTTAGGTTTTGAATTGGAAAATTCTGCATTGTAAACTACCTGTTGGCAACAAGTTAAAATGCTTTACAATCCAAGTTCCCAAGTGTTCTTTTTGTCGTTCTCAGGAGCATGAAGCATATTTTTTGGGACTATTCTTTTGCTAAGAGTCAATGGAAGGCCATTTCAATGTTTTACCTGCTATTTTTGAGCATCATCTGAATTGGAAAGAAGCGTTGTTGGGCGTGGGCCTTCATAATATTATTGCTAATTCTATTCGACAGGGTATTCTCATGCATATTTGGAAAAGCAGATGTATGGCAGGTTTTTCTATTCCATATATTCTTAGGAAGCAGGAATTGCAAGGCTTTACTCTGACGTGTTTCTCCACCTTGATTTTTTATTTGCGCAGCTTAAAAAGGCTGAGAAGACGGATTTTATATTAGGCACTCAAATTCAGCTCATTAGGTTTCAACTATCTCAGCTACAACAGGACAAAAGGCCAATACAGTCAAAGCTTACATCTGAGAGTATACACCGCAAACAGGTTCTGCAGACTGGTCATCTTGGGCAGGGTTTTTCAACTTCAGCTACTGAAGGCTGAGAAGGACTTCTTATTAGACTTTTCACTTGAGGTTGCACCAGTAATATGACTTACAGAGGGTATTGAATCTCATGTTTATGTCCTTTGTAGGGCCATAATTTCCAGGATTCTTTTACAGGCTTGTGATTGTGGGTTCCCGTCTCATTGTCTCAGTGACTGCCATTCCCCTTGTTGCACTCGGCTGTCATAGCTGAAACGACAAACATGGAGTGTGCTTCAGTTGATTGGGATTACTTCCTTATGACAGATGATGTGTTCACTAATTCTCCATAGTGCAGATCTGTCCATAGCGGTTTCAGTTTTCAGAGATTACCTGTACTGTTGGTTTGAGGCTGCTTTTGGGCGGTACATGGTGCACATTAAATACTTGCCTAGACCTTTCTTTTCCTATTATTTTTGGATAGGCCACGAACACTAGGATGGGGCCACTTCATTAGGAGGAGCATGAAACAATTAGTATGAGACAAAGGAAAGTGCATCACCTCACATGGGCTATATAACTCCACCATGGTTACCACTTGATTGCTGTGGTTTTCTGTAATGGTTCAGTGAGAAGCTCCTTCTTGACTAGCACCAGCAGTACTATAGGATCAGTGAGCCTTTGTTTGCTGGCAAATTTCTTTGTCCACTCCTCTACTGTTGAGAAGGAAGGATTTGTATGGATAACACTTACACACGGTCAGAAAAACAGGTGCCTTGATCAGTCTACTGGGTGACTTTGATCAGCCTACTGGGTGACTCTGTTCTGAGCCTTGCATATTCAGTTGAGTGTTCTGGTTCCAGGCTGCAATGGTGATTCTGATTGGACAGCAGTTTCATGGCTGTTTATTGTTTAGCTTCAGCGTTTTTATTGTTTTGTTACTGCTCTGTTAAATTGTTAATGTTCTCTAGGTGACATGGTTATGCATGTTCTCTTCTATTTGCAGCTATGCTGCTTTTATATCTGTACAGTGCATTTTTTTCAATATTAAAAAAAAATTTGGTATTCAAAAATAGATGAATAGTGTTTGAATAATAGATGGAAAAAAGGTTAGATCTTGATTTGGGTTCATTAAATTGTAATGTTCATCTACTTATTGCAATCTTATATATTGATAATTTGATAATTTGATCGTTGCTAATAGCAATTTCAAAACCATTTTATTTGCTAAGGAAATATTTGATATAATATATTTGAAACTAATAAATTTAATTCTTGAAAATATAAATTTGGCAAGAAGGAAGAATATTATTTTCTCAATCTAAATATGCATGGAATATGGTAAAGAAATTTAAAATACTTGTTTGTAAACGAAACCTCATTAGTATGTAGTTACAAATCTTTAAAAAATACTAGATTTCACCTCCAAAATAATAAACAATGTATAGACTATTTAAATTCACCCATCATCAAAATCTCTGAAAATTTTTCATAATCCGTATACTAATATAATAATAAAGAAACGTGAACTTTTTTGGTGTCTGAAGAATTTTGTTTGAATTACATGGCTGCTTGAAAGGGCAAGAGAAAAAATCAACTCAAACATGCCATGTATATTTCGTGTTACGATTTTTCAGGTTGTCAGCAAATACGTCAAACTATAGTGAAAAAAAAAATCAACAAAGTAAGAAGAGGACAACTGGCACGTTACATAATTTTGTGTCTAACTAAAATTAGTATGAATGGTCAATAAACAAGTATATATATATCAATGTTTTGTGGACCAAGCACTATATAAAATAATTTAAAAAATATATAAATAAACAGTACCTAATTAATAGAATTATATATATTTATCACCATTCAATAATATTTTTAAATATTATTAATAATTAAATTTTAAGTGAAAGGGCTTGTGCTTGAATGACAAGGTTATAAGGTTCTCAAGATGGAGATTCAAGTTCAAATTCCCCAAGTAACATCTATAGTTGGAACTCCAAGTTGTTACTCTTGGACTTCCATTGTAACTCTTAAATTGAATTGAGTTGAACAAATGGTTTCTAAGCTCTAAGTTGAATATGTGAATGGGAAGGGATGAGCCTAAATATACTCACACTTATCAATAAAAAAAAATAATTAATTTTTTAAAAAAATCATCTATATGACTGAAATTATTTAGTATTCTTTACTGATGAAAAATAAATAAAAAAACAAATATGCTTTGCCTGGTTTATCCAGTTAAATTCATAACAACCCTGATATTGTCATAAATTATTCCTGAATGGTAAATCAAAATTTCCAATAACATTTACATATAATACAGAGAAGAATAAATAAAAAAGCAAGTATGCTTTGCCTGGTTTATCCAGTTAAATTCATAGCAACCCTGATATTGTCATAAATTATTCTTCAATGGTAAATCAAATTTTCCAAAACATTTACATATAATACAGATCTGTTTTTAATAATCCTTATTCTCCATTAAAAAAGGAATATCATAGCACCATAATCTTAACTTAGAAATTCTTAAGTCATACAAGCAAAATAAATAGATACTCATATGTTATGGATGATTAAAGTTAGCAATTCAATATGTTAAACTTCTCATCAATCAGTTAGGAGTCCAATCTAGGACCTTTCATTTGCTGCAGGGTGCTCTACCACTGAACTACCAGCTCTCTTGATGACCAGTCCATCTTTGGTTAGGGTGCAGCTCATTTTCCAACACCCTTGGGATCCTAGCTTGGTTTGGCTCTGCTGACTTGGACTCTAATACCATGTTAAACATTTCATGGACCAACTAAAAATCCAACCTATGACTCGTTCATCTTTAGTTCAGGTGTTACTCTAAATACAGAGTTTAACCAAACAAGCCAAGAGGGACAAGCTGAAGATTGAAATTTACAGGTTTCAGATTTAATTTTGAGCAGACTTTTGTCTTGACAAGTCTTAAATTGAACAGAAAAACAAATTTTGCTCAACAATCCCTACACTTAGTAGTATAGAGGAAACTACTGCAACTGTTGTAATTTCATCTTACAATCATTTATAGAAAAGTAAAAATCATTATATCTTTCAATTCAGACAAGCAAATTGTGGAGTAGCATGGTTAAATACAGATCGAGCTCCAGCAAAATAAATATAGAGAAATCGCATATGCTAAGTGGAGCAGAGATGGCATCCTCATAGAATAGAAGTCTAGCATATACTTAGGATGCTCTTAGATAGGGTAGAGACAGCATTCTTTAATCAAAGGCAGCAGTACAAAACATAAAAAACATCAGATACAATTGCAATTCATAATAATAATAGCAATAGATAGAGTCTAGCCAAACCAGCAAAGAGTATGAGAAGTCGAAAGCTGATTTTTACTTGACAAGACCCAAATTGAGAATTCCCCAGGCGGTCTGAGGCCAGGACTTTTCCTTTGCCTTCATGACCAACACTCTTGTCCATGCAATCCAACCTTCCCATGACATCCGCTTGTCCCAATTTGTACCCCACTCTAACATGAGCTTCAACGCACTCTCTGCCTCCTTCTCTGCCTCCTCATACTTGCCTTGGGAAAGATACGTGTGAGCCAGAACAACATGGGGTTCTCCTGCAAAGGGATTAAGCTTACAAGATTTTATAAGAAGTGGTTGGGCATTTTCATAGGCTTTTTCTGCAGGAGCCATACAAACAGCTTCCCAGTACAATTCTCTTGCAGTGATATGATCTGTTGGAGATAACACAGCCTGGCAATGATCAAACACAGGGGGTATCACAAGCTCTATTTCTTCAAAACCCCTGTTGCTAAGCTTCTCTCCATTGACCTTTCCATTCTTTCTCTGCTCTTCTCTTTGAAAGAGGTTCTCCTCCCTTACAATCAAATTATAAAGAGCACCCATTCTGGAAATAGAATTCATCCATAGCCCTGGCTTGCCATCTCCTGGCCACAGAGCAGTCCAATTGTTTCCTGACCACTCAAATTTCCCATTAGTGTTATCAAACAAGTTATCCTGGAAACTAAATAGCTGGTCTATAAAATCTGCCATGGTCATGAATAAAAAGATTGCAACCAATCTCCTGGGGACCTGAACATCCTCCCCTGTTTTAATATGTTTCACTACAACTCCCTCAGGGGGCAATACTTTCTGAATTTTCCTCCTCCATTCAGGAAGAAAAATCCCATCCAACTCTTCCTCCAATTGGGTCTTGAGAATCTCATATTTATCATGGATTTTATCAATCCAATTCCCATTTCTTTCCTCCAATTCCAATTTCTGCAGCTTTAAATCCTCTGCCTCAGCCTCTTGCACTGTTTTCTCTGATTCCTTCAGTGCAGAAACTAAGTCCTCATCAGAAAACTGAAATAACAAATTGTCATGAATAAGAGGCTGCCTGGGCACAATACAGAACATGTGCACAAGCTCTTCTGCTTCATCCCCAATAAGGTCTCTCACTTTCTGCCTGTCAACATTGGGCTCAAAAATTGCAAGATTAACATAAGAATTGGAATAAGCAGAATGAAATAAACCACACCTGGCAATAGAATCAGGAGCGTTCCATAGCTTCAAAATCCTATAAACATCCACGAGATGTTCAAAGAAGTTGCCATGCTTGTGCCAGCACTCTGAGGCTCCTACTTCTAACAGTACAGACCTAAATTTAGGCAGTAATGGATCGATCTGATCATACTGCCCTCTCAGGAATGGCCTTGCACGATCCAACCTCATTGAAAGCTCACAATCTGCCATTTTTCAAGGCCAAAAAAACAAAACAGAGATAAATCTTTGGTTGTGGGTATTTTCAATTTACTTTGGTGAGACCCTAGCTCGATTTATAGGCCAAAATCATAATCCTAAATCGGTTCAATGTATCCGTGGACTGTTGTAACATGCTGTTATGACAGCTGCGTCTGTATTGTATAACCCTTGATCAAGATGTGTCATTGCCACGTATTGATGGGTTCCCGAGATGCTCGTCCTTGGTAAGATTATTAAATTTATATGCAACAAAAGAACTGCCCGAGGATAAAACTGGAAGTATACCGTTGGGTTTATAAGCCTGATTTGTTGGATTATGAAGAGGAGTTTCAGTTCTATTTGAATACTTCCGTAATGTCCCAATCCAATTGGAGGCAATGGTATATATAAAGAGTCTCATGGGGTATCCAAAATCGAGTTTGAAGACACCAAGGGTATGTGGTTGCTTTACGGATTGGTCGGCCGCTTCTATTAGAGATTGGGCTTCTCCGAGCAGGATAAAGCCATCCTCAGCTTAACGCTTGTCACTTCTACAATCAATTGGTGGAAAAAGACAAAGGAGGCTAGCTTGAGATGGTATACGGTGGGAGGTTTTGATGAAGAATTATTATTACTAGCACTTGCACCATAGGAGGTTCAAGGAATCTGCTGATAGGAACAACCGACAAGTTTAGAAAATTTTCTGGCGTGAATTTTTTTTTACGGCATGAGACAATTCCGAGTATTACAATGTTCACATATAAAAGCTTATCAGCTAATTATGTCGAAGGCGTTCCCTTAGGGAGATAACGATAACGCCCTGATTATGTCGATTGACAGTTTCCATTGCCTCACAGATGTGCAAGACGATTGAAAGGCTTTTGGTCGTCTAATTTCGCTGGTGGTTTTCTGGTCGTCGGTTTTTTCTTTTTGGTTGTTCCCTAGTTTTTTGTTGTGTGTCAGGGAGAAGGTTTTTTTTTCCATGTGTCATTTTTTCCCTCCCATATAAGGCATGGCCATTGATTCGTTGTCTTCGGGCAAGGAAAGCGTTCTCCATTCATTATAACTAGCAGTTGCACAAAGTTTAGGCGCAACGAATTTGCCGATAAAGCAAAATGTTAACAATATGATTACAATTTAAATACATAAGTTTATGTATGTAATCGTAATATGATTAGAATCGAAAACAATTTCTTTAGTAGGAGCACTTAGGGATAATTTTAAAGGCAAATGTATCTTCTATTTTATTCTCTTTTCAATGTGAAAAATGATAATACAAAAATTTGACATGAACTGCATGAGTTAAAGAAAGTTATGGAGTTCTTTTAAATGTGACAAATGATAAGAAATGTCAAACCATGGATGCTTGATTACAATTGTTATGTAAGTAGATTGTGCATATTCATAATAAGAGGAAAAGAAGCATTCGATAATTAGTCTTGAATATTTTATTTTAATTGGTTGTAGAACATAAACATACCATCTTTCAAGGTAGATCTGCAGTTTAGTCATTGACTTCTTTGAATCATTTGCAAGCATGATTACTTCATTAGATGTTGATGATAGATTTATTGGTGCTTGCATTTTTTTTTGCAAACGTTGGACAGTATGACAGAGACATATTTGGTCCTTATGGTGGATATAGTATAAGTGGTTTGCTTCTTTTTTCTTCTATTTTTTGAGTTCAACAATTGACATATCTCTTGGGGGGCCATTAGTGGTTAAGCCTTGCATTATGTTCTTAGACAAGAGAATGATAAACTAAAATATTTGGTAACAACATTGTGGTGTACAAGGAGGAATATTCGTTATCTAATATTTGTTATAAGTAGATCAAATTTTACAAATGAAAAAATATTAAGCATACGAAATATTATATGTAGGCAAGCCAAAATATACCCTACAAACACATTAATTGTAACACACTTTAAATGGTTTGTAAGTTCACCCTTAACTTTTGCTAAATTTGCATACCTATATAAGAAAGTAAATCTTTGTAGAGTAATGTATGTTGCAAGCTTTATAGAGTAACGTATGTTACATATACAACTAGAGTCAAAGAGAAATAAATATTAGACAAATCAAGGAAATGATCGACGAACGAAGAAATGAACTATGAATGAAAGTTTTAAAGAATTTTCTTTCCATTTAGTCACAAAGGATTATGATTTTTCTCAATGATAATATTATTGCATCACATTCTACAAAGATTGATTTTTATAGAAGATCATAAATACATATTTCTCTTGTCTGAGCCAATAAGAAAGTAGGTAAATAAGAAAGTAAGTAGACACAGAGTACGCTAAACATACATCTACTAACATATGGTATACATCTAGGTGTGTAACATAAGGACATAAACCACACAATAAATGTTATGTAATTTTAAATATTTATCTAGATTTCTTTTAAAATATTTATTTATGTCCAATCATTATTTAAATTTGAGGTTACAATGGTATAGTTAATTCATAACTGAAAAGATATGTAATAATTTCATCCACCCTCTAATCGAAAATTTGATCTTAAATATTTTCCATAGTAAAAAAAGAATATGAGAAAAAATTTCTATGGAAACAAACAAATATGACATGGGGAAAACATAAATATTCCTAAAAATAAACTCCCAATAGTTAGTTAGGATAAAGTCAAAAAAATATTGTACAAATTATTTTCAAATATGAAGAATAATTATAGGTAGACTTTTTGCATCTTCGGAGACATGGTGCATAAATTTTGAATGTAAAATTCTGGGCATATGAAACGAACCCTTTTGTGTACTCAGCAAATTCATTGAAAGGATAGAGAAGGTCCACAACTGTACCAAAGGATGTGATGTGGTCGGGAAGGATGGGATTTCTTATGTAGTGAGAAAACATACCAATAAAAGCAACATTGAGAGGTGACTCAGACGAGACTTAGTCCAACAAAAAAGCTTTCTTTTTAACAATAAAAGTAGACACCCACCTATGCCAAAAATAGCTAAGCTAACTTTAAATAAAAATGTAGCAAAAATATAATATATTTAAACAAATCTTATATACAAAAATATGGAGTGTACACAATTACTTTGAAGTTCTTAGGGTTTATTGATATAAAATAAAATCGACGTCAGAAAAAGAATAACAAGCTAAATCCAACATAGAAATCTATTGTCATAGTTGTCAAACCATTGATTAGAAATTTAGAAACTTTCCACCATAATGACACACGTCAGAAGAAATATCAAATGGACAAGATTAGTTTATAGAATCCACGAATAGGATTGAAAGGACAAACATAACTAAAAACCCACCAATTCATTTTATAAAATTCATAGAGTAGACAAGTGTGGCAATGGCTTGGAATAGTGTTGAACAATCGTTTCCAACTCCAAACTTACCATACAAATTGTTCCTAAAACATCAATAGTCAAAACCCTCCAAAATGTATACAAGGCAGATTGAAAAGAATATTGAGTGCATGCATCAAACAATCGTCAAATTGAACCAAATCCAACACATCATATTAGTTTCATCATAAACATTTTCAACGTGGCATTTTTGTTGAATTTGAAGGTGAAATGCTTACCTTAAGATGGCCTCGCAAATGGTGGAACTTAATTACCAAGCTATGTATTTTAAAGCTTACTATCATCCTATATACCAAACAACCAAAGGATATCGTGGAAAAGCTTATGGCCAAACCTTTTAGGGACCAAATAAAGTTAATCCTATAACTAATGAATTTTCAAACCCAGACAAGTTATAAAGAGCAAATTTGCTAAACTCTAAAATATTGATGCTATAGCTTCCAATTGGAATATTAGCCAAGAAATGTAACCAAATATAGGCATTTGAAATCATACACATGGTACGCACACCCCTAATATGACTTACCAAGAGATGTTTGAATAGAGTTTGTTTTAAGTATATATGGTGTAGATTTGAGAGTGGATTATCATGTCGTGCATAGGTTAATTGGTAACGATGGTGATATGTTCCTTGATTATGTCATCTACCAATGTTCTAATCTCCAAATGTATAATTGGGCCAAATCCAAGCTATAGGTGGCCTTGACAAATTTGCTCCCTCTACTTATTACAATTTAACTAAAAGGTAACGTCTAATTTAGATATACTTACTCATCATATTATAATCCACTTAATATAATAACAAAGATATTGATATCTATATAATCTAATTATTTTCCAAAAAATAAAGTTGTAAGTGATTACTACCTAATCCAAAATACATGAGTTTCTAATTTAATGAATCTAGGCCATTCATAGAGATATCTAAGCTGTTTGAGAGTTGGCTAGTAGAAAAGTGATGCAACAATTGATTTGACTTCATGTCACAATCCATTAATTTGTGGGGAAAACTTGGTTTTATTCCCCATTCCACTTCTAAGAATTTAACATAAAGTTTATTTGAGTTGTAAAGTTTTGATAGAAAACTATGTATAACATCATCATCACATTTTTTCTATTGAAAATGGATCAAAAAGTGTGATCCACAAAATGCATAAAAAATTAAGATGCTACTTATTTAAATTAAGTATTGGACAGACGGACTTCTGTTAGCTCATTGTCTACGCTGTGCTCTTGTGCTTGAAGTTAGTGCGCGTAATTTCATGACTTGTGGGCGCCACTTATGCGAAATTTGCGTGCCTTTATGCAAGAAAGGCACTCACTCACTCTTTCTTACTGTACAAGCCAGCGCACAAAAATGACCAACACTTGTTTTCACATTCCACTTTGTTAATTTATTTATCTGCTTTATTGCACCAGTCAAAAATAGATAAAGACATTTCATGCACAGGCAAGACAAGTAAATGTGAGGGATAAGGTTCTCCCATTTCACTGTACATACTGTAACAAAGCGATAAATGTGCAGCGGTCCAGTCAGAACAATGCTTGGAAAGCTTCATTATATATATTTATTTTATATATATAGCATATAATGATATATAATATAATCATATATAATATATAATATGTAATATAATAATATTTATTATTATCAAGTATATTTTATATAATGTAAAATATATAAGGAGGGAGAGAAGTTTTGGTATATTTAAATATTTTATAATAATTAATATAACTAATTACACCGAAGGTATTCTCACAATGAATTGGACTGAACTGTTTTTAGAGATCAACGGTTGACAGCTTATTAGAGCGATACACGGCGATTCAAATAATCATGCCATAAAGTCAATTTACTAGGGATTTGACTGAGGAGAACTTGATCCTTACAATGCAATAAATTCCCAAATGTGTTTATAAACACCACCTATCTTTACAAGTTTTCAAATATTTGTTGCAAGAGGGTCTCCCTCCTCAACAACTCACAAAACACTCACACACAAGCAGAGGAGACTCTCTGCCCTCAATTCAAACTTACACACAATACAAGATTGCAACAAAAGCACAAAAAACTCTAGATTTATTGATATTCAAATTCAACCAAAACAAATACAAAAATATGTGACCACAATAGTTACAATCATGACCACCAATGGCCTCTCTCAAATCTGAGGCACTCTCATTCCTTCTCATGCCCCACTCATGGGCTGAATACTCACATTGATATCCACACCCTATCCTCTCTCTCTGAGTGTTCTCCTTTTCTTGGATTATGGCGCCTCACAATTTACCCACAGCGAATCCCCTTTTCACAGCACCATATGTCCTTGTTTTGAAGGCCACCGCCTTTCCTAAACCCCGCGCTCTTCTCCTTTATTAATTTCAAAAATCCGCCTCTCCAAATCCCACAGCACTGTGGAAGTGGAATCAACTCCACAGAAGATTTGAATTGCTTTGTTTATATTGACTTTCCTCCCATGCAAGTTAGAAATGCCTTTTCTCCAATAGCGCACACTCCCTCTTACTAATGTTCTCCAAGTCTTTCATTAGAAGTCATGGAACCATGTTGCAAAGATATAGGTAGTGATTCATGAGCAAAAGAAACATGTTTGTTTTTATTATGACTCTGCCTCCTACCTAGCTCAGATATTCTGCTATCTGTCATAACATTATGTAATTCTTGCTCATCTTCGTTTGGCTTCTTATTATCTCTCTTGCCTATTGTTGTTGATCTTAGCAAAAGAACTTGCTTGTAGAAACAAACAATAAAGCCACAAGAAAATGTAGAAAGCTAAAGTATTCCATACCCAAAATGTCCATTTCTAGTTCCAAGAAAACTGTTTAATCCAAAGAAGCTGAGAACAAATATCAATTTTAGCAGAATACAATTTAGGCAATCCTAATGTCCATGCTTTTGGTTGCAATACTATTTTTGTTGGAAACTTGCTGGTGTTGTCATTGATGTCAACCTCTAGCAAATAGTTCACTTGGTTTCCAAGTGCTTTTGAGAAAAAAATGAATAAAAGGGTGTGTAGTGTGATAGGGGTGTGCTCAGTGTTATGCTCTGCATTTCCTTATGATTAAAGATATGCTTGTGTCCAATTTGGAAGTGATGATTAGAGGTGTTATATCTAGAGTTTCAGGTTCTGGATCATGCGGTAGTGAAAGATGTGTTTGACAGAGTGTTTTGACTATGAAGAAGGTTGTCTGGGAGAAATGTGATTGCTTCACATTTCTTTGCATTGAGGTTTCTTGTCTTGCGGATCTGAGAACGTGCTTATATTATTTGTATCTACCTTCCCGTGAAGTTTCTAGTGTTGGATCACTCCCCAAGTTTAGTTCTTGTGTTGGTGTTTAGTGGTAGTGCATCCTGATGTGTAGAATGAAGACATTCTTTGTTTTAGGTGGATGCGGCAGTGTTGTAGAAGATTCTGATGATGCTGAACATTCTAGAAATATGTGTGGATGGTGTGGAGTGTCTCTTTATGGTCCATATGATGTTTTTAGACTTGGAGAGGCGTGTATGTGGTCTCTTGTAGTGTTAGTTCAGGTTTGGCCAATCTAGCTTGCTAGCACCATTTGTGGAGGTACTTCATGGTTTGTGGGTGTGATGAGCAGCATGGTGATACAAATTTGAGTCCTAATTAACCCTTGGCATGGTCCAGTTTCACTTCTTTCCACCACGGAAGTGTTTGGTGCCGACTTATTTGGTGTTGCATGTTTGAGGTGCACACATTTAATTAAGGCCAACCTAATTGAGATTGTTTTAGGTCGTGGATGGTATAAATTTACAAGATGAAGTTGAGTGGAGCAAGGTAAAGAAGATGATGCAAGTGTGAATCAAGGGTGATGAATTGAGTGCAAACTTAAATGCTTATGAATCTTAGATGCAATGAGCAGAAGGTGTCTACATTTTAGTTTGCTTGAAGTTGCTAGAGGTAGTGAGCCGAAGGTTGTGGATGGCATAAAGTTGAGTGGTAGATTTTTCCTATTGGTTTGAGATAGTGAATCTCTCTGTAACAGTCCTCTTCTATTCTTCTCTCTTCTGGATAGTGAGTCCTTCTGGCAATGAGCCTTTCTTCTGGCCAGTGAGCCCTCGGTAGTTATCCTATTTGTTTTTCAGTGTTTCTATTCATATATGTGTGAGCTAATCCTCACCATGGTTTTTCCCTTCTTGGGTTTTCCACGTAAATCTGGTGTTCTTATGTGTTTGAATGTGTTTGCATTGATGCTTCATATGCTCACATTATGCTAATGCATAATAAGAGGTTGATGTTTGGAATTAATTTGAGGGTTTAAAGTTTTAATACACAATTGATTCACCCCCCTTCTCAGTTGTCCTATGCATACTAACAATTGGTATCAGAGCCAAGTTCCTTGAAGAAGCTTAATCGCTTGGGGTAGATCCGAATGGCACACAGGAAAGGTATTGAGGTTCTGGGGTTTGATGGAACAAATTATTCTTTTTGGAAGACCACGATGGAAATCTTTCTTGTCTCATTAGGATATGGTGTATGGAAGTAAGTTGAGAAAAAATATACTATACCTACTAATGGTCCAAAGGATGAAGATGATATTAAAGAATATGAGAACAATGGCAAGGCAAGGAGTGCTCTTCTGAACAGTCTTTTTGATTCTGAATTAGTAAAGGTAATGAGCTACAAAACTACTCATGAGATCTGGAAGAAGCTGGAAGGTATCTATGAAGGAGATGACAAGGTGAAGCAAGCAAAAATGTAGAATTTGAAGGCCAAGTTTGAAACCCTAAGGATGTCAGAGGATGAAAATATTGCAAGCTACGTGCAAAGAGTGGATGAGGTTTTCAATTCCATCAATGGTCTAGGTGGGAAGCTAGAGGAAAGTGAAGTGGTAAAGAAGGTACTAAGAACTCTTCCAAAATCTTATAGTGGTAAAGTTTCTTCTATTGAAGAGACTCAAAATTTAGATAATTATTCTAGGGATCAAATGTTTGGTACTTTAACCACTTTTGAGATAAGAGAATCTAGTCAAAATGATTCAAGAAAAGAATCTACGTTTAAGGCTAGCAAGACAGAAAAGAATGACAAGTCAGATCCAGATGATTTTGATGAAGTAGAAGCAAATTTTGTAAGTAGATTGAAAAGGGCTCTAGAAAATACAAAGGTAAGATACCCTTCAAATGTTTTAACTGTGGAAAGATAGGTCATTATGCTTTAAAATATCTAATCAAAATCTCTAATGACAAATACAAGGATAACAAAGGAAAATCATTTAAGAGGAGTTATTATGTTAAAGAAGATGACAACATATCTGATGACGAGTCTGACTATCTAGATGATGAAAGTGATGAATGCTTGTTCATGGCTCTAAATGTTGGAACTAATTCTACTAATCCAGAAAGATGTATAAAGGAAATTGCTCCAGAAACATGGCACAACATCAAAGGAACTTTGGTAACTACTTTTCATGTAAGAGAAGAGGAGAACTACTGGTTAATTGATAGTGGTTGTTCAAATCATATGATAGGTGATAAGATAAGTTTGTTAATCTTGAGAAGTTTGATGGAGGTTTTGTTAAGTTTGGAGATGATGCATCTGCTAAGATATGTGGAAGAGGTTCAATTAGTTTTGATGGAAAGCACATTATAGACGATGTTCTTTATGTCAAAGGTCTCCGACATAATCTTCTAAGTGTAGGACAAATGTGTAGTAGAGGATAAAACCTTGTGTTTTAGGATGGTGGACGTGAAATCAGAAAAGAAAGCTCCAAAATCTAGTTGCTACAAGAATAAGGACAAAAGGAAATATATATCAGCTCAAAGGTACTAATGGTATGTGCTTTATGACTCAAATTAATGAAAGTTGGCTATGGCATAGAAGAATGCATCACATTAATTTTAATAGCCTAGTAAGGATCAACTCTATTTAGGTTGTGAGAGATCTGCCAAGAATTGCAAAGCCCATCAATGCAATTTGCAAGGAATGTCAGATTGGGAAGCAAACAAGGAAGAACTTCAAAATCAAAGAATATTCAACCACAGGACCTCTGGAGTTGGTACATACAAATCTATGTGAACCTATAAGAACATGAAGTTTTCAAGGTGACAGGTATTTCAGGTTGTTATTTGATGATTACTCTAGAATGACTTGGGTAACCTTTCTCAAAGAAAAATTAGAAGCTCTAGATAAGTTTAAAACTAAAGACAAGGAAAACAAACAAGGTGGAAAACACAAATCAAATGCATAAAACACACAAATTTATACCTTGAAGTCCTCCTCTTCCTTGATAAGGTTGATAGCTTAGCACCCACAAGCTCTAGCTTTACCCAATGTTGAAATAGTAGAATGTGGATTGCTCCTTGTTCTTCAACACAATATGATGATTGATAGAGGCTTTGATAAAGGATTTGATGGAGATTAAGATGAGATAATATGGCTATAAGATGAGGAATGATTTTGGCATGGTAAGGGTATGATGAGAGGAGATGAGAAATTTTGGCATAGTTTTGATGCTATCAAGAAGTTATTAAAATGGCTTAGATGAGGGATCTATTTATAGATTTTTGGTAAAAGGATGGAGGGTGAGGATTGAAAGTTTAGATCAATGGCTAGGAATGCTTGAGGATTAGGGTTTGGATTGGAGTTGTAGTCTTGTGACAAGTGTCACAAGAGGGTTGGATAAAAAAGATCAAAGGAAAAGATTTGGTCAATAAGATTGGATGGCTCCCATTATTTGTGAATTTTAAATTCACATTGGGAAGGATGAGGAACGAATAAAAAATTCATTTCCATGGGAGAGTGTGAGGATGGGAATAAAAGTGAATTTTTTAATTCACATGGGGAAGAGTTCCATTAATGGAGACTAAGACAAGTTATATGGGGAAGAGCTCATTTATGGGAGATTAGGGCAAGTGAGAATAAAAAATTACCTTATATGAATAAAAGTTAATTTTTTATTTGTGGGGTGTGGGAATGGGTGTTAAGTGAGATTTGACCAAGCTAATCAAGGGGATTAACTTAATTAATATAGCTAGAGAAAATTAGTAAATGGGTTAATGAGGGGTTAAAATTAATTTAATAAGGGTTTATTTGATTAATTTAGGTCTAGGGGTCATGTAGGCTAGGGTAGCTAATTAAATAATTGCTATTTAATCAACTAGGCTAGGTTTAGGTTGATTAGTAAGCTAGATTAATCAAATAAGTATGATTTATCTAATTAATTAGGATTAGGAGATGGAGAAATTAACTAAATAAATATTGAGAATATTTATTTAATCAATGAGGATATAGTTATAAGGTATAGTGATAAATTAAATGAATTAATTAATCACAAAGGATAGATAAATAGTTAAGGGTAGATGATTAGGGATAAATTAATTAAATAAATTAGATTTATTAATTAATAGGAGGGATAATTGGTAGTGTAGAGATACGAGAAATTGGCTTGCGGAACAAGTCAATTTTAGGTGTCTACAAAAATATTTAAGGTTATGGTTGAAAATGAAATTGATCTGAAAATCAAGTGCTTGAGGTCTAATAGAGGTGGTGAGTTCACCTCCAAAGTGTTTAACTATTTTTGTGAAGATCATGGAATAAAAAGGCACTTGTCAGCTCCTGTGACTCCTCAGCAGAATGGAGTTGTGGAAAGGAAGAATATGACAGTTCATGAAGCAGCAAGGACAATGTTGAAAGAAGCAAATCTATAGGATATCTATTGGAGAGAAGCTATTCATATTACGGTCTACATGGTAGCGCTCATGAATTTTTGTTATTCTTGGCTGGGTTGTCACCAAATTGTAGTCCTGACTTGCTCTTGTGGCTAGGGTTTATCATTGAAGTATTTGGGGTTTGTCTGGGCTCATGAACCTTGTTGAAATGTTTCTTCGGTCACCTAGTTAAATTGTTATATTCTTATGTTGACCTGTTGAGCCAGTCTTTCGGTCGGCCTATTTACATCATGTGCCTATTGTTTCGTATGTTCATCGGCCCCTTCTACGTAGTACCACCGCGTGATCCTTCACCGGGTTAATTCTTTTAGGTATTTCAACTTGTGAAATATATGTTTTATCCTAGGTCTAATTTGAAATTGCTTTATTTGAGGCCCCTTGTCATTCGTCTTACCTAGCGCGCCCCCTTCTAAAAACAACCTTTTGCGCATGTGCGCCTATGTTATAACTTAAGTCCTCCATTGCACAAGTCTTTCACATCACTTTTTGCTCTTCCAATGCTTCATTTTGAAATGTGATGTGTGATGGAGTATTCCTTTGGACAGGTGTATGTTCTATATGGCATCACATATATCCTTCGCATCACAGATTGATCTTGAAAGGAAAGCATAACAGGGGTGATGCATGTGAGAGGTATGATCTCCTCCATGTGTCCTTATCCTAGTCCATCGTGGGAGATCTCTGCGTCATTGATTGCACCATAAAGTATTGATAAGAATTGTGATATGAGATGGTGGCAAGGTATTGGACGGTGAGGCGAATATGTGACAGTCTCTAAATTCATCGCAAGGAATCTTCACATCACTTTTTGTGCTAAAAAGCCTTAGAGAAAGGAAGCGATGAGTGATGAACTCATTGTGGCCATTGATCTTACAATAGGGTGTTCTCATCAATGACCTAGTTTTGAAATGGATAAGTGGTATGGTGATGGCATGCAGGGATTAACACGCTAATGCAGTGGTGGGATTTTTCAAACGTGTGATGAGTTCTCTTCACTGCTACTGTACAAGGGGGGTAGGTCTGTGAAGAGATCGTCTGGGCACACAATCAACTCTTGGGGATCTGTTCCAAGATTGAAGGGATTCCACGCTTGTGGTGCAGCTGGGCATGAATTAAGTGTGCTATTTGAAATAGGAAAAATTGTTGAGATCGAGATGCCCAATTTGGTGGTTTCGTTGTGGGAATTGATAGGTCTATGTTTTGGGAAATTGACATGATGCAGAGTGCCACCTCTTTTTGTTTTTTTGCAGTATTGGCAGGTTGTCGAAGACTTTCCATTTATGATCAATGAGACGTGGTACTAACAGATAAAATTTGATGTGGTAAATTGGAAGAGCGTGATTATAGAAAGCATGGGAACTTCTACAATTCTTCTATAAGTTGACACTTCTATTTTCACTTTGTTCATTATCTCCTTCTGAGCAAGCAATATGGATCTCCATTTTTTTACTATGATATTTTTGTCATCCTATTTTTTAGGATTTTCTTCTTTATTCTCATGGTTGCTCAGACATGTCCTTATAAGGTTAAAAGATTAGAAGATTTTTCTATGGAATAGGTGGTGCAAGGAAAATTTAGGAAGCAAAACAACATCTATTGAATCGATGTGAGCCTTTCTTTTCTCCTTGTTTTCATCCGGATATGGGTTTTAAGTCCCAGTCTGCTGACCCCAATAGCTTCCTGTTCTTGTGAGTCCCTAGATTAAGCTTGAAGGTAGAGAGGCATCCTTGCTATCTCTTCCCCTCCCTTAGCACTTTGAGTTCTAATTGAGCTTAGGCAACAATGGAGGGAGTGATGTCCCCTTGGATGAAACAAGTCGAAGTGGAGAGGCAATATACGACTACTACTTCCTTTCTGGCTGGAATTTTGGTACTGCCATAGCCAGCTATGAGTGGCTTCCTCTAGTTTCTGACTTGAGTTGGCGGATGGGAACCTCCCATTGAAAGATGGGGAGTCACTTGCATGTACTTGGAACTGGGCTTAATGAAGGGAATTCTAGTGTCCTGGGCTTCCTTCAATGATTGTTCCTCGCAAGTATTCTTATTTCTTCATGTGTGGAGACAGAGGCAGAGCAGAGGATGCTTGTATTAGGAATAAGTATCTGGAAATTAAAGATGGTGGAAGCTGAAAGAGCATCTAACTAGACGCCACCTGTCAGTATTGTGTTTGCCTCCACACGAAGAATAAGAAAGCATACAAGACAAAATTAGTTGCTCTTATTTGCCAAAGGTGATGATTTGCTATACAGAGGCATGCCTTAGTGGTTAAGGGTGGTTATTTTGGCATATATTTTATTTTGATTGTGAAATGAAGATGTGACATCTGTCATGTGCAAGTGGCTTGACGCTTGTTGCTCCCTTGTGTTATAAAAGGGATTTCAAGGCCATTTTGTAGGGGGTTGGTTTTTTGGTTGGTCTCTTGGTGTAACGTTGGTAGGAATGCACAAGCTAGAAGTCTTGTTTAGTTTAGTGTGTAGAGTTTTGACTGTATGTTCTCTGTAAAGTTATTTGATAGTACTAGCATCCAAGTGAATGCAAATGGTAATCTTCTGAAGCTGGTTGTCTCCTGAGGTGTGGTTTATGCAAATCGTGAAATGAATAAATCAAAGATTGTTCACTTTGTCTCCATAAAATTTCTTGTGGACGTATTTTTCTATGAAATGCTCTTGTTCAAAGAATGAGTTAAATGCTTTGATAGAAACATAGATTTGTGTGAATGTATACAAGGTTATCATAAGTATAACTGATTTAGAGATATTAAGTATAATACTGCAAGGCAATATTATAAAGCTTTGTGATGTTCAGGTTAAATGTTTTCAATAGTTTTCAGTTACATTTATTTTTGACTCTGTACCCTTAGGCTAAGGCACCAATTTCTTTCATCTATATGTGTTCTTCAACGCCAAGGTCAAGAAAGCCCAAACACATTTGAAATTTTAAATATTTGTCATAAATGTGTGCTGAAGAAGAATCAGTTTCTATTCTATGGTCTCAAGTAATGCTAAAATCTTGAAGGACTTAGGCTAGGTCTTCATATTTTGCATAATCCTCAAGCAAAACTACATAGAACATTTCTTCTATTCTAGTATTTGTAATAAACTGGCACAAGAGATTATTAAATATTGTCAAGGGATCACCCTCCCAGGTTTTGCAGAGCCTAAAGTGCAGAGGGAAAGTTATTGTTACTTTCACCTATGTGTTGGCCAATCTCTCATGGTAGTTGAATATTGAAAGTGGATAAATCACAGGCTATTTCATGAGACAAGGTTGAGAATTAAATAAAAACCAACACTACATACAAAACATAGTGTAAGCAAGGGTCAACAATTCAAAGACTCCATATGAACTATGGTATGGAAGAACTCCTACTGTAAAATATTTTAGAGTGTTTGGAAGAAAGTGCTACATTAGCAGAGATGAAGAAAATTTGGGAAAGTTTGATACAAGATCAGATGAAGGAATCTTTCTTGGATATTCTAAAAAGAGAAAGGCTTACAGGGGCTACAACAAGAGGCTAAATAAGTTAGTTGAAAGTGCAAATGTCAAAGTGGATGAAGAACCACATCAAAGCTCAGTACTAATAGAAGGATATGAATTTGATGAGCCCCCTTGCAGAGAAGAAGAAAAAAGAAGAAGAAAAGGAAAAGGAGATGCAAGTTAATGAAGAAGATGCTCTAGAAAGGGTTCCTAAGACTCCCAAGTATGTGCAAAAGAATCATTCTGAAGATTAGATCATAGGAGATAAGAACAAAGGTGTATTAACAAGAAGAAAAATTGCTACATGGCAGACGAATAGGTAAATTTGTGCTTATTGTCTAAAATAGAACCCAAAACAGTGATTGAAGCATGCAAAGATGAACACTGGATCAAAGCTATGGAAGAAGAATTGATGCAGATTGAGAAAAATCAGACTTGGGAAATTGTCCCAAGACCAACAGACAAAAATGTAATAGGAACTAAATGGGTTTTCTAGAATAAATTGAATAAGAATGGAGAAGTAGTTCGAAATCAGGCTAGGCTTGTGTGTAAAGGCTACTCACAAGTGGAAGGAATAGATTATGAGGAAACATTTGCTCCAGTGGAAATATTGGAGGCCATTAGAATGTTCTTGGCCTTTGCAGCTCATAAGGATTTTAAATTTTATCAAATGGATGTGAAATTTGCATTCTTGAATGGAGAATTGGAAGAGGAGGTATACATTGAACAACTAGAAGGCTTTTAGTTATCAGATGATCCAAATATGGTCTACAAATTGAAGAAGGCTTTGTATGAACTCAAACAAGCTCCAAGAGCTTGGTATACAAGATTGGATAGATATCTACTATAGCAGGGATTCAAAAGAGTCACTGCATATAGCAATTTGTACTTCAAAGTTGAAGAAATCAATCCTGATTGTGGAGGTATATGTTGATGATATAATTTTTGGAGGAAATGAAGGTATGTGTAAAATATTTGTAGAGGAGATGCAGAAAGAGTTTGAAATGTCAATGTGTGGGGAAATGAATTTCTTCCTTGGGTTACAAATCAGTCAATCAAAAAAAGGTATTTTCATTTCACAGTCGAAGTATGTTAAGGAAATGTTGAAGAAGTTTGGAATGGAAGACTCCAAATCAATATGTACTCCCATGACTACTAGTTGTAAGTTAAGCAAAGATGATGAATCTCCTAAGGCTGATCAGAGCAAGTATAGATCAATGATTGGTGGACTGTTATACCTAACTGCTACTAGACCAGATATTATGCATTCAATTTTTCTTGTGGATAGATTCCAAGTAGATCCTAGAGAGTCACATGTTTTAGTAGTAAAAAAGATATTTAGATACTGGAAAGGCACTCCAGATTTTGGCTTATGGTATCCCAGGGATACTAATTTCTCTTTGAGTGCTTATACATATGCAGATTGAGTAGGATGTATAGATGATAGAAGAAGTACAAGTGGTGGTGCTTTCTTTCTTGGAAGAAGACTAGTCTCATGGTTGAGTAAGAAACATGATTCAGTGTTATTATCTACTGTAAAGGCAGAGTACATTACAACAGCATCTTGTTGCACACAGGTGTTGTGGATGAAGCAGACATTGAAGGATATCAAAGTATCATATGATGAACCTATACCACTCTTATGTGATAATACAAGTGCTATCAACATTTCAAAGAATTTGGTAATGCATTCAAGAACAAAGCATATTTCAATATGGTATCACTTCCTAAGAGAGAAGGTTGCAGAGAATGAGGTGAAATTGGAGTATGTACCCACTAAGGACCAAGTTGCAGATATTTTTTACAAAGGCTCTTCCTAAGGATACTTTTGAGTATCTACGACAGAAGTTAGGGGTCATTGCCCCTCCTTCTTCTAATTAGATGCATAAGTGTGTGCATATGTCTAGGAAGCATTTCAAGATACATTCTTAGTCTTGGACTAATGTTGAAAGCTACCTCTCAGGGGGAGTAGGTAGTGGTTCTACTGGTTGGTGCAATTAGAGGAAGCATATCTTATGCACCTAAGGGGAAAAGTGCAAAAAAGTGAAAGCAATGGAGGGAGAGCAGGTGCTTGCTGGTGTTGCAAGTGTTGTCCTTTTCCATTGATGTCAAAGGGAGAGAGAGTTAGAGTGGCTAAAAAACATAGTGTAGGAAAGAGTGCAATGAGTAAGAGTTGCTCCAGTCAGGGGGAGTACAACTGAGCTGTTGATTGATTGCTTTAAGTCTTGATGGTTTTTCAGAAAGTTGGTGTTTCCATCAATGACAAAGGGGGATTTTGTTGGAAACTTGCTGGTGTTGTCATTGATGTCAACCTCTAGCAGGTAGTTCACTTGGTTTCCATGTGCTTTTGAGAAAATTTGAATAAAAGGGTGTGCAGGGTGATAGGGGTGTGCTCAGTGTTATGCTCCCCATTTCCTTAAGATTGAAGATATACATGTGCAGTTTGGAAGTGATGATCAGAGGTGTTATATCTAGAGTTTCAGGTTCTGGATCATGTGGTAATGAAAGATGTGTTTGACAGAGTGTTTTGACTATGAAGAAGGTTGTCTGGGAGAAATGAGATTGCTTCGCATTTCTCCGCATTAAGGTTTCTTGTCTTGTGGATCTGGGAATGTGCTTATATTATCTGTATCGACCTTTCCTTGAAGTTTCTAGTGTTGGATCATTCCCCAAGTTCAATTCTTGTGTTGGTGTTCAGTGGTAGTGCATCCTAATGTGCAGAATGAAGACATTCTTTGTTTCAGGTGGATGTGACAGTGTTGCAGAAGATTCTGATGATGTTGAACATTTTGGAAAGATGTGTGGATGGTGTGGAGTGTCTCTTTATGGTCCACATGATATTTTTAGAGTTGGAGAGGTGTGTATGTGGTCAGTTGTAGTGTTAGTTCAGGTTTGGCTGACCTGGCTTGCTAATGCTATTTGCGGAGGTACTTCATGGTTTGTGGGTGTGATGAGCAACATGGTGATATAGATTTGAGTCCTAGTTAACCCTTGCCCTGGTCCACTTTCACTTCTTTCCACCATTGAAGTGTTTGATGCCGAACTATTTGGTGTTGCATATTTGAGGTGCACATGTTTCATTAAGGCCAACCTAATTGAGATTGTTTTAGGTCGTGGATGGTATAAATACAAGATGAAGTTGAGTAGAGCAAGGTAGAGAATATGATGCGAGTGTGAATCAAGGGTGGTGAATTGAGTGCAAGCTTAAATGCGTATGACTCCTAGATGTAGTGCATAAGGTGTCTACATTTTAGTTTACTTGAAGTTGCTGGAGGTAGTGAGCCAAAGATTGCGGATGGCATAAAGTTATAGTGGTGGATTTTTACTATTGCTTTGAGATAGTGAATCTCTCTGTAACATTCCTCTTTTATTCTTCTCTCTTCTAGACAGTGAGTCCTTTTGGTAGCGAGCCTTTCTTCTAGGCAGTGAGCCTATTTGTTTTTTAGTGTTGCTATTCATATATATGTGAGCTAATCCTCACCATGGTTTTTCCCTTCTTGGATTTTCCACGTAAATCTGGTGTTCTTATGTGTTTAAATGTGTTTGCATTGATGCTTCATATGTTCACATTCTGCTAATGCATAATAAGATGTTGATGTTTGGAATTACTTTGAGGGTTTAAAGTTTTAATACACAACTAATTCACCCCCCCTCAGTTGTCTTGTACATACTAACAATTTTCACACTTTCTGTGGAAATATTCTTCTCCTGGTAATCAACCAGGTGAATTACCATAGTTTGAGTTTCTCCTAGAATACCTATCAATAGAGGAAGACTTGTTAAACAAAATCTTAACAAGCTGAATTGGGGCACTCCTGAAAGGCAACATATATGGACGGCTAGATCGTGCAAGAACCTTATCATCACTAGAAATGAGCTCTACCATTACCAATGTCCAGTACACACCAGGGTAATTTTACACACACCCATCGACATCTTTCATCAATGCAAACTCACGAAGATCCTAGATATTCTCTATTATGGGACATTTCATCAAACAAATGACAACATGGTGCCCTAACTCGACTAAAATTCCATGACTAACCATCAATGCACCAAATTAAACTGAAGAATCATTATTCGCGACAACTAATCATTGAAGTCATCAGAGGAATGCAAAATCAAATGCCAAGAGATGAAAACTAACTTTTGATATAACTTTCTACCAAGATCTTAGATTCTTCTTAAAACTTGCCAAGATGAAGATGTCAACAATCCCAAACTCTCCACCAAGCTATTCTTCCACAAACCTCACGGGATTAAAAATTTTAAAGTTTCACCAATCTGCTAGCGCAAGTCAGAAAACAATTAAATCTTCAAAACTAGAGCAATTCTGCTAATGAAACTTTCATCATCAATTCCTAGATGGAGTCAACAATCTTCCCGCAAGAGGATCTGATGTGAACCCTCGCCAATTTCTCTAAACAATTGTTTCAGTGAAAACTGCTCATGTGCCGAAACCAAAGTATGGCAAAAACTCGATCTTGTCAAATCTTATCACTCCACATGTGCCCCAAGGTTGAGAGATACCAACAAAAACTAACCAAAACTAAAACACACCAAAAATGGAAACTAAACCCTGCAAATTGTTTTTGGTTGATGCTAATCGCTAGTCCACTTGGATGCTCCTGCATCAGACACACCGGGTAGGAAGTTTGTGAGCATAGGCTCACAAAAGTGGAGTTGAGTAGTAGGACTACTCTCCCAGGTTGTAAATAACCTGAAACAAACTCCATCGTTGTGATAGGTGCACAAATTAATTCTTTTTCCTCCTCTTCTAGCATCTCGTCGGAACAAGTGTCATCCTCCTCAAACAATCCTGCACTCTCTTCCTCCTTCCTCTCATGGACTCATGTCCACCATGAACCGTCCTCCTCCAAATATTCTCTCCTTTCCTTTCCTCCTCTGTGGGATCCAACCCACCATTATTCGACAACCTCCACCAAACAATCTCACTACTCTTCTCTTCTTTTGTGGGTTTTGACACACAACAAACTGACCACCTCTACCAAAATATCACATCATTCACATAACAACCTGTAGCATATACATACAAATCTTCCCCTACAATTTCATGGAAATTAAAAATTTACACCTGCTCTTCTCCATACTCCTCAACCTTCAACACAGCAAAGGAATGTAAAACAATATCATCACAAAATGCAAAAAAATTTACCTCTTCCTTCAGTGCTGCAATATTTCCTTTAACATCATTAGCTACAACCTTCATCCTCTCATCCTTCACTATGAGGTTTTCATCTACACCATCTACTTCCATCATCATCCTCATGTCTTCAACTGTTGGAATAAGTTTTCAACTTGTAGCATCTTCTACAACCTCTACACACAAAGATGCAACAACTGCATACAAATCTACAACTTGATTTGTTTTCTTTCCATCTACTCACAACTTCTTACTCACCTCATCAACAAGAAAATCCCTATCAACTTCCTCATCACAAAATTCAAAAAAAAAAAAGTTACCTCTTCATTCTTCGCTGCTACGGCATCCATCTTCTCACTCTTCGCTGCACCATTCATCTCCTTCAAATGTTCACTCAACCTAAACAACTTCTCTATCTTGTCAATTTCTTCAAGCAATTCATGCTCCTCAACAACAACTAAATATGCAACATCCTCACACAAATCTGCATAGAAATTGAAGCCTTCCATGGATCTACTTTCTTCTTGCTCTATATCCTCTATTGCATTCATCATCTCAAATAAATTAAACTCAAAATGCTCAAGTTTTGCCTCATTTCCTTTCACCACCCCAACTTCTTTTCCTTCATTTTTCGTTGCACTATTCAGCCCCTCAGGTTCATTTATCCAATCTCTTAAAAACCTATCAATTTTCCTCATCTCTTCTTCCCACATAAGATCATTCTCCTCTTTGCCCACTTGCTTGTCAAATCTAGGGCCTTCTAACTTTGTCATCTCAGATTCTCCATTTGTTGCATTTTTTCCAAGTTTTATTGCTACATCCAATTCCCCATCTTCTTTATTTTCCACCACATCATCTGCTGCAACTTTTTTCTCTTCATACTTAGCTGCAATCTCATTACTTCCTTCTATCTTCTTATCCTCCAAAGGATAGGTAGTTGCTACTGCTACATCAATTCCAATTTCTTCATTCATGTCTTCCTAAAGACATACCTCTGCTGCAATTTCCTCTTCTTTTTCACTCTTTTCTCCATGCCTTCCTCATGGCATGCTATTGCAATCTCTAGTGCCTCCACTCTTCTCAATTCTTCGTGAATTGCCTCTTCTTCACATCATTGTCCCAAACATTCCATTTCTTTCCATGGATCATTCTCTACTGCAATTTCATGTTTTGCCTCTTAAAAAAGACATGCTACAGCTGAATACTCTTTCCTCTTCCATTATTTTCTCTCCTTGCTTCTATTCTTTCCTAATTTGCTTTCTTTTGGGCCTAAATGGGTTGTTCCCACATGCTTCTCCTTCCATGCCTCTTCTATCAAAGAACTGCAACTCTTCTTCTCATCCTTTGCAACTTCAATTGCAATCTCTTCTATTCCCTCTTGATCCTTTTGCACAAGGATCTCCTCTTCTTCTTTTTCATTCTTCTTATTTGTTGCCATCTTTTCTTTCTTCTCTTTATCCTTCAAAGGATTCTCAGCCACTTCTTCATTTTTCTCTTTCTCTTTCTCAATAACTATTGTATGCAATTCTTCATCTTCCTCATCCTTTTCTTTCATGTCTTCATCACGGCATGTCTTCACTGCAAACTCATCCTTTGCAACCTCTCCACATTGCATAGATTCCAATTTATCCCATCTCTCAAACAATCTGTCAATCCTCTCAATCATTTCAGTAATCTCTCTAAGAAATCCATTCCTTTTATACCGTCTCTAGTCTTCCCAAATTACTAGTTTCCACACGTATACCTTCATCTCATATGTTGCTGTAATCTTCTACCTTCATTTTCACTTACCCTACAACCTGCAAGGACAAATTTTTCATGGCTTCTAGCTCTCAACTTCTCAGGACTTCATAAATCTACAACAGTTCTCACACGAGCTTTTCTCTACCACTGCCTCTACCCACATGTCTTGGTGTATCCTCTACACTCTTAAGACCTTCTCACTTTGATACCACTTGGTGCAAGAGAGTCTCCCTCTTGCTCAACAACTCACAAAACACTCACATATAAGTAGAGGAGACTCTCTACCCTCAATTCAAACTTACAGATAATACAAGATTGTAACACAAGTATAAAGAACTCTAGATTTATTAATATTCAAATCCAATCAAAACAAATACAGAAATCCATGACCACAATAGTTACAATCATGACCACCAATGACCTCTCTCAAATATGAGGCACTCTCATTCCTTCTCATGCCCCACTCATGGGCTGAATACTCACACTGATATCCATGCCCTATCCTCTCTCTCTGGGTGTTCTCCTTTTCTTGGATTATAGTGCCTCACAATTTACCTACAATGAACCCCCTTTTCATAGCACCATATATCCTTGTTTTGAAGGCCGCCTCCCTTTCCTAAACCCCACACTCTTCTCCTTTATTAATTTAAAAAATCTGCCTCTCCAAATCCCATGGTAATGTGGAAGTGGAATCGATTCCACAGAAGATTTGAATCATTTTGTTTATATTGACTTTCCTCCCATGCAGGTTAGAAATGCCTTTTCTCCAATAGCGCACACTCCCTCTTATTAATGTTCTCTGAGTCTTTCACTAGAAGTCATGGGACCATGTTGCAAATATATAGGTAGTGATTCATGAGAATAAATAACATGTTTGTTTTTATTATGACTCTGCCTCCTACTTGGCTCAGACATTCCCTTATCTGTCATAGCATTATGTAATTCTTGTTCATCTTCATTTGGCTTCTTGTTATCTCTCTTGTCTATTATTATTGATCTCAACAAAAGACTTGCTTGTAGAAACAAACAATTAAAGCCATAAGAAAAATGTAGAAATCTAAAGTATTCCATACACAAAGTGTCCATTTCCAGTTCTGAGAAAACTATTTAATCTAAAGAAGTTGAGAATGAATATCAATTTTAGCAGTACAATTTAGGCAATCCTGATGTCCATGCTTTTTGTTGCAATACTATTTTCACACTTTCTGTGGGGATATTCTTCTCTTGGTAATCAACCAGGTGAATTACCATAGTCTAAGTTTCTCCTAGAATACCCATCAATAGAAGAAGACTTGTTAAAAAATATTAACAAACCAAAATGGGGCACTCCTAAAAGGAAACATACATGGCTGGCTAGATCGTGCAAGAACCTTATCATCACTAGAAATGAGCTCTGCCATTACCAATGTCTAGCACACACCAGGGTAACGCTACACACACCCATCGAGATCTCTCATCAATGCAAACTCATGGAGAGCCTGGATATTTGCCATTACGGGACATTTCATCAAACAAATGACAATAGGGTACCCTGCCTTGACTAAACTTCTACGACTAACCATCAATGCGCCAAATTGAAATGAAGAAGCATTAGTCGTGACAACTGATCAATGAAGCCATTGGAGGAATATGAAATTGAATGCCAGGAGCTGAAAAACTAACTTTTGATATAACTTTCTACCATGAGCTTGTATTCTTTTGAAAAAATTCCAAGATAAAGATGTTGATAATCCCAAACTCTCCACCAAGCCATTCTACCTCAAACCTCATAGAAGAAAATAATTAGATCTTAAAAACTAGAAGGACTCTTCTCATGAAACTTTCATCATCAATTCTTGGATGGAGTCAACAATCTTCCTACAAGAGGATTCGATGTGAAACCTCACCAATTTCTCTAAAAAATTGTTTTGGTGAAAACTGCTCATTGTGTGCTGAAACCAAAGTATGGTGAAAACTCGATCCTATCAAATCTAATCACTCCACATGTACCCCAAGGTTGAGAGATACTAACAAAAACTAACCAAAACTGAAACACACCAAATATGAAAATTAAACCCTACAAATTGTTTTTGGTTGATGTTGATCGCCAGTCTGCCCGGATGCCCCTGCATCAATATTAGAGACAAGGATCTTAGCAAAGTTCAAAAGTATGTGAATTGTCAAATCATTCTTGTAGGTACAAGTTTAATTCTATGCACATGGTTCATTTTTGCACTCATGACTATGATTGGTTCATTTCTACACTCATATATCTGATCTGGCCAAATTCTAAGGACAATTATATTCAGATTTTGTCATTCTTCTTTTAACACATCTAAGAAGTTACGATTTTGAGTTATATAAAAGTTATGGTTAAACAATAGATAATTATCTGTCATCCATCAAAAACAACTAAGTGCTTTTATTTGTACTTATTTCCAAAATTCTAAATTATGTTATATGATTTGTCACAACTCTAAATTAGGTTAATTGGAGTACATTGGTTGTTCTATTTGTTAAACCTAATTTTTAGTAAAGAAATTTATTTTATTTTATTTACATTAGTGAACTCGACTTCCTTACATGACTCGACCTAGGGTTTTCGCCCTAGGTTCTATCCTTCCACATTAGAGTCATTATTTATATTTTTTGATTGTATACTTTTCATTTCAAACTTGTTTGGGGTTTGAATCTACCTTTAACTGTGGTTCATTGTGTTATCTTGATTAGTGTTTGGGCTATTATTGTTTGTTATCTCTTTGATCCTTATCAATTATATTGCAATATATATTATATATTTATTAGTTTTGACACTTGACTACATTGATAACTACGTCTCTGCTTAGAACCATCGAAGTGTTGAATCAAGGAATCATACTTTGCATGCATCTTTCCTTGGCAAACCTTGCCTTATGGACATAATAATGATTGATGCTACAAGATATATATATATATATATATATATATATATATATATATATATATATATAGAGAGAGAGAGAGAGAGAGAGAGAGAGAGAGAGAGAGAGAGAGAGAGAGAGAGAGAGAGAGAGAGAGAGAGAGAGAGAGAGAGAGAGAGAGAGAGATTATTTTAAAAATAATTTTATCTATTTTTTTTATTCCAAGGATATCGCAACATAGGAGACTAAATCTTAAAAATTCACTAATTTATAAAGTTAATGTAAGTGGATGAACAACCAATATGAACTTACAACCTATTCATTGAGACCTTGGTTGTGTAATACATGCAATATGAAGGACATGGTCTTGGCCCAGACTCCACTCAACCAAAATAACATTGGTTAGGGATTGTTATAATGCTTGACACATCTAAAGCATTTGACAAATGTGATTTGAACTTCCTCCTAAAGACTCTATGAAAGTTTAGATTCAACAACCAAATCATTGATTGGATACAATGTTGTATTTGCATCCCCTCATTCTCCATCATGATAAATATCCAAAAGGGTAAATAGTTGTAGAGGCTTAAGGCAAGGAGATCCCATCAGTTCCTAATTGATGGAGCAACCAAGATCAGTAAGCAAATACCAACAAATTCCACAAAAGATAATATTACACATAAAAGCCAAAATGATATATTCAAGAGATTGTTAGAATGCACATTGTATAAATAGGCATGAGAGAGGAGGTAGGAAGGTAGGTGTCGACAACTGACTACCCCTCCAAAGACTTGACACTTGTGAGCTCAGTGACAAGTGCTCATGCAAGTGGCAATCAAACATGCAAGAGGTGTCTCAAATGTATGAGGACACATGTCTTCACCACATGAGATGAGACAAAGTCTAAAATAGCTAAGTAAACTTAAGCAAAGTGTTAATAGGCCAATCCTAGGAAATATGTTATCCTAACTAGTTACATAATGACCTTTTTACACTAACACACCCCCTTGAGTGCAACTTAGGGAGAATACAAAGATGATGGATCTCAGCCACTATGCCATGTTAGGTACCCATATACAAATGAATTTCTCATAAATGGAGTAAAGAAGAAAACCCTATGGGAAGAACCCCTCTCCAAAATAGAAATGATACATGATAAAATGTACAAGTGAAGAAGAATAAGATAGAAGGAGGACTCATGATGACCCCTCAAGGACCACTTCTATAACAAAAGTACATGAAATGTTCCCCCATAGGAGAGAAAAGATGAGAAGGTCAATGTGACCCCCCTAGAAAATGTGAAGGAATTAAATCGCTGCGAAGAAATAGATCCTCCCAATACCAATATGAGAAGACTAACCATGCAGCCTCCCCACAAAACACATTTTGTAGTGTGTGTAGAAGCTCGACATTGGATGCTGAAGATGATTCATGAATGTTGAACCACATTTCTCCCCTTAGGAAGAAATAGAACCACATAAGTGTGAAACTGATCTTCCCATTCCTGATAGGAACATGTAGGAAGAAGTATGAAGGTTGTTGGAAAGAAAAGATAGGACATAGTCCAGAGATCTAAGCTTGAGTCAAGTATCTAAGTATGTTTATACCCCAGACATGATAGTGATAGAATAATAGATAACAACGATAATAAATCTAATAGTGCGGTAATAATAGATCATACATACAAGTCATTCACATTCATATACATAATGTATTAATTGTAATCCTTATATCTCCATATTTATATATATGTTAATATCATATACAAAATGCAAGTCTAAGTCTCTACTCTCTGTTATACTTCTATATCTTCTTTTACATTAGCTTCATCATATCATATCTTGTCATGCTATCTATTACATATATGTCATGATAGGGATGTGTCCCCTATAGAACAACCTAAATACTATCTTATATGTCGGCCCTGTCCTCCGTACTTCACCTGCGTTGAGTTGCGGTAGGTTTCTGTGAGTGACCTGTACCCTACCAACATCATTCCCCTTTTGAAACTATGTCTTGTCCTTAAGACATGCGGTATTAATTACTAGGTAGGATGTTCTTGTAGATAACCTTCAGTTGAGTTAGAGTGGTATCCCATTGCTTCTTTGCCTGTTGCAGCACTTGTATTTGTCCCTCTATCTAAATGTGTGTGGTTTCTACTTCTCCTAGAGTAAAAGGGATCCGAATTTTCTGAGCACCCTACTTGGCTTCCCCTAATATCCCTACTAGGTCGGCTAATCTTAGACTTACCACTTCCCTCAACTATTTGATTTGAGCCTTGCTAATTTGCTCCCTTTGATCTTGTAATTGTTGCAGTTGTGTGTGGGCGTTCTCAATTTGTACCCTTACTGTCCCATTCATATCCTTCAACGGATCATATGTTGCCATAGTTTGTACTATCTATGCCTCTAGGTTATGTATCTGATCCTTTATATTCTTTGTAGTGGTGGGCCACTATAAGCAAAATTGATATAGGATATTGGCTTCAGTTATTGCTTGTTGCAGGTTTTTTATCTAATTTTCCAATTATGTATGTGCTCCTACACATTTCTTTGTAGCCTCTATCATCTTATTCTTATTCATCTCATCTTTGACTTGTTGCCTTATTTTTGTATCTTGGTATTGCATTTCTGCCTTATGACTCTTTACTAACTATTTAATTTATTGTAGTAGTGGCAATGTGGTATCCCTACTTACATTTGGCAGCTATTGTTGTATTGTTGTTATAGCTTCTTGAAGTTGCTCCATGTTTTCCACATGCTACTGTAGGATTTCTTCCCTTGCGATAGAATGGAAGATGTCCCCTAGTTGTAATTTTTGGATAGGTGAGATTCCTGACAGGTCTACTTGGGATCCAAGTAGAGGGAGTTGTAGCAGCTAAGGTGTGACCAATGGTTGTATTTTCTTTTGTTGTGCTAGGAAATCTTTAATTAATTGAATGGGGGAGGAAAAGTAAGATGTCTCAATATTATCTGTCTCTATTTCTTACTGTTCTTCTTGTTGCTCCTCTTCCTGCTCCTCTTGCTCTTGCTCAAGCTACTATTCATTATGTGGGGAATTAATTTCTTTTTCTTCTTCATTTTTCTCCTCCTTCCTTAATGTATCATATACTTTATTTATAATTTCTTCTATCTCCTTTTCTAATTTCCTTTTATCCTCTTTGTCATCCCCATTAATGTGTCTACCCTTTGTTTTGTCTACAAATTTGTAGCATGTATTTGTGCTAATTTTTATTTCTTTTTTGTGGAGATGGATGGGTCCACCTCATCTATGGATTTTTGCCTTATCTCCTTTTCTAATTCTAGTGCCTTCTCCCTCTTTTTCCTTAGTGAATCTACTAGTTCTTGTGGGAAGTCTTCCATTATTTCTTCTAATGTTTTATCACTTTTCCTCATATTCCTTATCACTGCCTTTTCTATTATTTCCTTGTTCTCCTGGCAGACTTCATTGTATAGGTCTACTATATTTTTGAGCATACCATAGTTTTGTATGGCATTCACCAATGCATCCAAGTCTAGTATTGCCTCCTCTTGTGTCGATTTCTCTTTTTGTTCTTCTATTGCTATTTCCACCGTTGATGTTTTTGCTTTCCTTTTGCAGTGTTTTTTGTAGTTCTACTATCTCCTCTTCTTCTGTTTCTACTTCTTCTACTGCCTAAATTATGTTTCTTTTTACCCCTTGTTTCTTCTTTGTTGTTTTCTTGTTCTTCTTAGCACTTAATTGTACCAAAATGTTTGATATGTCCTCCACCTCTGGATCTTTTACTCTTTGTTGTGGTGATGATACAGTTTGAGTTGAAGAGGTTGGTTCTATTGTAGATTGAGTACTAGGGGTAGCGGAGTCTAGTCTCCTAGACCTTCTTCTTTATGGGGTTACTAAAATATTAGCTTGTGGTAGTGCTGCGGTAGGATGCAGTGTTGAGGAGCTAGGTTGTGGTGGAATCCCCCATTTCTCATGCAACTTATCTTATTATTTTCTTTCTAGTTTTTCTTTCGCATCCTTTTTTTGTAGTCCATAAACTCTCTATATGTTCCAAATCTTTCTGCATTTAGATCTTTTGGTTTACTTAGTAAATTTTAGGCATATGTGTATATTTCTTCTTTGGTAACTTCGTAGGGTAGTTTAGGTATCTAGGATGTCATGGGTTCTACCACCTCCATATATGTGTAATCTTTTTCGACCATGAATGTTATGTGATTTATGTACTGCTTGATTGATTCAAAAGGGATCATTTCCCTAGCTTGCATTTTGGTTTGGAAGGCCTTGAAGAAGCCCTAATAGGCGACAGTGAATGAGGGTTTCTAGTTGAAAATTTTCCCATGTTGTGTAATTTACTTTGCAATTGGGACATTTTTTTGTCATATCTTGCCACCATAGGTGGGTAAAACATTCGTTAAGTAAAAAGCAAGGCATACATGATTAGTGTTCCATATATCTAAAATTATAGTGCAAGGTCTTCATTTTCTATAGATTCTACAATAGTTTCTCCCTCAGCACTTCACACAAATCAAAGTCCTTACTATCTACAACCATCTGGTATGACATATAGATGGTCATTCTAGTGGTAGAATCCTCGTGGCTTGTACAATAGATTTTGTATGCAATCCCCATGGTTGCATATCTCACCACTAGATTGACAATTTCCTTAACATTGAGGCTCCATCTATCTAGTGTCGCACCAGTTAGCTCCGTCACTTTCTCATTCTTAATTGCCTTTTTAGATGGTAATTCCCCTACTGCGCTCAGCCCCGTAACCACTTGGATTGCTTGTTTAGTTATGTGGTGTGGTCTATCCAAGTACATGAACTCATCATGTATCTAGCTCAGTATGATCCTTACCAATTTGTGGTATGCACAAAAGTCTAGATAATCCTTCCAGACATCCAATTTCTTCTTCTCTATCTCCACGTATTGAGGCAAGTAGTTGGTCTGGTCCACCTAGAGGAGTGTGTTGCGTAGCTCCTCAAATTTAGTGTGATCAATTTCAGAAATCAACACATGTATATACTATTGGAATAAGGTGCCATTAACCTTGTAAATTCCAATATTGTATTTATCCCATTTATTATTTGTTATTTGTAATTACCCATAAGGGAATGAGGTAGTCTCATTGACAATGGTAATTTTAGATACCGACGGAAGTTACAGAGTGATATTTACTGTTGGCAAATGTAAAACTCATGAGTAAATGAGTGCAGGCATTCCCCTTAGAGAATATGCTATTTTTGTCATGTATGACAACTTGTCATAATGTGGTGTAAGTGGATTTATGGCAGCTGCAAGTTGTCATAAGATTCCATGCATGTATGACACATGTGATACCCATTATTAGTTGTGGTTGCTATTATTAGACCTAGGTTCCCATATTGGGAAGATTCTTTGTTAGTGGTATCTATGATGGTTATGACACATCATAAGATACTTTTACATGCTATTCTTTGACTTGGGCACCCAACCTTGCATGGGCAAGTTATTTCCACTTGGTGGTTGCATGTATGACACCATTTAATGCTTGCATGTGGGATTGGAGGAGAGAGAAAGTGGACGCCCAAATTGGAGGGAAAACTCCTCTATAAATATTTTCCATTATATTTGTTGTTGCATATGAGATTTTAGGTACTCAGGTGCTTCCAGAATGCTGTCAAGTTGAAGACTGGTGGAGAGAATTGTTGAGTGATTGTATTGTACAAATATTTACAAATTAATACAAGCTTGTGCCTCTTTCCTGGTGGAGTTTTTTTACCCGCAAGGGTTTTCTCCATGTAAACACTATGTTGTGTGTTCAATTTTCTGTTTTGATGTTTCTGGGTTTGCATATTTTCATAAATGCATGTTACAATCTCCATTGTTAATACACAGTGAAGATTGCAAAAAATATATTTGAATTAGATTTCCATTTGTGTAGTTGTGCCTTTCATTTCTAACATTTGTTATCAGAGCTTGGCTAGCTTTGACTCTTGGGTGGTAGTGTGGAAGCTATAGCTGCAGTGGGAGATTTTCTTGTGTTTATTTTACAGATCTTGTGTTGTCATTATGGTTGGATCCACCGTTGCATCAACCTCTCATTTGGACATTGAGAAGTTCAACGTAATGGGGTATGAGTTGTGGAAGCTGAAAATGAAGGATTTGTTGGAAGAAAGAAACCAATGAATGGTTGGTTGTTCAAAAAGAGAAGAAAATCGAGGATGTCTCTTTGAATGAGTGAGAGGAACCATCTATTTGTGTCTATCAGATTTCGTCCTGTTGAATGTCGCAAAGGAAGAGATTGCACACAAGTTGTGGAGTTGGTTGGGTGAGATCTATTAAGCCAATAGTATGGTAAATAAACTCTATTTGAAAAGAAAATTATTTTCCATGAAAATGAGAGAGGGTGATTCAGTTGTAGAACATTTAAATTCTTTTAATTTGTTGTTGAGTCAACTTGCTTTAGTTGATGTTGATTTTGATGAGGAAGATAAATGTATCTTGCTTCTTTGTTCTTTACTTGAGTCTTGGGAGAATGTTATCCTTGCTATCACTGCTAACCTCACAGATCTGAAGTTGGATGCCCTTGTTGTAGTTTTACTATCACAGGAACTGAGGAAGAAGGGTTTAGATAGTTCAAAAGATGCTCTCAGTGTCAGGGGAAGGTATAAGGAAAGGGGACTGAAAGGAGATTAGAAAGGGGCTAAGGACAAGTCCAAGGGCCGATCTAAGACTTCTGGGAAGAAGAACAGAGTTAAGTGTTGGAACTGCGGTAAAAGGGGACATGTGAAGGAGTGTAAGAACCCAAAGAAATAGTCGGAGAGTGCTTCGGATAAGTCCTTGAATGCAGGTGAAGATGTTTTACTTTCTGCATGTAATGTTGTTTCTAATGAAAATTGGTTGGTTGACTCAGGATGCTCATTTCATATGACCCCGCATAAGGAATGGTTCTCCACATATGAAGAATATGATGGAGGTAATATCTACCTTGGAGACAACTCTACATATCTGATAGTTGGGAAAGGCAAGATTGGTGAGAGGGAACTTGGTGGTAGTGAAGGAGAAGAGATTGGGAAACCTGTTCAAGCTTGAAGCCACTACAGTTTGTAATGCCTCCTATGTATTTGAGGCCAGTACTGAAAATACATGTATGTTGTGGCACCATAGATTGGGTCGCACTAGTAATAATGTTTTGAAAACTATTAAGAATAAAGATTTATTGGACAGTTTCTCTTATTCTGATGAGCACTTTGATTTCTGTGAGCATTGTGTGTTTGGTAAACAAAATAGAAAATCATTTCCTTTAGGAAGCAATAGAGCAAAAGAGAAGTTAGAAATTATTCATACGGATGTGCTTGGACCTGTGAATAATGATTCTATCAAAAAATCTCTTTATTTTGTCACCTTCATTGATGATGTGTCTAGATTTACATAGATTTATTTTATGAAACATAAATCTAAAGTTTTCACTAAGTTTAAGGAATTCAAAGTCTTAGTAGAGAACCAATTAGGTTTGAAGATAAAAATATTAAGATCTAACAATGGAGGAGAATATTGCTCTAAGGAATTTGATGAGTTTTGCAAGCATGCAGGTATTATCAGACAAAAGACAACTCCGTATACACCACACCAGAATGGTGTTGCAGAAAGGATGAACTAAACAATCATGGAAAGGGCTAGAAGTATGCCGAGTGATGCATAGTTGGATAAATACTTTTGGCCAGAGGTTGTGTGTACTTCTTGCTACTTGTTAAACAAATCTCCTTGTAAGGCTCTTGATTCGACACCTTATGAAGTGTGGACATGTAAGAAACCTTTTGTTTCTCTTTTAAGGGTTTTTGGTTGTGAGGCTTTTGTTCCTATGCCTAAGGAAAAGTGATCTAAGTTGGATCCAAAAGCTGAAAAGTGTACATTCATTGGATATGGTGATAATGTCAATAGTTATAAGCTTTGGAATCCACTAACCCGTAAGATTATCTATTCTAGAGATGTTTTTTTAGGTAACTTAGAGCTATTTCTAAACCTGAGCAGCCAAAAGAAAAAGATGGGAAGGTAAAGAGAGTGCACTTTGAGTTAAAGCAACAAGATGCACCTCAGGAAGAACAAAATGTTGGATTGGGGGGTGAAGAAGAAGAAGAATATTCGAGTAGTTCTGATGAAGATGAATCTATTCTTACAGAAGAAGTTGGTACAGATGATCATGCAAAAGAACAAGTTGAGACTCTTACTCCACCCTTGAGGAGATCCACAAGACAACAAAATCTAGTTGACAAGTATATCCCACCAGATTTCTGTTGTGTATTTTCTTTATTGAGTACTAACGATGATCCGAGATCCTACAGGGAAGCTATTCTTTTAGATGATAGTGAGTCTTGGTAGTTAGCCATGCAAGAGGAGATGATGGCTTTAGACTCTTGTAACACTTGGGATCTTGTTCATTTTCCCAAAGGAAGAAAGGCCATAGGTTGTAAATGGGTCTTCAAGAAGAAGTTTGGAGCAGACGAGTCATTGGAGAAGTACAAGGCTAGACTAGTAGCCAAGGGCTACTCCTAGAGAGAGGGAGTTGATTTTGGTGAGATATTCTCTCCTATTGCTAAATTGACTTCTATTAGATTTCTTTTATCCATTGTTGTAGCCTTTTATTGGGAGATTGAGAAAATATAGGTTAAGACTGCGTTCTTGCATGGAGATCTTGAAGAAGAAATTTATATGCAACAACCTACATGTTTTGAGGTAAAAGGAAAAGAACATTGGATTTGCAGGTTTAAGAGGTCACTTTATAGTTTGAAACAGTCCCCCAGAATGTGGTATCAAAAGTTTGATTCATTTGTGTTAAAACTAGGTTTTGTTAGAAGCGAGGAGGATCATTGTGTTTACATTGATTGTATTAATGATTCTATACTGGTTATTGCATTGTATGTTGATGACATGTTATTTTTCAGCAATACTAAGGGTATGATTAGTGAGCTTAAAGCCCAACTTTTAGGTGCATTTGACATGAATGATCTTGGAGCTACCAAGTATACTATGGGAATGCAGATCAGAAGGGACAGAGGTAACGTAAAGCTTTGGTTGTCACAAAGTAAGTATATGAATACCATTTTGCAGAGATTTAGTATGAAGGACTGTTACCCAGTTAGAGTTCATTTGTCCATTGGTACTATGTGTCCAAAGACTAATGATGATCTTGAGGATATGTCTAATGTGCCATATGCTAGTGTTGTAGGGAGTTTGATGTATACAATGGTTTGTACAAGGCCAGATATTGCCCAAGTAGTGGGAGTTTGAGCAAATTTATGTCTAACCTTGGTAGACAACATTGGATTTATGTGAAGAGGGTGCTTAAATATCTTGCAGGTACTCCTGATTATTATTTGGTTTACTCTAGTACTGATAATGTTGATAAATATTTGGACATAAAGGGTTTTGTTGATTTAGATTGGGAATGTGACTTGGATAGTCAAAGGTCCACTAGTGGCTATGTGTTTACTCTATTTGGAGGAGCAGTGAGTTGGATGAGTAAGAGGCAGCCCACGGTTGCTTTGTCCACCATAGATGCAGAGTATATGGCTGCTACCCATGTCTCTAAGGAGGTAGTTTGTTTGAGGAGACTATGTATAGGTATTAGATTTGATTGCAGGATCATCCAGATTGGTTGTGATAGCCAGAGTGCTATCTGTTTGGCAAAGAATCCCATGTATCATGCTCAGACTAAGCTTGTTGATGTTTAGTATCACTTTGTTCAAGAGTTGATTGCAAATGGACATATTGAGTTGAAGAAGATAGACAATCAAGAGAATGTTGCAGATTCATTGACTCATCCAGTGAGTACAAAGAAGTTCATGTGGTGTAGAGAGGCCATGGGCCTCATTTCTAGTGCTTGATTATATTTCATTTGTTTTCATATGGGTTGATTTACAATGTATAATGTCAAGTGGGAGAATGTTGGAATAAGGTACCATTAACCTTGTAAATTCCAATATTGTATTTATCCCATTTATTACTTGTTATTTGTAATTACCTATAAGGGAATGAGGTAGTCTCATTGACAGTGGTAATTTCAGAGTTACTGGCGGAAGTTACAGAGTGATATTTACTGTTTGAAAATGTAAAACTCATGAGTAAATGAGTGGAGAATCTACTATTTTTGGCATGTATGACAACTTGTCATAATGTGGTGTAATTAGATTTATGGTAGCTGCAAGTTGTCATAAGATTCCATGCATGTATGATGCATGTGATATCCAATATTAGTTGTGGTTGCTATTATTAGACCTAGGGGCCCATATTGGGAAGATTCTTTGTTAGTGGTATCTATGATGGTTATGATGCATCATAAGATGCTTTTACATGCTATTCTTGGATTTGGGCCCCCAACTTTGCATGGGCAAGTTATTGCCACTTGGTGGTTGCATGTATGACACCATTTAATGCTTGCATGTGGGGTTGTTGGAGGAGAGAGAAAGTGGACACCCAAATTGGAGGGAAAGCTCCTCTATAAATATTTTCCACTGTATTTGTTGTTGAATGTGAGATTTTAGGTACTCAGGTGCTACCGACTGTCAAGTTGAAGACTGGTGGAGAGAGTTGTTGAGTGATTGTATTGTACAAATCTTTACAGATTAATACAAGCTTATGCCTCTTTCCTAGTGGATTTTTTTAACCACAAGGGTTTTCTCCACATAAACATTGTGTTGTGTGTTCAATTTTCTTTTTTGATGTTTCTGGGTTTGCATATTTTCACTTGCATGTTACATTCTCCATTGGTAATATACAGTTAAGATTGTAAAAATTATATTTGAATTATATTTCCATTTGTGTAGTTGTGCCTTTCATTTCTAACATATACTTCCTTACATCCTTTGTGTAAATTACATCTAGTGGAACCCCTAAAAATGTGCCATCTGGATCTACCTCCATTGATTTTTATGAGTAGGTTTTCTGTATTTTGGTCTTGGTTTCTCTGAAATGTCTATCAGTACAGGGGTGGCCATTTTTCTTCTTTGCCACAACTATACTTAGGGTTTTTTCTGCTTTGCTTGTTTTTATGTTAGCTTTGAAATTTATTAGATGCAGGTGTAGCTAAGTGTGTCTAGAGTTAGGGTTATATAGCCCTAGTCATACCTTTCTGCATTTATTGCATTTTCCCATTTCTCTTTTGGTAGGGTTTTGTAGCCGTTAAGTGTAACTTGCAACTTAGCTTTTAACGATCTATTTATCTTTTATTATGGTACATATAATACATATAGTACATATAATATTTTTATGAATTTCCCATGTTCTTCCCTTATTCCATAGGTTGATGATAATGTTTTAGTCTTGCACCATTGAGATATCCTGTTACTGCACTTCCATCTATTTGTTGTAGTCTTACCTCTCATGATTCTACAATCTCATGTGTGTAATAGGGTTTAAGCCAAGGGACTTTTAGTTTCCCTTGATTTTTAAATTTACTGTCATAGAGTAAAACTAGGTTTCCTTCTTTAGAGGTTTTCAACTAGAGGTTTCTATCATGCCATGCCTTTTATAGCTTCCATTCCAAGTTTTGATTATATGCCACAATAACTTTGCTTTCATCCATTTTTTCTAAATTATCAGTGCTCTCAACTAGGGAGTTATCCTCATTTAACCATGGAGTAAGTGCGGTGCGTAAATTTGGAATTATGAAGTTCATTGGTAAAGTTGCATCTGTTCCATACACTAATTTAAATGGTGTGATCTTAGTACTTCTTTTATGATGTGCGGTAGGCCCATGGTATCACAGGTAATTTTATGTCCCAATCTTCTCTATTTCTATCACACATCTTGGTTAGTGTGGTCCCAATAATCTTATTCAGAGCTTCACTTGCACCATTTTCTTGTGGGTGGTATGGAGATATTTTTTTAATGTGTGATCATAAAACTCTGTAATAACTCCACAATCATCTTATTTACAAAATGCTTACCCTGATCACTGGTTATGCTTAAGGGACATCCAAACATGGTGATTATATTTTCCTATAGAAATTTAGCAATGGTATTTGTGGTACAATCCTTGGTAGGTTCATCTTCCACCCACTTCATTAGGTATTCTACCCCTGTAATTCATCCCTAGCATTTGGTCTCCCTATGCATTGGCAGATATCACATTGTTTAGCATAAGTCTTGGCATCCTTGTGCAGTGTAGGCCACCATAATCTAGCCAATTTTACTCTCTTTGCGGTTGTATCTCCTGAATTATGGCCTCTTGATATTCCCTCATGTGCTTCTCATAGTATAGACATTCTCTTTCATGTTGATACACAACTCTCCTTATGAGATCATCCTTACCTATGACTTGTTGTTCCCCTTCTATCAATGTATATGGTAAAGCTCTCTGCATTAGGGTTTGTTTCTCTTGTGGTGACATCTCATGTGGAAATTCACCTGTAGAGAGTAACCTTGCTATGTCATTCAATTCTTCTGGTACCACAACCACTCTGAATAGGTTTGCGCCAAGAAGGTCTTCCTTTTGGTTGTTTTATTCTTCCCTTGTTTCTATCCTAGATAGGTAATCTGGGCCTTGGTTATTGTTATCGGGTTTCACCATTATCTTGAAGTCAAACTCTTGGAATAGGAGTGACCACTGATATATTCTTTGTTGAGTGATTAGTTTGTTCAATAGATATTTTAAAGGTTCATGATTGGTATAGAAGGTGAAAGATGTGGATAATAAGTAGTGTCTAAATTTCTATAACACATATACCATGGCTAGAGATTCTCTCTCCGTAGTTGTGTAGTTTCTCTCTACCTTTGATAGCTTACTACTAGAAAATGCTATGTGATGGTCTTTATTTTTTTTAGGTTGCACTAGCACTACTCCTATAGAAATCCTTGATGCATCAACATGTACATGGAACTTAGGTATGTTCCAATCTAGAAATATCAGTATAGATGCCTTGGCAATCATTTGTTTCAATGTGTCAAAATAAGTTTGACACTGTTTGTTCCATTCAATATTTTTACTGCATTTCTTCTTTATAAGTTCTTCTAATGGTGCTGCTATTGCCGCATATCCTCTGATGACTTTGTGGTGATATCTAGTATATCCCAAGAATGTCTTCACCTTTGGTGTTGTTTTTGGTGGAGGAAGTGTCATTATTAATGTAACTTTTAAGGGATCTACCATTAACCCTTATTTAAAGATAATATCCCCCAGTAAAGTACCCAAATGTATCATGAGCATACATTTCTTCATATTTAAAGATATTTGAAGACTTCTACATCTATTGAGCATCATTCTTAATGCTTGTACATGACCTTTTACCAATCCATATACTATCTAGTCGTCTAGGTATACCTCCAAGAAGTCATGGATGAAATCCTTGAATCCATATACCATTATTCTACTGAATACAGTTGGTGTATTCTTTAATCCAAATGGCATGATAGTATACATGAATGATCCAAATTCTAATGTGAAAGTAGTTTTTTGTTGCTCTTCTTCTCTTAACTTGGTGATAGCCAGAAAATCCATTAGTGAATGAGTAGATCTCCCTTCTGGCTAATGATTCTAGTATTTCCCCAGTAAAGGGAGTCAGGAATGGGTTATGTATGCATTCTTTGTTCAGTTCTCTATAGTCCACACATATCCTTACTACAGCAATTTTCTTATTCTACAGTACTATCGAACTTATCCTTTCCATATCTTCTACTAGTTTGATGATTCCTGTCACAATCATTTTATCCATTTCTATCTTAACCTTTTTCTTCATGTTGGGATTTAGTCTATAATGCCCTTTTCTTTATAGCTTCACTCCATCCTTCAATTGTATTTTCATACTCCTACTTCTTCTTGTATACCTTTTAGATCTGTAACTATTCTAGGGAATAAGTCCTCAAATTATGACAATATTTCTACAACTTGTGCCACTACTCTTTTATCCCAATAGTCCCCTATTTTGGCCAACTTGGGATCACCCTCTTTGGCAATGTTTTCTTCTCTTAGTTTAATTGGTTGATTATAATATTTTTCTTTAGGTTTAGTTACTATTTCAATTTCCCTTTCTTCTTGGTTTATTTCTATGTCTAAATTGTGTTTCTCTGAGCATCATCTTTTTGTTGTGTTCTATGACATCTTCGTTCAATATATTTGGTTTCATTGTCCATCCATTCTATAATTTTCTAAATACCATCAATCTTTTGTGGTGGAGGACTTTGTTTTGATGGCTCTTCCTCAACTTCTTCATCTAGTTTGAATATTATTTCTTTTATTTTTAGGAGTGCGGTGTAGATATGTTTGTCAAGGATATAGAATGATAATGTGTGTATAAAGTCTTTTTGTAATTCATTCCATTCTTTTGTTTCTTCTCTATGTTCTTGATTTATATACCAAGTTTGTACAATTAGTGATAATGTCCAATAGAAAAATTGGATGTATAATGTTATATCATACTCATTACTACTTTTCCAAACCAATATACACATGTTTAAGTGCTCTTGCAATGTAATTTACAGTCCTCAATGGTATTTCAGTATAATTTCATATCCCTCTTCTTGTGATAGGTATCTAGTATTTATCAGGATTTTAAAAGCTTGCCAATGTTGGATTGTATTTTTATGTTTTTTCCACCAACTTGTGGTGTTGCATATCAATGCATACTATAGCGCATCTAGTCTTAGATGTTCCTTTGTGAAAGTATTTTCCATTTCTATTAGGTAATTGTGTAGGTCTCCTATTCCTAAAAACTTGGGTAGCTTTATATGGGAAATTCCTCTTGTTATGTGATAAACTCGTTATAATGTTTAGAATGTGTTATCTGGTTGTTGTTTTGAGCTATTGCCTATATTTTTTAGTGTTATTTCATTAAATGTGGTATTTTGTGTTAGAAATTAAGGCAACAACTACCCAAATGGAAATCCGATTACAATATGTTTATGATCTTAAAGTAGTGTAATATGAATAGAGATTACATACGGAAATGAAATTACAACACAAGAATAAACACAATAGAAGAATTAACCATATCAACACCAAATATAACATGGAGAAAACCCTTTTGGGTAATAAACTCCACCAAGAAAAGAGGCTCAAGTTGTATTATCTTCAAAATCTAAAATACATAATACATGCACTTCCTTTGTCTCTCCAACCTGTAATCCAACAAAACCTGTGTACAAGAAAATTATATTAAATAATGCATACAAAACACTATATTTATAGATGTATTTCACTCCCCAAACTAGGCATCCACTTTCTCTCACCTTGGATACTCCAACATGCAACATTAAATGATCTCTTACAAGCTCATGACACCTGTCAATAGTCAACCATGCAAACTTGGGTGACCATGGATAAGAATAGGCACTTACATGATAATAAATGATGTCATAACCATTATAGAATCTGTCATAACACCCCCTAATAGAATCTTCCCAATATGGGTGCCTAGAGCCAAGAATAGCAACTTATTGTTGGAAACAAGGCAGATAACTAAGAGGGGGGGTGAATCAGTTATCTTAAATTTCTTAACTTTCTTTTCTTCTTTAACAATAGTGCAGTATCAAAACATATAAACATAAATGAACATGAGAGTAGAAATGAAATCAACACACATAACACAAGGATTTTTATGTGGAAAACCCTGTTAAGGGAAAAACCATGGGGTGACTAACCCAAGATTGTATTCTCTGTTAAAAGAATAAGAAGTACAAAATGGCACTTGCCAATTAGGGTTCACTGCCTAAGCACACTTCTCATAAGAGGCTCACTGCCTACAATAGTTTATAGAAAGTAACTAGGTATTTGAACTGATGAGAAGCATCCACATATGCTGAGGTTTAGTTCATGTTAGGCTCAATATACTGATCTACTGCACTTCATTCTTCCTCTATTTTGGTGTTGCTATTCTGTCACATATCAGACTTGTATAGCCGCTTCCACACTTATCTCTGCCTTTTCTCGCACACTATGTCTCCACACACACACCTTCACATCAAAATCCATCTGGTATATATATCCGCACCAAGGATTTCAACATCATTCTAGTCGGCATCCGAAATACTCAAGATTTTCCCAAACTCTAGTCTATCGGCTGAATCCATGCTTACTAAGTGATACATATCAAAGAGATAGTTATAGAAGTCATCAATCATGTCAGCCAACCATGAATGATCCCTTAAGTAGCTTGATCACCATCAATTTCTCATCTGGATTAAGGTCTGATGCTCTGTCGGTCAGTTCTTTCTCAGTCTATTCTACCTGTGAGGAACCCAACACTTAGGTGCTCATATCTTTTCACTCTTTCATCACCAGAGGCTCAATCTCTGGAATGTGGCAGCCATGGTATTCCTCTTGACTTCCCCAAGTCCACACTTTGCTGAGATACATCCTTTGAGAGATTTGGACCTAATTGTCAGACCTTGCTGCATGCTCTGTTCTTGTTCACCGGACCAAAACACTCTTCAATCTAACTTCTGGTATAGACATACTATGTGCTGCAGATGTGTGGGATAAGCTTTGTTGCCATCAATGACAACAATCATGAAGCCACACAGTGTCTCTTGCCGATAATCTACCCCTTTGGCATTGATGGCAACACTTAGTGAAAAATGACTAAGTGTTGTAACAAACTCCCCCTTGGTTGATGCTTTGTCTTATGTACACTATTATCGGAGATCCCCCTTAGCTGGATTCCACATTTTTCACTACTCCTAACTCCCCCTTTGACATCAATGGCAAAGGGTGAAATCTGCAGACCAAAACTTTCAAAAATCAATCTATATATTGCCGCATAAGTATATATACAAGTTGTACTTACATATACTTCAGTATATCCGCAAAGGTGGTTTTCAACTGGACAAATTCTATTGCCCAACTCTACTTCATCCTGTCCAAAATTGAGATGTGACCACTTAACAAAAATAAAAAAGCTTCTGCCCTCTTTAAGTTTGCTGGATCACTGGTCTGGGCTGTGGTCTGAGCATCAGTTAGGGCCTCATGCATGGCCTCTAACTTAGGGATAATTATCCCTCTAAGTTTGCTCATTTTGCTTATTCTATTCTTCTTCTCCTTCTCAAGCCTTTTTAACTCATTTATAGTGACAATAGTCTGGCACTCTTGATTCATTATGGCTGAGGTTAGAGGATCAAAATTTTGAGATAAACTTGACAGTTTACCCTCTTGTTCTTCCACCTTCTTTGCAATGTCTGCTGTCACTTTGGACCAAGATAAACAAAATTTGTATAATTCTCTACCATCTTTAAGAGCATTTTCTAAGCTCTTTATCCCAATATCTATATTTCTCCTATCATTTGCTATGAGTCTCTGCACTTCGGAGAATCTCTTTCCCAAAAACTCTTTCTGGACTTTCTCTTCTGCTGATTTCTCCAAGGAATCAAAATGTGTGCTAAAAGAATTAACAAGAGATTTCAAGTTACCAAATGAAGAGGCCAAAGGATCCTTCTAGAAGGATGGCATGATCTTCTCCAACACACCGGATGCAATCTCTATCATCTCACAGTCTTCCATGTGAGACTTCAGAAGCTTTTCTTTTGCTTTGGCTTGAGCAAAAGATGCTACCTTCATTGTCTAGACCGGAGAGAGGGAGTCAAAATTGAGTGGTCCTTGAAATAGCTCCAGTTCATCTAATTCCATCATTTCTTTGATCAGGAAGTCTTTAACTGCTTCTGCAGTGTCTCTTGCTGAAGATAGAGTCTTCTTTCCTTCTGCAGTCTTAGAACTGTCACCTGGGGTCTTCTTTGTTTGATCTTCTTCTCTTCCCTTTACCTCTTCTTCTTGACTTGCTTTCTTCTCTTTTCTTGCTTCTCCTTCAATTCTTCATGGGCATCCTCTTCCAAAACAGAGAAATCCAAGTCCTTAGTTTTCTCCTCACCTATCTCCTTTGACTCTTCTGCAATTTTCTTAGTAGAATCTTCCTTTGATGCACTTGATCCTTCAACATCCATGGCAGAAGGTTCATCACTTATGTCCTCTATAATAGGAAGATTGAATCTTTTATATACATTCTAGAGGATGTCTTCAGTCTCTTTTGCCACCTAATCAGTCTCTCCGAGCATAAGCTTGTTCATTCTGGCTTTGTTCCGGAACTCATCCTTGCAATCCTTGAAGATCATGTTCATTTGTTTTGGGGTGATGGAAGGATAGAGATGAATAGCTATTTGTTCCTGGATCTTCAAATCCTTTTCCTTGGCATTGTCTTTTCTGAGTTCAAGTACTTTCTCTAAACTCTTGGGGATTAGAGAGATGATTTCAATGAATGCTTTATTATATATGTTTAGGTACTTAATTGTAGGTTCTTCCAAGATCCTTTTGTCTGTCACTATACTCATCATAGAATTCTGTCATTGGTTGCAAATTCCCATCCACAGTAACTGCCTTGATGACATCATCAATGGAGAGAGTAGGCCTTTCAACAAATTCTTCTGCCTCTTCTTCCTTGTTTTGACCGGTAGAGGATTCCTTGGATGTTTTCTTCTTCTTCCTCATTTTCTTAACTTCTTCATCAGATTCTATTTTTTCATCATCCTTTTGGCTTATGTATGACCTTGTGGCCTTTGTCTTCATTCTCTTCTCTCCCTTTCCGGATGTCTTGGTTTCTAGTTTTGAGGCTTTTGGGCTCTTGGAGGTGGCAGGTGCAGAGCTCTTGGAGGATCTGGTTTGGGAGGGGGCTTGTACCAGATTACTTTCTTTTTCTACTTCTTGTCTCTCCTTCTTAGCTCTTTCTAATTTTTATTTGTTTGCATCAACTGCTTCTTTTGAGATGCCATATATTTTGGCAACTTCCTCTACTTCCCTTCTTACTTTCTCTTCATCTCTGGTTGTCTTTGTTCAACATGAATTTTCACACTCAATTCTTGAAAGGTTCCAAACCTTTCTGCCTTAGGGTCCTTAGGCTGACTTAGCATGTGTTGGATATGTAGCTCCAAGATTTTCTCATCTACCTCATAGCCCATTGGCATAATCCAGACTGTCCTGGGCTCCACTGCCTCCATTAGGCATTGATCAGTGTCTACCATGAAACACACTGTAACTTTATATTTTTCAACTAATGTTTGTGGAATTCTTTCTCTGGCCTGCATCATACCTTGGAAATTCTTGAAATATCCCCAAAGAGCTGTGGTTTGAGCCTTGGCATCACCAAGCCCATACATATAATCTCTGATTTTTATGGCAACCGGTCTGTCATTTTGCCATACCCAACCACTAGATCCGGGTAACTCATTCATATAGTAAAAGAAGAGACATAGTATCAAGCCACCATACTTAAATGAATTCTTCTTATCCTTCTTTATTTTCTGCAAATTCTCTAATAGTTGGTTTAGGAGAAGCTCACAAAGATCATAATCAACATTTTCCCTTAGCATCTGATAAGCAGTGTATATTGTTGTTCCGGATATAGAATTCTCCCTGCTGGAGTGATATATTTTATAACCAATTATCATAGAAGCAAATTTGATATCTGGATCTATGATATCCTCTATTGTCATTGCTCTTTTGTCAAATTTTGATCCGGTAGCCTCACTTACAATTTGGTTCTTGACCGATTTGAGAGCAGGCAACCCACCGGATGAGTGCAAGCCAGTTACTACCCTAATTGCATCCTTTGTTATTTTGAAGGGTTTCAACAACCACATGAAGTTATCATGTATTCTACTGAGAACATATCGGACCCATTCATCTTTTGCAAAATAGGGGAAGTGGATGCAATGTCCAAAATGCTTATCTCGGATGGCCTTGTATTGGGGTTTAAGTTCAAATGTTTCATCTATTAATTGCTTGTGATAGATATCCATTACTTGGATTCCCCAAATTCCTTAATGTTGGCGTGAATGTATACCCTAACATCTTCTACGTGTAGAACCCCATGCGGAATGCTTGAGAATGCACCTAAAGGATCAACTTCTAGGGATTTGTAAGGATGTTTCTTGAACTTAGGGCATGGCCTATCAGTGATCTTAACAACATTTAGAGTAGCCATCATCCAACAGATTCAGAGAGAGATGTTCAAGAGTTGAAATGCCTTTTTACGCTTCTAGGGTTCATGATATGAGCTAAAAAGATCATTGGTTGAATCAAATTCTGTGGTTGATCTTTGAGAGGGTTGAAGCAATCTTGTTGTAGAGATCTTTCTTTCTTCTTCTCGAATGCAGATGTGCAAATGATGAACAAAAAGAACTCTTATATTTATGCACAAACCCTAAATTCATATTGCAATAAATGCACACCTTAAGTCATTCCGGTTCCCTTGTTCTGACCTTGTTCTGAGAGAGATCCTTCCAAATCACTGAGATGCACTTAGAATTATTCTTGGTGATAGTTGACAATCTATCTTCCTTTCTCTAATCATTCCATTTATCCGCAGATCAAGATATTTCAATTTTAAATCATACCAGATCTAACTGCTAAAATCCTATTTTTACCGAACGACTATTAAACCGGATCAATCTTGGATGATTGACCTCTTCAAAACTCCTTGCGGATCTTTTATATTTTTACCAAGGATTATTTAGATATCTCTTTGAGAACTCTTCAATCCGCAATACTCCATGTGCCAATTTTAGGCACCAACTGACTGGCTGGGGGAAATTGTTTTCCTTTGTGACTCCCCCTGAGCCAGAGCTCATCTATTTAGTTTCCAGAAAGAATATCAGCACCAAATTCTGGTGCGGATCCATCCCCAACATTTTCTGTACTTCTCTTCACCCAAATCTTGTTCATCTCCCTTTGAACTTCATTCGCATTCACTTTTCCTTTTCCTTTGTCTTGATTTTGATTATGATGCACCAGACCCCTTTTATCCTGATTCTTATTTATGCAGAATTTGGCAATATGATCGGATCTATTGCAATTGTAGCAAGCTATATTTCTTTGCATATTTGACTGATATCCTCTTGATCTGCATTGATTAGCCATATGTCCCATTCTATTGCATGCAAAGCATCTACCATTGAATGAATTGTTTATTTGCATATTTCTACATTCATGAGATTTGTGACCATACCTTTTGTAGTTAAAACACTGTCTGGAGAAGGATGAATTAGTCTAATTCATTCTTCTGCACTAATTTACTTTATGACCAAATTTATTGCAATTGTGGTAGTATCCATTGAGGGATGGATATCTTTGAGCATTTGGTTGTCTTACCGGAGGTCTTCTAGGCCTGTACCTTAGATTTCCTGATCCAGAGTTCTTCTGACTGGATCCGGAGCTTTCACCTTTCTCATATCCCGAGCCATGCTTTTCATCTACCCTCTTTTGGCTTTCAAGAACTTCAAGTTGAGCAGAGCTTATCTTGAATTTTTCTTTGTATTCATTTGTTGTTTGAAGATCCCTTTTAAGAGTGTCTATCTGATTTTCAAGTTGTTCATTCATTATCTCTAGCTTCTTCAAGATCAGATTCTAGATGCCTGATTATTCCATCCATTTTGTGGCAGTCTTCTAACTTCTCCTTGAGAGATTATTTTAGATTATCTTCCATTTTTCTTTTCTCTTCAATTTCTTGGGTGAATTTCATAACCCCTAATTCCATTTCATGTCTTACCATAATGACCTCTTTTGATAGCTTCTCACATAACTTATTTTTCTCATTCAAATCTTCATTAGTATCATTGGCTTCACTTTGACTTGCTAATTATTGAAGAAGTTCCTTTCTCTTTTTCACAGAGATACTCATTTTTTCTTTTAGTTCATTTATGAAGTCATCAGCTTGTTTGAGTCTTTCCCTTAGGTTATTAACTTCAGAGTGAGATTGCTCAAGATCATCTAGGGCAAACTGAAGTTGTTCCCTCATACCATACATATCCATTGAGATTCCTAGATCTTCCTCAAGCTGTTAGGCTCTGTTTGGAGGAACTTGGCTCTGATACCAATTGTTAGAAACAAGGCAGATAATTGAGAGGGGGGGTAAATCATTTATCTTAAATTTATTAACTTTCTTTGCACCAAGTCCGCACTTTGCTGAGATACATCCTCTGAGAGATTCGGACCTGATTGTCGGACCTTGCTGCATGCTCTATTCTTGTTCACCGGACCAAAACACTCTTCAATCTGACTTCCAGTATAGACATACTATGTGCTGCGGATGTGTGGGATAAGCTTTGTTTCCATCAATGACAACAATCATGAAGCCACACAGTGTCTCTTGCCAACACTTACAACTCATAAATATCCATCATAAGTTGTCATATTGTCATAGAATCTTATGACAACTTACAACTGTCATAGATTCTCTTACAACCACTTACCAACTTTATGACATGTGTCATACAAGCCAAATATAGCTAATTCCTCCAAGGTGGTGCCTACTCTCAATTACTCTTGATATTTACAATTACCATTAGTAAATGCTACTCCATAACTACCGCTAGTAACTCCAGAACTTACCGATGTAATAACTCCGTAATTACTATCCCTAGCAATTAATTTTTACCACTACCAGTGAAACCTGTATATCCCTTATGGGTGATTTACAAATAATATTAAGAATAATAATTACAAGGATTTACAAGGTTAATGGCACCTAAATCCTTACATTTTGCAACAAGGATTCATTTGTGATCTTAACTAAAAATACTCTGTGAAATCCTGCCACTCTCTGGGGTTTAAGTTTTAGTTCATTTTGTAGCCAAGCCTCGAGTACATCCTCACTATCTATGCTATAGTTATCACTTTCTATTTGTATTTCCCCTTCATAATTTGGTTCTTCTAATAGGTCATGTTTGGGTACTTTTGCTATGGAGTATAGTTGTTTTGAATCCTCATCTGTATACTTCTTCTGGTTGATTTCTTCTATATAAGATTCATCAATGTTTCTTCCTAAGGGGATATGTATTACTCTAGTGTCATCCGTGAAGGATATTTCTTCTTTTCTTGAATCCACAATTCCATTTGCATTGACAAACCATTGGAGACCTAATAGTGCGTTGAAGAAATCAAATGGTTCCTTCAAAGATACTATCTTAAAATCTACCAATTGTTTGACCCCCATTATGTTAACGTCTACCTTCCTCCAGGTTCCTAATGTATGCATTGCTGACCCATCTACCAGGCTAATATTATATGGTTTTTCTTCTAATCTTGGTCTTCCAAATTGTTCCCATATTCATTTTGGTAACATATTAATATTTGTGCCTAGGTTTACCATAACTTGTTTAATCTTATGATGATTTATATGGGCATTTATCAGTAATGTTCATTTTTCCACTGTCGGTCGATCTTTGCCATTTTTTGATATGTGGATTTTAGCCTTGTTCTTTATTCTAGTACTTGAAGAATTATTTCAACTTCTCTATAAGATTATGTTGTTTTGTTAGTTGTGATAGCTATTTGAGTGCCATTACTTCTTCTAAAAATAAATGTGTATTTTTGTTGTTCATGTTGTTCTCTAGCTATTAGTTATTCTAATTGTTCAACAATTTTGTCACGTTAGTTTTATTAGGGAAGGGAATACACTCTTCCTCTTCTTCTTATTCTATCTCAGTGTCAGTGTTTTTTGGTTTTGTAGTGTTAGTTCCTTGTCTTGTGACTACTACAGCTTTAGTTTTATTTGTCTTTTTCTTTATGTTTGTTTGTTTGTAACTTAGTTTATTATCATAATATTCCTCATCTGATGTTTTATTATCTATTCTATCTAAATCATACTTATTTTTCTTATGGCCCCTTTTGGCTACTTGTGATGTATCTGTAGGTGTTTTCCTTATTATTCAGGCTCCCTTTTGTGAATTGAATCCTTGTAACTCATTACTTTTTGATTGAGAAGGTGCATTTCTAAAATACTATTGAGCTTTGCCATAAGTAAACAAGTCATGGTCTGAGCTACTATACAATGTGCATTGCTTCTTTTTATCCCCCTAGCATTCATTATGAAGTGCCCTTGTTTTCCATACTATAAAAACTCGCATCATTTATCCTTCTTCTACTCCTTCCATAGCCTCTACCTCCTCTATATCCATTGGAATTGCCTCTCTCCTCATAGTTGTTCATGTAATTTGGGTTTGTGTTTTGTAATGTATTAGCATTTTATGATTAGCCCAATTAGGAACTTTGTAACCATGGTTTTGGATGTATAGAGGTTTCTCAGCTAGTCTCTTTACATATGCCATGTTGTGGTTATTTGCTCTATTATTGTGGTGGGCATTACACCATGGTTCATGGTCATCATCATCTTCTCTTAGCCTAAATAACCGTGATGGGCAATATTCTATCTCGTGATCATCCTAATCACTGCAAATACTACAATAAACTATGTTATCCCTTTTTGGTATTGTCTTAAGATTAACCTTCATTGTGGTAGCCTTTCTTTCTCCTTTTATCATTGGACACTTGTTCCGTAGATGTGCTTCTTATGATAAATAAGAGTACCATATATTTGGTATATGCTTTTGTGAACTTTCTTCCTTCCATGCTGGGATTTTGCTTCAGTTTTAGTTGTTCCAACTCTCATTTAAGTTTCTCGATCTCCATATTTTCCTTAGTTTTGTCATTTCTGTGTTAGGTTTGTGACTCTATGCGGGGTAAGTGCAAAAAGTTGGGGGGCCAAAAAGTGGCCAAATTTTTTTCAAAAAAAATTAATACATAACGCGCTCGTGTTATGGTTTGGTAATGACGAGCCTAAGGCTCGGTAAAACCAAACCATAATGTGAGCATGTTATGACTAATTATATATAAAAAAAGAGCATTTCTACTCATTTCATTTCTTTATTTTCCTCTACACCCGCAACCTGCAAACCCTAAGAAGTGCGCTCACGTTTTGAAAGACTCGATTCAACACCAAAATCTTATCGATTCGTTGCCAAAATTCCGCCACGACGTCGAGCAAGCCAAAGGAGTGAGTTTTATTTGTTTGAATTTGTTTCTAAATATGTAGGTTTGAGTTGATTTTTGATGTAAATTTCTTTAATTGTTAGGAAATGCATGCACCTCCTCCTCCTCCACCTCAAAATCCATAAAATCCTGAAGAGGAAATACCTGCCGAAGAACAACCCGAACAACAAACTCCTCCATCCATTCCTCGACATGCCTCTGGAACACAAGAAAATCTAATGGGGCAAATTGAAAATAATAAAAAAGAAATTGAAGACATAATTGCAAGGTTGAAAGATCCTTCCACTTCAACCTTGCATAGGTCCATACTTGCTCAATCTCATGAATCTATGTTATCAAATGTAGATTCAATTAGCAAGCAAATATCTAGTTGGTTGGATAAGAGGAGAGAGTTTAGAGACTATTATGTAGACAAGCTATCATATGAAGATGTGAAAAAGTTACAAATTACAAAATTAGACTTGTGTGCAGCACAGCGTGGGTTGGGAGATAGTGCGAGGAGTAGGGTCCCACCCCATGCTTGTCAGACTTGTGGGTCAGCCTGTGGTTATGACCCCATGGATAGTCAGGACGTAGGTGTACAGGATACATCTGCAGCTAAGCAGATGGTGATGACAGGTACCCTCCTGAGTGAGACTTTTGACCTTGATACTCAGGTAAATATTAGCAAGTTTATTGAATTTAATTTATTACATTTCATTTTTGAAATGCAAGATTAACTAATTTAGTTTGATGATTTTAATGAAATTTCAGGGTCATAGCGTTGATGCAGTTTTCAGTGGTTCTCCACCTGCATATTACACTATATCATCTACTGTCAGGGTATGTAACTAGTAAACAATTATAAATATTACAAGTGAATAGCATCATTATATGAATGGTATTCTAATATCTGATTTTGGATGTTGAATAGGTTAATATTAGAGATTTCACGGCAACACCTGCCAGCGGTTGTGGACTTCAAAGCTTCACAGAGGTAATAAAATAAATAGTTTAATGAATGAATTTTACTTACTAGATTTTTGTATGTGACTTGTGTGCTTTATTGTGTGTACTTCCATGTTTAGATGAACGTGTGTGTATGTTAGGAGCCATGATTTGCATCACTATTATAGTTTTCATAATTAAATGGTGTTGTTTTATTTCCAGATGATGCAGGCTGCGGAGACACCTCCCGATGTTCATAGGGCAATGGAGCATGTTGTGACCTTTGCAATTCATAGCTCCATGCCATTGACAGGGGTATGAGGCATATTAGTAAATTTTAATTTACATTCATTGTTATAGTTGTTTATTTTTGAAAAATCAAAAGATTATTGATTTGAAGTTTAATTTCTATCTGGATGGTTTCTATAGGACATGACATCACCACGACCTATTCCTGCTACTGAGGCAAGTGAGGAGATAGATTATATGGTAGCGGTAAGTGATTATTTTGTTAAATGTTTCATTTTTTATAACATGTAATTTCTATATATTAATGTCTATACTTTTTATTGTAACAACTAAAGATGCAGGAAGAACTAAATAGGAGTAGCCCTCGGGTTCATAGTAGACCACCCACATACGCATCTCCATCCCCTAGAAGACCAAAGGCTGCCCGTGATCTATTCTCTTCACCAGCCAGAGGGGAATGACTTTTTATTGTGTTCCTTTGTTGTATGCCTATATGGCATTTGTGGACATATATTTTGTATTGCATATATTTGACATTGTATGCCTATATGGCATTCTTGTAAGCCTATATGGCTATTTTGTATATATGTTATACTTATATCGACAGATATTGATGTATGCCTATATGGATATTTGGTTAACACAAATCTTTTTTATTGATGGCATCCATACTTGCATTATAAATCCACGTTTGAATGGATATTTGTAGATGGCTACTTCAAATATTTAAAGTCCAATTGTAGTACATAGGATGTTTGTTGATCTAATAAGCTAGCTATTGTTATTCAAGTATCACCTAAACCTCATTTTGGAACTAAAAGATAAAAGTTGTATTTAAAATAAAAATGAATCATCATGTTGAATAGAAAATATTCATATTCTTTATGAGTTGCTCAATTGAAAATATTCAAATGAGTATGCTGATCCATATTCTTTATGAGTTGGTCAATTGAAAATATTTCTTAATTTCTTGTTATTATACCATATTGGGATGCAAAGAGTATGTTTGTTGTTTTGAATAAGATAGTCAAAATCATATGCTTATGAGCACCTGATGACCATTGTGGTTATTAAATGTAATTCCTTTTGCATATAAGGCAAGGTTATGAGATTACATTGAGTCTTACCTAATTTTAGTATGCAACATAACATTAGGGCTATAGGCTTCCATAAGTCATCAATAATCAAGGTTCAAGGTTGTCATTGAAGTCAAAGGGTCAAGGTTGTTTGTCATTTATGTCAAGGTTGATGCCATGATGTTGATAAGGTGATACAGTGATTCAAGGTAGGTGATGGTCATGAGGTGCATGATGTTGTGAATATGGTTTTCATGATAAGGTCTCTCAATTCATGTTGATGCTGCACAAGACAAACATGGTTCATATGATGCAATGTTCATGTTCATGGTGGATGTGGTTTTGTTCATGCAAGGTTTTGTTGTGAATATGGTTTTTATGATAAGGTCTATCTTGAAAGGTTGATATGATGCAAGGTTCATATTCATGGTGGATGTGGTTTTGTTCTTGCAATAAGAAGTTAGAGAAGACACAAGTTTTCATAATCATAATCTTATTGATAGTTAGGGTTTGCATATTGGGCATTAAACCCTAAAAAGAATCTACTTTTCTTAAGACTTTAAAACCCTCAATTGCTTGCCGTGTGTAAAGTCCACTTTTGTTTTAATTTAATATTGACTTATAATCAGAAGTTACTATTGCTTAAATCAACCTACTAAAGGGTCTTTAAGTCGTTAGTTCACCAGCCCTTCAACCTAACTCAACCGGTGTCTCTAGTAAACCCTCATAAGCTCAAGCGCCATATCATAATCGAAGGTCATATTTAATTGATATGAGGGCGGGAAAAAGGATTGAAAGGTCAGTATTTAAAAGGAATTTGGAATACAAACAATCATCTCTATGTGGTTGAATTTGGTGGGCATGCCTTTGTAAAAGGCTAAAAGACAACTTTATGCAGGATATCATGGTATTTGTAGTGTTTAAAGATTGAAGACTAGTTAGTGTTTGTAGCTCAGACTGTTTTGGCATGTTTGGGTACGAAACAGGACCATGCCTAGCCTAAATGTACCCATCTAGACCTGTTGGAATTGTCAGTTTGGCTGCAGGAGGAGAAGAACAAAAGTTACACCCCTTTGCAACTTTACACTGCCTCCTTTTGATGATTTTTGGGGCAGCAGAAAAACTTTCACCACGGGCAAACACCTCAGAGATATAAAAAACTGAGAGAGGTTATTGTAGAGGGACCCTACGTGATCACGTTGCCTTAGACAGAATGTATCTAAGTGACACAGATTTTGAGTAACAACTCGTCAAAGATTGCTACCTTTTTGCACTTTGGACTCTTCAGGGATATCACCAGTATAATGTAGCTCAGACTGTTTCGGCATGTTTGGGTACAAAACAGGACCATGCCTAGCCTAAATGTACTCATCTAGACATGTTGGAACTGTCAGTTTGGCCACACGAGAAGAAGAACAAAAGTTACACCCCTTTGCAACTTTACACTACCTCCTTCTGATGATTTTTGGGGTAGCAGAAAACCTTTCACCACGGGCAAATGCCTTAGAGATATAAAAAACTGAGAGGTTATTGTAGAGGGACCCTACATGATCACTTTGCCTTAGATAGAATGTATCTAAGTGACACAGTTTCTGAATAACAGCTCATCAAAGATTGCTACCTTTTTGCACTTTGGACTCTTCAGGGATATCGCTGGTACAATGTAGCTCAGACTGCTTCGGCATGTTTGGGTGTAAAACAGGACCATGCCTAGCCTAAACATACCCATCCAGATGCATTGGAACTATCAGTTTGGCCACACAGGGAGAAGAACAAAAGTTACACCCCTTTGCAACTTTACACTACCTCCTTCTGACGATTATTAGGGCAGCAGAAAACCTTTCACCATGAGCAAATGCCTCAGAGATATAAAAAACTGAGAGAGGTTATTGTAGAGGCGCTCTATGTGATCGCGTTGCCTCAGACAGAATGTTTCTAAGTGACATGGTTTTTGATTAACATCTCATCAAAGATTGATGCCTTTTTGCACTTTGGACTCTTCAGGGATATCATCAGTACAATGTAGCTCGGACTATTTCGACATGTTTGGGTGAAAAATAGGACCATCCTGAGCGTAAATGTACCCATCTGAAAGTGCTGAAATAGTTAGTTTGGTCGCATCAAGAGCAGGACAAAAGTTACACCCCTTTGCAACTTTACACTGCCTCCTGATAATTTTTGGGGCAGCAGAAAACCTTTCACCACGGGCAAACGCCTTAGAGATATAAAAATTGAGAGAGGTTATTGTAGAGGCACTCTACGTGATCACGTTGCCTTAGACGAAATATTTCTAAGTGACACAGTTTTTGAGTAACATCTCATCAAAGATTGCTACCTTTTTACACTTTGGACTCTTCAGGGATATCATCGATACAATGTAGCTTAGATCGTTTTGACATGTTTGGGTGAAAAATAGGACCATGCCTAGCGTAAATGTACCCATACGGACGCGTTGGAACAATCATTTTGATCGCATTAGGAGCAGGACGAAAGTTACACCCCTTTGCAACTTTACACTACCTCCTTCTGACGATTTTTGGGGCAGCAGAAAACCTTTCACCATAGGTAAATGTCTCAAAGATATAAAAAACTAAGAGAGGTTATTGTCGAGGCACTCTACATGATCTTGTTACCTTAGATGGAATGTTTCTAATTGACATAGTTTTTGAGTAACATCTTGTCAAAGATTGCTACCTTTTTGCACTTTGGACTCTTTATGGATATCGTTGGTACAATGTAGCTCGGACTGTTTCGACATGTTTGGGTGAAAAAAAAGACCATACCTAGTGTAAATGTACCCATATAGGTGCATTGGAATAGTCAGTTTAGTCGCATCAGGAGTAGGATTAAAGTTACACCCCTTTGCAACTTTACATTGCCTCCTTCTGATGATTTTTGGGGCAGTAGAAAACCTTTCACCACGGGAAAATGTCTCAGAGATATAAAAAACTGAGAGAGGTTATTGTAGAGGCACTCTACATGATCATGTTACCTCAGACATAATATTTCTAAGTGACACGGTTTTTGAGTGACATCTCGTCAAAGATTGCTGCCTTTTTGCACTTTGGACTCTTCAGGGATATCGTCGGTACAATGTAGGTCAGACTGTTTCGACATGTTTGGGTGAAAAATAGGACCATGCATAGCATAAATGTACCCATTTGGATGCATTGGACAGTTAGTTTGGTCGCATCAGGAGCAGGACAAAAGTTACACCCCTTTACAACTTTACACTGCCTCCTTCTGATAATTTTTAGGGAAGCAGAAAACCTTTCACCACGGGCAAATGCCTCAGAGATATAAAAAATTGAGAGAGGTTATTGTAGAGGCACTCTATGTGATCGTGTGGCCTTAGACAAAATTTTTCTAAGTGACACAATTTTTGAGTAACATCTTGTCAAAGATTGCTACCTTTTTGCACTTTGGACTCTTTAGGGATATCGTCGGTACAATGTAGCTCGGACTATTTCGACATGTTTGGTTGAAAAATAGGACCATGCCTAGCATATATGTATCCATCTAGATGCATTGGAACAGTCAGTTTGGTCGCATCAGGAGCAAGACGAAAGTTACACCCCTTTGCAACTTTACACTGCCTCCTTCTGACAATTTTTGGGGTAGCAGAAAACCTTTCACCATGGGTAAATGCCTTAGATATATAAAAAATAGAGAGAGGTTATTGTAGAGGCACTCTACCTGATCGTGTTGCCTTAGACGGAATGTTTCTAAGTGACACAGTTTTTGAGTAACATCTCATCAAAGATTGCTACCTTTTTGCACTTTGGACTCTTAAGGGATATCGTCGGTACAATGTAGCTCGGACTGTTTTGACATGTTTGGGTGAAAAAAAGAACCATTCCTAGCCTAAACATACCCATCCAGATGCATTGGAACTGTCAGTTTGGTCGCAACAGGAGCAGGACACTAAAAATGCAAAAGTTGCTTTGTGCAGCTGTACAACATTGACACTTTTTTGCAACAGGACTCAAAGACTCAAACTAACCCCAAATGACTCAAAGTGACTTAAAAACAAATGAAATGGTCTTAGAAGACCTTATTACATACAATTGACTCAATCAAAACAAAATTTCATTTTTTGACCCCTCTTGGAGGCATGACAACCTAGGTGCCCCTGCACCATTAGTCGACGACTGAAACAATGCTACCAACCAGAAATGTGTCCTTACATAACTTGAATTGCAAGTCCAACCATTGAGCTCTATGGGCATGTCTTTCATACTCATACACTATGCTGTCACGAAATATAGGCATAAACTAATACACTGGAATCTTTTCAATAACCAATTCACACATCTTTGCTTCTTTATCATCTTTTGTATTGTATGTCTCTGTTTTATACTTGCCAAACTCTACTAGTTCATTTCCAACCGCATGTGTTCTTTCCATATGTTCACATATTGGCAAATGTTGTAAGCCACCGCAACGATGACATGTGCCATCCAAGCATAATTTCTTGTAGAATATTTGACCTTCCTCTCTTTCACATAAAATTCTTGATATGAAGACTCTTGAAGATGTTGGTGGGGCACGTATGACACAACCTTGTAAAACATTGTTAGTATGCATATCTAAACATATAGACCTATAAACATGAAAATGGTTAGAAAATTCAATATGTAATCTACAACAACAAGTAGTGCGTGTGTGATTTATCTTGACATAGAAAGGTTTTAGCATTTCAAAATATCTTTGACAAATTTTAATTTGAGGATACTTCTCTAGAAATTTACCATAAAACTATGTTTGAGTCTCATCCAAAAAATGCTTTGGATGTGGCTCACGGTTCTGACTACCAATTCTCCTTCTTACCACATCCCTTTGATTCGGAGATACCCTTGTGTAATTCTTCCAAAAGTCTTCAATTAGTGATCTCAATGCTTCAACAATTGGTTTATCTTTTCATGGTAGTCTCCCCGAGAACGCCCATAATTCATTGGCATTAGTGTCCTCAATTCTTTGGCATCTTCCAATGGCTCTTGATAAAGTTTTCCTATAAATTCTCAATTCTTGACTCATCTTTCTAATGAGACGAGATTTCCTCGTTTGACTACTTACTATAGTCGATGTAATCACACGCCGTGTTGCATTACTGCCTTTTGTGCATGAAGTGTTACCCACACTCTCATATGCACTCATTAGATTCTTGACAATAGATTTTTCAATTGAAGCCTCTGATGTTCTCAACCCAAGAATCTTCATGATGGACCTATACTTTATATTTTGCATCATTTCAACGAATAGTTGACATCTTGCAGTCTCATTTAACTTTTCAAAGAACAATCTCCAAATCTTATGAGCATATCTTCTACAAGTGCATTTTGGAATCTTACCTTCTATTGGCTGCAAAATATTCTCATCAATATCAATCAAATATTTTGGCTTTCTATGCAAAATTCTAGGTGGTGTTAAGTTAGGTAAATTCATCTCAACATTAGGAATTTCATCAATATTTAAATGAGATGGGCTATATGACATACCTTCGATTGAAGATGGAATAGATGACATACCTTGAGGTTGAGGTGAGTGATGATGTACTCTCAACTTGAGATGTGGTAGATGGTGTTCCTACATGTTGACTTGCGATAGAGGATGTGTCTCCAACTATGGTATTCAAATCTCTTGTAGCACGAAGTTTTTGCATTCGTTCTCTTTGTGACACCAATACCATATCTCTTTATGATGGTTGTGGTTCCTCTTCAATTGGCATGTCTTCATTTATCGTGTCCAATTTCCTCTTCTCATGAAGTTCCCTCATAGCCACTGCTTTCTTTGCATTCTTAGCTTCTATCTCTTCCTATGTTGGTTTAATTCTTGATCGTTTCCTTAGCATGACAGAGAATTTGTCTATAGCATGATAAAGAGACCAATATTAGTTCCTAAGAAATGAATCCATACAAATAACTAAAATATATGTCATTCAACCCTTCATAGTAAATGTACATACAATCATCATATAATAGAGTAAATGTTACTCAACCAAAATAGGTACAAAGCATACTAAGCAAATTATTGCAGCCATGAAAAGAGAACATGGGACTTCATACTTGAAAAGGTTGAGGTAGACCCAATTTGACATGTTTGTTGTTCCTAGGGCTACTAGGATTTGGAATTGAGAAGGTGTTTTGTTGGTATGAGGGATACTAGGATTTGGGTGGCTTGTGAAGGAATAGACAACAATTGTTGTGTCATGTGCATGTACAAATCATCATGAATAGGTGCATAAGGAATGTCCTAGCCCAAGATATGTGCATACAAATCATCATGTCATGTGTATACTTGTATGATCTTGGCACCTATTAATTTGTATTTTAACTTGTTAATATGACAAGATAATAGTGGGATTGTATTTTTATTATGTTGTAAGGATTTATTCTTCTATAGTTTGACATCATGGTATGTTAAGGTCTGTTTATTACACATAATTATTAAAGAGCCCAAGTGTAGAAAATATACATGGCATCATGTGAGATTGTAGGCTACTTTCTTGATTGGGAATGTGTCTATTTTAAACATGTATGATAAAGCATGATAAAGTAATTCAAATAGAATTAAGGAAAATGTAAAGAACATGCATGTAAAGACTTGACATACCTAAAAAATGAAGATTCGAATGGAGAGAATACCCAATTATGTAGTGTTTTTTTCTTCTTGCATCAAACTCCTCAACAATTTGAGTTTTTCACCACTTGCTTCCTTTTCAATATTAAATTGAATAACACTCAAATATAATTACTAACAACAATACTATTAACCAATCTATAATGTTAAATTCGTAAAATTGAATCACAATTAACATTGCAACACTACAAAAATTGAAACTTGAATAGATATATATCAAACTTGGCGTGAAAACTATGTTATTTCCTCCTTCTCAAGTTGGCAAAGCAGAAAAGGTGGTGGAAAGATCATGCAAAGGTGGTAGAATGTGTAAAATGTGCATGTGAACTTCCCAATAGCATGAAAGCACTTCTTTTTTGTAGGAGCACGTGCATAATCAACATGAAAATAGAGCATATGGGCCTGGATCATGGGGGTCAACACTTTTTTACCATTTCTATAGAAAGACAAAACATGAGCGCATTATAACGCGCTCGCGTTATAATGCGCTCATGTTTTGTCCTGCTATAGATTGATCCATAAATATTTGTGCCTATCTCACCTTCGATAGCACCTTTACAATATCTCACCTCTAGTTCCATTAGCTAATGTTCTATATCTCACTTATCTCTCGCCCTCACCTCTCTACCTCTCTACCTCTCCCCTCTCTATGTCTATCAGTCGCTCCTTGTCTACCTCAACCCTAAACCCTAATCCCTCAATGCTCAACCCTAATACCTCAACCCTCAACTCTAATCCCTCATCCCTAAACCTTAAACACTATCCCTATTCCTAAACCCTCAACGGGCTTGATACTATACCTTAAACCCTAATCCCTTATCCCTAAACCCTCCAACCCTATCCCTAATCCTTATACCCTCGACACTCTACTTTAACCCTAATCCCTCGATCCTTAACCCTATCCCAAAACCCTCAACCCTCGAACCTCAATGTACTCAACCCTCAACATCAAACCCTAATCCCTCAACCCTTAACTCTGATCCCTCGACCCTCAACCCTATCCCTAAACCCTCAACCCTAAAACCTCAACCCTCAACACTCAACGTCAAACTCTAATCCCTCAACCCTTAACTCTAATCCCTCGACCCTCAACCCTATCCCTAAACCCTAAAGCCTCAACCCTCAACCCTCAACGTCAAATCCTAATCCCTCAACCCTTAACTCTAATCCCTCATCCCTAAACCCTATCCCTAAATCCTAAACACTATCCCTATTCCTAAACCCTCAACGGGCTCAATACTATACCTTAAACCCTAATCCCTTATCCCTAAACCCTCCAACCCTATCCATAATCCTTATACCCTCGACACTCTACTTTAACCCTAATCCCTCAACCCTCAACCCTATCCGTAAACCCTCAAACCTCAACCCTCAACCCTCAACCCTCAATGTCAAACCCTAATCCCTCAACCCTTAACTGTAATCCCTCAACCCTCAACCCTATCCCTAAACCCTAAACCCTAAAGCCTCAACCCTCAACCCTCAACGTCAAATCCTAATTTGTTAACCCTTAACTCTAATCCCTCAACCCTAAACCCTATCCCTAAACACTATCCCTATTCCTAAACCCTCAACAAGCTCAATACTATACCTTAAACCCTAATCCCTTATCCCTAAACCCTCCAACCCTATCCCTAATCCTTATACCCTTGACACTCTACTTTAACCCTAATCCCTCGACCCTCAACCCTATCCCTAAACCCTTGACCCTCAAAACTCAACCCTCAACCCTCAACATCAAACCCTAATCCCTTAACCCTTAACTCTAATCCCTCAACATCAAACCCTAATCCCTTAACCCTTAACTCTAATCCCTCAACCCTCAACCCTATCCCTAAACCCTAAACCCTAAATCCTCAACCCTCAACCCTCAACGTCAAATTGTAATCCTTCAACCCTTAACTCTAATCCCTCAACCCTAAACCCTATCCCTAAACCCTAAACACTATCCCTATTCCTAAACTCTCAACGGGCTTGATACTATACCTTAAACCCTAATCCCTTATCCCTAAACCCTCCAACCCTATCCCTTAGCCTTCTACCCTTGACACTCTACTTTAACCCTAATCCCTCGACCGTCAACCCTATCCCTGAACCCTCGACCCTTGAACCTCAACCCTCAACCCTCAATGTCAAACCCTAATCCCTCAACCCTTAACTCTAATCCCTCGACCCTTAATCCTATCCGTAAACCCTAAACCCTAAAGCCTCAACCCTCAACGTCAAATCCTAATCCCTCAACCCTTCACTCTAATCCCTCAACCCTAAACCCTGTTCCTAAACCCTCAACACTATACCTTAAACCCTAATCCCTCAACCCTCAACCCTAAACCTTATCCCTAAACCCTAATCCCTTAACCCTCAACCCTAATCCCTCATCCCTCAACTCTAATCCCTCATCCCTAAACCCTAAATGCTATCCCTATTCCTAAACCCTCAATGGGCTTGTTACTATACCTTAAACCTTATTCCCTTATCCCTAAACCCTCCAACCCTATCCCTAATCCTTATACCCTCGACACTCTACTTTAACCCTAATCCCTCGACCCTCAACCCTATCTTGAAACCCTCAACCCTCGAACCTCAATGTACTCAACTCTCAACGTCAAACCCTAATCCCTCAACCCTTAACTCTGATCCCTCAACCCTCAACCCTATCCCTAAACCCTCAACCCTAAAACCTCAACCCTTAACACTCACTGTCAAACCCTAATCCCTCAACCCTTAACTCTAATCCATCAACCTTAAACCCTATCCCTAAACCCTCAACACTATACCTTAAACCCTAATCCCTCAACCCTAAACCCTATCCCTATGTCCTAATCCATCAACCCTCAACCCTAATCCATCAACCCTCAACCCTAATCCCTCATCCCTAAACCCTAAACACTATCCGTATTCCTAAACCCTCAACGGGCTTGATACTATCCATCAACCCTTAACCCTTAAAACTTGAACCCTAAAACCTATCCCTAAATGCTCGACACTCGACACTATATCTTAAACCCTAATCCCTTAACCCTCATCCCTAAAGCCTCAACCCTAAATCCTTAAACCTTCAACCCTAAACCCTATCCCTAATCCCTCTACCCTCGACACTCTTCTTTAACACTAATCCATTGACCATCAACCCTATCCCTTAACCCTCAACCCTCAACCCTCAACTGTCAACCCTCAACTCTCAACTCTAAACCCTAATTCATCAACCCTAAACCCTAATCCTTCAAACCTAAACCCTATCCCTAAACCATCAACCCTCAACACTATACGTTAAACCCTAATCCCTATCCCTCAACCCTTAACCTTTAAAACTTAAACCCTATCCCTACACCCTCAACACTCGACACTATAGCTTAAGCCTTAAACCCTCATCCCTAAAGCCTCAACCCTCAATCCTTAAACCTTCAACCCTAAACCCTATGCCTAATCCCTCTACCCTCGACACTCTAACCCTAACCTTGACATTAAATGCTAATCCGTCAACCCTAAACCCTAATCCATCAACCCTAAACCCTATCCCTAAACGCTCAACCTTCAACACTATAACTTAAACCCTAATCCATCAACCCTAAAACCTAATCCCTCAACCCTCAACCCTAAACACTATCAATAAACCCTCAACCCTCGACACTATACCTTAAACCCTAATCCCTCAACCCTCAACCCTAATCCCTTATCCCTAAACCCTAAACGTTATCCCTATTCCTAAACCCTCAACCCTTGACACTATAACTTAAACCCTAATCCCTTATCCATAAACCCTAAACCCTATCCCTCAACCCTTAACCCTTAAAACTTAAACCCTAAAACCTATCCATAAACCCTCAACACTCAACACTATATTTTAAACCCCAATCCCTTAACCCTCAGCCCTAAAGCCTCAACCCTTAATCGTTAAACCTTCAACCCTAAATCCTATCCCTAATCCCTCTACCCTCAACACTCTAATTTAACCCTAATCTCTTGACCATCAACCCTATCCCTAAACCCTCAAACCTCAACGCTCAACTCTCAATATTAAACCCTAATCCATAAACCCTAAACGCTAATCCTAAACCCTGAACCCTTGACAATATTCCTTAAACCCTAATCCATCAACCCTAAACCATAATCCCTCAACCCTAAACCCAACCCTAAACCCTCAACCCTTAACACTATTCCTTAAACCCTAATCCCTCAACTCTAAACCCTAATCCCTCAACCCTCAACCCTAAACCCTATCCTTAAACACTCAACCCTCAGAACATTATACCTTAAATCTTAATCCCTCAACCCTCAACCCTAATCCCTCATCCCTAAACCCTAAATACTATCCCTATTCCTAAACCCTCAACCTAAGACACTATACCTTAAACCCTAATCCCTTACCCCTAAACCTTAAACCCTATCCCTCAACCCTCAACCCTTAACCCTTAAACCCTAAAACCTATCCCTAAACCCTCAACCCTATACCCTCAACAATATACTTAAGCTCTAATACCTCAATCCTCAACCCTATACCTTAAACATGAAGCCTACACCCTCAAACCCTCATCCCTAGACCATATAACTGTTGGCAAGAGACATTGTGTGGCTTCATGAGTGTTGTCATTGATGGCAACAAAGTTCATCCCACACATCCGCAGGACATGGTGTGTCTATACCAGAAGTTAGATTGAAGAGTATTTTGGTCCGGTGACCAAGAACAAAGCATGTAGCAAGGTCCGACAATCAGGTCTGTATCTCTCAGAGGAAGTATCTCAGTAAAGTGTGGACTTGGGTAAGTCAAGAGGAGTACCTTGATTGATAGATTCCAGGGATTGAGCCTCCGGTGATGAAAGAGTGAAGAGATATGAGCACCTAAGTATTGGGTTCCTGTGTGGCAAAGTAGACTGAGGAAGAACTGACCAGTAGAGCATCAGAACTTAATCTAGATGAGATATTGATGGTAATAAAGTTTCTTAAGGGATCATTCATGATTGGCTGACATGATTGATGACTTCTATAAGCATCTCTTTCATACGCATCACTTGGTAAGCAAGGATTCAGCCGACAGACTAGAGTTTGGGAAAATATTGAGTATTCCAGATGCTGACTAGAAAGATCTTAAAATCCTTTGTGCGGATATATATACCAGATGGATTTTGATGAGAAGGTGTGTGTGGTGAATTATGAAGTGTGAAGAAGAGCAAAGAACAGTGTGGAAATAGAGATAGAGGTTTGGTATTTGACAGAACAGCAGCACTAAGGCAGAGGAAGAATGAAGTGCAGTAGATCAGTGTATTGAGCTTAACCGGAACTGAACCTAAGCATGTGCGGATGCTTCTCATCAGTTCAAGCACCTGGTTTTCTTCTATAAACTATTGTAGGCAGTAAGCCTCTTGTGAGCAGTGTGCTCGGGCAGTGAGCCCTAATTGGCAAGTGCCATTTTGTACTACCTTATTCTTTTAACAGAGAATACAATCTTGGGTTAGTCACCCCATGGTTTTTTCCCTTAACAGGGTTTTCCACATCAAAAATATTGTCATGTGTGTTGAGTTTATTTTTGCTTCCATGGTTATGTATGCTTATATGATTTGATATTGCACTAATTTTTAAATAACTAAAGAAAGTCACAATTGAAGATAACTGATTCACCCCCCTCTCAGTTACCAACAATTGGTATTAGAGACAATTTCCTCTAGACAGAGCCTAACAACTTGAGGAAGATCTATGAATCTCAATGGATATGTATGGTATGAGGGAGCAGCTTCAGTCTGCTCTAGATGATCTTGATCAATCTCACTATGAAGTCAATGAGCTGAGGGAAAGACTCAAACAAGATGATGATTTCATAAATGAACTCAAAGAAAAACTAATTTTCTCAATGAAGAAAAGAAAGGAACTTCTTCAACAATTAGCAAGTCAAAATGAAGCAAATGATACTAATGAAGATCTAAATGAGAAAACCAAGTTATGTGAGAAGTTATCAAAAGAGGTCATTATGGTAAGACATGAAATGGAATCAGGAGTTATGAAATTCACCTAAGAAATTGAAGAGAAAAGAAAGATTGAAGATAATCTAAAACAATCTCTCAAGGAAAAATTAGAGGACTGCCACAAAATGGATAGAATAATCAGGCATTTGAAATCTGATCTTAAAGAAGCTAGAGACAATGAAGAACAACTTGGAATCAGATTGACACTCTAAAAAGGGATCTTCAAACAACAAATGAATACAAAGAGAAATTCAGATAAGATCTGCTCAACTTGAAGTTCTTCTTGAAAGCCAAAAGAGGGTAGATGACAAGCAAGGCTTGGGGTATGAGAAAGGTGAAAGCTCTGGAGCCAGTTAGAACTCTGGATCAGGAAATCCAAGGAACAGGCCTAGAACACCTTTGGTAAGACAACCAAATGCTCAAAGATATCCATCCTTAATGGATACTACCACAATTGCAATAACTTTGGTCACAAAGCAAATTAGTGCAGAAGAAGAATGAATCAGACTAATTCATCCTTCTCCAGATAGTGTTTTAATTGCAAAAGGTATGGTCACAAATCTTATGAGTGTAGAAATATGCAAATGAACAATTCATTCAATGGTAGATGCTTTGCATGCAATAAAATGGGACATATGGCTAATCAGTGCAGATCAAGAGGATATCAGTCAAATATGTAAAGAAATGTTGTTTGCTACAATTGCAATAGATCCGGTCATATTGCCAAATTCTGCAGAAGCAAGAATCAGGACTAAAAGGGTCTGGTACATCATAATCAAAACCAAGACAAAGGAAAGGGAAAAGTGAATACGGGTGAAATTCAAAGGAAGATGAACAAGATTTGGGTGAAGAGGAGTACAGAAAATGTTGTGGATGGATCCACACCAGAATCTGGTGCTGATATTCCTTCCAGAAACTAAATAGATGAGCTCTGGCTCAGGGGGAGTCTCAAAAGAAAACAAGTTCCCCCAGCTAGTCAATTGGTGTCTGAAATTGGCACATGGAAAGTTGTGGATTAAAGGGTTCTCAGAGAAACATCTAAATGAGCCTTGGTAAAGATATGGAAGATCCGCAAGAAGTTTAGAAGAGGTTAATCTTCCTATATTGATCTGGTTTAACAGTTATCTGGTAAGAACATGATTCTCATAGTTAGATCCGGTATGACTCAAATTTGAGGTATCTTGATCTGTGGATAAGTGGAATGATTGGGAAAAGGTAGATAGACAACTAATAGTGCATACCAGTGATCTAGAAAGATCTCTCTTAGAACAAGGAAAACAAGGCAACTAGAATAACTAAGGTTGTGCATTTATTGCAAAATGGAATTAGGGTTTGCACAGAAATAAAAGGGTTCTTTGGTTCATCATTTGCACATTTGCATTTGAAAAGAAGAGAGAATGAGCTCTGCAACAAGTTATCTTAAACCTCTCAAAGATCAACCGCAGAAGTTGATTCATCCAAGCAACTCGATCTGGCTCATATTGTGAATCCTAGAAGCGTAAAGAGGTATTTTTCGCTCTTGAAATCTCTCTCTGAATCTTTGAAAGATGGCTACTTTGAATGTTGTGAAGATCACTGATAGGCCGCACCCTAAATTCAAGAAACATCCCTATAAATCCCTAGAAGTTGATCCCCTAGGCACATTTTCTAGCATTCCACATGGAGTTCTACATGTAGAAGATATTAGGGTTTACATACACGCAAATATTGAAGAATTTGGGGAATCCAAGATGATGGATATCTACCACAAGGAACTGATAGATGATTCATTTGATCTCAAACCCCAATACAAGGCCATCTGGGATAAACATTTCAGTCAATGCATCTATTTCCCTTGTTTTGCAGAAGATGAATGTGTCCGGTATGTTCTGAGTAGAATGCATGATAACTTTATGTGGTTAATGAGGCCATTTAAGATAACCAAGGATGCCATTAGGGCAGTTACCAGATTGCACTCATTCGGTGGGTTACCTACTCTCAAATCCATTAAGAATCAGACAGTGAGTGAGGCAACAGGATCAAAATTTGACAAGAGAGCAATGACAATTGAAGATATCACTGATTCGGATATCAAGTTTGTCTCCATGATAATTGGTTACAAGATATACCACTCTAGCAGGGAAAATTTAGTACCCGAAACTGTAATTTACATTGCTTATCAGATGTTAAGGGAGAATATAGATTATGATCTTTGTGAGCTTCTTCTAAGACAACTATTGGAAAACCTACAAAAGATCAAGAAGGACAAGAAAAACTCATTCAAGTATGGTGGACTAATACTGTGTTTGTTCTTTTACTTTATGAATGAGCTTCCCAGATCTAGTGGTTGGATGTGGCAAAATGACAGACCAATAGCCATACAAATCAGAGATTATTTACATGGAATTGGTGATGCCAAGGCATATAATACAACACTCTGGGGCTACTTCAAGAACTTTTAGAGTACGATGCAAGCTAGAGAGAGAATTCCCCAATCACTAGTTGAAAAGTATAAGGATATAGTATGCTTTATGGTAGAAACTGATCAATGCCTAATGGAGATAGTGGAGCCAAGGACAGTCTGGATCATGCCAATGGGGTATGAAGTTGATGAGAAAATTCTAGAGCTACATATCCAGCATCTGCTAAGTCAGCCCAAGGATCCTAAGGCAGAAAGGTTTGGAACCTACCAAGAGCTGAGTGTAAATGTTCATGTTGAACTTAGACAGCCAAAGATCAAGAGAAAAGTAAGAAGGGAAGTAGAAGAATTTGCCAAGAGGCATGGAATATCAAAAGAGGCACTTGATGCAAATAGAGAGAAGATGGAAAGAGCAGAGAAAGAAAGGCAAGAAACTGAAAAAGAAAGTGCTCTGGTGCAAGCTCCTTCCCGAACCAGATTCTCCAAGAGCTCTGCACCTGCCACCTCTAAAAGCCAAAAGGCATCAAAACTGGAAGCCCAGACATCCAGAAAGGAAGAGAAGAGAACAAAGAAAAAGGCAACAAGATCCTATACAAGTCAGAAGGATGATGAAGAAACTAAAACTAATGAGGAAGTCAAGAAAATGAAGAAGAAGAAGAAAACAACAGGTGAACCCTCTACCGGTCAAGGCAAAGAAGAGAAGGAAGAGGAATTTGTTGAAAAGCCTACTCTCCGCATTGATGATATCATCAAATCAGTCACTGTGGATGGGAACCTAAAACCAATGACTGAGTTCTATGATGAGTATAATGAAGCTGACCAGAAGATCTTGCAAGAAGCTACAGTCAGGTATCTGAATATCTATAATAAGGCATTTATTGAAATCATATCTCTAATTTCCAAAAGCCTAGAGAAGGAACTAGAAATAAGGAAGAACAATGCCAAGGAAAAGGACCTTGAGATCCGGGAACAGATAGTTATTCAGCACTATCCTTCAATCACTCAGAAACAAATGAATATGATCTTCAAAGATTGCAAGGATGAGTTCTGGATCAAAGCTAGAATGAATCATCTTATGCTTGGAGAGACTGACAAAGTGGCAAAAGAAACAGAAGACATCCTCCAGAATGCATACAAAAGATTCAATATTCCTGTTATAGAGGACTTAGGTGATGAACCCTCTGTCATGGATGATGAAGGACTTAGTACATCAAAGGAAGATCCTACAGAGAAAAATACAGAAGAATCAAAAGAGATAGGTGAGGAGAAAACTAAGAACCTGGATTCCTCTATTCTGGAAGAGGAAATCCAAGAAGAAGTAAATATCTCTCATCCAGATTCCCTTGCAGACTCCGGATCTAAAGGAGAAGAAAGAATAGATGAGAAAACCAGTCAAGAAGAAGAAGTAAAGGAAAAAGAAAAAGACCAAACAGAGAAGACTCCAGGAGACAGTTTTGAGATTGCAGAAGGAAAGAAGACTCTGTCTCTGGCAAGAGACACTGCAGAAACTATCAAAGATTTCTTGACCAAAGAGATGATGGAAATTGATAAACCGGAACTGCTTCAAGGACCATTCAATTTTGATTCCCTCTCCCCGGTTTAAACAATGAAGATAGCTTCCTTTGCCCAAGCAAAGGCAAAAGAAAAACTTCTGAAATCTCACATGGAAGACTGTGAGCTGATAGAGGTTGCATCTGGTGTGTTGGAAAAGATCATGCCATCCTTTCAAAAGGATCCTTTAGTCTCCTCATCTAGTAATCTAAAGTCTCTTGTAAATTCTGTTAATACACATTTTGATTCCTTAGAGAAGTAAGCTGAAGAAAAGGTCCAGAAGGAGTTTTTGGGAAAAAGATTCTCCAAGATACAAGAATTTATGACCAATGATAGGAGAAATATGGATATTGGGATAAAGAGATTAGAAAATGCTCTTAAAGATGGTGGAGAAGTATATAAATTTTGTTTATCCTGGTCTAGAGTGAGAAAGGATATTAAGAAGAAAGTGAAAGAACAAGAGGATAAACTGTCAAGCTTCTCTCAAAATTTTGATCCTCTCACCACATCCATAATAAACCAGGAATGTCAGACTATTGCAGTCATAAATGAGATAAAGAAGCTTGAGAAGGAAAGGAAGAACATAATAAGTAGGATGGGTAAACTTAGAGGGATGATTATCCCTAAATTAGAGGCCATGCATGAGGCCCTAACTGATCCTTAGACCACAACCCGGACCAGTGATCCGATAGATCTAAAGAGGGCAGAAGCTTTTGCATTTCTGTTGAGTGGTCACATCTCAATTTTGGATAGGATGAAGCAGAGTAGGGCAATAGAATTTGTTCAGTTGAAGACAACTTTTGCAGATATACTCCAGTTTATGTAAGTATAGCATGTATATATACTTATGCGGCTAAGTATAGTTGGATTTTTTTTTAGGAATTTTGGTGTGCGGATTCTACCCTTTGCCATTGATGTCAAAGAGGGAGTGAGTAGCAGTGAAAAATGTGAAATCTAGCTAAGGGGGAGCTTCGGTAAAATGTACATTAGAATAGAGCCAAGGGGGAGTGTAGCATGACACTTAGTCATTTTTCACTAAGTGTTGCCATCAATGCCAAAGGGGGAGATTGTTGGCAAGAGACACTGTGTGGCTTCATGAGTGTTGTCATTGATGGCAACAAAGTTCATCCCACACATCCGCAGGACATGGTGTGTCTATACCGGAAGTCAGATTGAAGAGTATTTTGGTCCAATGACCAAGAGCAGAGCATGCATCAAGGTTCGACAATCAGGTCCAGATCTCTTAGAGGAAGTATCTCAGTAAAGTGCAGACTTGGGTAAGTCAAGAGGAGTACCTTGACTGATAGATTCCAGGGATTGAGCCTCCAGTGATGAAAGAGTGAAGATATATGAGCACCTAAGTATTAGGTTCCTGTGTGGCAGAGTAGACTGAGGAAGAACTGACCGACAGAGCATCAGACCTTAATCTAGATGAGATATTGATGGTAATAAAGTTTCTTAAGGGATAATTCATGATTGTTTGACATGATTGATGACTTCTATAAGCATCTCTTTCATACGCATCACTTGGTAAGCAAGGATTCAGCCGACAGACTAGAGTTTGGGAAAATATTGAGTATTCCGGATGCTGACTAGAAAGATGTTAAAATCCTTTGTGCGGATATATATACCAGATGGATTTCGATGAGAAGGTGTGTGTGGTGAATTATGAAGTGCGAAGAAGAGTAGAGAACAGTGTGGAAATAGAGATAGAGGTCCGGTATGTGACAGAACAGCAGCACTAAGGCAGAGGAAGAATGAAGTGCAGTAGATCAATATATTGAGCTTAACCAGAACTGAACCTAAGCATGTAAGGATGCTTCTCATCAGTTCAAGTACCTGGTTTTCTTCTATAAACTATTGTAGGTATTGAGCCTCTTGTGAGCGTGTGCTCAGGTAGTGAGCCCTAATTAGCAAGTGCCATTTTGTACTACCTTATTCTTTTAATAGAGAATACAATCTTGGGTTAGTCACCCCATTTTTTTCCCTTAATAGGGTTTTCCATGTCAAAAATATTGTGTCATGTGTGTTGAGTTTATTCCTACTTCCATGGTTATGTATGCTTATATGATTTGATATTGCACTAATTGTTAAAGAACAAAAGAAAGTCACAATTGAAGATAACTGATTCACCCCCCCGTCTTAGTTACCAACAATAACCTCACCCTTATATCCTAAACCTCGAATATTGTGCCTCAACCCTATACTTAAATTAAACCTAAACCATACATGCTCTCAACCCAAGTCATCCTATGCCTTATATACCGTCAATCCATATCGTAAACCCTAAACCCTAATCCCCATGCCTTAATCTTATACACTCAACAACCTGAATATTAACCCTCAATTGTAACCCTCAACCCTCAACCCTCTACCTATTACTTAAGCCCTAATCCCTCAACCCTCAACCCTCAAAACTATACAGGCTCAGGTCCTTATATAAACTAAACCCAAAACACTTACATACATACATGCATACATACAAACATACATACAAAGATGCATACATACAAGCATGCATACATACCTACAAGAATAGATATAAACATCCATGGAACATACTTATGAAATTTGAACATATCTCATTCAAAGGAAGACATATTGTGAGCACGTTATAATGTGCTCACGTTATGTCGAACTGAGAAAACACCGGCAAACATGCAAAAAAGCAAAAAAGCACAACATAACGCGCTCGTGTTATGTTGTGCTTTGGGAATCCCAAGCCTTGGGCTTGGGATTTTCTTTGGATTTCCAACCCAAAGGCTTGGAGTGCCTTTTCAACATCCACAGATGTGTTTTTGCAGATTCTTCAAGATTTCACATAATTTTGTTCGTGCTAACCCTCAGATTTGCACGTGTTTCAAGGTCAAACAAATCAAACACCTGGGTAATGTTAGGCTTTCTCTTAGCTATTTAACAATGTAATTTTTTTCACATTTTGACAATGTTAAGCCTTTCATCTTGAATTTCTTTTGTTTGTGTGTCAAGTTTTGGGCAAAAACCACTATTTGGTCTTTTTTTCATTGTAAATTAACTGTTCATTGAAATTTCAAAAAAATTACATATTTAGAAACTAGACTCCATTCTACACATATTAAAAAAAAGAAAAAATGATTTTCAATTAGTTTTCAAAATTTATAGGGTTAGCATGGCCAAAATTCTATTTTTTAAGATGTGTCCACTTTGAAAACTAGTAAAAAATCAAATATTCATCAAAAAATTATCAAAAAAATTAGGCATAAATTACATGCTGTTAGCTAATTTCTCACTGAAGCGATTTTAAAAATACCAAAAAAAAGTTAACCTTTTGAGGGAGCCACAAAACATGCTATGTTATGTTTTTTTGACAAAAACAACACCAATTTTTGTGGTTCCCTTTTTTGAACCCCTTAATCTTTACCATTTTCAAAAAAATTAGTAGTTTAGAAAGTAGACTTGGAGCACTACAAACATTGTTTTGGTTGCATCTCCAAATTTTGAGTGTAACTATGCTCAATTTCTCATCCAAGGCTAGTATTTCCTGATTTCAGAAAAAAAATGGCCACTTAAGACCCCTTTTTGGCCCCCCATCTTCTTACACTTACCCTGCGGCATGCCATAGTTACCACTTCTGAGTATGATTTGAAAATTTTTCCATCTAGGGACGTCTTGATGTCAAGTCTTAGACATGAGATAAACCATTCAATCCTTTGCTTCTTTGTTAGTGGTTCTTCTAGGTTGTGGGAGATTTCCTTGAATCTTTTGTCAAAATATTTAATAGATTCTCCCTCTTTCTGGACCATGTCCCACATTTTGCTTACTCCTTCATGTTGGGAATTAAGGTGTCTAAACCTTTGCAAGTTCCTAATGTTGTATTTATTTATTTTTTCCTACTATTGTAATTTTCTATGTAAATTTTGTCTTCATATGAGGAGGTAGGCATCCCATGTTGACTTGGAATAGTTTTTCCATGTGCCTGATAGTTAGTTTGTTATTCGCCAACTTGGAAAAATTGACATTGGATAATTGCCAAAGAGGCTTGATAAATAAGTAGCTGGAGAATGTGAAAGGTCATGGGATGTGAATGAGAATCGACATTGTGTACTCCTTAGAGAGCTTGAATTGCAAGTGTGTTGTAATCATCTTTTGATTTGATAATACACTGTACAGGTTTTGGAGTGTGGGGTTTTTCACCTGAAAGGGTTTTCCACACATATATCTTGTGTTGTGAGTTTTGTATTTTCATTTGGATGATGTTATTACCTTTTTGTTAATGTGCATCTTAATTTGTAACTATTAAAGTTAAAATTTGCATAAATCTTTCCTTAGTAGATTAGTGTAAGAAGTGTTTCCGCATACCTTGCTTCCTTTCAGTTGGTATCAGAGCCTGATCACCTTTGGTTCTAGTTGTTGGGTAGAGGGTTTCTTGAGCTAATCTTCGTTTGAGTGGGAGCTTGTGTACATGATTTTGAATATTTGTTGCATAAAAGAGATGGTGAGCACATCTGAGAGGTTTGATATAGATACTAAGTTTAATGGAGGAAACTTTGAGTTGTGGAAGCTCAAGATGGAGGACTTATTGGTGGATAGAGATCTATGGCTCGTAGTATCCAGAACCATGCCATCGGGCATGAAACAAGAAGATTGGGATCTGATGGATTAGAAGGCTAAGGGTCTGATAAAACTTTGTTTGGCTGATTCAGTGCTCTTGAATAGCCATGACTTGAGAAGACTGCAATAGATCTTTGGAAGAAACTTGGAGATGTTTATTAGGCTAAATCTCTAGTGAACAAGTTATTCCTACAAAAGAAATTGTATTCTCTAAGGATGGAAGATGGAGGATCTGTCACTGATCACCTGAATGCTTTCACTATGCTTGTTGCCCAGTTGACCTCTATTTGTGTGAAGATGGAGGAGGAGGATCAATGTATGACATTATTGTGTTCCTTACTAGATTTTTGGGACCACATTGTTATGGCCATTGGGAGTACCACTACCACCTTGAAGATGGACAAAGTGGTTTCTTTGTTGTTGTTTGAAGAGATGCAGAGAGAATCTTCTGAGTTAGCTAAGGAGGCTCTTGAATTTCATGATAGATCTAAAGAGAAAGGGAAGAAAAAAGATAAGAAAAAAAGAAAAAATAAGATCCAAATCCCATGGGAGATCCAAGTCTCTTGAAAAGTCCAAGGCTTTGTGTTGGAACTGTGGCAAACTTGGTCACTTCTACAAGGAGTGCAAGGAGGAGAAGAAGAAAAAGAAGAACTTTGATTCAAATTCTGATAAGTCCTCTTAGGATAATGGAGAAGTGTTTGTCACTACCTTGGCATTTGAGAATGTATGGCTTATTGACTCTGGTGCATCTTTTCACATGACCTCTCATCGGAGTTGGTTTTCAAAGTATGAAGAATATGATGGTGGGAAGGTGTACTTGGGTGATGACTCTCACCTGAAGATTTTTGGCCGTGGAAGAGTCTTGATTCAATTCCCTAATGGACGAGTGAAGGGGATCAATGGTGTTCTACATATTCCTGGTTTGGCATGAAACCTATTATCTGTAAGTAAATTGAATTATGTGGGTGTACATGTTGTTTTCTCAAATGGAGGATGCAAGATGACTAGACACTAGTAGAAAAACAACAATAAATGACTTAAAAAACTACTAAAAATTGCATATAAATGACTAAGCTTGGTCACGTGACCATTAGTATTTTATTGTCGGTCATTTATAATGCAACCAAATTTATGACTAAACCATTTTTAGTCATTTATTGGTTGTTTTGATTGATCAATTTGGTAGTATATTTAGTTGTTAATTTAGTCATTGATTGTTGTTAACTGGTCATTTATTTAGTCATGGTAGTCATTTATTTAGTCATTGTAATCATTAATTGCTGTCAATTGGTAGTAGCTTTAGTCATTTTTATTCACTAATTTCTGTCCATTGGTAGTATATTTAGTCATTTTAATCATTATTTTGCTGTCAACTGGTCATATATTTAGTCATATTTATTCATTGATTTTTGTCAATTGGTAGTATATTTAGTCAATTTAATTATTAATTGACATCAATTAGTAGTGTATTTAGTCATTTTAATTGATTGATTTCCATTAATTGGTAGTAAATTTAGTCATTTTAATTTTTAATTGCCATCATTTGATAGTTTATTTAATTGTTTTTGTTCACTGATTTCTGTCAACTGGTAATATATTGATACATTGTTTATTAATTGCATAATCATTATATTTACTACTAGTTTAGTAGTAAATTTTCATTTATATGATATGAATAATTTATTAAATACCATAAATTGTATAATCTAGAAATAAACATATTATTTACTTGAGTTAAAACATAAAAGCAAATAAAAATATTACATATACGAACAAGCTATAGCATGCTAGAAGTTAAATGATTCAACATCATGATAGAAAAAGGTTAGCATATTAAGTTAGCATGAATCTGACAAATGCAAAATTGATGATAGAATAATAGATAGATTTGGCATCCTTATAACATGTATTTGCAACTTACAATCATACTGCTGTCATGAATTTCAGTTTGCTTCAAACTTTAATTACATCAAATGTATGGCTTTCAGTCTGATTATTAGCCAATGATAAATAGCCACAAGTGCTGATCACTATCAATTTAGAGTTGAAGGATGATGGTAAGGGAATCTCCAATATGCTGATATGAAACTTCAAGTAAGACTGCTAACTGATCGCTATCCTCTTGATAGCCAGTCGCTGCTCTAGGAATGTTCAGTGAATGTAATGATCTCTCAAGATGTTGATTGCTGTCTCTCATCTGGTCACTGCCACCAGAATATGCAAATCACTCCTTCAAACAAAGCCAAATGGACCCAATGATGGCGGCGCTCCACTAGGCATAGATTTCCTTCACAATTCAGAACTCTAAACAATACAAAATCTTCAATAACTGCTGCTAAAATATTCAGATCTGCAAGTATGTAGCAAAATGGTCCAAGAGCCACACACAATGATGAATTTCCACTTTCCAATTCAACTCTCTACAAAGCTGCTCAATTTAGATATCCAATATGCATGTGAAGACTCCTTCAAATCGGCGCCCCAAACTGATCTATAAGTCTGAAATGCAATAATAACTAAAACATATTTGAAAGACTGATTTTATCCTCTTATTGATGGTGCTCCAACAAGAAAATACAACTCTTCAAGGTATGATGCCAAAATGCCAATGTCTTCAACAAACTCTTCAATCAAAACAAAGGTCTTCAAGGAATTCAAACCTGCAACAAAAATCTCCAATAATATGCAAATGATGTCCAAACTTCGAATCTCCAATACTCCCACCCAAAGACGAATATAAAACTCAAGCAATATCTTCAATAAAGTATAATTACAAATTCAAAACCCTAGCAGCTATAGCCTACATATTATATCTTGAAATCTATGTATGCACTCTATTACAACTAAGCTCTAAGCTTCCATATGTAAGTTATATGTTCTCCCTTATTTCCATAATCTATATATACTAGCTAATTACACTTCACTACTATTCTAACCAACTTCTATCACATAGGTAATGATTACCCTTATTTACATAATAAAACAACCATTACTTACTTGAATAGTACTTACTTGCATGTGGTTTCATAGCACTCACCTCGAATTCAACACCACTACTACTATGAATATCATGCACATGCTCGTCGAGTTCAGCATAATCACTATCAACATTGACATGAAGTTGTGCGGCTTTGCAAAGAGCTCTATTGACAGGGCCTTTTTCTTTTCGTCCTTCTTTCATATAATTGCTCTGCATGTGGTTTAATCATCATGCAAAAATTAATATAAGTCAAGTAATTAAAAATGCAAAAGCTATAAATTTTTGTCCAAAAGAACATTTTAAGCATGAAGAATGACAAAACATTGTACCAGGACAGATTAACTTACAACTTAAAGAATGCAAAAGATATAAATTTTTGTCCAAAAGAAGAATGACAAAACATTTCCTTTTAGCTTTTCGACTAGTAATAACTTACCACAACCAATTCTAAGCATATTGTCAAACAAGAGTTCTAATTTCCCAATTAAAACATATTTAAAAAAAAAAAACATGAGTATATTACAAATTCTTTAATCAAACTTTTCTATGGGACTAACTTCACGGTAAGTCATTTCATTAATTTTGTTTTATACCACTGATTTGAATCTATTCGGATAACGTACTTGTAATAGTGAAAAGAATCCACACATCTAAGAAATAGAGGTGACCTTGTCCTTTAGATACCAATTAACACAATGCCAAAGTGAAAAGCTTAAGTGAAGCAGGTGCACAAACTAGTTCATGCAGATTTATCAAACAAATAATTAAATAAAGAACCGAGATATCATATAACACTCCTCTGAGGCATTGAAATACATTCTTAATGATAAATAAAAATAGGTTTTAAAGTTTTAAAAGGAAGAAGTTTAGGCGCCTCAGTTTGTTGACTTAGTGACTAGCAATGCTTTCAATGCCCAAAGTTGGAGGTGAAAATCTAAAGAAGAGATAATTAAAAACTCAGGAATTGCCTTCAGCTTTGCCCTGATGATGGGTCTATTAGAGAGACCCAAAACACTTGAATTACACAGTGGGTTACAAAATGCTCTTCTACTATGTTACACTACAAACAATCTACTCTAAAAAACTAAGATAACCTTAATATCATTCTAACGAGTTGGATACCGTATACTAATTGCTGGAAATCCCTTTGGTGTGCCACAAAGATTGATGTTGTTGACAAAAGGGAGCAAGTTCTTGAACCCTTGGTCAAGGATGAAGACATGGATGTTAAGCATTCCAGCTAAAGCCTCACCCTAGAGTTGTTTTGGTATACATTATCAAGTCTAATAGTCAATATTTCATACAATTAAAGTTATAAACAATAGTATCTTTTATCTTGGGTTCGAAATTGCCTCTGTTAAGGAGCATAGCACTGGCCATTTTCAAATGGAGCCCATATGCAACTAGAATATTCTAAATATAGCAGCCAGCTAATGTCTGTATGACAAGGTTTAATCTTCTAGTTATTGGTTGTTTTCTCTCAAGACAAAGATATATGAAGTAGGGTATTACCGCTTATATGAATATCCAATCATTTCATTTTGATATTCTAAACAAGAATTAGATTAGACTGGCCAAATTCAAAGGCCATTAATCCTGAATATCTCATGGACATTGAAAAAAAATGGATGACCATCACCCATAATTGATATAATTCTATTTACATGTCAAAAACTAACAAGTGGCCGGTCCAATAATGTCAACTCCATATTCTTTAATATTGCTTTCTATGGAACATCCAATCCTACCCATATACAAATTTCAACACGAGCAGTTGATTATATATATTTTTTACTAAGGTCTAAGATGTGGCAATGCCTACAACTCTGTATGTCCAAAATTTTATAGAGATCATTGTTTTATCCATTAAACCAAATGGTACTTCTGTAGAATGCTTCAATCTAACTTTCAGAGGAACATCCACTTTAATTAAATCTATAATCTAAAACCTTGAAGGTAGGTCACAGAGCTTCAAAATCAAGAAAGTAAATTCAAGACTAATCATGATAAAAAAATGACTTACAATTGGATCTTTCAAGCAATACAATTGGCAGAATTTTAATCCAATTCCAAAATCTTTCTAGCATCTTTTTACTAGCATTTGGCCATATGGAGTGCTTCATAGGGAAAATTGACACCATAGACCAGAAAAATATATTAATAAAGAAAAGATATTAATGTATAGCAATTGGAAAAGTTTAAGGTGGATTTGACGCCATAAAAAATAGACAGGGTTGAATTCTTTAGATACCTTTGGAGCTAAAAGTACAATCAAGTAATGTTAGATTTGGCTAGTAAATGATACTAAAATTTTAGAAATAGATTAATGTGAGCTAAAGATGCAAATAAACCAGTGTGTGCCCAACATGCACTACACCCAAATTACAACAAACCAAGAAAATCATAGTCATCTATCGTTTAAAGTTAGCACCATAAAACCAAAATAAAGATACACCTTATGATCAAAATGCCTTGATCTAGTTTTCTTGCTCACTCCCTCAAGGCATGTTGTCCATGAAACTTTTTTAGTGATCCCTGCAAGGGTAGAAATTTGTAAGAACATGGTGTATTCGGCCTAGTAATCAAATCCTTCATATTATTGAACTATTGCAAATACCCTATATGTGGGTTATAATCTACTCTTGAATTAGTTCAAAACAAAAATTATAGAAAAAGAATAACTACTGCAATTTTTTAGTTCTTGTTTTGGAGGCCATTCTAGTGGATAGTAAAAGTGGTCCGCACTGGCAAGAGCAAGAGATGATTGTAGACACAAAAACTCCATATATATATATAAACCAACACAGATGAGAAGAAAGCTGAATAATTTTCACTGGAAAAGAATATACTCTGTGCTAATAATCATCAGTGTTCAAGTCAACATAGTGCTTATGTAGCCACCAATCTACAAAGGCCATCCATTCAGAGGCTAATTTTTCTAAAAATGTGAACCATAATTCCTAAGAATGTAAATTGATCCTTACCAAAATGACAATTTATGTGTCTGGTCAAAGATTGCAATGGAAAGAACTAGACAAAATGAAAAGGACATTGTATAATGATTGATATTAGCCATTATAAAAGTTTGTACTTGAAGAAGATTAGGAATTGTTATGTATGAGGTGAAGAAACAAAGTTGAATTCGTTCACCATTGCCTTTGAAATTCAAACATAAGATGACCTTTCATGAACAAGTATAAGATCTGCTAGAAACTGTTAAGTTAGGCTTTGTTGTAATCTAGGTCTATATTGTTTATGGATATATTGTAAATTTATGCTCTGATTATCTACAATAAACTAACTACACACATTTATTAACAAAAAATGTGGAATAGCTATGCAACTTAGATTGTAGTTTAAGTTGATGTGAAGTCTTCCAAATATATTTGTGATTTTGAAAACAATAATATGGCAATTACTTAGCATTACAATTTTAATAGAGTATGTCAAGAGTCTAACTACAACTTTGCCCATTCCTCACCAAGCCAACAATGTTGAAAAGCAACGGCAATATGTTGGATGAATGGAATAAACTAAGTAGTGGCAATAAGCCAACAATGTTGAAAAGTAGTGGCAATATGTTGGATGAATGGAATAAACTGAGTAGTGGCAATATGTCAGATGAATGGATTAAACTGAGCAGTGGCAATATTTTGGGTGAATAGAGTAAACTATGCAATTGGCAGGTGCAAAGTCAAATTCCATAACCTTTGCTAACATCCTCCTTGCCTGTGCTAAAATAGGCACTTTGGAACAAACCATGGACATTGGAATGGAATTTCAATGTAGCCATTGATACTAATTCCCATGCTACCAAAATCACTGGATCTACATTGACTGGTTCCTAACAAGTGCAACTACAGATTCAATAAATAGGTGTGTTTTGTATGTAGAGACATGACCTTCAAATATATATTTTTGGTGTACATCAGCATCCAGACTTTTATCACCTTTGCTAAATCTAGCAAAGCGCTTTTCACTGTGAGGAATATCTAGTCCCCCATCCAACACCTCCTAAATACAAAGAGCAACACCATAACTGAGAAAGTAGAAACAAAGTAAAATAGGAACAATTATATTTCATTTAGTCCAAATTTAACAATATATATTAAATTAAAATAATCACTTAATCGAGTGCAGAAAGGCATAACATACACTTTCAGTTTCTATTAAAAATAAATAAAATACAAATTAAAACGAAATTTCAAGATAAGCATATTTACGCCAATAAGGGCGTGGTTCAATGGTTAAGTCACTTGGTTGTAGTGGAGGCCACAAGAGTTAAAAAACCCGTTGGGCCAACGAGCTCATAGGCTTTACACCTTCTCTGGGCCAATGAGCTCGCGGGTTTGAAGTGTTCTTTCTTGGGGATGAGGTCCCCTGTGTTGTGGCCTCACCGGTTCATAGCTCTGGGCAAAAGTGTTGCTGTGGAGCTGGAGGGCGTGTCACACTAGCATCACCGGTCACGTTAAAAAGTTTACCAGCGCATTAAAAAAAAAAGATAAGCATATTTACCAACACAAATACATGCCATACCATTGCCAAAACCATACAGGAAGACAAAATTACAATTCACAATGGTCATAGAAGGATAGGAACCAACTGTTAGAGGGAGAAAAAAATACAAATCAACATAAACAACCAAAAACACTTATGTGACTCAAACAAATTAGCAGACTGATTTGGATTTGGAGTTACATAGTTAAAAGTACAGAACCAGTAACAGTCTTAACTTCAAGAACAAGCTACAACATATACAAATTAAATTGAATTCAATAACAATTAACAAAATGCCTGACTAAGCAGCAACTGGTTCACATTTATGAGATGTAATTCTAAGTAACAAAAATCAATAACTAGCAAACCTTGAGAGCTCCAAAAAACCAATTTCCAGTAGTTGTCCTGACAAGACCCACATCCAACAGGGCCCTGAATGGCCTCCTGGAGTCACCTGGCTCCACAATGTAACCTTCTCCAATGGCCTGCCAACAATATCAGAATAACAAGCATTTTCATTAAAGTATTAAATTTACCTAAATTGACATAAAGAGGATGGCACATTCCATACAAAATGTTCAACTAGGGAAGCAGGAAAAAAATGAAGATGATGTAAAAACAGGGCAATGGAAGGAACTTTGATGTATAGAAGGGAGTCCTACTATAAATACAACTATAGAAAGGAGTCCTACTATAAATACAACTATAGAAGGGGCTCACACGACACCTAATATAGAATCTCTAATTTTGAAGCCAGGTGTTTTACATATGTTATTATCAGACTTGCAATTTTATATTTAACAAGAAAATGCATCAAATAACTCATGCATCACCTCCTCATTGCCAACATATTCATCATCCATCTCCAACTTCTTCAACACTCGATGGGCTAACAAGAGACCAGTACAGTATGCTACAAAAGCAAACGAGAGATGCATAAATATCCACTATAACAAACAGAAAGAATAGATTGTTTAAGTGCTTACTACAACATCAACAAGCAGTAGCAACAAAAGATTTAGAAAAAAAATCCAACAATAAACAAATTATGTAAAGCAATACAAGCCAAATGGGCATAAAACTATCCAGCAAGTAAGGATAAGAGGATAAATTACACATTCCAGTGCATTCAATGTTACAGTTCACAAAAGTTTGAATAGTCCAAATCACTAAATGTGAAGATCCAAATGTAATTCGTATATTCCAGTGCATTAGATGTGAATGAGCATGTACAAATAGATGTTTATAAAAAGGGAAAATGAGCATCACTGTGACTGAGTAAAATTTGTGGAGCAGACTAGCAAAAAGTACACCCAAGCAAACCAGGAACTAAAGATAAATTACACGTTTGAGTGCATTAGATGTTAAGGTTCAAAGATAAATTGCATATTCCTATAAATTAGATATCAAGGTCCAAAGATAATTTGTATATTTCAGTGCACCCGATGTGAATGAGCAGTGAGAACAGATGTTTATAAGATGGAAAAATGAGTGTATCATTGCGATTTGAGTAAAATTTGTGGAGCAGACTTAAAAAAAAGTATACCCAACTTACAAAATTGCACATTTAAATGCATTTATCAGTCCTTGTGTCAACCCCACAAAAACCACTTATTCAAGCATGTTTACACCTGTACTCCAATTAATGCATTGTGTAAAGCAATATAAAATGCCACTGAAAATACAAATGTGCACCTCACCAAAAAAACTCAATGTGTACTCAGTTAATATTTAGCATTATAGGATAACTTTATACTTTCTTGTAAATTTGCAACAAACTGAGAGGGAGATATGTTTACCACAAAGAATTGTACAAAAAACTAGTATTGAAAGTTAAAAAATTGTGTATAAGCTTTCTATGAACTAATAAGGCATATGCACTTGAACTACAAACAGGATGCAATCCTTCAATCACCCAATGCCTATTGCAAGTTCATGAACTAATATATAATATGATATTATACAATAATGGTGCTACTTGATGTAGACCTTAATTATAGAATAGGAAACATTATCGTTAACATTGAAAATAGTATACAACAAAAGAATTAAAATGTTTTTGTTTTAGCTAGCACACCAATGTCAATCAACAAATATGACTAGAGAACAGGGTTATTTGAATGTACCCACAACATAGTTTGTGAGGCCGACTTCTAGGCCATATTGAGGCAACTCATGAGAGTAAGTAGCTACCATTGTAACATCTCCAGCAAGTGTTGCATATGTGATCTATGCAACAATATTCTTGTTGCTCTTTTGTTCGAAAACTAGTCAAGGATTATACAAATTAACATACCCTAACCCTAAAATCCCATTAACCGAAAACCCCAAAAGACATTTCTCAAGTAAGAGTCAGGAATCATACAACTTCTACCTACCCAACACCCCAAACAAATATTCTCTTCATATCAATATGATTTCATACAATTTCTCATTGTTAGGAACCCTAAAAATTTTATTTTCAAAAAACAAAGCTCCAGACACAAACAAAATTTCATATATCTAAAACCTTGAAATATTTTTTTTTTCATAAAAGTAATTTGATTAGTGCATTTTCTCACGTACGCAGAGCCCTAAAATACATTTTTAACCAAAAACCTCAAGCAACCCAGGCACTGAAAAGGATACAAATCGCACTACAAATCTATACTTAGGTGTATTATATTTGTTCTTGTCCTAATTTATCAAGTGGATTCTCGCTCTATAATCAGCCTTCCCCTCTGCACATATCTTAAATCAGCTAGAAGAGCAAACTACAAAACCCTAAAATTCAACCCCATTTCGAAATATATCATATATAAATACCTTGCCTTCGCTTGAACTTGACCTGGTACCTCTTGAAATAAGCCTTGGACTTCTGCGCTTTGATAAACACCTGCACAATTTTTTTTGATCAAATAATGAATGAAACAATCAAGTAGAAAAAAAACACCAAAGGATTTTTTCTATTTTTTCCAGTATGAAACATTTTTTTAGGTTTTTTTCCATTAAATTTTAATGGGTCTAGTTGTTTACCATGGCTGCTGTGATTTGCTTCTCTTGCAACTCTGACCAAATAGGTTCTATTTCCTTATTTCTCCCTTTTGCTATGCCATAAAGGAGAAATAATTTCTCTTGCCAATAATTGGCCAATTCAAAATATTTTTTGTAATTACCCACTTTAATATCATATTGTCTAATTTTTATTTGTGTGACTAATTATTTAGTCATTTTTATTTGTGTGACTAATTATTTAGTTGTGTTTTTTACCTGACAATCAAATTAGTCATTTATTTAATCATTTATAGCTATGTTGCAAAAAATTAGTAAAATTTAGTCATTTTTAGTTGTCGTGACTAACGTTTTAGTCACGTAGTCATTTATTTGCCAAATTCTACTAGTGAGAGGAGCTATGGTGCTAGCTATGGGTGTTCGGATTGGAACTATGTTTCAGCTTGATGCATGTGCGGTACAATGCAATAGTGTCTCTATTTCAAATAAGAGAACTTCAGAGTCTTCATCCTTACCATTGGAACCAATAGTGAAGAGGATTGTTGCATCTACTTTTGATGGTCATTCTTTTTGGGTATCTAAGGGTGGTCATTCCATGGAGATGAAACTTCCAGCTAAGAATACAATGTTATGGCACCAAAGGCTTGGTCACATTAGTGAAAAGGGTTTGAGGACTATGAAGAATAAAAACCTCATTGAGGGTATGAATGATTGTAATCTTGAGTTTGATTTTTGCAAACATTGAATCTATGGTAAACAAAATTGTGTTTAGTTTTATTCCAATTCTTAGAAATCTTCTGAGGTGTTGGACTTGATTCATTCTGATGTGTTTGGTCCAGTTAATGTTCCTTCTATTTCAAAATTTGTTTACTTTATTTCATCCATTGATGATTATAGTAGAATGACATGGGTGTATTTCCTTAGAAGCAAATATCAAGTCTTTAATAGATTCAAAGAGTTCAAAGCTCTTGTAGAGAATCAAAAGGATAGAAATATTAAGTGTTTGAGGACTGGTAATGGTGGTGAGTTTTGTTTAGAAGATTTCAACAAGTTTTGTAAAGAACATGGGATTGAGAGGCACAAGACAACTCCATATACCCCTCAGTAGAATGGAATTGCAAATAGGATGAACATAATGTTGATGGAGAGGGCAAGGAGTATGCTATTGGAGCTAGCCTTTAACAAAAGTTCTATGTTGAAGCTATTGCTACTGCTTGTTACTTGGTTAACAGGTCTCCTACATCAGTGCTTGTTGATAAGACACCTATGGAGGTGTGGTCTGGTAAAAATCCTTCATTAAGACACATTCAAGTATTTGGTTGTGAGGCATATGCACATGTGCCTAAGAAGAAGAGGTCTAAGTTGGAGAACAAGGCTGTGAAGTGTATCTTCATCGGTTATGGCATCAATGTGAAAGGGTACAAGCTTTGGGATCCAATGGTCGAGAGAGTTCTGTATAGTAGAAGTGTGATCTTTAGATAGATCAATCCTTCTTTTGTTATTCTATAGCTAGAGAAAGAAGAAGAGAAAGAGGATGTGATTCAACTTCCTTCCACGCTTGAGAAAGTTGAACTGAAGATATCTATTGGACCTAATAATGAGGAGAGCTCTAATAGCTCTGAAAGTTTAGAAGAAGATGAAGAACCTCAACCTCAACCTTTGAGGAGGTCTATGCAGATAAGGCATCAACTTGATAGGTATGGTTATTCATTGCATGATTCCAGTTGTATTTTTTCTTTGATTTCTAACATTGATGAGCCTAGGACTATAAGAGAGGCTATGGGTATGAGTGATGTAGATTCCTGGAAAGTGCCCATGGAAGAAGAGATGGCTTCCTTGGAGAAAAATAATACTTGGGATGTAGTGCCCTTTCCTGATGGATGCAAACCTGTTGGATGCAAATGGGTGTTCAAGAAGAAATTTGGTTCAAATGGTAGTGTTGAGAAGTTTAAAGCAAGGTTGGTCACGAAGGGTTATTCCCAGGTTGAGAGAATAGATTATGGTGAGATTTTCTATTCCATTACAAAGCTAACATATATCAGATTTTTGTTATCACTTGCTGCAACATACAATTTAAAAGTTGAATAGATGGATGTGAAGACAAATTTCCTTCATGGTGACTTGGATCCTAAATAAATCTATATGTCACAACCAGAGCACTACGTGGTAAAAGGTAAAGAAAATCTCGTTTGCAAGTTGAAAAAGTCTTTGTATAGTTTGAAGCAATCTCCTAGGATGTGGTACTAGAAATTTGATGGCTTTGTGTTGAGTTTGGGATTTCTACTTGATCAAAATTAGATCATTGTGTTTACTTCAAGATGGATAATGATCACATTCTCATTATTAAATTATATGTTGATGATATGTTGTTCATTGGGAATGGTAAGAATTTAATTTTTGATTTAAAGTCTCAGCTTTTAGCACAGTTTGAGATGAAAGATTTAGGGGCAGCTAGATACATATTGAGAATAGAAATCAGAAGAGATAGAGCTAACATAAATATATGGTTAGGCCAGAGTATATATGTGAACACCATGTTGGAAAGGTTCAACATGGTATCTTGTAGACCATTGATTGTTCTTGTTATGATGGGGACACAATTATCTATTACAGATTGTCTGAAGTCTCCTAAGATGGAGGATGTGAGTAGAGTTCCTTATGCTAGTGTGGTTGGCAACTTGATGTATGCTATGGTCTATACAAGACCAGATATTGCCCAAGTAGTGGGAGTCCTTAGTCAATTTATGGCTAATCCTAGATGGGTACATTGGGTTGCAATGAAGAGAGTTTTTAGATACTTGCGGGGTACTTCTGAGTATTCCTTATGTTATCATGGTTATCCTACAAGGGATTGGCATTCACTTTGTATTTAAGGATTTGTGGATTTAGATTGGGCAGGTGACATTGACAACAAGAGATCCACTAGTGCTTATGTGTTCACTATGTTCGACAGTGCTATTAGTTGGATGAGTAAGCGGCAATCTATGGTCACTTTGTCCACTACTAAAGGAGAGTACATGGCAACAACTCATGCTTGTAAGGAATCCATTTGGATTAAAATATTGTGTTTTGATGTTGGGTTTGATGTAGGGAAGATTACCATTTGTTGTGATAGTCAGAGTGCTATATGTTTGGCAAAGAATCCTACTTTCCACGCGAGGACGAAGCATATTGATGTCTAGTACCATTTTGATCGTGACATGGTAGAGGATGGAAAGGTGAACTTGGAGAAAGTTGACACTTTGATGAATGTTATAGATTCCTTAAAAAAATCTGTGAGCATGGAGAAGTTCAGATGGTGTTCAGAGTCTATGGGCCTCTCATCCCCTAGCAGTTAAATCATGTCATTCTACTGTCTCTTGAAAGGTGTTTGACAAGTGGGAGAATGTTGGGAATTAAGATGTCTAAACCTTTGCAAGTTCATAATGTTGTATTTGTTTATTTTTGCCTACTATTGCAATTTTCTATGTAAATTTTGTCTTCATATGAGGAGGTAGGTGTCCCATGTTGACTTGGCATAGTTTTGACATGTGTCCAGTAGTTAGTTTGTTATTGGCTGACATGGAAAAATTGACATTAGATAACCACCAAAGAGACTTGATAAATAAGCGGTTGTAAAATGTGAAAGGTCATGGGATGCGAATGAGAATCGACATTGTGTACTCCTGAGAGAGCTTGCATTGCAAGTGTGTTGTAATCATCTTTTGATTTGATAATACATTGTGCAGGTTTTGGAGTGTGGGGATTTTCACCTGAAAGGGTTTTCCCCACATATATCTTGTGTTGTGAGTTTTATATTTGCATTTGGATGTTGTAATTACCTTTCTATTAATGTGCATCTTAATCTGTAACTGTAAAAGTTAAAATTTGCATAAATCTTTCCTAAGTACATAAGTGTAGAAAGAGTTTCTGCATACCTTGCTTCCTTTCACTTTAGTGGGTATCTTTGGTGATTCAAAATTGTCTAGGAATGCTTTCTTGATGTCATCCAATGATTTATCATGGTTAGAACATGTCTTCCTATACCAATTCAACACTTCATTCTTTAGGTATCGACAAAATCAAATAGTTTGGTCTGGTCCCATGTTATGTTCTTCCTCTGACATGTGGATTCTAATACAAACACATGTTCTATTGCTTCTATGCAATCTTTCCGAACACTGGTAGCTTGATTGGTGAATCCATCTTTTGTTATTTTTTTGTTTTATCCTCCTTGTGGTGTGTTTGTTCTATTTTCTTTTGTTGTTTCTTAGTTTGCCTTTGTGGTAAGGGTTTTCCTTCTCTACCCTTATCTCTTTGTAATTTAATGTCAAAGTACTCTTTCCCTAGTATTTCTTTGCAAGTCTTTATGATTTCTTCTTCTCTTCCTTTTTGTTTTTCTATCTCTTTGTTTTGTTCTTCCACCAAAATTCTTCCTGGTCGGGGGGTTGTACCTTTTCAAATTATCATTTCATTGTAGGGGATGTCTTTTTGTTTGTAAGTGACATTTCATTAGTTTTTTGTATTGATTCTCTTATACTTCAAAAATTAATGTTATCAGATATTGCATCTACTCCTTTTTCTCTTATTCTCATTACACTTCGATTCACCAAATAATCCAAGTATTCCTCATTAAAATCTAAAGGCTGGAGGATTATCGTGGGGTTCAATATTGGTTCTCATTTCTCATTGATCCTGATTTGGAGATTATTGAGGTCAGAGTGAACATATGGTGATTTACCCAGTTAGTGAGGTCTAGTTCCTTGGTTGTTCTTGTTTGGAGGAAGTTGTTCTTGTCCTATCACCTCTAGCATCTTGATCTATTGGACCATAGTGGCTTTGAGGTTTGAAGGGGTGTAGCCCTTGTTCTTTGAGCTTCTTTAGCTTGTTGTGAGATTTCATGATTTCCCTTACTTTGTTCTCATGAGGCATTTTCTAGTTGTTCAAGTTGATATGTGACATGCAAAGCCTATCGAGCCTCTCTATCTTCTTGTAGGTACCTTTTCAAATGTTTTATGTCATTATCTAATTGAGTGGTTGTTCTTATGTAACTTGTTGAAGGTTGGTCCACTTGCTCTATTTTTGATCAAATGCACACTTGACATGCTCTTATTTGGATAGAGTGACTAGGTTGTATTGTTGTACCTTATTCCCATGTGGGACTGCTGAATGTCAGAGAACAATGAGTCTCTCGTCTATCATTCTCATAGTTCAAATCTTTGTAATCAGAATAGTTTATGATGGGTGCCAAAGGGTTAGGTGGCATGTACCTATGAAATGAAGGTGTTTCTAGTTATCTTGAGTGAATATTCCATAGGTTTTCATCTGATTGGACATCATATTTATGGGTGTCATAAACATCTCAAAACAAATGGAATAGAGAGAGATGAAGGTGATGATGAAAATTAAGATGAAAATGAGAACGGTGAATGAAAGCAAAAATATTGATGGAAATGTAGAGATGCAAAAAACACCCTAAAAGGATTTTCTCTTCATGTCAGGTTCACTAAACTATGTGTTGTTTAGAATTTGATTCAGACACAATGCCAGTGATTCAAACTCCAACGTGGAATATGAAACATATCCTTGCTATGGGAAAACTCCTAGTCACTACCTCTCTTTTGGCAAGAGCTAGTCGAACAGAGGTAGAACTGGGGGTTGTTCTATTTGTAAGGGAGAGAAACACTGTAGATCATGTTGGGTTATTCTTGTGATGTGTGTTTTTGTATGTTTGATGATTTTTTAATGGAATCATTCAATTGTTGTTGTGATAATGATATGACCCAAAGGGTCACTTGTCCTAAGTCTAGTGTGAACTATTTTGCTCATTCAAGATGTAGAGGTGTTCTAACCTCCTTTCCTTGTTTTGAATGTGTTGTTGTATGAGTTCTTGCTAATCAATAAATTGTTGTACATGTTATTTGGCTTCTCTTATTTGTTTTGTCTTGTTGGATTTGAATTGGTTGAGGGAAGTTCTCGCAAATCTCCTCTAGGACTGATTTTATCCAATCTTCCCTAATTCTTCAGAACATTGGATGCTAGGCAAGAGGGGAAATATTTGTCATGTTGATTCTATTGAATGTGTTGAAGATGTTGACCTCATGATAGAATCAAGGGTTTGACTTGATCTTTTGTTTTGTTTCTCTCTCTCTCTCTCTTTTCATATCTATAACTCTATCTCTATCTCTATCTCTATCTCTACTTCTATCTCTATCTCCCTATCTCTCCCTCTCTCTAACTCTAACTCTTCTCCCTATGATTATATATTATTATTAACACTTTATAAAACATGCTCGCATTATAAAATTTGTATGCATTGTATACACCTAAAATTGGCTAAGTCGAATTAAATAAATATTTTAATATTTATCTTAATTCCTATTCCTCTATTAATTAAATAAATAATTCTAATTTATTTAAATGATTCACTTCCTTCCAATAATTAAATAAAAATAAATTTATTTAATTAAAATCCCCTAATTCTTCTAATGTCTCACATAATTAAATAATTCTAAATTATTTAATTAATCCTAAATTCCTCTATCCTAAGTCCTAAATTTCATAATTCCACCTCACCTTTCCACCTCACCTTGTTGCACATGTAATTAAATATTAAATATTTAATTAGCTAATATCCCCTCACCCACATGTCCTATTTATCCTCGAGTCAAATTAGTTAACTCATCAATCAAATTTGTTAACTAATTAGTCAATTGAGTTCACTAAATCTATTTTGTTGACTCCCCAATCAACCTAGTTAACTGATCAATCATCTCAGTTAACTCCTCAATCTATTTTGTTAACTCTCATGACTCATGAAAGGAGCTTGGACACTTGTCCTCTCCTGATTCGTGCACATTCTCTCAAGTCTTCTCAACCGTACACATCATAGGTAATTCCTCTAATTATGGATCTGTTGACACTTGGATTTGGTCTTCCCTCAGCCTATATAAGTAAGGTCTTCACACCCATTTCATATCCATCCAAGCTTAAGAAATCTTACTCTGTAGGAATCATTATAGCGTGCCTTTGGCAAAATTATCATCCATTTACATCATCAATCCATCATCATCACCATGTCTCCATCAATCCATATCCATTAGTATTGCATTTGTAGTGTCATCTCCATTGCATAATCCACCCATAGCCGTTCTACTCTTATCATCTTCAACAGCAAGGAAGTGCACACTTCTGAGAGCTCCATTACCATCAAGATCAAGAGGAGATAGGTGAACAATGGAAGCATAGAGGTAAAATGGTCTTCGAAGGTATATTCTTTGTTTACTTGTGTTTACATCATTTTCCATTGAGTTATTGGATGATTAGTTGTTTAATACTAGTGTTCACATTTTCTGATAACATGCATTATATATATACATGCTACTTCTACATGTATATGTATATGTACATTATACATACACATATATATACATATATACACACACATTATGTATATATGTATATACATACATATATACACATGTATGTATATGCATCTATGTAAATTAAAAAATATACATGAAAGTTATATATAAATGTGTTTTATTAACACTATATAATGTACTTGCCTTATAAAATGTGAGTACATTATATAACGTGATCATGTTTTATAGCATGAGAACATTATGTGAACTTTTACATAATGCACTCACATTTTCTTCAATTTTTTGATTTGGCCACTTTTTTATCCCCCATTTTGGTGCACTCACCTAGCCAATTATCTAGTAAACTAAACATTGTAAATGTGTATGGAAAAAAGATGGATTCAAATATGAAGATTGGGATAATATAATCACACTTTTAAACAACAACATTGGTGATGAAGGAAAATCATTTCATGTATTGCCATGAGATTAGATTACCCACATTTATTTATGGATGTGCTCAGCTTAAGAATAATCAAGAGGCAATATTTGACATAAGCCAAAGGATGATATTAAGGACATTCACCTAAGACACCATTATTAGAATGTATGGCATTGCAGTTATTTATATACTATTGACAAGCACATCTTCATCTTTCATCTTTGCATTTTTTGCAAGTGTTCCATAATGGATACGTGTGTGAGGTTGGTATGTTAGGGAGACAAATGAATTTTTTGGGTGACATCAGGGAGTTGTACTTGAAAAAAGTTTTCAAAACTAAGGTTGGATTAAGTTTTTAGGCTATAGAATGGATTATGGGTGATGTGTTTATGAATTCTGACCATTCTATAGGGTAAATTCTAACATTGTGTCTATGTCTATGGCGGTCTTACTAGACCTAGAAGAAGATGTTGATACAATTTGGGTACTAGCCAAAATAATGGTGAAGTAGAGCATTTTAGGTGTGTTGGATGATATTTTATTAGTGACAGTCCTTGGTATAGGGATTCTAATGCTAGGTGGGGTTCCCTTGGCCTTTGGCTCACCTATCCCAGCATGGAAACCCTTCATCTTCGCTAAATTTCTGGTTCGAGAGGAGCGGAGGAGGCACAAGGAAAAATGTGTGGTAGAGTTTCTCAAATAGGCCATGGGAATAATGAAGGCACTAGGTATTGAGTGGATGACTTCTATGTTCATCAATAGTTTTGACGATGAAGAAGCTTAACATTACCACTACTATTATAGGGGCTATTGTTTGAATAGTATTAGTGTCAATGCAATATATATAGAGATATTAATGGCTAATCAAGTGGCAATATTAGCATGTAATAGGACTACAAATATATAACCCTCACTATAATCAGGTAGTTTTTTTGTATGGGGTTTTATTTTATACCCACATCTACCACAATCTTGGTATTTTGTCACCTACCAGGTTATTATATGTAATTTTATTAATAGTTAATATATATGAGAGCGCCCCCCTAGATTACATTTAACTATCAAAAAATATACAAAGAAAATAAATAATTTATTTTTTAAAAAAATAATAGAAAATAAATAAAATTTATGATATATTTTTATTAAATTTGTGACATAAATAAAATAGATGTTTAAAAATACATCTTTTACATAAATTTATCTAAGATAGATATAATAATTTACTTATTGACCCAACTCATAATTAAATTTAAGTTAATTATACCATTATTGTTAACATTTATTTAATTAGCCTAAATCTATGTATGAGAGATTTTATTCTATTATAATCTTACATTTACATATTGTAATGTCCTTACAAACTTTATGCTTTTTAAGATTTAAAGGGAGTTTCTTTATTACAGCAATGTTAAAGTCTTATCTCAGTTGTTGATAAGTTTCTATATATTTTTTATTAATATAGATTAAAAGTGTTCAATATATGCTTTTTGTTTTCAACTCAATAGATTTTAATCTATTTGTTTTAGCCCCTTATCAAAACAAACATGATCTTTATTTTTGAAAAGATCAATATTGTGAAAGGTTATTGATTTATTAGTAGGTTGCTTAATTTTAAATGAATTCATTAAGGATTAGTTTTTATTAAGTTAATGTGAGTCTAATACCATATGAAATGAAGTTAAGTTTGAGTCACAAATGAATTTGGTGGCACATATACTTCTTATATGTAATTGAATAATAACCTATAGCCAATTCATGGAAGATCTAGCTTCGTTTGTGCATACAATACTCATAAGACATTCCCTACAGCCAAACAAAGAAAAACCAATATTTATTAAAGAAATATAGCTGTGAGGCTCAAAGGAAAAATATTGCTTGAAGTTGAAGTGGTAGGTAGTGATAAATGATGAAAGAAATCCTATATGGTAAGTTTTGATAAATGACTGAAGAACTAGACAACATAGATGATTGTCTTATATAGCCTATTGTGATTTCTATCTTGAAACATTTCCATAATTTCCTTATTCTTTGAGTGTTACCAACATACAATTGTGACTTTTAAAAATGAATGCTCGGCCTCTATATAAAGAATTGAGGGCCAAATATTAAGGCCTTAATTATAGCCAAAGTACAAAATTTAGAAATCCCTTTAAAACTTTGTGAACCTCTAACAACTATATATGATCATATGACAATGTTGAATCGATTATTATGTCGAAGGCGTTCCCTCTATGAGGCGAACCAGCCTGGCATGGAGATTGATGACGCAAGGTTTCTAAGAAACGTGCAAGATGATCAAAACAAATCTTGCCGTCTGTTTTGTCAACGATTTTTCTTTTCGTTCGCCAAAATTTTCACCTTTTTTCCTTTTGTTCACCAGTTTCATGTACTCCAGTTTTGAGTTGGCAGATGGGCCCCAATGTTTATACGCCACGGGCTCCACTCGCTCCAAGTATACATGTAATTGTAGTATTGATTTTTGTGTTACAATGTATTGTCATATTCATGTTTATATGTCCGTATTTTAGTGACTAACTCAGTCTTTCCTACACTCTAATGATGTAGACCAATGACATTCAAACACAACCCATTGTTCATGTTGGAGACCATTATTTGGGATATATATTATCTATCTTAAAATTTATCATGCAAATGTATTAATCTAATATTAATGTATTATGAATTATAATTTAAATGTTAATAGTTTTAAATTAAAAAAGTGCATACAAATTAACAATCTAATAAACTTTAATATATTTATATTTTTATATTTTCAATTAAAATTTAATATATTTAATTATTTTTAAAATTATATAACATTTAATTTATATTAAAATTATTAAAAATATATATTAATCTAAACATATAAAAATTGAAACTTGTCATTAGAAACTTTACAAGTTATATGTGGCAATAACTTTTAATTAAGTAAAATAGCTTTTAAGTAAATAAAATAATTTTAAAGTAAAATAAAATAACTATTAAGTAAATAAAAACTAAAACATGACAACATGTATTTGAAAAATAAAACTGTAAAATAATGTTGAAGTAAATACAATAAAATCAAAATAACTATTAAGCAAATAAAAAATTGATGATTCTTAAATAGTTGTAAAGAAAAATAAAATAACTATAAAATAACTCTTACATAAATAAAATAAAATAAAATAATTCTTCACTAAATAAAATAACTCTCAAATAAATAAAAATAGCTCTTCAAATTAAAAAAACAATTCTTAAGTAAATAAAATAACAATATAAATATAAGATTATATAATATAATATAATAATAAAAATATTTAGGAATATTATATAATATATAGTATATAATAACTAAACATATAAATATATTATATATTTTATGTATAAAGTAAATAAAATATAACACAAGAGCATTCCAAACTAACAACAAAAATTAGAGAGGCATGTGAGGGTGGGATTTTTTTGATGCAATAAATCATGGAGAGGAGCTACTCCATCTTATCCATGTGATTGATTTAGTTTCTCGCAATCTTTTTACAAGTTTTAGACATATAATATATTTGATATAAATATACACTCCTATAATATAATATGATATTAGAAACAAATCTTGTGATTTACATTGTATAAAATATCATCTATAATGAAAATATAATTATATTATATGTTATATATATATAATTTTATAATATAATAATATACTTAAATATATAAACATAATATGCCATCTTTGGATTCTTGGCAACCTAATTGAAAGTCTCTCTCTACTCTTTATCCTTTTTATCTTTGTCTCTCTCCACTTGCCCCCTCTTTCTATCTCTCCCTCCCTGTTTCTCTATATATCTCTCTTTATCCATTCCACCATCTCCACATTAGCATCCATGATAGTTCTGTGACTTAGAAGCCCAAGCCTAAATTTTGCCTTACTTGACCCATCTTGATAGAAAGTCACAAAGGCATTTCATTTGCCAAATCTATACTTTGTATATACCACCTATACATTAGCACTCTAGATAATTGGGACATATTGCACGTAATTGTGTATATCGTGAAGAATGTGATAACTTGAATTTTATAACCATATTGAATATCATGGACTAATGTGGGTTGTGGCTGCTTCTTAGCATTTGTGACTTCCAGAGTAAGTCAAACTCTTGGGGGGGGAGTATGTAGTGTCTCCCTAGTCCTGGCCTAATTGAGGTAACATCAAGGTATGAAATTTAGACTCTATATGATAGGTCATATTGTGATTTCAATGGATGTTAAGTATTTAATGATGTTCATTAAGAAAATGTGGCACAAAAGAGTATATTTATGTGTTGCGGGCTTGCTCGAACTAAGAGTGACTCATTTTATAACCGTGATTAGTTGGATAATCAGAGTGATTGTGATGTGATTCTATCATGGTGTACTAATCGATTTGTTATGTTTATGTTTCATATTGAGATTGGGTGCACATGTGGAGAGGATGACACTTTGACATTGGCATAATATGTGAATGATCATGGATGTTGGAATCCTTTGATGTGGACTATTCTTGCTTTAGCTAGTATATGTTATGTATATGCAGATTTTATAATATAGTTTGAGTGATGCAGGTACAAGGCTTTGACTCCACCTAACTTTATAGGTCCGAGCGAGCCTAGTTAAGTCCAATGGTGGTTATTCAGAGATAGTCACACAGGCCAAACACCCTAACCTCTGCCATCATCTCTGTTTTGGGATGAGTATTCGATTCTTGTATAGAATATCTTTGAATTCAATTTGTATGTCAAGTGTTGTCATGATTAAGCGAGGAATCAATCTTCTTGTCTACGTAAAAATAAAATAAAATAAAAATAAATCAGACATATGTACCTTAGAATATCATACATGATATTCATAGAGAATCAAGATTAAATTAATCTAAGAGTAATAATAGTGGAAGAATTACCACCCTTAAAAGATGATTAATTATTTTACCTTTTCTAGGGATATCTTCCTAGAATCTGTAAATTTTAAGCTATTATCAATTCTCCTTTAACTTTCTCTCATGTAGGATCAAACAAAAAATATAGTTATCCATATGATGTCATAAGTGAGCTAGAAATGAGTGTAAAGTATTTTAATTTCTAAGATAAATATATTTTTGGAATCTAGAATCCATTTTGATTTTTAAAAAATTGGTAAATGTTATAGAACTATAAATTTTAGTGTTGCACTTTATTATAATTTAGAAGCTATTTAGTGGATCTCACTTAGGGATCCTTAGTAAAACATTATTACCTTGGGAATAACATATTTTGACTCTTTATTTTAATAAAAAAATATTTTTGTAGTTTGATTTGGTCAATCTTTTTATCTTTAGTAAAATTTTAAGTGATCAGGGAAGAGTGTAAATTATGTTTTCTGGGCGGTGATAAAAATGTGGCATTCTTTGCTTTTCACGGGAGGACACCTTTTTTAAGTTTCTAGAAAATAGTTGACATGCCTCACTTTGGCACAATCGGCATGCCTGGGAAAATTAAAAAAAAGAATGTTTTTTACGAAGTGTGAAAGGGGAGGGGAAAAAAAGAAAAAATGGGGAGGCATATCCCAGGGACTTTGCAGATTTAAGGAGTGGTCTCCAAATGTGGAAAGTGTAGATCTTATACAAGAGTTTGAAGTACATTCTGGAGGGCTTGAACTATGTACATCATTCCATATTAAATTTTGGTAAGAAAACCTATGTAACTTAATCTTCTCTGTCCTCTTTTTATGTGGGTACGTATAATTTTAGGTTTTCCTATTTCCAGACCATGGTTTTAAATCAAAACATGGGGTTATTTCTGGTTCGATCCTTAGCTATTCTTTTCCCTTCAATATTAGATCCCTGTTTAAACAAACTGCTCTCATATAAATGTTTGTGTTTTGGTAATAATTTAAATCTTTTGAGATGTGATTTTTTTTTAATATTTAGATTGAATCCATCCTTGTGTTATCCAATAGTCATTGTTGTTCATGAGACTGTATTTCCTTTAGGCAACTTATAATATTTTTATCATCAAAACGATAAAATTATTTTCTAAATGCTATAGCATTTATGTGTTGCGTATGTTTATGCGGCCTCCACCATCATTTCTTTATCTTATAAATTAATATTAAAAATAAATAATCTACTTTTAAAATGACTCTAGCCTTAGCATGAAGCAACATAATCTTTAGATTCCATGAAATTCAATTTTACCTATTAAATATAAAGTACTTTCATATCTAGCTGTCCTATAATTTCCATCCGAATTGCAGGAGAGGCCATTAAATTTTAGGCATGTATCAGACCATCTATTATTACTTTTGCTCTATGATAGGGGTCTTCACTGTAGAGATTATTCACACAATGCACAAGCCAAAAACCAGAGCAAAGTATTAATGGGAACATTGCATGCCTAATTGGTTGCTAGGTCACTTGTAACTCCAATGTCTGAAAAGAATTCACCTTATGCTTTTTGGATTTCCCTTAATATGATTGGAGATTTTGACACTGTGCACATTACTATAAGTGTACTTTTTTAGATTGCTCCATTCAACATCACCAAGAATCTCCATAAGAAAGTTTTCCCTTTTTAAATGATGGAAATGGTTTACATCTCTCATAGCAATTTCTCTTGCAACAATGTGGGAGATAAGCCTCTTTGCCATGTGACAGTTAGTGCATACTAGAAAGGACTTAAAAAAATCTATTAATCACTCTATGGCATCTATTTACCAAACCAAATTCAATTTTCAACTCTTCACTATTATGACAGAGAAATAATTCTTCTTCATCTCTTTCCAGTAGAAATAAGTAAATGTCTTGAATCTATAAAATACCCTGCAACCTTCATCTCCCATGCTAATTTTTATAACCTACATGGACCATCTGTGTCTAGGGATGTGATATGTCTCCTAAATGAAAGGTGCATATCATTTTATGGCCTTAAATCTGTTGCTGTTCAAATCTGGTTGTTGTTCAAATTTGCTTAATGATAGGCAACTTGTTATGCCCAAGTCAATAGCAGATTATGCATCAATCTGTTTGCTGTTCAAATCTGTTTTCTATTCAAATATGTTTGTTGTTCAAATTTGCTTAATGATAGGCAGCTTGTTATGCCCAAGTTAGTAGCAAATTATGCATCAATCTGTTTGCTGTTCAAACCTGTTTGTTGTTCAAATCTGTTTGCTGTTCAAATTTGCTTAATGAAAGGCAGCTTGTTATGCCCAATACAGTAGAATATTATGCATCAATTTTAAATTTGAAGATCTAAAACATCTCAGCTTTAGTATGGCATATATATATTACCTTATGTCCCTTGAAAGCCTCACCAGTTTGCCATTTGAGCTTGCCTGAATTGTTGAACCAGTCATCTAATGTTAGCCTATTGCTATGTTTTACTCATAAAGATTCTATTACAGTAACCATGGATCCATGACAAACATATATATATATATATATATATATATATATATATATATATATATATATATATAGAGAGAGAGAGAGAGAGAGAGAGAGAGAGAGAGAGAGAGAGAGAGAGAGGACAAAAAAAGACGTAGAGATATAGAGAGATAAAGAGGTAGAGAGAAATAAAGAGAGAAGGTAAGAGAGAGAGATAGAGAAAGATAGAGAGACAAAGAGATCAGATAGAGAAAGGAAGAGAGAAAAAGAAAAGGGGATATATATATAGAAATAAGAAAGAAGAGAGATCAAGAGAGAGAATGAGAGATAGAGGAAGAAAGAATGGGAGATAGAGACATAGACAAATAGAGAGGAAGACAAAGAGATATAAACCATGGTTAGCATGACTTATCAAACTAATAACCCTAGGATTGTAATTGGTAATATTCAAGCCTAAAATTAGTCCCATGTTGATTGTGCAAATAAATTTGCTCCGTATAATCAAAAGAATGTTCATATGGGTCTGCAATTGGCAATGTCCATACTTTCAATTAGTCCCATGTTGATTGTACAAAAAAATTCTACATAGAATCGAAATAAAAACAATGTCCTTAATTTTCAAAACTTGTTTTTAATAGTCTCTTCAATTTGGAGGAGACCTTGGCTATGAAAAACAATAAATTTATGATCTATTGAATTCCAAATTAGTACAAAATGAAGGTTTCATTATTCTATCAAGTTACACTTGAATGCATTACATGCCTTACATAATTCACAATCCATGAAAATGCATATAAAATAGTGAAATGCTTCCCCTCTAGCCGATCCCTTATGTTTGTGTTGTTTATTGTCAGATTATTATAGGGGCTTCCACCTATTATCAGATCAAAATCTCTAATTGAATTAATCATTTTATCAAATCTTTCTTTTGTCAAATTCTACACATCTTTCACCTCAATCAATTTACCCTTTTTAAGTGTTTTTTCCACCCAACTTTTGAGGATAATCTTGTTTTCATTACAAATTTCAGTAGATACAACATAATTGAGTGGTATACCCAAATGATGCAAAACAACTTTTGCACCCCCAGTTCTAGAGAACAAATAAAGTATATTGACCCCCTTTAGATAGATAGGCTTCAAAACATAAACTTGGTATCCTATAATGAAAAAATAAAGTGATACATTTTCCTCTTTTTCCATTTTTACATGTATGGAAGCCAATTGACTCACTACTAGATGAAAATAATTTAAATGTTTGGTTACAAATTCTCTTTCATGTATATTTAAAGTATACAAATTTCTTTTCAAAAACAACTTATTTACAAGACACTTAGTTTGATATAATGCAATAATTTTATGTCATAAACTCTCAGCAATGTTTTGAACTAAAGCATTCATCAAGATTGAATTAGAAAGACACAACCTAATAGTAGATCTATCTCTTCTATCTAAATTTTCCCATTCATCTTGATCCATTGTTGATGGTAGAAAATTGAGTGCAAAAATTATTATGATCCATTAATTTGTCTCCACTAAAAGATCTTCAACCTTCAATTTCCACAACTCAAAGTTTTACCTAATGGACTTCTCAATCTCAATTGTCAAGGTGTTGGCCATGAATTCTAATTTTAAATGTTGTTTCAAATCCACAAGAATGATCCCACAATAGAAAAACAACATAATAAATGTATCTCTTCCTTCATGGGATCAATCCAAACAAAGATTTTATACCAAATGTTGGTTTTACAGTGCTTATTCCTTAATTAGGAGAAATGGAAAGTAATAAAATTTGTTGAGCTAAAATACATGTAACCTTAATTAAACATATAAGATTAAGTGAAGGAGATAGAGAAGATAAGATGACATATAAACTTGGGAAAACCCTTCTGAGCAATAGACCCACCACCAAAAGTAAACCTTAATATATTAGTGAAACACGTTATTTTCTTAAGGACCTGATAGTTCACCTTTAAGACCTCTTTAGTATATCCATTTCACACTAAAGTGTAGCTATCTCTAACAATAGCAACATCCCAACTTCAAGCTTCATTCATTCATATATGGCACGACCTTGATACAATTTTGAACAATGTTGCTTATTGAAGTGGCTCAAAAATGGACATTTGCAACAACTAACTTGAAAGTGTAACAAATGGAAAGAATTCTTAAAATCAACTCTATCACACAATGGATTACTTTTTGCCACTATGTTTATGTAGTTAAGATTAGTGTTGTCTCCTTCATGCATCTTTAAATTGTTGGGAAATAGGTGTTGTACACCTTGCATAACATTGAATTATTTTATTGATGTAAAATAAATATCTATTTGTGGTGCATCTTAATTGATTTGTTTAACCACATTAGATATTTATTTGGAGGCCACTTGTAAAAGTTGTATGTAAGATTGGGTTATTATTTGTATTATTTAATTGTTGGAAAAAAAAACATAGTACCAACATTAAATAAGTGGGTCAATGGTTTTGTATATCCATGGTTTTGGAACACATGGTTTTATCCAATACCACAAGTTGTATTTATGTGAGTTTGGTTTATAAAAGCAAGCACATGATTAGTGGTTTGGGTGGGTTGGCTATTCCATTGTAGGTGGATTGGAGGTTTGTGAGAGGTTGTCGTTGTATTGAGCTCTCTCATGTAAGTGTATATTGTGAAGCATGGCAGGTGATGTGTGAATTCATGTTTGTACACAATGGAGGATGCATTGGAGGTGCTTGATGATTCAGAAGTATTCATGGAGACTCATGGCATGTATTGTAATATCTTTATTGCTGAATAATACATATGAGCGTGGATGCTTTTGGAGGCTAGGTTTTTCCCTCTTGAGGGTTTTCCCAGGGTATATCTTGAGTTATCTTGTGCTTGTTCATTTGATCTTTGCATTATGTTATTTGCTGCATCTTTTTCTTCTATTGGGTTATGTGGAATTAGTTTTATTTGACCTGCAAATTTCTAACATGTGGTATCAAAGCCATGTTTATGGTTGAGGGAGGTGTTAGCTCCCTGGATTTGTATAACCCTTGTGTGTAGATCGGGTGTAAAATGGAAGCCATGGAAATGCATGAAAGGATTTGGGATATTACAAGGTTTTGTGTAGGTTGTATTGTAGATTGGGGGTTCTGAGTGTTGGAGATTTGTTGTGTATGTTACAAATCTAGTGATTAAAAATTCATGGCTGAAGAGGGTTTCTTGGATTGGCTTAATGAGGGTTTTGAGGAGGAATTTTCACAGATGACCTCCTGGGACAAAACGAACCTCGTCATTGGATTCAGGAAGCCTAAGAGGCGAAGAAAAACATATAATTTTGCATGTTTTGGCCATGGTGACCTGAGGCAAAAAAATTATGTTCCCCCAGGTCGGTAGTACGACCATCACAGGTACAAGTACGCAGAAAAAAAATAATAAAAAATCCCTGCACATTTGTTAGATTTTTTCTATAGTTGAAAAAAATCAAATTTTAAAAACTATAGAAATGGTGAAAAAATAAAATCAAGATATCAAAAAAAAATTATACAGGGTGGGGGTCTGCAGACCCCCGTACCCTGTGTCAGTTGCAGGGTACTACTCTGTTGGCTGATAGGGTCGCCTCCCCGCTGGATGTGGTCGGCTGCCGGTCGGCTGGGTTGTGGCTGGCAGGCCCTAAGGCCCACGGTCTCGGCTACCGGGCCGGCAGGCCCGACTGGAAACTGGCGCCAGTGGAGCCCTGATCTAGTGCTCAGCGTGGGCAATAAATTTTTTTTAATGGCGGTAAATTTTTTTTCAATGGTAAAAATACATTTGACATCGATTAAAATATTTTTAAATTTGGACCTTGTTAAACATTAAAACCTCCTTTATATATTTTTAGGTCTATGGATATAACATGAGACAAATCCACCAGTCAAAGATGATGTCATAGTCAACCCTACACCAATGCCACATTAGCACCCATTCATCAATGCATAGTCAGCCACTTGCATCAATGATAACATCAGCTATGGTACAACAGGTACAGGGTCCCACCAGGGGTCCCCTTTTAGCCCAAGGAGAGTGTTTTCTTCCGGGAGGCATAACTTTCACCTACGGTATCAGTTTTTCAACTTCTTATAAGTGTCAGAAAGGTCTCTCCAAGCACCACGCAATGGTATAGGTTTCATGACCAAAATTTTTTGTTTGTGTCAAAATTTGGTGCCTGAAGCTGACATTGTTCTAGGATAGTTTTATGCTCATAACTTTTAAATACAGAATCAGATTTTTGATTTCAGATAGGCATTGGAGAGCTATTGCAGTGTGCTACAATTTAGATCATGTAGATTTTTAGTTTGGTGTGCAAAGAGAGTTTGGTAGTTGTTTGATCACTTGTAGGAGCCTGAGATTCAGAGTGCATTTATAAGTGCATTCGGATGGATTTTTGGGCACAAACTTGTGGGAGTGCATGTTGTTATGAGACCATCAGTATGGTATAGTAGATTTTTAGATTTGGTATTTCCAGATACAGGTTTACAGGTGTTTTTAGAGTTTGGACTTTGATGGAGGCAAGTACATAGGTTGTCTTCTGGTTTGAGGACATGGTTGATACGCATGTGAGACTTGGAGTCTCATTTTAGTGGGAGTTGAGTACATGTATAGCAGTGTTGATGATTATGGTGTTATGGATATGCAGGTACATTTTTGCATTGGCATGACATGATCATGTATGCGATTGACAGGTATGGGCTATGATTTTTGATTCATGATTACAGGTGGTGTTGTGGTGTTGTTTTAGGGGATTGTTCTTATCTCCTAGATGCTTGATTAGTTCCTTGACTATGGTACTTTTTGTGGACTTGTTTGGCAAATCAAATCTAGCGTTGATTTGGTGTTTGAGTCTTGGAGTCTATAGGTTGTTTTCTTTGATATCTCAGTTTGCATATTACTAGTGTGATGATGAGTTTGCATGTTACACTTGTTTTTGGATCTACAAGTTATGTAGTTTTGTAGGTTGATCACCTATTTGGCTACAGTGGGATGGCTCGGATATGGACTGTCTATAGCCATGAGATTGATTTAGTGTTTATGCAAACTTTGTTAGTTGGCCTTGTTTGTGGTCATTTGTACATTGGTATGTTGCATTGGGATGAGAGGATGGATGATTAGAGTGCCTAGATAGTCGGTTGTTGGGACTTGTAGCATTTTTATCATGATGTCATGGATAGCTTGGATACATGGTTTTATGTGAGCTTTTGACAGTAATGGTTTTATCTTCTTGGTTGGAGATTATGGTTTACTCGACCTTTTGGGAGTTGTTGATGTTACAGTGGGATTCTTTGATTGGTTTGGGGCCATGGATAATCTTCATTTAGGAGATGGTTACTTTGTTGTCATGGATAGCTCGATATCGCAATTCAGTGGGAGCTTTGTCAGCGATATGGATTCATCATTTGTGATGGATGGTCTTCTGCAGTGGTTGTGGGTGTCTTGGAGAGGCTCTTGGATTATGATTCTTGTTTCAGTGAGAGTGCTTTGACATCCTGAGTTCCATTTTTAGTAGATGGTTATATTCATATGATTGGAGATGTTGACATCTTGGTTTACCATGGAGGAAGTTTATTTGAGTCTTCGGTTGAGGTGTCGGTTTATGATTTGTCAATTTGACATGTTTATCCTTGATTTAGAGATGTTGATATTGTGTCTTGATTTACTCTGGATAATAGTTTGAGTAGTGGCATGATACAATTTCTCTTGAGATAGGATGTGTGCATTGTTACATGTGATCTCCTTGGAGGAGATGGTTAGATCATGATGTCATGATGGGCTTCTTGATTAATACAGATATGCAGTTGGATCATTGATAATAATCTTCTTGGTTCTCTTGGTATTGAGTACTTTGGTCATTTTCTTAGGAGCTTCATGTTAGTACGGTGTTTACATTTGGCTTTTAGCATAAATTGATCATGGACGTGCTCATGGATACTTGGAGACTTAGGTGAGGCCAGAGTTCTCTTAAGATTAGAGACACTTGTTGAGATGATTAATCATTAGAGGTTCCAATAGATAGACCAAGGAGCCTTACACCTGGATATGGATGTGAGTTCATTATGGACCTAGAGGAGATTGTTCTTGAAGAGAGTCATTGTGGCTTGGTGTATCCTGGAGGAGTATTCTCATTCCCACTCTTGGTCTACTCAGCGGTTTATCATCTATGAGGTATTGCCCATCTTGTTAGATGCATTTTGATTTATGCTTTATCTTCTCATAGATATGGATCTTGAGCTATGATTATTATTATGGAGGGTTCATTTGAGGGATGTTAGCATGGTTATCTCCTTGTTCGTATGGTTTGATTTATGATGTTCATTATGAGGAGTTTAGGAGATGTGGTTGGGCTTATTCCTGGTTATGGAATGATTAAATGAGTTTGATCTACCTTGATTAGAGAGGCTTACATCCATGTTGGTTACATGTTACATATGTTCATTTGATCTTATGAGATTGAATGGTTGGGTGTTGATGAAGCTTTTCATTTGGGGTTGTAGAGGAGATCATACTTGACACAGCTTAGCACTTTGAGGTGTTTGTAGAAGGACATTATGATTTACAGGTTTTCTCTCTGTGTCTTATGGCTACTTCCCGAAGGTTCATGTTGATATGGTTGGACTTGGGATAGTTATGGTGACATGTGAGAGAGTATGCAATGATTTATCTTACATGTGCAGATCATTATGATTGTTCTTGATACTGCATTGGCTTGTTGATTAGACACACCTTGGTTTGAGTGTTGGTTGATAGACTTGATATGCCTTGGATCTATTTTCAGATTTGACATTACCCATGTAGTGGGAGTTCCTGGATGTATGTGTTCTTCATTGACAGGTTTTATACATGGAGCTTGTGATTGCAGTATATGGGTTGGATATGTTGTTGGCACGAGTTTATTGATGTTGTTGATACCTATGAGGTATGGATGGTTAGATGTATTAGCATATGTTGTGGGTGCTATTTCCAGTCATGTGGTTTTTTACCTTTGATAGCAGCTTGGAGTCTTTTGTTATCACTTGGATTTGATGCTTGTGTTCTTTGGATTGGTGCATCTTCACCTTGGCATGTTCATTTTCTTCCATAGGTGGCACATTAGAGGATGAGAGGAGTTTTTTCTTGAGATGGTGGTCACTTTGGTTTTATTGCAGGTATCTTGATGGAGCATGAGAGCATGCTAAAGATTCATGTGATTTTATGTTTGCCTATGATGATGTATTTCATTGATTGACCCTTATGCAATGTATACAAGTGGGAGAATGTTGGGAAATAGGTGTTGTACACCTTGCATAATATTGGATTATTTTATTCATGTAAAATATATATTTATTTGTGGTGCATCTTAATTTTTGATGTGTTTAACCATATTAGATATTTATTTGGAGGCCACTTGTAAAAGTTGTAGGTAACATTGGGTTATTATTTGTATTATTTAATGGTTGGGAAAAAAATGTAGTACCAACATTAAATAAGTGGGTCAATGGTTTTATGTATCCATGGTTTTGGAACACATGGTTTTATCCAATACCACAAGTTGTATTTGTGTGAGCTTGGTCTATAAAAGCAAGCACATGATTAGTGGTTTGGGTGGGTTGGCTATTTCATTGTAGGTGGATTGGAGGTTTGTGAGAGGCTATCATTATATTGAGCTCTCTCCATTAAGTGCATACTGCGAAGCATAGCAGGTGATGTGTGGATTCATGCTTACACACAATGGAGGATGCATTAGAGGTGATTGATGATTTAGAGGTATTCATGGAGACTCATGTCATGTATTGTAATATCTTTATTGATGAATATTACATGAGTGTGGATACTTTTAGAGGCTGGATTTTTCCCTCTTGAGAGTTTTCCCAGGGTATATCTTGTGTTATCTTGTGCTTGTTCATTTGATCTTTGCATTATGGTTATTTGTTGCATCTTTTTCTCCTATTTGGTTATGTGGAATTGGTTTTATTTGACGTACAAATTCCTAACATAAATAATACTGTTATATATGAAAAGTGGTCAAGGGTATGAAATGGTGTTAAAGTGTATTAAATCAAACCCTCCTTTCACAATAACATTCAAGGACAAACTGAGCTAAGTCACTACAGATGGATGACGACTCAGATGCAGGTTTATGCACTCAGGAATGATATGGAAAGATAGATTAGATTGAGAGATTTGTCAAACCCTAAATCAAATAAACCTCAAACCCTAATTATAATGCAATTGGGTATAGATAGACAAAATGCTACAGGAAACCATACAGGAAGATGCTCAGGGATGATCAGAAACATACTAGAAGTTGAATTTTTGGAAACAGAAACTTGACGGACTACAGGGCAGGTACCCAAGTCCAGTAGGGTAGTTTTTATGTAGATTTGGAGTAGATAGATGTGTCAGACTGTATCCAGATCCTGAGTTTGGAGCCAAGCCTGTCAGGAGGACTATGGGGTGGGTGCCCTAGTCCAGGAGGGAGGAATATTAGCAAGATTCTTTAAGATCCTGAATCCTTATCCTTCAAACTGTTTCTCTACACCGATATTTTTCTAACTCCTGCACCTATAACCTACAATCACAAAGAGAGGGGTTTGGGGGTTGTGGTGTTTAGGAGCTTGCCTTGGTCAAGCCTCGGAAGGACATTTAAGTCTTCCAACGCTATTGTTAGATAGAGTGTGTGCCCTGGGAGGGCAAAGGCTAAATCAAATGATGAAATGAAATGAAATGATTGAAACACAAATAGATGTCACATTAGAGGTGAAGCTCTCACAGAGATGAAGATCCTTCAAATCATGAGGAGATGGATTGATGAAGCCAAATCTACAACAAACAAACACAATAACAACACAATTCTACTCTAAAACATAATGAAGGCCTTTGAATGCCCTTTGCTTAATTCCACAAGTTTGCGTTATCCATCTAGGTGTAAAATGAAGTCTCAAACTCATTTATATATGCTTTCCTGCTAACTTTCATAATTTAAATTGAAGAGGACGACAAAGGGAAACCTTTTGAGTGGGCCCAAGCCGACATACAATAATTTTCATCCTGAGAAATTAGGCTGGTGTGAGGCTAATTTATTTCACTTCCCTATTTTTGATCATTTTACATTATAGTTGGTGACATTACTAAACATTTAGAGACTATTGATTTCCATTATGCATATTTAGATTATATCTCCTGATTTGGATTAGTTTTGATTAGTGATGTGGTGATTTGATTAGATTCCTTTTTGATGTTCTTATGATGCTAGACATATGAGATACATTTGATGATTATTATTGATGTAGATTATGAGCTCATTTTATGGATTTGTTATTGATTCTGATTCTAAGATATTAGATAGTAAATGTAATTGTGAATCTTAATTATGATATGAGTTGATTAATGTTGTGTATGAATTATGCAATGACATGAGTATTAATTTATGTTGCTTCGGCTATGATTTATCTATGATGGATTGACCGTTTGATCGAGTGTGCAAGTGATTTTCTAGGCCACAAAAAATCAGAGGCAGTTCTCACACTTATGTAATCCCTTGTTAAGTCGATCCATTCCCAAGAGGGATGAGGATCACATTTGATCGAATGATGTTTTCGTACATGCTTGATCTATTATTTGTCCTAGTTCACCCTTTTATTTGATTTAAATTATGTGTTGTAAAATTTATGTTTTGGTTTACACCATTTGGTGTTATTTTATTTATGGGCCATTTAAAGTGATTTTACACCTCCCTAAGTGTTTATTAGAGTCCCAAACTTACCCTAGGTGGTAACCTTAGGGTCTAGGGTCCATTTGGACTTACTAAACCCTAGGGTAACTCACATCTAATCACTCTAAACTTGGGTTTAGTAAATGTGACGAATTTTCAAAATGGCTAAGGGTGGGAGATGAGTCATGCCTTGGAAAAGGCCTATCTCCCTTTCCAAAGCTTGGGGATTCCTCCACCAAGAAGACTTGGGGGGTCTCCAAGACCTCCAAGTGTGTGGGATCTCCCTCTAAGACTCTCACATAGGTGTGAGAGCATATTGGAGGGAGAGGGCTCTCTTGGAGGATAAGAGGATGACATGTGTCATCCCTTATCCTCATGGAGCCATGAGGTGAGTTACTACCTCTCCACTTGGGCTCTCACACATGTGTGAGAGCACAAGTGGATAAGGTGAGGGTTTGAATGAATTAGAGGGTGACACTTGTCACCCTCACACTCCTCCCTTGCAAGTGGCATGGGATGAGGAAGGAGAAGGTGACAAGTGTCACCTTCTCATTCCTCTAGGCCAAATTTGAAGGCCCATTTTATCTCCTTTTGGAGAGGAGTTGGGGGTTCTTGCTTTTTGAAATTTCTTTCTATCTTTGGAGTTTTTGGGGAGAGTTGGAGAAATCTTGGAGGCTTGGAGACTTGGAGAAAGCTTGTGGGCTCTTCTTCAAAGTGCATCCATTGTTGGGCTCTTAAGGTAAGCCCTATGGCATTAGCCATTTTCTTATACTTGCTTCATTTTATTTGTGTGCTTGAAAATTTATGTTGGGTGTTATTTTTTCCTTTTTTGTGGGTTTGGGTGTTGGTAAGAGTGTCTCCACTTGGAGAAAATGCTTAACTTGTAAGTGGTGGGGGAGAGTGAACCTCCTCGAGGTCACCTCCTAGTGTTGTTCTATTTATAGCCTTGAGGGCATTCTATGGTGTTTCGGAGTATTTTTGGATGGCAAGAGTGCCATGGTGATTTTGTGTTTCATGGAGATATTTATAACCTTGAGGGCATTTTATGGAGTTTGGGATTATATTGGTTGGCATGAGTGCCATGGTGTCTTTGGTGTTTCACGGAGATATTGTTTTGGGCTTGAGGCCTTGTGATATTGGGATTATTAAGTTTTGGAGTGACCTCTTGAGTTGAGGGGTCCACTCCCCTACCCCTCCAAACTCATTTTAATGAGTTTTGTAATGTGTAAAATCCTTGGGTGAATTTGTGTTGTTTGTGATTTCTTTGTTGTGGTGTGAAAAGAATTCTGTGTGAGATCTACCTCCCCAGCTCGGGGGTGACCCACTAACGGGTTTATGGTAGGGAGGAGGGCGATTTATGTGGCTTAGTTCCCCCTCTTGTGTTTATGTTATTGCAGGTCATTTTGGATTCTTGGAGATTTGGAGAAAAGTATATTTTAGCTTTATTTGCTTTATCTTGTTGGCTGTTTGAGAGCCACAGCCTTGGAGGCCTTATTGTTTTGGTTGTAAACTTATTGTCCTCTCCATTGTACTTGTTGTGGAAAGAAATTTTAATGTGTAATACTTTATATTGTTATTTCAAATATGTATCAAGTTGTTGTTTGAGTTTATGTGTTATGGAAAGCTTGTCAAATGAGATTATAACCTTGCTGCCATTTTATATTTCAAAAAAAAGTGATGTTATAATGTTGATTTTAGTTGTAGGCTATGATAGTAAAGGAAATAAATAAGTTCTATTTGAAATGTTTTTTTTTTAAAACAAAGAAAAAAAAATGGTTATATTCTTCATGTTATTTATTGTTTGAAAAGAGAAGGAAAAATACAATATCTGTTTCATTTTTCTTTGCTGTCAAAAATATAGTATAGTTTCAAAAAAAAAAACTCTCCTCAATGTGGCTTTTTGAGTGATTTAAATTTACTGTTAATGTGCATATTGGTATAACATATATATTATCTTAGTATTCTTAGTTCATTGTTTTATACATATAATCTTAAAAGACTGTATATATGTTATATAATATATACATATATACAAAATATATGTATATATATATTATATACATATTTTTTTTTGGTTAAAATATATTTTCATACTACTGTAAAAATAGTGCAAAACTGAGTATATATATATATTATTACTAATAAACCAGATTTAAATAGAATAAAAACCAAATGGCAAAGTATATTTAATGAAGATTAAAATACAGAGAAAATTCAGAATAGAGGGTTTGAGTTTTTTTGTTTAATCAGAAGAAAAAAAAGGGGGTATGGTGGCCGCCGCCCACCGTAAACCCCCTTCATTTGTTTCGCAGGGGGTGTGGGGAAGGGGTTGTGCCCCCACCCACACCCCAATGTAACCCTTCAAACTAAACAAAAAAAAAACAACGCCGCTACTTCTTAAACCTGCGGCCTTCCCTGACTTCGGCTGCTGCTGTCGCTGCCACAATGGCATTTAGCCTTGAGGGTTTTTGCCAGTCATTTCTTTTTTTATACCTGCAAAATAAACAATATATATATATATATATTGAGATCTCTAGTTTTTAAAACAAAAACAAAATTTGGGTATGCACTCAGATTAGTAAAATAACATAAATATATTGTGTATATATATATAACAAAACAAAAATGAAACCCTATTGTATATATATTGAATATACCTCTGTACAAAAAAAATCCATGGCAGCCATTGTAAGGGAACCCAACATGAAAAAGAAAGAAAGAAAAAACTAGATTGGAGGCAAAATGAGAAGAAAAGAAATGAAGAGAAAAGAATAGATAGGGTTAGGGCAAACTAAAATAGAAACTAATAAAATGGGTAAGTGCAAAAAGTTGGGGGGCCAAAAAGTGGCCAAAATTTTTTCAAAAAGAATTAATACATTACGCGAGTGCATTATAACGTGAGCACATTATGACTAATTATATATATAAAAAAAGAGCATTTATGCTCATTTGATTTGTGGCCTGCAAACCCTAAGAAGCGCGCTCGCATTTTTGAAGACTCAATTCAACACCAAAATCTTACCGATTCATCACCAAAATGCCGCCACGACGTCGAGCAGGCCAAAGGAGTGAGTTTTTTTTTTTTTTTGTTTGAATTTATTTCTAAATAGGTAGGTTTGAGTTGATTTTTGATGTAAATTTCCTTAATTGTCAGGAAATGTTAATGCACCTCCTCCTCATCCTCCTCAAAATCCATAAAATCTTGAAGAAGAAATACCTGCTGAAGAACAACCCGAACAACAAACTCCTCCATCCATTCCTCGACATGCCCCTGGAACACAAGAAAATCTAATGGGGCAAATTGAAAACAATAATAAATAAATTGAAGACATAATTGCAAGGTTGAAAGATCCTTCCAATTCAACCTTGCATTGGTCCACGCTTGCTCAATCTCTTGAATCTATGTTATCAAATGTAGATTTAATTAGCAAGCAAATATCTAGTTGGTCGAATAAGAGGAGAGAGTTTAGAGAGTATTATACAAACAAGCTATCATATGAAGATGTGAAAAAGTTACAAATTACAAAATTAGACTTGTGTTCCATTTTCACAAACCCACAAACAAATCAACCTCCCCCCATTACATGCAAGAAGTTCCCTATCCATTGGTGCAACAACCAAGTGATAAGGGATAATTTTGGGCAAAGGTGGTGGATGGTTTTTGACCATTGTCCATGCAATAATAATGAGGTCCCGCAATACTTTTTGAGGAAACTCCACTGCGAGTTTGTCCTCAATAAAGTGCCAAACTATTTTAATATACGGGACTTCCAGGGTAGAGGTGGGGGGTCAGCACAAGATAGACCAGGGTCAAGTGTTGACCCACAGTGGCCAGTGAGATGAGTAATCAGTAGACCAGCCCATGAGCATGTTTCTATCCCTTCCATTGTGAAGGAGAGTGTTGAGGTCGATACACTTCAGTCCATTAGTGCCTTGACCTAGAGTATCAGAGCATGCTAGTCCTGCAGCACAACGTGGGTTGGGAGATAGTGCGAGGAGTAGGTTCCCACCCCATGCTTATCAGACTTGCGGTTCAACTTGTGGTTATGACCCCATGGATAGTCAAGATGCAGGTGCACAAGCTACATCTGTAGCTGAGCAGATGGTGATGACAGATACCCTCCCGAGTGAGACTTTCAGCCTTTATACTCAAGTAAATATTAGCAAGTTCATTGAATTTAATTTGTTAAATTTTATTTTTGAAATGCAAGATTAACTAATTTAGTTTGATGATTTTAATAAAATTTTAGGGTCATAGCGTTGATGCAGTTTTCAGTGGTTCTCCACCTGCATATTACACTACATCATCTAATGTCAGGGTATGTAACTAGTAAACAATTATAAATATTACATGTGAATAGCATCGTTATATGAATGGTATTTTAATATCTGATTTTGGATGTTGAATAGGTTAATATTGGAGATTTCACGGTAACACCTGCCAGCAGTGGTGGACTTCAAAGCTTCACTGAGGTAATAAAATAAATAGTTTAATGAATGAATTGTACTTACTAGATTTTAGTATGTGACTTGTGTGCTTTATTATGTGTACTTCCATGTTTAGGTGAACGTGTGTGTATGTTAGGAGCCATGATTTGCATCACTATTATAGTTTTCGTAATTGAATAATGTTGTTTTATTTCTAGATGATGCAGGTTACAGAGACACCTCCCAATGTTCATAGGGCAATGGAGCATGGTGTGACTTCTACAATTCATAGCTCCATGCCATTGATAGGGGTATGAGGAAGATTAGTAAATTTCAATTTACATTCATTGTTATAGTTGTTTATTTATGAAAAATTAAAAGATTATTGATTTGAAGTTTAATTTCTATCTGGATGGTTTCTATAGGACATGACATCACCATCGCCTATTCCTGCTACTAAGGCAAGTGAGGAGACATATTATATGCTAGCGGTAAGTGATTATTTTGTTAAATGTTTCATTTTTTATAACATGTAATTTCTATATATTAATGTCTATACTTTTTATTGTAACAGCTAAAGATGCAGGAAGAACTAAATAGGAGGAGTAGCCCTCGGATTCGTAGTAGACCACCCACATACGCGTCTCCATCCCCTAGAAGATCAAAGGCTACTCGTGATCTATGCTCTTCACCAGCTAGAGGGGAATGATTTTTTATTGTGTTCCTTTGTTGTATGCCTATATGGCATTCTTGTAAGCCTATATGGCTATTTTGTATATATGTTATACTTATATCGATAGATATTGATGTATGCCTATATGGATATTTGGTTAATACAAATCTTTTTTATTGATGGCGTCCATACTTGCATTATAAATCCACGTTTGAATGGATATTTGTAGATGGCTACTTCAAATATTTAAAGTCCAATTGTATTACATAGGATGTTTGTTGATCCAATAAGCCAACTATTGTTATTCAAGTATCACCTAAACCTCATTTTGAAACTAAAAGATAAAAGTTGTATTTAAAATAAAAATGAATCATCATGTTGAATAGAAAATATTCATATTCTTTATGAGTTGCTCAATTGAAAATATTCAAATGAGTATGCTGATCCATATTCTTTATGAGTTGGTCAATTGCAAATATTTCTTAATTTCTTGTTATTATACCATATTGGGATGCAAAGAGTATGTTTGTTGTTTTGAATAAGATAGTCAAAATCATATGCTTATGAGCACCTGATGACCATTGTGGTTATTAAATGTAATTCCTTTTGCAGATAAGGTGAGGTTATGAGATTACATTGAGTCTTACCTAATTTTAGTATGCAACATAACATTAGGGCTATAGACTTCCATAAGTTATCAACAATCAAGGTTCAAAGTTGTCATTAAAGTCAAAGGGTCAAGGTTGTTTGTCATTGATGTCAAGGTTGATGCCATGATGTTGATAAGGTGATACAGTGATTCAAGGTAGGTGATGGTCATGAGGTGCATGATGTTGTGAATATGGTTTTCATGATAAGGTCTCTCAATTCATGTTGATGCTACACAAGACAAACATGGTTCATATGATGCAAGGTTCATGTTCATGGTGGATGTGGTTTTGTTCATGCAAGGTTTTGTTGTGAATATGGTTTTCATTATAAGGTCTATCTTGAAAGGTTAATATGATGCAAGGTTCATATTCATGGTGGATGTGGTTTTGTTCTTGCAATAAGAAGTTAGAGAAGACACAAGCTTTCATAATCATAATATTATTGATAGTTAGGGTTTGCATATTGGGCATTAAACCCTAAAAAGAATCTACTTTTCTTAAGACTTTAAAACCCTCAATTGCTTGTCGTGTGTAAAGTGCACTTTTGTTTTAATTTAATATTGAATTATAATTAGAAGTTACTATCACTTAAATCAACCTACTAAAGGGTCTTTAAGTCATTAGTTCACCAACCCTTCAACCTAACTCAACCTGTGTCTTTGGTAAACTCTCATAAGCTCGAGCGCCATATCATAATTGAAGGTCATATTTAATTGATATGAGGGCAGGAAAAAGGATTGGAAGGTCAGTATTTAAAAGGAATTTAGAATACAAAAAATCATCTCTATGCGGTTGAATTTGATGGGCATGCCTTTATAAAAGGCTAAAAGACTAGTTAGTGTTTGTAGCTTGGACTGTTTCAGCATGTTTGGGTGTGAAACATGACCATGCCTAGCCTAAACGTACCCATCTAGATGCGTTGGAATTGTCAGTTTGGCCACACGAGGAGAAGAACAAAAGTTACACCCCTTTGCAACTTTACACTGCCTCCTTTTGACGTTTTTTGGGGCAGCATAAAAACTTTCACCACGGGAAAATGCCTCAGAGATATAAAAAACTGAGAGAGTTTATTATAGAGGGAACCTACATGATCACGTTGCCTTAGACATAATGTATCTAAGTGACATGGTTTCTGAGTATCAACTCATCAAAGATTGCTGCCTTTTTGCACTTTGGACTCTTTAGGGATATCACCAGTACAATGTAGCTTAGATTGTTTCGGCATGTTTGGGTGCAAAACAGGACCATGCCTAGCCTAAATGTAGCCATCTAGACACGTTGGAACTGCCAGTTTGGCCACACAAGGAGAAGAACAAAAGTTACACCCCTTTGTAACTTTACACTACTTCCTTCTGACGATTTTTGAGGCAACAGAAAACCTTTCACCATAGGCAAACGCCTTAGAGATATAAAACATTTAGAGAGATTATTATAGAGGGACCCCACCGGATCTCTTTGCCTTAGACAGAATGTATCTAAGTGACACAGTTTCTGAATAATAGCTCGTCAAATATTGTTGTCTTTTTGCACTTTGGATTCTTCAGGGATATCACCAATACAATGTAGTTTAGACTGTTTCAGCATGTTTGGGTGAAAAACAAGACCATCCCTAGCCTAAATGTACCCATCCAGATGCATTGGAACTGTTAGTTTGGCCACATGAGGAGAAGAACAAAAGTTACACCCCTTTGCAACTTTACACTGCCTCCTTCTGATGATTTTTGGGGTAGCAGAAAACCTTTCACCATGGGCAAATGCCTTAGAGATATAAAAAATTGAGAGAGGTTATTGTAGAGGGACCCTACGTGATCACTTTTCCTTAGACAAATGTATCTAAGTAACACGGTTTCCAAATAATAGCTCGTCAAAGATATCTACCTTTTTACACTTTGGACTCTTCAGGTATATCGCTAGTACAATGTAGCTCAGACTATTTCAGCATGTTTGGGTACAAACAAAACCATACCTAGCCTAAACGTACCCATCCAGACACGTTGGAACTATCAGTTTGGCCACACGAGGAGAAGAACAAAAGTTACACCCCTTTGCAACTTTACACTGTCTCCTTTTGATAATTTTTGGGGCAGCAGAAAACCTTTCACCATGGGAAAATGCCTCAGAGATATAAAAAATTGAGAGAGATTATTGTAGAGGGACTCTACATGATTGCGTTGCCTCAGATAGAATGTTTCTAAGTGACACGGTTTTCTAGTAACATCTCGTCAAAGATTGCTACCTTTTTACACTTTGGACTCTTCAGGGATATCGTCGGTACAATGTAGCTCAGACTATTTCGGCATGTTTGGGTGAAAAACAGGACCATGCCTAGTATAAATGTAGCCATCCAGACATGTTGGAATAGTCAATTTGGTCCCATCAAGAGCCGGACAAAAGTTACACCCCTTTGCAACTTTACACTACCTCCTTTAATAATTTTTGGGGTAGCAGAAAACCTTTCACCACGGGCAAATGCCTTAGAGATATAAAAACTAAGAGAGGTTATTGTAGAGGCACTCTACATGATCGTATTGCCTTAGACAGAATGTTTCTAAGTGACACAGTTTTTGAGTAACATCTTGTCAAAGATTTTTGCCTTTTTGCACTTTGGACTCTTCAGGGATATCGTCAGTACAATGTAGCTCAGACTATTTTGACATGTTTGGGTGAAAAACATGACCGTACCTAGTGTAAATGTACCCATCCAGACGTGTTGGAATAGTCAGTTTGGTCGCATTAGGAGCAGGACGAAAGTTCCACCCCTTTACAACTTTACACTACCTCTTTCTGACGATTTTTGGGGCAGCAGAAAACCTTTCACCACGGGCAAATGCCTCAGAGATATAAAAAACTGAGAGAGGTTATTGTAGAGGCACTCTATGTGATCGCGTTTTCTTAGATAGAATGTTTCTAAGTGACACAGTTTTTGAGTAACATCTTGTCAAAGATTGCTGCCTTTTTGCACTTTGGACTCTTTAGGGATTCATCGGTACAATGTAGTTCGGACTGTTTTGACATGTTTGGGTGAAAAATAGGACCATGCCTAGTGTAAATGTACCCATCCAAACATGTTGGAATAGTCAGTTTGGTCGCATCAGGAGCAGGACGAAAGTTACACCCCTTTGCAACTTTACACTGCTTCCTTCTGATGATTTTTGGGGCAGCAGAAAACCTTTCACCACGGGAAAATGCCTTAGAGATATAAAAAAATGAGAGAGGTTATTGTAGAGGCACTCTACATGATCGTGTTACCTTAGATGGAATGTTTCTAAGTGACAGTTTTCATGTAACATCTTGTCAAAGATTGTTGCCTTTTCGCACTTTGGACTCTTCAGGGATATCGTTGGTACAATGTAGCTCAGACTGTTTCGACATGTTTGGGTGAAAAACAGGAACTTGCCTAGCATAAATGTACCCATCCGGATGCATTGGAATAGTCACTTTGGTCGCATTAGGAGCATGACACTAAAAATACAAAATTTGTTTTGTGCAACTTGACAACATTGACACTTTTTTGCAACAGGACTCAAAGACTCAAATTGACCCCAAATGACTCAAAGTGACTTAAAAACAAATGAAATTGTTTTAGAAGACCTTATTACATACAATTGACTCAATCAAAACAAAATTTTATTTTTTGACCCCTCTTGGAGGCATGACAACCTAGGTTTCCCTGCACCATTAGTGCAACTGAAGTCGATAAAGTTTTCCTATTAAGAAAGAGAGCTTCCCTTAGCTTCAAGAAATATAAATATTTTATACTGACAAGGCCAACCATGTGAAGGTGGAAGCTCATGTGGCCTCACCTAAGACCTAAGACACATGTAGTCTAGTAGACGCAAGACACCTAAGACACCTATTTTCTAGTCTCTATCTACCTAGTTGACATATCGTATATACCTAACACACAATTAGAGACACCTATTATCTAGTTAGAAACCAAGACACCTAGAGACACCTATATTTTATATATTACCTAGATTTTATACATTATTCTCAGGATCAACTTCATCCATCACTTAGGTCTAACCCCATGAAGCATAACATGATGATGTAAAAATGTGTATATGTGTAAAAATGTAGCAGGAAATAAAAAAAGACAAACCTTACAAATTAATTTGCATACTTACAACTCAATGTAACATGACTTTACAAAATTAATGTGAATACTTACAAATTAATCCAGTGAACCATCCGAGTCTACTCTACTCTTTATTGTGTCAAGTATTGCTTCATGGTCAGACTCACGCACCTTCCACAAGCTTTTGTTCAAAGGTCTACCCCGATACTGTATCAAATGAACATTGGATGCCATGACAAGGTTCAAGTAATGAAGAATCTTCCAATGCGTGTCAAAGTCCTGAAACAACCAAACATTAACACTCTTATGTGGGTACCTTCTAAGCCATGTTCCAGTAATAACCACTGAGCCTGTAGGGTATTCGATGTTTTCTCCATCTGTAACTGGGGCCTCCAATTTCTTTTTGGCCTCAACACAATGACATAAGTAATAATATGTTCCCTCTTCATTATCTTCATTTGTAATAACTGCATATACGTTCCCTACATTGATATGTGTAGCAAATTAGATGAAATTAGTCAACATTACAAAAACACTACAAATTAAGATGACATTAGGAATTTCAAAAACTATGCAAATAGATATATTACCTAGTTGAACTAGATCTGATATGTGGTCAAAGTCAACTAATGATTCCATTTGTGATAGTTCTAGTGCTGTTGGGGGTCGATACGTGTCAAGTGGACTAAGATAACTTAACTGCCATTCATCAACCCACTCCTTTGACTCGCACTCATCCTAGGCTTGAATTGTATAGGAAGAACAAAAGCATGACATCTTTCACATATGGATACTCCATGAACCTGCAATTGAGCTTCTAAAAGAGTGCATCTCACTTGATCCTGTCAGTGTAGAACAGTCCTCATATGGTGCAATGTTAGTATCATCTATCAACCAAAAAAATCTATGAACTGAAGACTTACCTTCATTACCTGGACCCATGGAATCATTACACCACTCGACAATCGATTTTGCATCTGTCAACTTTGCATTGTCTTTATACTTTAACTCTTCTCATGCTATGGCTCTTTTGATACATGCTTCTGTACCATCATGCTCCCCCTTTCCATGCCTGGCCTCATAAAAGTTTCACATATGCTGAATACCTATAAAATTATGCCTCCTACTTAGCCAATAGAAATTTCACGAGTTCTTGAATTGTGACACACAGTTATCCGACCATATGATATGCTGACTGAACGCTATGCCCCTTCTAGCCAAATCATTGTAGAACACCTGAAAGCAACCTTGCACGAACTTCGTAGAATGCGTGCGATCATCACTAATATAGAAATTATACTCCCTTATGATCTTTATGTCATCCTCTGTACTATCATTCGCATGAATGAATGCGATGTACACAAATATAGAAACCTGTGTGGAGTTGTAATATTGTGATTGCACCTCACGTTGTGGCTGTAGACTGTAGTTCTCTGCAAAGTCGACGACTAAAACAATGCTACCAACCGGAAATGTGTCCTTGCATAACTTGAATTGCAAGTCCAACCATCAAGCTCTATGGGCATGTCTTGCATACTCATACACTATGCTGTCACAAAATATAGGCATAAACTGATACACTGGAATCTTTTCAATAACCAATTCACACCTCTTTCATTCTTTACCATCTTTTGTATTGTATGCCACTATTTTATACTTGCCAAACTCTACTAGTTTGTTTCCAACCGCATGTGTTCTTTCCATATGTTCACATATTGGCAAACGTTTCAAGCCACCGCAACGATGACATATGCCATCCAAGCATAATTTCTTGTAGAGTATTTGACCTTCCTCTCTTTCACATAATTTTTTTGATATGAAGTCTCTTGAAGATGTTGGTGGGGCACGTATGGTACAACCTTGCAAAACATTGTTAGTATGCATATCTAAACATATAGACCTGTAAACATCAAAATGGTTAGAAAATTCAATATGTAATCTACAACAAGTAGTGCACGTGTGATTTATCTTGACATAGAAAGGTTTTAACATTTCAAAATATCTTTGACACATTTTAATTTGAGGATACTTCTCTAGAAATTTACCATAAAACTGTGTTTGAGTCTCATCCAAAAAATGCTTTGGATGTGGCTCACGGTTCTGACTACCAATTCTCCTTCTTACCACATCCCTTTGATTAAGAGATACCCTTGTGTAATTCTTCCAAAAGTCTTCAATTAGTGATCTCAATGCTTCAACAATTGGTTTATCTTTTCGTGGTAGTCTCCCTGAGAATGCCCATAATTCATTGGCATTAGTGTCCTCAATTCTTTGGCATCTTCCAACGACTCTTGATAATTTTTTCCTATTAATTCTCAATTCTTGACTCGTCTTTCTAATGAGACGAGCTTTCCTCATTTGACTACTTACTATAGTCGATGTAATCACACGCTGTGTTGCATTACTATCTTTTGTGCATGAGGTGTTACCCACACTCTCATACACACTCATTAGATTCTTGACAATAGATTTTTCACTTGAAGCCTCTAATGTTCTCAACCCAAGAATCTTCATGATGGACCTATACTTTATACTTTGCATCATTTCAATGAATAGTTGACATCTTGCAGTCTTATTTAACTTTTCAAAGAACAATCTCCAAATCTTATTAGCATATCTTCTACAAGTGCATTTAGGAATCTTACCTTCCATTGGCTACAAAATATTCTCATCAATCTCAATCAAATACTTTGGCTTTCTATGCAAAATTCTAGGTGGTGTTAAGTTAGGTAAATTCATCTCAACATTAGGAATTTCATCAATATTTAAATGAGATGGGCTAGATGGCATACCTTCAATCGAAGATGGAATAGATGACATACCTTGAGGTTGAGGTGGGAATGATGGCATACCTCCTTCATCACATGTGAGTGATGATGTACTCTCAACTTGAGATTGTTGGCAAGAAACACTGTGTGGCTTGATTGGTGTTGTCATTGATGGCAACAAAGACCATTCCACACACCCACAGGACATGGTGTATCTTTACCAGAAGTCAGATTGAAGAATACTTTGGTCCGGTAAGCAAGAACAGAGCATGCAGCAAGGTCCGACAGTCAGGTCCAGATCTCTTAGAGGAAGTATCTTTGTAAAGTACGGACTTGGGGAAGTCAAGAGGAATACCTTGACTGATAGATTCTAGGGATTGAGCCTCCAGTGATGAAAGAGTGAAGAGATATGAGCATCTAAGTATTGGGGTCCGGTTTGGCAGAGTAGACAAAGGAAGAACTAACCGACAGAGCATTAGAATTATTTCGGATGAGATATTGATGGTGATCAAGGTTCTTAAGGTATCATCCATGTTTGGCCAACATGTTAGATGACTTCTATAAGTATCTCCTTGATTCGCATCACTTGGTAAGCAAGGATTCTGCTGACAGACTAGAGTTTGGGAAAACATTGACTATTTCGGATGCCAACTAGAAAGATGATGAAATCCTTGGTGCGGATATATATACCAAATGGATTTTGATGAGAAGGTGTGTTGCGGTGTATTGTTGTGGTGTGAAGAAAAGTAGAAGAGTAGTGTAAAAGCAGTAAGATAGGTTTGGAATGTAATAGGACAACATCACCTAAGAGAGTAAGAATGAAGTGCAGTAGATCAGTATATTGGGCTTAACTGGAACTGAACCTCATCATATGTGGATGCTTCTCATCAGTTCAAGTATCTAGTTTCCTTGTATAAACTATTGTAGGCAGTGAGCCTCTTGTGGGCAGTGAGCTCAGGCAGTGAGCCCTAATTGGCAAGTGCCATTTTGTACTATATTATTCTTTTAACATAGAATACAATCTTGGGTTAATCACCCCGTGGTTTTTTCCCCTAATATGGTTTTCCATGTCAAAATCATTGTGTCATGTGTATTGATGTTATTTCCATTTCATGGTTATGTTTGCTTATTTAATTTAATGTTGCACTAATTGATAAGGAAATTCAGAAAGCTGAAATAATTAAGATAACTAATTCACCCCCCCTCTCAGTTATCAACAATTGGTATCAGAGCCAAGTTCCTCCAAAAGGAGCCTAATAGCTTGAGGAAGATCTGGGAACTCAAATGGATGTGTATGGTATGAGGGAACAACTTCAGTCTTCCCTAGATTATCTTGAGAAATCAAACTCTGAAGTCAATGAATTGAAGGAAAGACTCAAACAGGCTGATGATTTCATAAATGAACTAAAAGGGAAACTGAGTATCTCTATGAAAAAGAGAAAAGATCTACTTCAGCAATTGGCAAGTCAAAGTGAAGACAATGGTACAAATGAAGATCTGAAGGAGAAAACCAAGTTATGTGAAAAGTTATCAAAAGAGGTCATTATGGTAAGACATGAAATGGAATCAAGAGTTATGAAATTTACCCAAGAAATTAAAGAGAAAAGAAAAACTGAAGACGATCTAAGACAATCTCTCAAGGAGAAGTCAAAAGACTGCCACAAAATGGATAGAATAATCAGGCATCTAGAATCTGATCTTGAAGATGCTAGAGATAATGAAGAAAAACTTGAGGATCAAATTGACACTCTTAAAAAGTATCTTCAAACAACAAATGAATACAAAGAAAAATTCAAGATAAGTTCTACTCAACTTGAAGTTCTTCTTGAAAGCCAAAAGAGGGTAGATGACAAGCGTGGCTTAGGATATGAGAAAGGTGAAAGCTCCGGATCCGGTCAAAAGAATTTTGGATCAGGAAATCCAATGAACAGGCCTAGAAGACCTCCGGTAAGGCAACCTAATGCTCAAAGATATCCATCCTTCAATGGATACTGCCACAACTGCAATAACTAAATGGTCATAAAGCTAATCAGTACAGAAAGAGAATAAATCAGACTAATACATCCTTCTCCGGACAGTGTTTCAACTGCAAAAGGTATGGTCACAAATCTCATGAATGCAAAAATATACAAATGAACAATTCATTCAATGGTAGATGCTTTGCATGCAATAGAATGGGACATATGGCTAATCAATGCAAATCAAGAGGATATCATTCAAATATGCAAAGAAATGTTGTTTGCCACAATTGCAATAGATCCGGTCATATTGCCAAATTTTGTAGAAGAAAGAATCAGGACAAAAAGGGTCCGGTGCATCATAATCAGAATCAAGACAAAGGAAAAGGAAAAGTGAATGCGGATGAAGTTAAAAGTGAGATGAACAAGATTTGGGTGAAGAGAAGTACAGAGAATGTAGGGGATGGATCCACACCAGAATTTGGTGTTGATATTCCTTCCGAAAATTAAAAAGTGAGAATCTGGCTCAGGGGGAGACACAAGGAAAAACATTTTCTCCCAGCCAGTTAATTGGTACCTGAAATTGGCACATGGGAAGTTACGGAATAAAAAGGATTCTTAGAGAAACATCTAAAGAAAGCTTGGTAAAGATATGGAAGATCTGCAGGAAGATTTGAAGAGTCTAATCTTCCAAGATTGATTCGGTTTAACAATCATCCGGTAAAACAGGATTATCACAGTTAAATCCGGTATGATTCAAATTCGAGGCATCTTGCTCTGTGGATAGATCAAGTGTTTGGGGAAAGTAAGATAGTTTGTTATTAATCACCAAGAATAACTCTAAGTATATCTCAGTGATTCAGAAAAAGATCTTTCTCAAAATAAGAAGAACCAGGCAACTGAAATAACTTGAGTTGCGCATTTATTGCAATATGAAATTAGGGTTTTCCCAGAAATAAAAAGGCTCATTCATCTGTCATTTGCACATTTGCATTCAAGAAGAAGAGAAAAGGAGCTCTACAACAAATTATCTCAAATTCTCAAAAGATCAACCGTTGCAGTCGATTCATCTAGCAAATTAATCCGGCTCATTTAGCGAACCCTAGAAGCGTAAAAGGTATTTTCCATTGTTGAAAATCTCTCTGTAAATCTTTTGAAGATGGCTACTCCAAATGTTGTAAAGATTTTTGATAGGCCTCGACCCAAATTTAAGAAACATCCTTACAAATCTCTAGAAGTGGATCCCTTAGGGCCTTTTTTCAGCATTCCGTATGGGGTTTTACATGTAGAAGATGTTAGGGTTTATATTCATGCAAACATTAAAGATTTTGGTGAATCCAAGCTGATGGACATCTACCACAAGGAACTAATAGATGAATTTTTTGAACTAAAACCTCAGTATAAGGCCATCCGGGATAAACATTTCGGTCAGTACATCCATTTCCCCTATCTTGAAGAAGATGAGTGGGTCCGGTATGTGTTGAACAGAGTGCATGATAACTTCTTATGGTTGAATAAACCATTCAAGATCACCAAGGATGCAATTAGGGCAGTAACCGGTTTACACTCTTCCGGAGGGTTACCTATTCTCAAATCTGTCAAAAACCAAACTGTGACTGAGGCCACTGGATCAAATTTTGATAACAGAGAAATGACCATAGAAGATATCACTAATCCGGATATCAAATTTGCATCTATGATAATTGGCTATAAGATATATCACTCCAGCAGGGAGAATTCAGTATTTGGAATTGCTGTGTATATTGCTTATGAAATGTTGAGAAAGAATGCAGATTATGATCTCTGTGAACTCCTTCTAAGCCAACTAATGGAAAACTTACAGAAGATTAAGAAGGACAAAAAGAACTTTTTTAAGTATGGTGGACTGATATTATGTTTGTTTTTCTACTTTATGAATGACCTTCCTGGATCCAGTGGTTGGGTATGGCAGAATGACAGACCTGTTGCAATTCAAATAAGAGATTACTTGCATGGGCTTGGGGATACTAAGGCTAGAAATACAGTTCTGTGGGGTTACTTCAAGAACTTTCAAAATATGATGCAAACCAGAGAAAGAATTCTCCAATCATTGGTTGAGAAGTACAAAGATACAGTGTGTTTCATGGTTGACACTGATCAATGCCTAATGGAGGTAGTGGAGCCAAGGACAATCTGGATCATGCCAATGGGGTATGAAGTAGATGAGAAAATTGTAGATCTGCATATCCAACATCTGCTAAGCCAGCCCAAATACCCTAAGGTAGAAAGATTTGGAACCTTCCAAGAGCTGAGTGTAAAAGTTCATGTGGAACTTAGACAGCCTGAAATCAAGAGGAAAGTGAGAAGGGAAGTTGAAGAAGTTGCCAAGAGGCATGGAATCTCAAAAGAGGCACTTGATACCCATAGAGAAAAGATGGAAAGAGCAGAAAAAGAAAAGGAAGAAGCCGAAAAAGAAAGTGCTCCGGTAAAAGCCCCCTCCCGGACCAGATCTTCTAAGAGCTTTGCACCTGCAACTGCTAAAAGCTCAAAGGCATCTAAACTGGAAGCAAAATCATCTGGTAAAGCAGAGAAAAGAACTAAAACAAAGGCCACAAGGTCTTACATCAGTCAGAAGGATGATGAAGAGACAGAATCAGATGAGGAAGTAAAGAAAATGGAAAAGGATAGGAAAACATCTGGTGAACCCTCTACTGAAGAAGTAACAAAAGAATTTGTTGAAAGGCCCACTCTGTCCTTAGATGATGTAGTTAAAGCAGTTACTATGGATGGGAACCTGCAACCAATAACAGAATTCTATGATGCATATAATGATGCAGATAGAAAGATCTTGGAGGAAGCCATAGTTAAGTACTTGAACATATACAATAAGGCTTTTATTGAAATCATATCTCTCATTCCCAAAAGCCTAGAGAAGGAATTAGAGATAAGAAAGAATAATGCTAGGGCAAAGGATCTTGAGATCCAGGAATAGATAGCCATTCAGCTCTTTCCTTCAATCACTCTGAAGCAAATGAATATGATCTTCAAATATTGCAAGGATGAGTTCCGGAGCAAATCTAGAATGAATTAGCTTATGCTTGGCGAAACTGACAAAATAGGAAAAGAGACAGAAGAGATCCTCCGGAATGCCTTTAAAAGATTCAATATTCCTGTTGTAGAGAACTTGGGTGATGAACCCTCTGCCATGGATGACAAAGAAGAATCCACTGAGACAGTAGCAGAAGAGGCAAAGGAGACTAGTGACGAAAAAGCTAAGGACTTAGATTCCTCTATTCTGGAAGAGGAAGTCCAAGGAGAAGTAAATCCAGATTCTCCAGCAGTCTCCAGATCTAAAGGAGAAGAAAGAATAGAGAAAGAAGAAGAAGTGAAGGGAAGAGAAGAAGATCAAACTGAGAAGAACACAAGTGATAGTGCAGAAGGAAAGAAAAATCTGTCTCCGGCAAGAGACACTGCAGAAATTGTCAAGGACTTCTTAACTAAAGAAATGATGGAGATTGATGAACTGGAGTTACTTCAAGGACCATTTGACTTTGATTCTCTCTCCCCGGTTCAAACAATGAAAATAGCATCCTTTTCCCAAGCAAAGGCTAAAGAGAAACTTCTAAAGTCTCACATGGAAGACTATGAGCTGCTAGAAATTGCATCCGTGTACTTGAAAAGATCATGCCATCCTTTCAGAAGGATTCCTCAGCTTCTTCATCCGGTAATCTCAAGTCTCTTGTTAGTTTTGTCAACACTCATTTTGAGTCTTTAGAGAAATCAGCTGAGGAGAAGGTCCGGAAAGAGTTTTTAGATAAGAGATTCTTTGAGTTACAAGGCCTTATAACCAATGATAGGAGAAATAAGGATATTGGGATAAAGAGCTTAGAAACTACTCTTAAGGATGGAGGAGAAGTATATAAATTTTGTATATCCTGGACTAAAGTAACAAAGGATATTGAGAAGAAAGTGAAAGAACAAGAGGATAAACTATCAAGCCTCTCTTAGAATTTTGATCCTCTCACTGTATCCATAATAAACCAGGAATATCAAACTATTGTAGTCATGAATGAGATTAAGAAACTTGAGAAGGAGAGGAAGAACATATTAAGCAGAATGGGTGAACTTAGAGGGATGATTATCCCTAAATTAAAGGCCATGCATGAGGCCCTAACTAATGCCCAGACCATAGCCCAAACCAGTGATCTGACAAATCTTAAAAGAGTAGAAGCTTTTGCATTCCTGTTAAGTGGTCACATCTCAATTTTGGACAGGATGAAATAGAGTTGGGCAACAGAATTTGCCCAGTTGAAGACATCTTTTGCAGATATACTTCAGTATATGTAAGTATAGCATGTATATATACTTATGCAGCTAAGTATAGATTGTTTTTGGGAAATTTTGGTATGCGGACCCTACCCTTTGCCATTGATGTCAAAGGGGGAGTGAGGAGTAGTGAAAAATGTGGAATCCAGCTAAGGGGGAGCTCCGGTAAAGTGTACAATAGAACAGAGCATCAACCAAGGGGGAGTGTAGTATAACACTTAGTCATTTTTCACTAAGTGTTGCCATCAATGCCAAAGGGGGAGATTGTTGGCAAGAGACACTGTGTGGCTTCATTGGTGTTGTCATTGATGGCAACAAAGACCATTCCACACATCTATAGGACATGGTGTATCTTTACCAAAAGTCAGATTGAAGAATACTTTGGTCTGGTAAGTAAGAACAGAGCATGCAACAAGGTCTGACAGTTAGGTCTGGATCTCTTAGAGGAAGTATCTTTGTAAAGTGTGGACTTGGGGAAGTCAAGAGGAATACCTTGACTGATAGATTCTAGGGATTGAGCCTCCGGTGATGAAAGAGTGAAGAGATATGAGCATATAAGTATTGGGGTCTGGTTTGGCAGAGTAGACAGAGGAAGAACTGATCGACAGAGCATCAGAATTATTCCAGATGAGATATTGATGGTGATCAAGGTTTTTAAGGTATCATCCATGTTTGGCCAACATGTTAGATGACTTCTATAAGTATCTCCTTGATTCGCGTCACTTGGTAAGCAAGGATTCTGCCGACAGACTAGAGTTTGGGAAAACATTGACTATTCCGGATGCCGACTAGAAAGATGATGAAATCCTTGGTGTGGATATATATACCAAATGGATTTTGATGAGAAGGTGTGTTGCGGTGTATTGTTGTGGTGTGAAGTAAAATAGAAGAGAAGTGTAAAAGCAGTAAGACAGGTCTGGAATGTAACAGGACAGCAACACCTAAGAGAGTAAGAATGAAGTGCAGCAGATTGGTATATTGGGCTTAACTGGAACTGAACCTTAGCATATGTGGATGCTTCTCATTAGTTCAAGTATCTAGTTGCCTTGTATAAACTATTGTAGGCAGTGAGCCTCTTGTGAGTAGTGTGCCCTAATTGGCAAGTGCCATTTTGTACTATCTTATTCTTCTAACAAAGAATACAATCTTGGGTTAATCACCCCATGGTTTTTTCCCCTAACAGGGTTTTCCAAATCAAAATCATTGTGTCATGTGCATTGATGTTATTTCCATTTCATGGTTATGTTTGCTTATTTAATTTAATGTTGCACTAATTGATAAGGAAATTTAGAAAGCTAAAATAATTAAGATAACTGATTCACCCCCCCTCTCAGTTATCAACAGAGATGTGGTAGATGGTGTCCCTACATGTTGACTTGCGGTAGAGGACGTGTCTCCAACTATGGTATTCAAATCTCTCATAGCATGAAGTTTTTGCATTCGTTCTCTTTGTGCCGCCAATACCATATCTCTTTGTGATGGTTGTGGCTCCTCTTCAATTGGCATGTCTTCATTTATCATGTCCAATTTCCTCTTCTCATGAAGTTCCCTCATAGCCACTGCTTTCTTTGCATTCTTAGCTTCTATCTCTTCCTGTGTTGGTTTAATTCTTTATCGTTTCCTTGGCACGACGGAGAATTTGTATGTAGCATGATACAGAGACCAATATTAGTTCCTAGGAAATGAATCCATACAAATAACTAAAATATATGTCATTCAACCCTTCATAGTAAATGTACATACAATCATCATGTAAAAGAGTAAATGTCACTCAACCAAAATAGGTACAAAGCATACAAAGAAAATTATTGCAGCCATGAAAAGAGTACATGGGACTTCATGCTTGAAAAGGTTGAGGCAGACCCAATTTGACATGTTTGTTGTTACTAGGGTTACTAGGATTTGGAATTGAGAAGGTGTTTTGTTGGTACTAGGGATACTAGGATTTGGGTGGCTTGTGAAGGAATAGACAACAATTGTTGTGTCATGTAATAGGAGGAATAAGGTAAATAATTATTACTAGCAAGGGGGATAGAAGTATAAGGTCTTTTTTCCACCTTGACATTAATATTATCAATAAATCCATGACCTCTCATCATGGTAGGAGCAATCTTGAGAAAGGAGAAGAAGAATGGCAAAGGGTAGACTAATATGAATAAAACTTAATGTAGATTTAAAGAGTAGAATACCCAACATACCACATAGGTAGGAAAGGAAAAAGACCAAAAACACACTAAGCACCATGTATCTAAAAGGGAAAACTAAAAAGAAACAAAGAGATCACTAACTAAGGATGAAAGGATAAACAACATACAACAATGAACATAAAGAAAACAAACAACATTTTTCCTCATTGCTAACAACCATATAAATAGAAGGGGAAAACCAAATGCATTGCATATAGATGAGTTTAGATCAAGAAGAGAAAGAATCTACCATATGATAATTGCCATGATGAAAATTAGCAAGGAAACACCATAGATGCCAAACCCACTCAAAGTGAATGAGGAACATAACTGATCTTACAAAAATAGCTATAAGAAACATAGTTGTTGAAAGAAGAAAAGTCACTCTGGATCTCTAGAAGATATGTATGCCAAAATCAAAAAGGATTATTGCTAAAGCATTTCTTAATCAGGAAATAATTTAAAGAAGAAAAAGGAAACATCTTCCAAAATCTTTTAAAAAGTTGGAGCTCCCTACACGTCAACTCATGATCCATATGCTCCAAATACTAGACTTCACACTCAAGATTACAAATAGAAACAACCACCATTAATTGGGAATGTTAGATTTGTCTACCTTAATGATATTTTGAAATTCCTTAAAAGGTGGGATATTTCTCAAGAAACTTTCCATAATGAAAAGATCATGATAATTCTCATGCAAGCTAAGATTAGCCAACCAATATGCAGCTTTATTACCTTCACCATAGGCATGAATGGTTTTAAAATTACTATACTTTCCAAGAAGATAAATATCTTTTGAAAGGAGATTACTTAGTAGCTAGGGCAATGAAAATCCTCATGTCATAATACAATGCAAACATCATGACCATATGTTATACCTCAACTGCCTCTAGGAGAGCCTAATTAGCATATGTAGGAGGCAATGTCCTCATAATCCTAACCTATTGGTTTTGTGGTCTCTCACATATCTCAAGATTTGTTTGCACACATAAATGCAATGAAATGACATAATTAGTTCACATGTAATTTAAAAATCACCAAAAATGATTGCATCTAATAAAAAACATAGACATTGATTAGAGGGGATTGAAATTATCGGTCAAATCAAACTATGGTTAGTCTCATGTCCCATATTGGTCAAACCCACAATACAAACCCACACCTAGCAGGTTACATACATGGGTCACAAAAATGTAGAAAATTATTCTACACTAATTTCATAAAAATTGAACATTTTTCAAAAATTGTAATAAGTTTTTTTAATTAATAATAGTCAGATAATCACTTACATTCAGATAAGACATGAATCAATTCAGAGTGCTATAAACAACACAAAATATCCCTAGCTATACGGACTATTCTAATAGTTTTACAACTGGAATGGCCAAAAGATATAGAGCATATATACAAAACGCTCACAAATTATACATAAAATATATGAAGCTGTTACTATATTGAATCAAGAAACATTCTAGCCAACAACATTACTATTAGCTTCATCTTCCCCCTATTTCCTCTTCATCAAATAAATCCCTCACATGACTAGTAACTGAGAAGGCATCATCATCCCGCTGTGCATGATTACAGTGCCTTACATGCCTTCTAGCCTCTACCCCATTGTTGCATGCTCTTTGGAACTCATTAAAGGCTCTAATGAAGATCTTAGTTTCTCTATTGTTGAAGCGGAAAGCATGCCCACATCTCACTTCTTCTCTGTTGATTGTGCCTGATGTTAGAATAATGGAACAATGAAAGTAAAAGAATAGTAGAATAGTAAACAATCACACAACATAACTCAGTTTAACATGGTTCACCATATGTATGGCTACGTCCACAAAGCAGATGAAAACTCTATTATTATGTGTTCTCAGATATCTCTTTACAGCAGCATGTACATATGCTTATATAGAATACAATATAGATAAGATATAAAGAGCCAAGACAATGAAGAGTCACTGAGAGAGGACAAGAGGTGATGTTGGGTTTCATATCCAACAATCTCCCACTTGAAACCCAACGAGTGCTGCAAACTTTCAAAGCTATTCCCCTACTTTAGGCCCATATAGGCCCAATGTCATATCTTGATATCGGCCCAAAACAAAGATTTCAGCTTTGCCAAATTCTGTTCAAGAACACATTAGATTAATCTTCTCCAAAACACATCAGATTTAATAACCTCCATGGATTTTTGAATCCTATCAAATCTATCCATCTGATTTAAGAGCTCCATCAAAATTCTCTGAATTTCCCTATCAACCCTATTTTCTGAATCATATTTAACTCTCTGTGATAACTGATATAGCCCCAAATCTGCTGGAACTTGAGTCCCAAAAACTTCTACATTACCATGGACAGGCTTAGAAGAACGTGACCTTTGAAGTTGTTCCTTTTCAGTGGCATCATCAACACTACCGCACTTGGCATACAAATCAATAAGCGCACTTCCGACAAACACATCCAACTTAGGTCCACTTTGAGAAATATGATTGTGAATCTCTACTCCTTGATCTAGGTTCCCAACAGTAGTGCATGCCTTGAGAACACTTCCCAAAGTGTACTGATTGGGTTTTACGCCGAGCTCTTGCATTTGCACATAGAAACATAAGGTGTCCTCATAGTGCCCATTTCCAACACAGGCAGCAATAACCCCATTCCATGACACTAAATCCCATTCAAACAATTTTTCAAGCACTTGGCACATATCATCCAACACCCCACATTTTGCATACATATATAGAAGATTATTCCAAACATAAGTAGCCAAATTGGATTCAGACTTAATCAAATGTACATGAACTTGTTTACCTAATAGAAGATTTCTACTTTGAGAGCAAGCTTGAAGGAGACGAGCCCACTCCTGGTCCAAAATGTTATTACCCGTCAACAAATCGATCTTAATGTGCTTATTACGGAAGAAGAACATGACAGTGCAGGGGTCATAGAGCTCATACATGGTGTTGAAATCAGGGACCTCCATTATGTCCACCAGATAAATGACGGCAAAATTCTTGACTGCCACACTGGCCAGAACTTCGTCCTTCAGCTTTTCCAAAAATGGGGAATTCTCGACAGCCTTCTTACTCTCACCAGTTATATAGAATATGTCCTTCTGTGCCTCCTTCATGCGGGTGACATAATCCTTCAAGCTTGTCATTTCATCACTACTTTTCATGGAATGATATCTCAACAGATCTGCCAATTTGGCACAGTTTTGACTGTCTTCATGCACACCCAACTTGATGTTTTTGGCAAAGGACTCGTAGAACTTGGTGGAGACCTCCTTGTTCTCTACAATTTTAGAAAATAATTCCATGCATTTCTGAACCAAGATCTTTCTAATGACCTTCAAAATTTTGTTCTGCTGTAGAATCTCATGGGATATGTTAAGGGGCAGATCCTTAGAGTCTACAACCCCCTTCACAAATCCCAGATACTCTGGAATGAGCTCTTCACAGTTGTCTATGATAAACACCCTTCTCACATACAACTTTATTAACTTTTCTGCAAGTGAAGCAATGGGCTTAGAAAATTTTAATGCTTCATAATTAGCCAAACATCGGAGATGCTGTATATTGGATGGGACCTCTGATGCCAATCAATTTGCAAATGGAGATATCTAGATCACACCAATATCAAGTAATTTGGGAAGAAACTTTTGCAAGTAGTAATCAACGGAAGACCAAGCCTTGATCCTAAAATTAAAGTAATTGGTGAGTAACTTGTAAAAGGCTAAATAATCATCCTTGGTTATGTCTTCTAGCTTCCGCATCTAGATGGGTTTCTACTTGTTAACCAAAGACCACTCATGTGAGACCTCCTTCACCTTCTTCTTTTTCTTTTTCTCAACAGCTCATCACCACCGCGCTTTCACTTTCTTCCTTGAGCCATTACAATCCCTTTCACCTCCTCCAACTCTAGCATATCTTCATTTTCTTCTTTGACCTCCATCGTGACAACATCTTCACCGACCTCCTCATCTGGGGTTTGAACCAGGATTTCTGCCTGCACATCTTTTTCCTCATAAATGTCGAGACCCAGCTTCAACATCTTATGAATGCTAGAAGCAAAGGTATTTGGATCATCAAGGTGGAAGGTAGAAGTGAGAGAAACCATTTCATAGATGAGAAATACCAGGTCCTTTATAGACTTACCACTCTTATCTGCCTCTGCCCTCTTCAGTAACTCCTCCATGATGGCTTTCCTGTGTTGTGCATCACCCATGCATTCGAGAAGTGCTCTAAGCTCAATTTTGAGATCTTCTAAAAATTCTTCTGGTGTAGATTCAATTCCAAATCTAGCATCCTTCTCCTCTTCAGCTGAATCCTCCTTATTTTTCCAGTCATCCCACCAATGTACACAGTGTTTCATTCAGCCTCTGTAGGCTCTCTGATTCTTCTAGCATGTCAAAATCCTCGCCTCCCAAATCCTGTGGAGGCCTTTCCCACACATACCTCACCTGGGTAGTGCTCAGGGAATCAGGATCAACATTACCCATAATAACATCAATGGCAAGATCAGTAGCCAAATAGAGAGGAGATTCATCTACTTCCATTGGCACAATTTCATCTAGCTCCAAGTCACTGTCCGCAATTGTCACCGTAGCTCCCACTTCATCAAAACTCACTCCAGAGCCACACGACCAAGACATGAGAGCTAGATCCTAATCATCCAAAGTTGCTACATCCATTTTCCTAGAAATTCTTTATAATTTCAAAAAAATAAAATAAAAAATTTTCCACCAAAGCTCTGATACCAATTGTTAGAATAATGGAACAATGAAAGTAAAAGAATAGTAGAACAGTAAACAATCACACAACACAACTTAGTTTAACGTGGTTCACCATACATCCACAAAGCAGAGGAAAACTCTATTATTACGTGTTCTCAGATATCTCTTTACAACATCATGTACATATGCTTATATAGAATACAATATAGATAAGATACAAAGAGCCAAGACAATGAAGAGTCACCAAGAGAGGACAAGAGGTGACCGTTGGGTTTCATATCCAACACCCGATCCATCCCTACATAAGTTTACAAATTTGTCCAAAGAGACCTCAATGTGGAGAGAGACCTACAAAACAATAGAAAGTTGTGTGAGTCTTTTTTTTGACTCGGTAAGTACCCTCTTGCAGCCCTTAAATTTATCATCATTCCTTGCTTTCCAAATGTGCCACATAATTTCAATAGACAAACAATTCCAAAAAATATTGCATTCCTTAAACTCATTTTGATATCATTTATTAGTACTTTCTTCCAGCTGATTTTATCATTATCCGAAAAATTTAAATTGTGACAGAACATATTCCAAATTTCTCTAGTATAAAAGCAATCAAATAGGATGTGAACAATTGATTTTGGAGTGCGATAGATGCTACAAATTTCAATATCATTTGTGTTAGATTTAAAAGGAATCTTTTGAAGCAAAACAAGCCATTTGAAACGAGCCTTTTTAGGCTCAACAGTATTATGCCAGTTATCATAAAAAACTTTTTGCCAATCTTTCATAGAAAGAGATGTTCCCCAACATTGGTTTAAATGGTCAAAAATGACATTATTTCATGTGAGATCTTTGTAAATTGTTTTGGTCTTGATCTCGACAAGAGCCCCCCATCCTTCCAAACTAATTCATTGGCTAGATCCAGCTCCCCATCCGAGTGGGAGGGAAACCGAACGTCTTTGCAAGCCTCCACCAGAGTGGGGAGGGTTCTCATGTTTGAGACAGGGAGATCAAAATCCGTCCTCAGGGCATTCCAACTCTTAAGATTACCATTTTCAAGAACATGATTGAAAACTTTGACCCCTTTTTGATTCCAACTTTTGGCATAACACCCCTGGAGGAGGGCTAAAGGCTTACTATTATGCTGAGCATTCCACCAAATGGAGCTGGAGGTAAGACAAGGCGAGTTAGGAATGGCAAGGCTAAGGGATCTAAATTGGGCATTGTGCTTGGTGAGTTCCCAAGCCTTCCACAAGTTCTTGAAGACCAAGGACCCAGAAAGGGTCATGGAGTGCTTATTGTTGAGAATGTCACTCATGGGCAATAGCTTCCAAGTTTTAGCCCATTTAGGGATGGCAACTTGAATGTTGTTATGCACAAGAACTTTCTAGGGCTCATTACTAGATAAGGCTTTCACAATCCACTTGGAGGCTAAAGCAATTCCTTGAATTCTTAGGTCCTTTAAACCTAGCCCACCCTGCATTTTATCAAGACAACACCACTCCCATTTCACCGAGTGTTTATTTTTTCCCCCTTTACCATCTGACCAAAGGAAGCACCTTATTTTCTTTTGGATTTCATTAATTTGATAGCTGCAAAAGAACCAAACAGAGGCAAAATAGATATTGTACGAAGATAGCACCTTTTAACACACTTGCACCCTACCTACCATGGAAAGGTATTGTTTATTCCATTTCTCCAACTTTTTGTCAATTTTATCCCTAATCCACTCCCACATCTCTTTGAGTTTAGGACAAATGGCAAAGGCTATTCCCAGATATCTCACTTACAGATTTGCCCCCCCCATTGAAAGCCATAGTCTTTTACCCAATCTGGGGAGTGTCTTCCCATCCCAGTATAATAGACTTCACATTGGAGACTTTAACACCTGAGACTTGGAAGAATAGATCCAAATTTTTCATCAGAGACTCCAAGTTGCTTTTTTCCAATTCAATAAACAGGGAGGTGTCATCAACAAATTGTACATTAATCAACTCATTATTATCTAGCAGTTTGATACCTTTCACTCTTGGTGAGTGGGAGTGTTCTCTTAACAGATAGAACAATGCATAAAAAGCAATCACAAAGAGTGTTGGAGCCAAGGGCAGCCCTATCGAATGGATCTTTCCAGCTTAAATTCCTCGGAAAGTGACCCATTTACATCAATTTGTGCAGAGGTATCTTTCATAAGAGTATCCACCATTTTTCAAATTCCAAGGGAAAACCAAAGGTTTTGAGAACAGACCTTAGAAATAACCATTCCACCCTATCATACACCTTTTCAAAGTCTAGGAGTAGCATTGCCACATTTTTCTTAGACACCTTAGCCCATTCCATGGCCTCCTAGCTTGTTAGGAGGTTTTCTAAGATGTATCTCCCTTTAATGAAGCCAGTTTGGGTCGTGCTAACAAATTTTGGTAGAATGCTAACCAGTCTTAGCACCAACACCTTGGCCAAAATCTTATAAGAAACATTTAACAAAGTTATAGGTCTCCAGTTCTTGACAAGAGTTTTATCTCTCCCTTTTGGGAGGAGCTTGATAAAACATTTATTTATACTGGTGCCCAGCGAACCACCGTCTATTGCTTCCTCATAAACTTGGAGCAGATCCTCACTCACCCATTCTAAGAAACACTTGTAAAACTCAATAGGCAACCCATCACACTTGGGTGATTTATCATTCTTCATGGAGGATATTTCCCCCAAAATTTCCTCTTTAGAAATCTTTGCAGATAGCATAGCCACATCCACATCTAAGATTTTTTTGGGAATGAGTCTTTCTACCAAGCCCCTAGCAGATTGGCATTATTCCCCCCCTTCTGAGGTGAAGAGCTCTTTGAATCTAATGCCAAAAATTTCTTTAAGATTTCCTCTTGGGAGGTGAGAAGCCTCTCTCCATCCCAAATCTGGTCAATTCACTCCTTAGCATTTTTTTTCCTTTAGGAATTTGAAGAAGAACTTGGAACCTTTGTCCCTAGAATCTAACCAGTTAAGGTTAGATCTGATTTTTTAACCATTTATCTTTTGGTTCTGGATTTTTCTTAAACCATCTTTTTCTCTAACCAGCTCTTCATTCAGGGGGATATTATTAGGGGATTGTTGGAGTCTAGATTCAGCCTTGAAGAAGCGCTCTTGAAGCCTACTTTCCTCCCTTTTCCCATCTAAAGCCCTTTTTTCCCCATTGTTTGGAGGAGTTTCCTCCATGACTCCACATTGGTGTTCCATCTTTCAATGGCCATAGCCCCTTTTAGCATCCACCTATTTAGTTCCCTGATGGAGGCAATGGCCTCCTTACAGTCCTCATCTTTTAGCAGAAGAGTGTTGAGGTAGAAGGCTGAATTCTTCCTTGGTTGTACTACCCTGTCCTAACAAGGAGATAGCACAACCATTATGGGGTGGTGATCAAACAGTGTAGAGGGGTAAACACACACTTTAGTGCCTCTGTGCTCGGGGACAAAGTTAAAGAAGTCTTTGTTAGCATAAAATCTGTCGAGCCTGCAGTATATCTTGCTTCCACCTTTTTGAGCATTACACCAAGTGAACCACACCCTTTTACAATCCATTTTTCCTTTTTCCATGGGGTCAAGTAGCCTGAGCTTATGCTTCAACCTAAACCAGAAATGTTTTTCATTACCTTTCCATGCCATGTCTATCCCACCCCACTTATCCTCCGCCTGCTCAACCATATTAAAGTCTCCTCCCAAGATCCAGGGGATCTCTGAGAGGTTAGCTAACCACTGCCACAAGGATATTCTTTCCCTATAATCATTTGGTGCATACACAGAACACACCCCAAATTTTAGATTCTCTTTTTTAAAGGTGATCCACACCACCTGATTGCAGGGTGAACTGCCACTGCCAGTGATCCATTGTGTCCATTGATTGGAGACCAGAATAGATGCACCCCCCTTGCCCCATTCATGGGTAGTGGAGAATGTAGAGGCTCCATTCCAAACAAATATTAGGCTGGTTTCTAGCGTAAAACCAATGGCTTTGGTCTCTTGCAGCAAGACAAAATCTTTGCTTTGTTCTAGGTTAAGAAACCTTCTAATTATGTATTTTCTATCAAGGGATTCGATAGTCCCCTGATATTCCAAGAAACGTGTAATTAAGCTTCATCATCCCTAGTCATGGGATTGTCACTCTAGTCTTGCCTAAATAGCTCAAAGTATTTGGGCAGTCTATCCTCCACTTCTAACTTTTTTGCCACTGGTGATTGGTGCACCACACTATTTTTCTTCCTTTTATGCTTGGGTACTACTGCACTTTTCCCATTTGTGATAGAGTCCCTATTCTTTCTTGGCCTCCTTAGGCCATTCTTTGGCTTTGGGACTGGGTCACCATGCTCTTGAGTGACGTTCTCATCTTTTTTGCACACCAGGTCTTTCCCTTGGTCAAGGTTTGAGAGATCACAGGAATTGGCATGAGAGAGACTGACTGACAAGAAGGAATGACCCTCCATACCCTCACGGTTCAAAACCAGGAGAGGTTCACCAGTAGGATCCCCAGTGGCCACTGAGGTTTCCATTAAGTTAGAGATGGGGCCCAGTTTAGTGGTATGGTATAGGGTCCCACGGGAATCAAGCTTTTGGGGGGAGGATATTTCGATCATAAGACCACAATCTAAAAATTCACCAACTGGAGGCTTAGAAGCTAAATGGGTTGTAACATCAGTAGTGTGAGTGGCAAACCTAGTTTTCTCTGCCAGTCCCAAAGTTGGATCCGAAGGGCCCTTTCCCATAACATTGTCCCCAAGCACATCTTGGCTTAGGGGTTGCGCTTAGAAGCAAACTGATTTGCTACTTTCATAATTCAATCTTTGAGGGCTTTTGGGGGTTCTTAGGTTTTCCAAAATTTTCTTCAATTCTCTGCCTAATCCTTTTCATCGCAAGCTATTGGGCATTTAGCCGTTGAAAGAGGACATCACCCGTGACATCTGGGGTTGACAAGGGATGGGAGGGGGGACGAGAAGTGTCAATGACAGCTGCATCCCCTAGTCCAATGTCACCCCTGCTAGGCTCCTCTTGCTTGAGGGCACATAATGGATTTAGGTGGATAAACTCAATAGATTTGCCAGCAGGTGGCATGATTTCCATTGTCATATCTACTCCTCCCACCCCTTCTGGCGGATGGCTAAGGATTTTACCAGGGCTCTACAAACCAACATCGTCACCACATGACTGATGCAGACCCTAAGAATTTCCCATTTCCACCTCACCCCATGGAGCCGACGCGGTTCCACCATTGTTACTACTGGGTTTGGCCTTTGCAGACGGTTGAGAAGGCTTGGTGTTTCTCCTATTTTGAATAATAGGGCAATTTCTCCTTAAATGGCTTCTTTTCTACAAAGGAAGCAGACATTAAGTCTGCCCAAACTTTACCGATTGGATCCAAAATTTGTAGGAGGATTCTCCAAAATTCAGGTGGCAGATTTTTAATAATAATCCACCTAGGACATGACAAGGCAATAACCTCATCGGTAATGGCTGAGGCTGACCAGGCCAGAGCACGGAAGGCACAACCCCCTAAATTCCAATAGGTTTTGCAAGGACTTTCTCCTACATTGACTAATTTTTGAAGAAAATAACAAACAAACCCCTTTGAAGTAATCTACAATAAGAAACATGAATTCCAAATTTGTTTTGCCATTTATTTACAAACTAAGAACCAATGAATCTCCTAGTAGGAATTTTATTAATATCAACCGTAGCAAGAAAAATGGCAGAGTCCTTTAACCTGATGGAGATTGATTGTCATTGATGTCAAAAGGGGTGTTCAGTTGATGATGCAAAGTTGCCATTGTTGATCAAGACATCAGGAGGTCAGTTGTTGCAGGACATCAGGAGGAGATAGTTGTTCATGGAATTTGGATATTGCTTGGTTAGTTCACATAAATGTGGAGTTGACCTTTGATTTCTCATTTCAGGAGTCATTGATTGTGTCAGTTGGTTCAATAATGTTGGATTGAGTATGTTGTTTCATGCTTGACTGGTCTTCATGGAGGCTTCATTTTCTTGAACATTCATATTGTTCATGGGAGTTCATTCTTGTCTTCATGTTTAACAAGTGATTCTTGCAGAGAAAGTAATGATGTCTTGATGTTGATCATTTTGATATTGGTCCTTGGAGTTATCTATTTTGGGTTATGATGTTGATCATGATGTTATGATGTTGAGTTAATTGATCATTATCTTCTTCATGTTCACAAGACTTGTTTGACCAGTTTGATCACATCAGTTGTTGATCGCATAAGATATTGTTGAGTTTTTAGAATTGATAACGTGTTCATGATCACAGGTTAAGTTGTTGCTCATGATGTGTTTGTTAGCATTGATAGGTTACAAAGTGGACTTTCATGCTTCTACATCATTAGAGTATGGTAGATAGGTTACAAGAAGGGCTTTCATGCTTCTATCTCAATTGGCCATCACAACAAGTTGAATTGTGTAATACTTCATGGTTGGAGATCTTGTCTTCTGATGATTTGTTGGTTGTAGAGTATCATGACATGACAAAATGTTACTTCAAATGTCATAAGAATTCAAGAATTGATATGATGGAACATGACTTCATAAAAGGTATATGGATGTGATCATGGAACAAGTGGATGTCAAGGCACATATGAAAGGAGGTTCATGCAATGCAAAGAAGTTAGTGTTTTTCAGATAATGTCTTGAAGTTCTTCATATGACAATGATATTTCTATGCTTCATATGGATTCTCTCAGATGTGGAGAAGGTGTAGTGTTTGATTTATGGTTGGGCAACTAAGGATATATATAGTGAATATATACATGAAAGAGAGTTTGGAATTTGCATTAAAAATCTTGTTTAAGGACCAAAAATCCTAAGTACTTCATCCTTCTCTACCTGTCTCCTATAATAGTCACTTTATGTTATAAGTGCCTGTTGACCTATGATAGTAGGTCAAATCACTAATGATTACCTGTTGAAGGAGTTTTAGCTCATTATGAAAACTGGCCCTCTCTGTCTTAGCACCGATAGGTTCGGTCTTGACATGAGCGCATGAGTGCCAAAAAGAAAATCGAAGGTTCTATTTAAAAGATCGTTGGGTGTGAAGATGAAGATCGGTGGCCAATATTTAAACTTTGCCCCTCTTACATATGCTCATATATTGACGTGCAGGTATAAAGTTTTGAATAAGTGGTATCTCTATTCTTGGTTGGTATAAAGATAATGAGGTAAGGTATGCATCATAGGGGGAGATATTTGTCTTTGTCATCAGATGTCAAAAAGGGGGAGAGAGAAAAAATGCATCATGTAGTTTTGCCATCAATGACAAAGGGGGAGTTTGATGGAGATTGATTTTCATTGATGCCAAAAGATGTTGTGTTCTCAGGTTTGATGTCATCAGGTTTGATTTATAAATGTGGAAATGTATGATGTTCTTGTCATCATGTTTCAAGATGTTAAGGAAGAGGTCCTGAATGTTGATGATAGTCATGTGCTTCAAGTAACTAGCATGGGATCAAGATGATTTGTCTCTCTATGGTACAGTGATTGAGAAGTTCATAGAGTTTATAAGGAGTTGGATTCAGCCTCTTCATCATGGATTCATGGATAGTCTTCATCTTGGTTCAATTGGATGATTCATGATAGTCAGTGTGAAGTCTTCTTTAGGATGTCATCATACTTTGTTTATGATAATGTTGTTTGAGTTAATGCTTTAAGAAGTGCTCTAAGAAATGCTCAGGAGTTCCCATGTAGTATGACATGATGTTTATGGCAAAATATGACATGTTCAATAAAGTTTCATGATTAAGGATATTTGTATCCAGGCTCATATCATGTATCATAGTGATGTCTTTATGATACCAATGGTATGATGTTGTTGCAGTGGTATTGTTGAAGGTACTTGTTCATTTATGTTTCATACTCATTTGTGAGGGTGTTGTTGATAAGGGAGTTCATTGATGTTGATATGGATATTCAAGGTTTGATTGAAGCTTGATACAAAGGAAGTGGAGTTGTTGATGTTTCTTGTAACCTGAATTAAAAGTTTATTACTTTACAACAAATTGGCACTGTTGTTTTGCTTCATTATCAGTGACAGTGGGAAAAGAAAATGGTGGTAATCTCAGTTTAAGGTTTTGTCTTATTTTGTTCTAAAGACTCCTACAAAATCTTAAATCTCTATTTGAACTCTAAGTTCATCCTAAATCTGCCTGTCTCCATTCAATGCACTTTATGTTTTAAAAGTTTGTTGACCTATAAATAGAAGTCACTTCACATAAAGGTGACCTATCCGAGGGTTAATTGCATGTTTTATGACCAGCCCACTTTATATCTCCAATTGACTCCATCAGTCTCATTCATATGTTATTGGGTGGTAAATATCATTGAAGGTTTATATTTAAAACCTTTATGAGCGGGAAATGGATGATCAATGGCTATAATTTAAAATTGAGACACCGACATGTGTGCATCTTCTTTGATGTGTATTGAAGTGTCATAACTTTGTGTCATTTAGTAAAGTCTATTTTTAGAAGATTTTTAGGAGATTCTTATGGCAGGTTTGTTGAGTATTTCAAGGAATCTTTTTTGGAAGATTTATGTGCCGGTGAGGCTATGTTGTTCAGTGAGACCTCTTTGTAGCCAGTGAGGCAATTCTGAGAGGTTTTTCTACCCTAGGAGGGTTTTCCTCTCATATAATCTTTTGTGTCTTGGTCTCATATCTTGTGTGTCTTCAGGTGTTCATATATTTCATGCCTTCAATATTATAATTGTGCATATGTGTGTTAACAAATCATTGATGCCTTCAAGGCTCTTATTAGATACTAGCATATGTTGGCTGAGGCAACTGAAAATAAAAAAAGTCAATTCATAGCACTTATCTCTGCATTTGATTTTGCAAAGTGTTGTTGCAAGAAGAACTTGATGGTGCAGTTAGTTTGTTGATGTGTTGTGTTAATGGGCTAATTTGAATGACAAAGTCAAGAGGCAACAGTTCTTGTTTATTATAGTATGTTTCAGGTGTGATTTTGAATATATTAGATTTGATATTATGTTGCAAAAAGTGTCATGTGTAGGAACAGGGGTATAGTCTTCATCTTCATTCCTTACAAGATGATCTTCATTCTTTATCATGTCAAGATGTGTGTGCTGAAGTAAATTAGTTGCAGATTGATTGTTTATCTTGTAGTCATTATCATGGAAGTCTTGACAAGGTCTTCTCAAGAGTGGTCATTATGTCATCATGTGTTGTGAATAGTAGTCTTCATGATTTTTTCCTGCAATGTTATTCATCATGAGTGTTGATGTGTTTATGACATCTTTGCATAGAGTTCAAGTTCATATAAGTTATATCAAAGGAGTTTGTATTTGATTACAGAGATATGTCAGTTTTTCATTTTCATCCTCATATTGGTGTTGTGACAAGAAGTGGTGTTGTGTTGACGTTCTATGCTTCAAAATGTATGCTTTCAGTTGTGTGCTTCATGGTGACTTGTCTCTATCAAGTTGAAAAATTGTTCAATATGTAGGTGTACAAGATCAAAGCTTTCAGGATAAGTTTAGAACAACAAATAGCAAAGGTGATTAGTGTCTTCAATCTTTTGAAAGAAATTTGTGGTATCAAAGTTTTGAATAAGTGGTATCTGTATTCTTGGTTGGTATAAAGATAACAAGGTAAGGTATGCATCACAGGGGGAGATATTTGTCTTTGTCATCAGATGTCAAAAAGGGGGAGAGAGAAAAAAATGCATCATGTAGTTTTGCCATCAATGACAAAGGGGGAGTTTGATGGAGATTGATTGTCATTAATGCCAAAAGAAGTTTTGTTCTCAGGTTTGATGTCATCAAGTTTGATTTGCAAATGTGGAAATATAGGATGTTCTTGTCATCATGTTTCAAGATGTTAAGGAAGAGGTCTTGAATGTTGATGATAGTCATGTGCTTCAAGTAACTAACATGGGATCAGGATGATTTGTCTCTATATGGTACAGTGATTGAGAAGTTCATAGAGTTTATAAGGAGTTGGATTCAAATTCTTCATCTTGGATTCATGGATAGTCTTCATCTTGGTTCAATTGGATGATTCATGATAGTCAGTGTGAAGTCTTCTTCAAGATGTCATCATATACTTTGTTTATGATAATGTTGTTTGAGTTAATACTTTAAGAAGTGCTCTAAGAAATGCTCAGGAGTTCCCATGCAGTATGACATGATGTTTATGGCAAAATATGACATGTTCAATAAAGTTTCATGATTAAGGATATTTGTATCCAGGCTCATATCATGTATCATAGTGATCTGTCTTTATGATACCAATGATATGATGTTGTTGCACTGGTATTGTTGAAGGTACTTGTTCATTTATGTTTCATACTCATTTGTGAGGGTGTTGTTGATAAGGGAGTTCATTGATGTTGATATGGATATTCAAGGTTTGATTGAAGCTTGATACAAAGGAAGTGGAGTTGTTGATGTTTCTTGTAACCTGAATTAAAAGTTTATTACTTTACAACAAATTGGCACTGTTGTTTTGCTTCATTATCAGTGACAGTGGGAAAAGAAAATGGTGGTAATCTCAGTTTAAGGTTTTGTCTTATTTTGTTCTAAAGACTCCTACAAAATCCTAAATCTCTATTTGAACTCTATGTTCATCCTAAATCTGCCCATCTCCATTCAATGCACTTTATGTTTTAAAAGTTTGTTGACCTATAAATAGAAGTCACTTCACTTAAAGGTGACCTGTTTGAGGGTTAATTGCACGTTTTATGACCGGCCCACTTTATATCTCCAACCAACTCCATCGGTCTCATTCATATGTTATTGGGTGGTAAATGTCATCGAAGGTTTATATTTAAAACCTTTATGAGCAAGAAATGGCCGATCAATGGCTATAATTTAAAATTGAGACACCATCCTATGTGCATCTTCTTTGACGTGTATTGAAACGTCATAACTTTGTGTCGTTTAGTAAAGTCTATTTTTAGAAGATTTTGAGGAGATTCTTATGGTAGGTTTGTTGAGTATTTCAAGGAATCTTTTTTGGAATATTTTTTTTCTATTCTTATCCTCTTAACTCGTGGCAGGGAGAATTTTAAGGAGGAGAATTTATTTCTAAATAGGAGATAATTTACTTGTAAAGATTTTATTCTCTTGGTGATTAGTCTTTTATTTTCTCCTCATAAAGATGAGTGAAGGGCAAATTGGAAATTTTTTTTTTAAAGATTTTATTTGCAGGTGATGAAGAATATCAAAGTTTTTTAGAAGAGTTGAGAATATGCAAAGGAGTGAAAATGAAAAGTCATTGCAAGTGCATTGTGATTGATTTTATTGCAGGAATGAAGTTGCAGATGAATATCAATAATACAGAGATAGAGAATCAAATGGGATGAAGAATATGAAAGGATCATATGCAGATGAAGGCAGATTGAATAAACTATTTTTTGATTTTATTCTTGAAGATCAATTTTTGCAGTTTGAAGAATGTCTTTTTATTGCAGGTGAAATTATGGAGTTGTTGAATAAAATGGGCAAGAGGAAGATGAATAGATTAAAGAACATGAGAGAGATTTTTATTGATGAGAGCAAATTGTTTTTATTCTTGAAGATATTATTATTGCAGATTGAATTTATGAAGAAGAAGAAGAAATTGAAAGGGTCATTGAAGTGCACAGAGAAAGATGAAAAGTGCAGGATGAAATGTTTATACAGAGAAGAAAAATATGAATGGTCATCTCATATATATTGGTTTTACAGGTGTTTTGTATGTGTGTGTTGTGATGTGGATTAATATGCAGTGTTGAAAATATTTTACAGATGATTCATGATATTGTATGTGAGATCATGTTTGTGCAAGAATGGATCAAACACAGTATGAAGACATCATGCAATAAACTTACAAATTGAACCATGAAGAAAATATGCAGTTGATTATATTTCAGGAGAATTGGTTGTGAATTGGTAATGAGACTGACATTTAGATTGGATTGAGTGTGACTAAAAAGAGATATGCAAATTCAGAGAAGACAAGTTATGTAATGGTTCAAATCAGATTGAGTTGCAATCATTTCTTGCACACCTTGCAGTATTGTTTTGATGGTGGTTTTATGTGCCAGTGAGGCAATTTTGAGAGGTTTTTCTACCCGAGGAGGGTTTTCCTCTCGTATAATCTTTTGTGTCTTGTCTCATATCTTGTGTTAATTCATACTTTTGCATATGTGTTTATCAGATCATTGATGTCTTCCTTTCTTTGTGTCTTGTAAGTTAAAAGGTGCAGAAAGATTTTGAAAATTATACAACACTGATTCGCCCCCCCTCTCAGTGTTGTCCTGGACTCCAACAAGTGGTATCAGAGCTTAGGTTCCCTATTGAAGTCTAATCAGCTTGGGTAGGTCTTGAGGGTGGAGTACCATGGGTAAGTGCAAAAGAAATAAGAACATGAGAAATGTCAAGTCTCATTCTGATCAAAAGGTGCAGTCTATATCAAATTTAGATGTTGATATACAATCAGTTGATAGAAATGTCTCACAAGTTGAGACATGTATTAAATTAGAGAAAGTGTTTTTAGATGTTCCTTTCTTTTATGGTTTAGACTTCCCTATTTGGTGTTTTAGGATGCAAGCCTATCTATTTTCATTAGGATATGGTGTATGGATGTCTGTTGAGAATGGTTATTTTATTTCCTTTCTATCACCTAATGATACAAGTAATAAAGAGGCTTATGAATACAATGACACTGCAAAGAAGGCTATTTTATCTGGATTATCTAATCAAATTTCATGTAAAGTTATGCATTATGTTACAGCTCAGGATATATGGAGGGAATTGAAAAGAATTTATCAAGATGATGCACTTGAAGAAGAGGTCAGCTTGGTGTGTGAGAAAAGTGACAATGATAGAAGACATTCACATGAAGGAGTTGAGGTCCAATCTATTTTAGAAGAAGCTAACATTATAAGTGATAATGATGATGAACAAGCATATGAGGTTGATATAGAAGGAGAGCTCATATGTGCTCTGAGTGAACTCAAGAAATACAAAAAGGAAACCCAGAAATTAGAGTTGCAGCTACAACAGGAAAAAGAATTCAAAGGCAAAGTAATTTCAGACCTTGAAAGAGTATCTTCAGATTTTGAAGAGGCAAGAAGTCAGATTGTGAGTTTAAGGACACAAATTGATGATTCAAAAAATTTGATTATCAGACTAAAGACTGAAATTGAGGAAGCTAAGAGGATAGCTGATATATCAAAATCTGACCTTGAGGTTAAAAGGATTGAAAATCTGAAATTAGAGGGTGAAATTGTTAATCTGAGAAAAGATTATGAAGGTCTCAAAGTTTTGTTCAAGAAGTATCCAGAATTTGAAGAAAGTACATGCAAGTTACATGAGATGCTAGGTAAACAGAAGCATCATCAGAACACAACTAGTTTAGGATATGAAGAAGGAGAGTGTTCCAAAGCCAAAGAGACTCCCAGAAGGAAAAATGATTTAAGTCATCATGTTGCTACCCCTGAAGGTAAAAACAAAAGTGAAGCTGAGGAGATGACCAAGGATGAATTTGTAAAAAGGCACAATCAAAGAAGAAAGTTCAGAAGAAATATTCCAGTAAGACAAGCATATGTGTACATGTATAATTATTCATTTAATGGTTATTGTTATACTTGTAATCATATTAGACACAAATTAGTTGATTACAGAAGGAATACTAATCTTGTATGTTACAAGTGCAATAATGTTGGTCACATACAAAGAAACTGTAAAATGCATAGAAGGTATGATCCTGCATGGAAGCATAACATAAATGCTCAAAGGATGTCAAAAAGGTATTATCAATCATTTGATTATGATTACAGTATAATTTGTTATAATTGCAACTCTCTTGGTCATAAAGCACATAGTTGCACAAATACATCACCTGATTTGAAAAGGTTGAAAAGGACAGTTCAGCTGAAAAAGTTTGGAGGAAGAAAGAACCTGTGAGAGTTTGGAGATTGAAACAAAGTCAAAATAGTACAGATTCTAAACTTGTGCATCTTGCACAAGTTACATCATCAGTGGCATAACATATGGCATGAAGTTAGGAGGAGTTGTTCATGTCCTATCAATTATCCCCAAGAAGTTTCAGGAGGTGTATGTCAGTGAAACAATTCAATGTGATCTTGATATTGTGGAGTATTGATTGTCATGACAAAGAGCTTAAGATATTTTCAAGGAGCTCTTATCAGATATTAGCATATGTTGTCTGAGGAGGCTGAAAATAAAAAAAGTCAATTCATAGCACTTATCTCTGCATTTGATTTTGCAAAGTGTTGTTGCAGGAAGAACTTGATGGTGCAGTTAGTTTCTTGATGTGTTGTGTTAATGGGCTAATTTGAATGACAAAGTCAAGAGGCAGTAGTTCTTATTTATTATAGTATGTTTCAATGTGATTTTGAATATATTAGATTTGATATTGTGTTACAAAAAGTGTCATGTGCAGGAACAGGAGGATAGTCTTCATCTTCATTCCTTACAAGATGATCTTCATTCTTTATCATGTCAAGATGTGTGTGCAAAAGTAAATTGGTTGCAGATTGATTGTTCATCTTGTAGTCATTATCATGGAAGTCTTGACAAGGTCTTCTCAAGAGTGGTCATAATGTCATCATGTGTTGTGAATAGTAGTCTTCATGATTTTTGCCTGCAATGTTATTCATCATGAGTGTTGATGTGTTTATGACATCTTTGCATAGAATTCAAGTTCATATAAGTTATATCAAAGGAGTTTGTATTTGATTACAGAGATATGTCATTTTTTCATTTTCATCCTCATATTGGTATTGTTCAACAAGAAGTGGTGTTGTGTTGAGGTTCTATGCTTCAGAATGTATGCTTTCAGTTGTGTACTTCATGGTGACTTGTTGCTATCAAGTTGAAAAATTGTTCAAGATGCAGGTGTACAAGATCAAAGCTTTCATGATAAGTTTAGGACAGAAAATAGCAAAGGTGATCAGTGTCTTCAATCTTTTGAAAGAAATTTGTGGTATCAAAGTTTTGACTAAGTGGTATCTCTATTCTTGGTTGGTATAAAGATAACAAGGTAAGGTATGCATCACAGGGGGAGATATTTGTCTTTGTCATCAGATGTCAAAAAGGGGAAGAGAGAAAAATGCATCATGTAGTTTTGCCATCAATGACAAAGGGGGAGTTTGATGGAGATTGATTGTCATTAATGCCAAAAGATGTGTTCTCAGGTTTGATGTCATCAGGTTTGATTTGCAAATGTGGAAATGCAGGATGTTCTTGTCATCATGTTTCAAGATGTTAAGGAAGAGGTCCTGAATGTTGATGATATTCATGTGCTTCAAGTAACTAACATGGGATTAGGGTGATTTGTCTCTCTATGGTACGGTGATTGAGAAGTTCATAGAGTTTATAAGGAGTTGGATTCAAAGTCTTCATCTTGGATTCATGATAGTCAGTGTGAAGTCTTCTTCAGGATGTCATCATACTTTGTTTATGATAATGTTGTTTGAGTTAATGCTTTAAGAAGTGCTCTAAGAAATGCTCAGGAGTTCCCATGCAGTATGACATGATGTTTATGGCAAAATATGACATGTTTAATAAAGTTTCATGATTAAGGAGTTTGTATCCAGGCTCATATCATGTATCATAGTGATGTCTTTATGATGCCAATGGTATGATGTTGTTGTAGTGGTATTGTTGAAGGTACTTGTTCATTTATGTTTCATACTCATTTATGAGGGTGTTGTTGATAAGGGAGTTCATTGATGTTGATATGGATATTCAAGGTTTGATTGAAGCTTGATACAAAGGAAGTGGAGTTGTTGATGTTTCTTGTAAGGATTTAAAAGTTTATTACTTTACAACAAATTGACACTGTTGTTTTGTTTCATTATCAGTGACAAAGGGAAAAGAAAATGGTGGTAATCTCAGTTTAAGGTTTTTTCTAATTTTGTTCTAAAGACTCCTACAAAATCCTAAATCTCTATTTGAACTCTATGTTCATCCTAAATCTGCCCATCTCCATTCAATGTACTTTATGTTTTAAAAGTTTGTTGACCTGTAAATAGAAGTCACTTCACTTAGAGGTGACCTGTTTGAGGGTTAATTGCACGTTTTATGACTGGCACACTTTATATCCCAACCGACTCCATCAGTCTCATTCATATGTTATTGGGTGGTAAATGTCATCAAAGGTTTATATTTAAAACTTTTATGAGCGGGAAATGGCCGATCAATGGCTATAATTTAAAATTGAGACACTGACCTATGTGCAGCTTCTTTGACGTGTGTTGAAACATCATAACTTTGTGTCGTTTAGTAAAGTCTATTTTTAGAAGATTTTGAGGAGATTCTTATGGCACGTTTGTTGAGTATTTCAAGGAATCTTTGTTGAAAGATTTTATTTGGAAGCTTTATGTGCCAGTGAGGCTATGTTGGTCAGTGAAACCTCTTTGTAGAGAGTGAGGCTTGAATGGTCAGTGAGACCTTGTTGTAACCAGTGAGGTTTTTAATAAGCCAGTGAGGCAATTTTGAGGGGTTTTTCTACCCCAAGAGGGTTTCCTCTTGTATAATATTTTGTGTCTTGGTCTCATATCTTGTGTATCTTCATGTATTCATATATTTCATGCCTTGAATATTATAATTGTGCATATATGAGTTAACAAATCATTGATGTCTTTCTTGGAGTCTAGGACAACATAACCTTCCCTTTTCATTACTTATAGTTTCTTTCATTTTATTATTTGGATGCAGAAAGAGATCTTTAGGGAATTCATTTAAGGTACCTTACCTTCCCTTTGGCCATCCTCTTTGCAGACAACTTCTACAGCAAACTTAGCACCTTCGACTACTAAGAACCCTTGCTCTGCAAGCGCTTCCTTGAAGGACTTCACCGGAGTGGAATGAGAAATATTTTGGATGGCAGGATTTACAAGAGGGTTGAGGGGAATTGTACCCCCCTCCATTAATGCCTTAAAAGTGAATCAAAGCCAACAACACTAGTGCCAGGGCCGAATGACCTCGACACACATACGAAAGGAAAAGAAACATAGAGATGAAGAGACACATGCGGGCACAAATGGGAAACAATAAATGAAAATAAACTTAAGGGCACAAGGGATACCCAGTTGCAAACCTTTGGGGGAGGTTTGGCCTCCCCGTGCCTCGAGAAGCATGCCAAACATGCCAATCTAGATTAGCCCTCGAAACTAGCGCCCTCTAGCCTGAGGATCAAAATTATAATAAGTTTTTACAAAAAAAGGAAAGTTTGGGTCAAAAGGTCTACTCACCACATCTAGGTGTTCACCTTGCTCAATGTTTGCATGTACTCAATCACCCATGTGGGAATATGGCTTTGCCTCTACACCATGATGTCAAATCACACCAATAGTTCTAAGCTCTAAGAGATATAAATATCCTTGTGTTTATGAAAATGAAAGTGAACTTTTACTATTCACCTTCATCTATATAGCCAAGTGCTAATCACAAACCATGAGTCTTACAAACTCTATTTTTGCATGCCTATAAGTTAGGGTCAATGTTATCCCTATCCCATGTGCTCACCATGCCTTTTGATTTTATATGTTTTATCTGATTGTTACATGATGCATTCATGGTAATGATTTATCTTTACATGATTCTTATACTTACATGCTTAACTTAAATTTAAATTTCATGTTTTGTTTTTCCCTCTTCTCTATTTCCTTGCATTTAATGGATGAAACCAATTTAAGGGGGCATATCTTGTTGCTAACACTCCTTTGTTGAGCTTACAAATAGTTATAGGTGTCTACACAAATATTCATCAACATTTCTAGATAGGTCTTGTCCACACATGGTAGCACTTGGCATGCCATGTCATCCTATGGCCACTACATTAGGTAGGGCATTATCATACCACTTTTTATATAGATGGAACCTTTCTAATTCTATTCCTCCCTCTTTCTCTCATGATTATCGATAGTAAATTGATCTCATAGTTATCTTTATCATTACTTGCATAATAGAAGCTATGCATTGTACACATTTTCTTTGTTTTGTAGGTTCCCATGGAACATGCATGCTGAAGGATGGACACACACAATGTGATCTAGTGAGGTATGTTCCTTTTTATGAACATTTGTATCCTTTTATATCTAAATATTTAGTTTACATGCATGTTTGTGAGTGCTCATTTACTCGAATTACATGCTCATGTGAGGATTCACATGCACCTCAAAATGGGGGTAAAATGTAATGGTGAAATTTGCATACCCATGCCAATTCTTGTTTTTTTTGGCCCATTTTGATGGAATGCCTTAATATAATTACATATCAACAAATTGTGGAAATTTGGGCTCATTCCTCAATCCACCACCTTTCTCCATTTACACTCATTACCATACATCCAACCATGTCTTATTTTTATCTACACATATTCCCATACATTTGACATTTATTCATTCTCACAAATTAATTTTAGTGTTTCATTGTCTTGGGTCAACCCTATAGTGTGGGATCAATCCTTCACCCCACAAAATTCACCCTCAAATTTTAAAAATTGAAGTTCAAATTTTTTTGACTCCCACCTACTTCATTCTTGCCATGAATTGACTTGGTATAAGTTTCACATGATTTATTGCTATGTATTGGTATTTAGAGGAATTCAATGTGCATCATTTAAAAACCAAGAATAAATGATATTTAGAGAAATTCAATGTGCGTCATTTAAAAACCAAGAATAAATGATATTTAGAGGAATTCAATGTGCATTATTTAAAACAAAGATAGAATGATAGAATTCTATAACAATAAATGATATTAGAAAAATAGAATGATAGATGGATAAAATAATAGGAGGATAGAATTATAGTGCTGAGAACAAGGTAAAGAAATATAGTGAAAGAATAAATATAAAATTTGTTCAAATGTGGATAACCATTTATATTAACATGTGATTAACCATCAAATCTAAAATATACTATGGAGAAACACATATAGTAGTAAATTAAAATCAACAATAACACATTTAATACTAGATACATGCAAAGAAACCCTTTTTGGAAAAAAACTCCACCACCAAAGAGACATTGGGAATGTATTAATCTTAATAATGTAAGTACATTAATATAATCCACTCCAACTATTTGGTTTGCTAGCATTCATGTAAAATAATAGTATTTCATGTGCACAACACTATGAAATCTTCATCTAATGCCTCCAATATATAGAAAAAATCAAACATGAAACCACCAAGTAATTTCATAAAGATAGTGGTCACCAAACAAGGCCCACCAATAAAAAACCAATGCCCCATTATACATTGAACATGGAACCCATGATAAACATCATGAATATACATCATCTTTGACTCATAAATCTTGGTAGGCACAACTCCCTAAGTCTAGCATTCTATGATGAGACCAATAACACTTGAGGGGCCCACAATTTATGAAAAGATGCGCCCTCACAAAAAATTAACTCCCTTGTATCCTAAGACATAAAAAGAGAATTTCATTCAAGAATGATGGCTATGCAACTCCCATAGTTGATCCTTTTCCATAGCCTCTTTATTCAATGCCATTACATCAATATTCCAAGTTCCTAGGAGAATAATAAAAAAATATTTTTTAACTCATCATGGGAATTCAATTACCCATTCTAAGAATGTTGGAGACACAAAAATTATACATAGGATTTCAAGGTGAATATCACACTAAATCTTAATAGATATATAGATAGAGAGATAGGATTAACCTTAGTGAATTATAATTCCCAAGGAAGCCAAAATATTGAAACAATAATGCTAATTTAGAATGGAAGAAAACCAATGTTAACACATAAAGTAGGTGAAAAATCATGCACTATGGGAAATGGCACATAAAAAGAAGTTTGTATGAGCCCAAATAAATCCTCAAAAGTTTCCAAAATGAAGACAAGAAAGCCAAACCTATAAGAAGCTATCTTTTTAGATATTAAAAATAAGAAAATCACAAACCATCTACACCACTATGAAGCCCTCAAAAAATTATCCCAAATATGATAATTTGCATGAAGATTGGAGCTCGAATGCCCATGAATGAAGCTTGCAAAGTTTAATAAGTGAAATAATGTTTTTAGTTTTAAAAAATAATTTGTAAACTAATAGTTTTAAACTTTATAAAATTCACAATACTAAAGTGCCTTAGAGAAAATGTGTCCCAAAAGTTTGAATTTCAAATTTTAATGTCTAAAAGTGTGCTAAAGTTAGGGACTTTTAATAAATTCACATGTATCAAATAGAAATTGAAAACTCTACTATTCCCCATGTGCCTTGGAACTTTGCAACCCAAGTTGACATTGATCTTCTAAATTTGATGTATGCTCTACCATTTCTTGTCCACAAATACTGCAATTCTAGTTTATTTTGGCTATAGTTTGTTTGTGAGTCTTGTGTTGCAGTTTCTTTGGATATTTTAGAGTTGCTGACAAATTCCACTAACAAGTATTTATTCGAACCTATTGCAAATATTTTACATTTTATATTCTTGGAAGTTCACTTATAGGTATTTATATAAACATACTTTATTTTAGTGTAAATATTTTTTTATGTAAATTGTTGTTTATTTTCATAGTTGGTCACAAAACAAATAATAAACCCAAATGACACTATAAAAATATAGGTCAATATAGACAATAAAGTTGAATAAAAAATATTTTTTTGGATAAATAAAGGCAATATAGCTAAATGGAAATGTAAAAAAAATAGGTCAATATAGGAAATAATGTCAAAGGGAAATGTAAAAACATGCTCAATACTTGAGCAATAAATTGGAAAGAAAATGTAAAAAAATTATGCTTACAAATAGCCAATTTATAAAAATCAATTTTAGAGAAATAGATTAGATGCATTAGATCAAAAGGTCATATTCAAAGTAATTTTTATTTAGAATAACTACTAGAAGAAATCTATTGTTAGTGGTGTTTAATAATATACATAATAATGACATAGAAGTGATAAATCTTAAAAAAATAGCCATTGGTAAAATTTGATTTGAAGAGCAGAAATAGTAGCTTTCTATTTTTAGTAACTCTCCCTTCAGTCTATACTAATTATCTATTCTATAGATAGTGAGTAGTTTAAGAAAAACATTGGGTATATTTCTAGGGAGAAATGAAATAAGTTAGTTAAAATTATCATTGTGGCTACACACAAGTATAAAAAGTAAAGGTATCACTATAGAAATGTTTATTGAATAACATCATTATGTATTTCATGTTCTTTCTACCTTAACAAAAATAAATATGGATAACTCTATGGTGACACCTAAAATAACATTCATATAGGTATTGTCTTGATGTTAATTCTAGTCATATGGTTGTGGAGGTTGTTGGATTAACATTATGATAGCTATATGGTTGTGGTGATTTCTCAAATAACATGTCATAATGAAAATTTTCACTCTCATGATACCTCAAACAATGTAAATAGAATCACAATAGGTACTGCTTTTTCAATACCTTAAGATGAATAATAATATCTATGCCTGTGTGATAGCTATCACATCATGAAAAGTATCACTCATGTGAAACCTTAAGCAATATTATTATTTTTAATTGACCTCTCATGACATAATAAATATAAAAACTAGAAGATACTTTAAAGAATGTGTTGGTGATTTAAGTTGTTTTTTAGCTAACCCTAGAGATCAAACCTATTTCCTGAGACTAGGGATATCAACTTGAGAACAATAGGTTGAGACTCAGGATCAAGTAGAGGAAAACTCAAAGCTAATTCTTAAGGTAGAGTAGGTCTGACTTCACTTTAGGCTATGTTAGGTCTGGGAAGCTAATCTTAGAGGTTTTTAAATGACAATTAAAGAGAAGTAAACTAACAATGACTATTCTTGGAACCATACCCACCTCGTGCACATGGAGTCCCAAGATATGTCACTAGACTTCACTATGCAAGTTTACAAACACAAAAAATTATGAAACTCAAGATGAAACATACAAGAATTATAATGCATGCAACTATTTATGAATCAAATTTTGAACTCTAAAATGATAGGTAGTTGAATGAGCATACTTCATGCATGAAAATTCAAGAAAGCAACTTAACACAACTCTCTATGGATTTATAATCTAATACCGACTTTCAAAAAATGGTGTCAAATCAATTTTATCAATCTATGCTAGTTGTCAATACAGGTAAAAATAAGAATGAAGATAAATGATCTATTTTATGAATGGTGTGATGGGGGAAGGGGTTGTAGGAAAAATAGTGCCTTCATCCAAACTTGGTGTTAGAGTCAAACGACCAATTCCATGACATACAAGCATGTAACCTTATGCCCTAAGGCTAAATTTGATATAATCGAAAAACATAGATGCATGAGAGTTACATAAAGTTAGTCATATACTTGTAGAATGAAATCCAAAAATATATCATAAAGTAATTAAGATAGGGCATACTTTAAAAATCCATGAATCAAAACATATGTTCCATATATTGCATCAATAAGTTGCCTTGAGAGAGCTTTAATGACAATTACAACTTCTACTGAAGTAAATGAGTTGACTAAAATAATGTGGTATCAAAATAAGAGTTTCTCAAAACAAATATTAGACTCAAGGAGAAAGCCAAATCATCAGAAGAATTTATACAATTGGATACCTTCTTAGAGGTTTACAATGCATGAATCTATGAAAATTGAAATTTGATACAATATTTGATACCTAGAAAGCATTGACTAAATAAAGAACAACTATGATCAATCACTAACAAGCCCCAAAGCCCATAACAACCCATTACAATCAAAATATTTTACATATATAGATTGGAGAGATCTAAAAAACAACTAGATTGTGACACCTAGATCGATCCAGGCCCACCAATCATCAGGTCACAACTAGATTAGATCTACAAATAGTTGCAGCTACCTCCCTGTATAGGAAATAAATTTTGGAATATATTTCAAAGTACAAATCAACTAAAAGAATTTTAATGGTAGTAGCCCAATCCACATGAAACCCACATGACTAGTACACATGAGTAGGCCTAGAGGAAAATGGTCCCCTAAATTTTTGGGAGGAAAATCAAGCAACATATCAAATCCATACTCGATCCAAGAGTTTGATTGGTTTGGAGAAAGGAAAGGTGTGTTGCACACTAGCCAAGGACTTTAGTTGTTCAAAGGAATAAATATTTTAATCTTCCCAGAGTGGGTACACCATGCCACATTTATACTCCCAGCTACTCATAGCCTTCTAATAGGGATTTAATAGGAGAATCTTTTTTTGTAGAATTCGTCCTCTCTCTCCACATGCTAGAATCTTAAAATTAATCCTCCATGGCCACTATTTATTTTATTGTTCCATGAGCTCTCCATTAATTATTTAGGGTAAAATCATTTTCTTACAAGAACCTTGTATCATATGATGTCATTTTGTAAGATATATCATTTATAAAGATCTCACTTTATAAAATTGATACTACTTATAAAATTCCCACTTTATAAGCTTCGATGTCACATAGTTTATAAGTTGATAACATGTGGGTTCCACCCATAAAATGATTTCCTTAAAATCATTTGATGTTGTCTTTAATTAGAAACCCATATAACTTCATGGGAATCATGAAGGAGGGAAATAATTTGATGAGAATAACTTATAGACACACAAAGATTTACATGGATACAAAACTCAAGCTGAGTAATTTGAACTGAAGATTGGACTTGTATGATTTCCTTGCTCATTGTATTCTTATTTATAGGCAAAACACATCCAACAATTTTGACAATACATATTTTCCACATTATAGATTATTCATACTAGTTGGTTGAAAGTATTTACTAATGTTGGTGATAGTGAGTAGTAGTAGATGACTATGTCAGCTTAGTCTATGCTAACCAACTAGAAATTGATTTATTCTAACATCCCCTTAAATTAATTTTACTAGAATCACTTTTAAATCTCCCCTCATAATCTATAAAGTATGGGTCCAAGCACAAAGCCTTCTTAGGTACCCATTTACAATCACTTATTTCACTCCTTTTGAGTGATCATGAAGCTTTCCCCTCTTTTCTTTGATATTGTCAGTAGTAAGACTCCTAGTCTTCCAAACTACATAACACCTTTATTTGTGCTTGCTAGAACTTCCCTCCACTATCTTGATCTATGGTTATGCTTTGACTACCACAAATCAACACTCTTTTTCTTTAACATATATCTTATATCATCATGATCATTGACTTTTATCATAATTCTTAGGATATTGGGGATATACTCATTTACCACACACCACATTTGAATCATCAGAAGAAACTTCAAACCATTATTTAGTTTTGGACCACAACCTTTCACCAATAACATGTAAAAGGCAACCACTTATAGGATTTTCATGACTTCTTTTTAGTTGTAACAAACAACCATTAGTCACCAACTCAAACATAAAAATCTTGCTTAACTGCATATTTTGTTTGACATGTGAACATTTATGGTTGTACAACTTTTTGAACATATTTGTGACCTTTTACTACTTAGGTACTGTTGCAAGTATGTGCTAATTAGTGTTGTCATTGATGTCAACATGTTTGTGTTGTCATTGGTGTCGACTGTATCTTCTATTGTTGTTGTTGTTGGTTGATTGAGTTATTGTACTAAAGTGATTTGAATGACTTGCAGAAGTGTTGATGATGTTAGTATATTGTTCCTGTTGCTGGGTTTTCAAGTGCTTTTGAGAAAATTTGATAAATATTGAAGACAGTGTTGTGAAGAAGTATTCTGGCTTACATGATACTGTCTGAGTTTTTGCTCTGCATTTCTCTTGTGTTGAAGACTAGAGTGTGAGGTTTGGATATTTTTTAGAGAAGTGGTTGAAGATGTTGAATCCAGAATTTGGTGGTCTGGAATATTGTGGCTTGAAAGTTATGTTCACCAGTTTGAAGATTATGCCTGACAGCATTTGTAGTGTGATAGGGAGAAAGTATTTTGCTCTGCATTCTTCCACAGTTTGGTTTTGGTCTTATGGTTCTGGATGAGTGTTCCTAAGATCCATATCTATTTTCCATCCAAAGGAATTGTGATTTGGTGCTCTGAAATGTAGTTTTCATGAGTAGTAGAGCTTGGCAGTGTTGGTTGTGAGCAATCTGTGATCTGTCTTCAAGTGAGATTTGTTGTAGCTGGATTTGTTGGCTCCCAGGTGATTTTATCTTGTTCATGGATGTCTCCAGATCGTGTCAAAGGTTTGTGCTTGGTCTGCAAGTTATGGTTGTGTTCTTAGAAGCATGTGCCTAAAGATCCTAGTGTCAACACCAGTTTTGTCCGATCTAGTTGTTTACACTCTTTGTGGATGTGCTTTGTGGATTGTGGAAGCGTGTTGAAGCATGTGAAGATGTATTTAGGTCTGAGCTAAGCTGTGAAATGTTCTTCTTTCATCTCTTTTCTTCACAAGACTGTTTAGGTCTAGACCTAATTTGAATTTTGTATGTTTGCCGACCTTGGAGAGTATTCCAAAGGTTGTAGAATGTGTTTCCGACCTTGATGAATGTTTCAAGGTTGATGATTGATATAAATAAGTGTAAAGGATTTGTGTGTATGTGTGGAAATGCGAAGATGAAGACGTTTGTGTTGTGAGGCTGTGAAGGTGATATGTATTGTGCTTCAATGGATCTGAACTCAGGCATGTGGTAGATGTTATCATATTAGTTCATGGCAGTGAGCCCTTATGGTAGTGAGCCTATTGCAGTGAGCATTTCTTTGGACAGTGAGTCCTTGGGCACTGAGCCCTTTGGCAATGAGCCTCTTTGTAATTCAATATTCATACTACTATATATTGTGAGCTAATCCTCATCGTAGTTTTTCCCTTTTAGGGTTTTTCACGTAAAAATTTGGTGTTCTCTTGTGCATCCAATGTTGATGTGATTAATTTTTGTTATCTGTTTTTCATGTTTAATCTTCATAACAGAATTAGGGTTTAAGTGAATTGATGTGGATGTGATTATGTTTGTGAGGGTTTAAAGTTTTTGATACAACTGATTCAACCCCCCCCCCCCCCCCCCCTCTCAGTTGTCTTGTGCATTCAATAGGTACACCAATCCATTCACAACTCACTTGTATAAAATATTTCATATACTATTTATTCCAACATATTCTTAAGAATGATTCTTCAATCCACAAATAGTATAAGAATGAAGATCCCAACAAGTTTCCTTTTTATGCCCTTGCCTATTTAATGATAACATTGCATTTCTTGAACTTGCTTGTTTGTAATTGTAGTACCTATAACATTATTTATATATATATTTTCCTCTTAACATATCCAAGGCCTTCATTCTTTAGCCTTACACTTGGTTCAATAGGCTCTCTAATTCTTTTCCCATATTTTCCTAAACCATTTCCATCATTACCCATTTTTTACATAATTTTCAAACCAACATTCTTTATAAAAAACCATTCATGATTGCCCCACTATATAGGCCTATTTACATCATATTCCTCACAAAAGGTCCACACAAAAATCTTTTCCAACAACTAAAAGTTATTACAAACTTTTCATATAACTAAAAGAAAGAAAGAAAAAAAAAAAAAAAAACTATACAAAAGTACCTTCAAACATCATATAACCAAACACCCAAAAAATACTTTTCACCTATCAAAGTTATCACGCCACCAACATTGACAATCCATCCCACTTTCCACATATCCCATAAGTCCGGGGCAATCCATACCACCACAAACATTATTTATTTATTTTTCACAAATTCCCACTCAATATATAATCATCCATTCAACTAAAAGAAGCTTAAGTTCAATAAAGGCGTGATTAAAATATATTAAAAGTGAACTCTTGGAACATTAAGTTTAAAGAAAGGGCTCTCTTCTTTAATGGGTACAAACCAAAAAAACAAAAAGCCACTCTTAAAATTCACACTGTTGCGCTGCTCCTTTGGATCAAGACGCCACACAGAACAATTCGCACCCTTTAATTTTCCCTGCAATGTGCAGCAACATACCAGGAAGGCCTCTCCACATGCATGTCTCAACGCTGCTCACACTGCAGACCAAAGATTTTAAAAATGGCTTCCTTGAGACAACCGATCAGTGTCAAATTTTGGAACCACTGCCCATTCATGCTTAGTTTAGTTCTACACACTACCCACAAATCACACAAGACCTCTTCACTAGATCACACAGCACACACACAACACATACTAGCTCAGAGTCTACACAACTGACATTACACAGCTTACACAGCTCAGAGATTTTCAGACGGTTCATACACTCTTACACAAGAAGACCCATCAATCTAGCCAGTCTCAACCCAAATCATCCATGTTCAACTTTTGTCTGATACCATGATGAGAAAAGAAGAGAGACACACAAAGATCTACATGGCTGTAAAACTGAAGCTGACTAATTTGAACTGAAGATTGGAGCTACGTGATTTCCTTGCTCATTTTATTCTTATTTATAGGCAAAATACATCCAACAGATTTGACAGTCCACATTTTCCACGTTGTAGATTATTCATACCAGTTAGTGGAAAGTATTTATTAGTGTTGGTGATGGTGAGAGGCTGTAAGTGGCTGTGTGGGCTTGGTCTGTGCCGACCAACTGCAAATTAATTTATTCTAACATAATCTTTAAAACATCCATGGCTTTAGGTAACCTCCACATTATGCCCATCTTGCCAGATCAAATCATTGCAGCCAATAGCGCAACAAATTTTATATGCTATGTAGAGTAATTCATATTGGTTAGACTCCAAACTGGGGCCACCACATCCTCTCGTGCAGATCCACAAGATTCAAGTATTTCTTTTAATCATTCAATTTATTTGATTCAAGTATTGGCTGTTTGATTATTGAAGTGGATAATATTTAAGTAGACTGTCCATCATATACTTTATTTTTCCCTTATTTCGCCAACATTATATTGCTGGGCATAAAGCAGATTGTGATTGTGTTATGCTGGACACCACAGATACTTAACAACGTTCCATTTTCCCTACAATATTCAAATGACCCATCATAGTGCAAGTTCTGGATTTGTTGCTGCATCATACCTCATAATCAGTGCCCCTGACAAGAATTGTGCAGCTCCATTATTGTGTTACTGTGTCATACATCCTCACCGCTGATTTTCAACATGTTGATTTCCAGGCTGGTGTATTACAATATACTTGAATGCCCTTGATTATACCTCGTGCCATTTAACATTGGTTGCATAATGCTTGAGACTCTCTAAAATTTGCTTTCAATCTCTCAACTTGTGCAACCAAGTCTATTTGTGTGTCTGATTCCCACTACTATGATGGCATTAGATACATACGCAACTAACCAATCACACCAAGCAAAGATAATAGACCCTTCCTACAGGTCTGCTCTAGCAACAATGTTCAAGGGAGAAAAATAGAGTAGAAAACCTATACGATCATGAAACCCAACTACGTTTTAATTTAGTTGGTGGAAGAATGGTAGGTTAGGACAACATTATTTCTTTAGTGAGGGGCACTAGATGAAATATATATATCTATGGTTCAAATTAAAAGGATTACCATTAAAAGGATCTTAACTATTTATTTTCAAAACAATATCATAAATAGTAAGAAACAAAAAAAAAATGTTTACTTTGCATTTATTATTATTTGAATTTATTGTTGTCTTATTCTCAACACTTGAAAATTATCTTGTAATAATTTTTTTCTTATTTTATAAAATGTTTAAAAAACCATTTCTTTTAAATTATCAAAGCCTCATCTATGATCTACTTTGAGAAATATTATTTTTGTCTTATTATTGACTATTGGATGGTATGCATTTTGGTTTCAGAATTACTTACGCAAATTCAAATTTACTGTAGTTTTTTTGCTAAGAGATGGTGTATATAAACTAGGAGCTCTCTATAATGCACTCAAAACTTTATGGAATGAATCTCCACCTTACACATCCAAAAATTTGAACACCTGTAATGAACATCATTTCTGTTCAATGTAAACTGACTCAACAAATGGAAGAGAATTTTTTGACTCAACATTTTGCTTTGTTCATAGTAATAATAAAGTGTCCTATTAATTTCTTGTAGCAGCCTATCAATGGTGGCCAATTTAACCTCTCATAAGCATGCTCTCACATTACTATTGACTAGCAAGATTGTAGCACAATATCTCTTTGTTACACGACTCTTTTCCTTGCCATGTCACCCATTATTCTATCTCTCTCTCTCTCTATATATACATACTCATATCTAAAGACTAGTGGATTAGAAAATAGAGACCAAATACAAATACAAAATATTATGTTTTGTTGGAGAGAGAGTCACAACTTTGAAAGAGCGATGTTTAGGTGAATTTACTTCATTTGCCATAGTGGATGCATAGTTTTGGAGATGTGTAATCAAATCTCGAGAGATTGTAGATGAAGAGCCCATTTATTTCCATGTGCTAGCTAATTGTAGAGGTCATATGATGCTACGCCCTTAATCTTACATTGGTATAGGGTTATGAGTAGTCGACTTGTGGCTACTTTAACTCTTAATTAAGTTATATAATCATTGATATAGACTTATAGAGGTATTTAGGTCAACCTAGGTGATATATTATGGTATCTAAGTCAGCATAGGTGATATCGAAGGCTTGAGTATGGTATATATAGGAGGTAGAGGTTAGTCATTATCATCATAAATTGTGAATTGTGTTCTTCATTAGAGACTTTTGGGAGGTTGCCCCCTTGAAGTGGCATAATATTATTAATATTTCATTACAAGTGGTATTAGAGCATGATCTTAGCACCGTGGATGCAAAAAACAAGGAATTTTTTTCAATTTCGCAAGTCATTTTGAGAAGTACATATCTCTCTCATTTTGGTGAATCTTTTCATGATTTCTAGTGGGTTTTTCAAGGGCATATTGAAGTTGCTACAATCTATATTGGAGGTCATTCAGATCAAATTTGAAGAAGTTATTATGAAATTAGATTTTCCACCAATTTCACTCTCAAGGATGCAAATTAACAAATTTTTTGGAGATTTTTTCTAGGAAGTGAGATCTAGGCCCTAGTAAATTATAGTAAATTTTTAGATTAATTGGATTTGTTTTGTGTGATTTATTACAAATTTATTTTCCCCATCATGGTGGGGCCAACCACAAGAGACAAAAGGAATTTGGCCACACCTGGAAAATCTCAAGACAAGGAGGATACAAAAAGTGGGAAGATTTATAACAATTATGTGCATGAGGAAATCACCAACATGAAGGAAGATATTTCTTCAGTGAAGACAATAATCAATGAAATGCCTATGAAATGGATTCCCTTGTGAACATTCTGAATGGTAAGGGAGCAAATTCACATAATCAGAACTGGGAGGTAGAAGATGCTTCCAAGGGACATGATTCTTAGGGGTTTGAAAGAGGTCTCAAGATGGATCAACACTCCAATCATTCAATGGCTAGGGACTTCATACCAAAGATGGACATATGAAAATTTAATGGACAAGATCCTACTAATTGGCTTTGCCAAATGGAGCAATTCTTTGATATTCACCATGTTCCTTGTCAACAAAACGTGGCCTTGGAATCCTTTTATTTGGAACCTGACCAATTCATATGGTATCATTGGCTATGTGAGGAAAAGGAAAAGAAGGGATGTGCGGTGACTTGGTCTATTTTCCAAGAGGAACTCACTACACATTATGGTGTCAACCTTATGGATAGCTACTTCAACCAGATTACCAAATTAAGGCAAATAGGTACCGTGAAGGATTATATTCATCATTTCTGCACTTTTCCTTTAAGAGTGGAGAATGTAGCAACATAAAATTTGTTGGAGTTATTCCTTGGAGGCTTAAAGGATCAAATCAAATGTGAGGTATGCATGTTTCATCCAAATTCTATCTCTCAAGCAATGATTATGGAAAGGCAAGTAGAGGAAAAAATTATGGTTAATAAAAGACAAGGTTTTGTAAACATAGGAGATAAAAGTACTCCTACACAATCACTCCCTTAGCCTACTAGATTGACACTACAACAAATTGAAGATAAGAGAGAAAAATGATTATGTTTTAACTGTGTTAGAAAATATAATAGAGGACATAAATGCACTAAAAATAAATTGTTCTATATTGAAGGGCTGAGTGAGGAAGAAGAGGAGGAGGAACCAATATTAGAGGGTGACAATGAGTTAGATGAGGAGTCAAGAGATACTCAACCAATCATTTCTATTCATGCACTTGCTAGAGTTAGCGCCCCAAAAACTCTCAAGGTGGTGGGTTTCTTGAAGAAAGAGAGAGTAACAGTGTTGATAGACTCAAGAAGCACTCAAAAGTTCATCAACAAGAAGTTAGCTACTCATTTCAATTGTTTATTATATCCTACTCTAGAATTTAAGGTCCAAATTGTAGATGGGGACACTGTCAGTTGCTCAAGAAAATCCCATAGCATTAAATTGACCATGGGAAAATATCAACTTGATTTCCCAATGTTTGTTATTCCCATGGGTGCTGTAGATATGTTGAGGTTAGAGTGGCTCACTACATTGGGGATAATTGAGATGAACTTCCAGTAGCTATTCATGAGAGTTCACTCAGAGGGAAGGATAGTTGAACTAAGAGGGTTGTGTGCAAAGTCCCCACAAATGGTAACTTCTCATCAAATGCAAAAGATACTTAAAAATGGGTCTGATGGATTTGTGGCCCAATTATTTTTATTAGTAGCCTATCAGCCAACTGTTCCAATCCATCCAAATATGCAAGCAATTATAGATTGTCACTCAGTGGTGGTTTTTGGGGATATTCATAAAGGATTGCCTCCAATAAGAGATCATGATCATGCCATTCATCTAGTACCAAGGAGCCAACCACACAACATTAGGCCTTATAGGTACCCATATATGCAAAAGTGTGAGATTGAGAAGATAGTTCAAGAGATGCTAGAGGAATGTATTATAAGGCATAGCCAGAGTACCTACACCTCTCCCGTTGTGATGGTTTGTATGAAGGATAACACTTAGTGCATGTGTCTAGACTAGAGAGAGCTCAACAAGTACACCATCAAAGATAAGTTTCTTATTCTAGTCATTGATGATTTACTAGATTAATTGAATGGAGCTATATTTTTTACAAAACTAGATCTTAGATTAGGTTATCACCAAATTTTAATTAAGGAAGAGGATGTTTCCAAGATAATATTTAGGACTCATAAGGGTCATTATGAGTTTCTAGTGATGTCATTTGTTCTTACTAATGCTCCATGTACATTTCAGAGTTTGATGAATGTCGGATGTTTAAGCCATTTTTTAGGAAGTTTATATTAGTGTTCTTTGATGATATATTGATTTATATAGACTTGGGAAGAGCATTTGTGTCATGTAGATCAAGCATTAAAAGTTCTCAAACAACACCAACTTTATGCTAAACCTTCCAAGTGTGCCTTTGGTCTCAAAGAGGTGGAGTACTTGGGTCACATAGTGTCACATGAAGGAGTAAAGGTGGATCCTAACAAAATCAAGGTTATAATGATTGGGCTATTCCTAAAACCATTAAGAGCTTGAGGGGTTTCCTTGGACTCACTAAATATTATAGAACATTTGTGAATAACTATGGCCGCATTGCACTCCTATGAAGGAGTTAGCTAATACAACATTTGAAAGATTGAAGGAGGCTATCTGTACCACTCCAATTCTAGACACTCCAGACTTCACCAAGGATTTTATTGTGAAGTGTGATGTTTTAGGAAATGGTATTAGAGTAGTTCTCATTTAATAAGGAAAACCCATTACTTTTGAAATTCATCAATTGAAGGGTAAGAATCAAGTCATGCAGTGAAATAGTGGAGGCCATATCTAATGGGTAGACACTTCAAATTCAAGATCTAGATCATGACAACCTCAAATATTTTTTGGAACAATGGTTATCATCAAAAGAGCAACAAAAATGGGTTACTAAGACGTTGGTGTATGACTTTGAGATTGTCTATAGGAAAGGTAAAGAGAATATAGTGGCTGATGCATTATCTAGGAAGGATGAGAAGGATGAGGCATTATTGTGTGCCATTTCAATAGTCCAAGAAGATTTAGTAGAAGAAGCCAAAGCAAAGTGGAAAAATTATGTGGCTACAAAAAATCTCATTCAACAGTTGCAAACTAATCCTAGCAGTTTAGATAAGTTTTGTTGGAAGGGATATTGATTGTGGTGTAAAGAGAGGCTATACCTATGCAAAAATTCCATCCTCAAAGACAAGATTCTCGAAGAGCTCCATGGTTCTCCAGTTGGGGGTCATTCAGGATTTTTTGAAGACATATCATCGAATCACTTGTAGGATTTCTTTTGGGAAGGGCTTAAAGCCGATGTTCAAAAATTTGTGGTAGAATATTTGATATGTCAAAGAAATAAAGGGGAAATTGTTAAGACACCTGGTCTCTTGTAGCCCTTTGTTATCCCCAACTAGCTATGGGAAGAGGTCTCCATGGATTTCATCACTGGCCTTCCAGGATCTAAAGATAAGAGTGTCACCATCGTAGTTGTGGATCCCCTGACCAAATATTCCCATTTTATTGCATTATCCCATCCTTTTACAACAAGTATAATGGCTAAAGCATTTATGAAGAATATACAAAATTTACATGGTACCCCAAGGGTTATTATCAGTGATCATGATCCTATCTTCACTAGTAACTTCTGGATAGATTTATTCTCTTGTTTGGGGTACTCAATTGACTTGCAAATTTTCACACCATCCTCAGTCTAATGGGAAAATAGAGGTTGTCAATAAGTGCTTGGAAGGATATCCACGTTGTTTCACTTCAAATAAGTAGTCTTAGTGGTTGGATTGGCTACCACTTACAAAATGGTGGTACAACACTTCATACTTTTGCAAAAATATTACCATATATAGCTTTATATGGATACCATTCTCCATTCATCACATTAGCATTGAAGATGACACCAAAAGTTCAAGCAGTGGAGGGCCACATAAATCATCAACAAAAATACTTTTAGAACTCAAGGAGAATTTAGCCATGACATAAAATAGAATGGAACAATAGGTAGACCAACATCATAGTGAAAGGAGTTTTGATATTGGTGATTGGGCTTTCTTGAGATTACAACCCTATAAGAAAATGTCCCTGAAGCAACAAACAAAGAATAATACGTTATCACCAAAATATTATGGGTCATACCAGGTTCTCCAGAAGATTGGTAGTGTAGCTTGCAAGCTTGAGTTACCTCCTACAACAAAGATACATCTAGTTTTTTCATGTTTCTTGTTTGAAGAAGGTTATTGGTCGACAAATTTCTATAGAGACTATGCTACCAGAGTTAGATGAAGAAGGAAAAATCATTTTGGATCCAGAATTAATTCTCCAAACATGCACAGAGAAGCTGAGGACTAGGATAATTTCACAATCACAAAGTATCTCATTCAATGGAAGAATTTACCAATTGAAGAGGATGCATGGGAAGATGAAGATTTTGTGCAGAAACATCCACAATTGATCAACATTGAGGAAACTCCTTTTCTAAAGAGTGAGGTCATTCTACATCCTTAATTTTACATTGCTATAGGGTTATGAGTAGTTGGTTTGTGGCTAAACTCTTAATTAAGTTATATAATCATTAATATAGACTTATATAGGTATTTAGGTCAACCTAGATGATTTATTGTGGTATCTAAGTTAGCCTATGTGATATCCATGGCTTGAGTATGGTATATATAGGAGGTAAAGGTTAGTCATTATCATCATATTGCAAATTGTGTTCTTCATTGGAGACTTTTAGGCAGTTGTTCCTCAAAGTGGCATAATATTATCAAGTATTTGTAGAATATTTCTTATTATATTCTTCTATTGTGCAATTTTTTCATCACATATTCATGAAGCAAACTTTACCTCAACATATTTTGGAAATTACTTGTCTTTCTCTATGGCCAAAACTACAACTCAAAAACTAGTGAAGGAGGATCTCACCCAAATATCCCTTAAACAAATCTTTTCCCTATCGTGTCACCATAATTCTATCTTTCCCCCTCTATATATACACTCAAATTATTTCAGTATAGCAAATACTTATGAGCCTTTGAATTTGTGACCAAATGAAATTTGGACAAAGCTAGAAACCCTATTTGGCACACAAGATTCAATAAGGGGTCATACGTTGGAAAATGAACTAATTAGTTTAAGTCTAGGCAACTTCAATGCAATTCAAGATTTTTTCACAAAATTGAAATCACTAAGGCTTTAGCTAAAACAATGTGGAATTGAAAAGAAAGATGAACAACTGATTCTAGTATTCTCTCTAAGCTAAGTTTAGCATATTATGTATTTGTTTCTACCTTCTATGCTACTAAGGGTACACTTGGTACTCAATTCACCATGCCATCTTTGGATAACATTGCTATCTCTCTCACACGAGTAGGATAAGCTAATTCATATGGGAACTCTAAAATCCTCTAAGTCACATGCCCTAGCTACCAACCAAGGCACAAAAGAATACAAAGGAAAAAGTAGTAACAATAAGGATATGAAACAAAAGAATAGCAAAGAGAAGAAGGATCAAATACCAGTTGCTTCAAAATCAACTAATGAGACTCAATCTTCTAAAGGTGACAAGCATAAGAAAGAGGTCCAATGTGCCTATTGTAAAAGACCTAGTCCAGATGAGCATAAGTGTTTGAAGAAACAAATTGATCACTTGACACACATTCTTGAGAAGAAGAATATCAGTCTTCACTACAAAAAATCCATGTGATTAGCTCCCTTTTTTGCTCTATTTTCTACTTCCACCCACTGTTTTAATGTATTTTTCTCCAATTTTTTGAAAAAGTCAGTGTTATTTATCGGGATGGCACTATTTTTGGCCTTTTTTACATCAATCAGAACAAATTGGCACTAAATTAAGCACAAATTAGCGCCCAATTTAGCACCCAGATTAGCACCTAAATTAGCACCTACATTAGCGCCTAATTTAATGCCTAATTTAGCGCCTACTTTAGAGCATGCTTTAGCACATAATTGTTCTGATCTAGTAGGGATTAAGGGATTAAGGGTCAAAAGATAAGGGATTTGGGGCTTAGGGTTAGGTAGTTTAATGGTTAATGGCTTAGGGATTATGGTTGATATTATGTAATCTCTATATAAACTTTGATAAAAATAATAAAGGTATGAGTGGAACTGTGTACCAAATCTCTGCTGGTGTAACTTTTGATCTTATGAATGAAATAGAACATCTTATTATCAGAGATTCTCCATGACTGTGTTATCATTCTATATTTTTCTTATGTTTTCCATACTTATTTCTTCTTATATTTGAATGAATATTAGTTATTGAGCCTCAATACTGTCCTTATGTGAATGAATATGCTGATATAGTAAAGCATTTACTGTGGATGTTTTCAGTTACATGTTCAAAATTATGTTCAACATAAAAATGGAAACTATTTAAAAATAATAAAGTTAAAAAAGTTGCTTATTTAAATAATTGTGAGTTACGTGCATTAATATTTTATTAACTTTTGTGTCTTCATGAACATATGTTGATACAACATGAATGGAAGAAGCATCCAAATAATCCTAATTTTTTTTGCCAACAATTCATACCAAAGATTGAACAATTTATGGATATTACAATAGGTAATTTGTATCGACACAAACAATATTAATGAAGCATTTCAAAGTTTAGGCCATAAGAATCATCCTTTTTTAAACATGTATTGCAAATAATTCTGAATTTATTTAGAAGTCTTGGTCATTAACATGTTATCATCTACTACAATGTCATCTAGTGTATCATTGTCAATAGTCATATGTTCTTTCAAGTATTTAATAATATCATCATCCTCATCTTGACCTGCATCATCTTCATCATCATTAAAATTTGACTGTAGACCATCTATATTGTTACTAGATGTATTTGGATCATCATTTTCTATACCATCCATATTGTTGTCTTCCATAACATCATCTAACTCTGGATTGTTGTCTTCTTGTGCCTCAACATAACCATCTTCAACATCATCATGGATGTCAATTTCTTTGATGTTCTCTAATCCCTCTCTCATTTTGCTGGCCATCATTGTTTTTCTCAGTATCCGCTAATGCATCGTCAAATACACACCTTAATCTTGGATCATAATGTATGACAAATATCCATTTTGGGTCCAAAATATCTTCATAGAAAAATACCTGCACATGAATGACATACATATATTAGACGTATGTTATAACAATTTTATTGATTAATAAACACATGTATATATTCGCAATAAACTATGAATTAATAGATTAATGATCACTACCACTTCTTGTTTGAGTTAAAGAAATACCTACTCACAATGATTTGGTAGAACATAAGGCTCCTTATCCTCCGGTAGGAACCATGAGGAATCTATAGGAAACAATCCACTATGGGTATCATGCCTTTGTGTCCTCTCAAATGCTTCATACCATCTACACTTAAAAATACAACATTTAAAAGAGCGGTAATCCAACTCAATAATTTCTTGTATTTTCCCAACATATTGTATATTCTCTTCAATTATATTCTTATGTTTTGAGCTTGATCGACTGGATTGCTTGAAGTCAACCATTATGCCACAATCAAAGGATCGTCTCTTTACATCTACACTTTCTACACGATAATGTTGACCATATGCCCACATTGCTGGATATTTCCTCGCCTGTGAATGACCATTCATTTTAGTGAAAACAAATATAATGACGAATATTAAAATAGTTAATAGTGTCAAAACTGTAAGGAAACAACATTTTGTAAAATTCCAACTGTACCTTTCTTTCACATCCTCTAGACATGTTGATTTCATCTTCTGTTATGTTTGAATCTATACTTGCATCTTCTATTTGATTTTGAATTTGTTCAGTAACCCATTCTAGTGTGCAATCTTTGTCCCATTCCCCAAGCAGATCAGTGGGAAGTGGAGTATTCCTTGGGTTCAATCTCTTAAACTATCTCCTTGCTTCTAGCAGTTCTTCTCTCTTTTTATCATATAGATCAATCCATTTGTTCATAAAGTCCACGTGGTACAGAATGAACTTGTCGAGAATAGCACTTTTGTCTACACCTATTACATGTCAACATGTTTATTTCAAACTCCAAATGTCATGTTGTTAATTTACTCATGTTCTTTGTATGCCAGTCCATCAATTGTGCAAGTGACTTGCAACGAAACATTCGTTGAAGTCTAGGTATAATTGGCATGTGACGTAAAACCTTATTTGGAACTATAGGACCTTGTACATTTGTACGATATCTCTTCTCTTTACATACAGGGCATTCTACCTTTTTTTGATATTCATCTCTGTATAAAATACAATCATTTTTACATGAATGAATTTGCTTATATTCAATCCCTAACTCAACCAACAACAGATGCGCCTCTCTACAAGTTGATGGCAACACATTCTCTTTAGGGAATATTTTAATTTTTAGTGCCCTGTAAGATTACCAGAGATTAAATCAATTGAATGTTTGACTTATGATGAACATGTTTGATATGTCAATCTATACTAGGATTGTTTATATACAATATATGGTTTTAAAATCCCCTTAAAGAAATGTAAACAAAGTTGATGAATGTTTACAAATTATGTACACCAATTGACAATGCAAAGTAAGAAATATATTTCAACTCACTTTAGTAGGGTAGTGAATCCTTTGTCTGACCAACCAAATAGTGACTTGATTTCTAATAATATTAATGTGCATGCCAGTTTTGAGGTTCTACTTGCACCTGATTTGAACATGGGTGTCTTCTCTGCTTGCTTGATGGAGTCTTTCAGGTTGTTATCATCAACATTACGTTGGTGGTAATTACCCCTGCTATCATTGTTACTGTCAACCATATGATCATTATTGTCATCATTGTTTCCATCCCCAAAGAAACCTGTAAGCATTTCATTCAATCCGTCTTCATGCACTGCATTTTCACTATCATGATCATCATCATTAAGGCTATGTGACATATCATCAGTGTATGCGGATCTCATTAGCTCTTCAAATTTCTCAGCTGGTAGTATTCTCTTCAATGTTGTTCTTTTCACCCTGGTAATGTTTAAAGGATGGTTTGGATCATCCCGTCCAAATCTTAATAACCTAGTTGGATCTTGGGTATTAGTATGTGTTTCATCAACATCTTCTACCTATCAACAAACACAAACATTATTTAATGTTTGGCAACAATTGGATAAATCATAAATGTATCAATTTCAAAGAAATGTAATCAAATATGGCTTAAAAAAATAAAAATATAAATTGTATGAACATATATACATCAATTGAATAATGGAACATTATTTTATAGACTACCTTTTTTATACAATAATTTAAATAAAACATGTATTTTGACAACATAGTTTATAAAACATCAGTCCACGCTCATTTAGTATTTTTTGGTTTTCTGCCCTTAATAGCATCCTTGGGGAGACCTGGTTCTTCCCTTTTCTTTCATGCAGGAGTGCGTTTTAAGAAGGGGTAATCAATCAATAACTCATCCCTAATGGTAAGGTCCATAATAGCATCAACCATTATCAATCTATCAACCTCTCTTTCCATATCTCCATCTTTATCATTTATAACCTCAACAAATTGATAATTCGGTCTTATAGTAGGGTCCCTTCCCTTACTACTATTTATAAATCCTGCAATATTTTTGTGTGTGTATGCACGTCCATCTATATACATAAGATGACCTCTATTCATTTCTTTTCCACTTTCCAATTGGAGACGATGTGTATACATATTCAAATTTAGACCATATGCTGACATTCTAGGCTTATATTCTGCTAGCCTTCTCCATTCACCACTATAATATGATGGACCATAATATGGCATTAATCTCCTAGTGGTTTGTTCTGAATTATTTCTATGTTTAGATCCCACATGTACATTTTGGACAATAAAGAGGCCTAGATTCACTCCATGAATATTGGAGGGCTGTATCATGTAGTTGTATCCCCAAAATTGAAACACCTCGTACACTCTATGTAGTTGTTGATCACTAGGCCAAGTGCAATATAGTTGACGATCAAATGTCTCTTTGTAAATTGATCTCAAACTCAGGGGCAATTCATCATCTCCATCACATTCATTCTCATAGGTATGTAGTCCACCTTCCCCTTGTCTTTAAGCAAATTATGCATCTTTAAACCGGTTCTTGTTCTGTTACTTGTTTTCATCAATTCCTCATCTTCTGAGCTGGTATATTGGCACATATTTTTGTTAGATGTATCATCTGATAAATGATCATTGCCCTCTAGGTTGGAAGTCAGTGATCTAGGAAACTTTAAACCAAGAACTTTATCCTACAAGTATCCATTAAGAAAAAAATTAGTTATTTAAATAATATAAAACAATGTTTAAATGAAGTATACATGTTATTTATATCAAATTGAAAAATTCCTTACCACAATTCCTATTGGATTTGAATCAATTGTAGGAGGCATACTACCGACTGGAAGCTCATCATATATGTAATGTCTTTTTACAATCGCTCATTTGAATTATTTCTTTCCAGGACATACAGAACATACACAAACAACAATTTTCTTAAAGTATTCATCCCATGTACTATAGTCCTGACCAACCTCTTGTTTAGTGCAATTATTTGTTGTGTCTACAGGATCTATTGTCATATCCTCTTCCACCCACTATCCTCTACGTAATTTAATAGTTTTAGGTCCACGTCTACGTACATATCTTGTTCTTTTTCTAGTTGAATGCTCAGGCTTTGCATTTGCTCCAATCTCCATCTAAAATAATCAACAACATACATTAATTTATGTCAAGATTGGATAATACATTATAAATTTCAATAATACTGTGAAAAAAGATGGACGTATCACAAAATGCCATCAGATCATTTTTTCCTAAGTTAAGTCAAAATTTGAGTACTTGATGTCCTACTTCATCCGTTGTGTCCTCATTTGATATGACACGATCTATTTCCATGGCCTCATTTGTCCCCTATAATACACAACATAGTAAATAATGTTTAGTACACCAATTATATCATTTCAACGAATATGCTATCCAACACAAAACCTCACTTGAGTCATATATTTGACATATTGATATCATGTTTTGGCCATCCTAATTTTCAAACTTTTCCCTTGATCATAGAATCACATTTAATCACCATTCCTGTACATTTTCAACCAATAAGTTTGACCTCAGAGGCCTCATGGAAAAAAAAATGATTTTGTCTCCTCTATGTTGTAGCATTTGTGAATTCATAAACACCTTCCTCCTTTGGTTGAGGTTGCTTTCTTTTCTTACCTCTATTGTATCTGCAGATTCCGATATCATATCTATTTCCACCGACTTTCCTCTCTGTGATTTAGTATTTCTATGCCATCCACGTCCTCTCTCCATGGCCTCCTCTAGATCCTGTAATACACAACAATGACAATAGTCACATAACAGTTGTGCACCAAGAGAATAATGTTGAAATTATCTTGTTAATACGCTCACTTTTCATTAAGACGCACTATGAAAAACAAAATAGGACATTGCAACATTTTGCTCTTCACAAAAAGTTTACATGCGGAATCTTGACAGCTAGAGCTCAAATCTTATGATTACAAGATGACTACAAATTCACATCAAAAAGATATTTATTTACAAGATAACTACAAATAAAAGGTCTATTACTAATAATTTTAGCTGAACATCCCTTCCATGGTCCCTTGTTATCCTAGATGAAAGAAAACCTATTACTAATAATTTTAGCTAGTTCTCTACCTTACACTTCTTCCACAAATTCATTAAAACCATAGATATTTTCTCTTTGAAAACTAGAGATTGGATTCGTTATCCTTGATTGAAACCTACTTTACATTAGATAGTGTGAGAATATTTATCTTAGATAAGATCTAAAACTTTAATTCTTGATTTTTTATTTTTCATTATTGGTGTTTATCCTCCATAGAGGCCGTGGTGAAAGTAGTTGGCTTGGTTATGTAAAATTCCCCTCATCAAATAAAAGCTAACAAATATTTACAAATGGCTCAACCCATATAATACTAAACAATTTACTACAACTTTAATGAAAGATTGATACATAGCATGACCTACTTTATGCTGTATGGAAATCATATTTGTAGCCTAATATGTTATGTTTTCATAATTAGTATTGCATGGAAGTCTAGCCACTAGCTAAAACCTTTGACATCTTGATTGATTTAGCTAGCATGTATATCTTCATTAACCAAGAGAAGGCATGAGATTTGAATTTATTTGTTTGATAGGTAAAAGAGTTTGGTTTTCAAGTTACTAAAACACAATACAACTTTTTTTAAGTTCCATCAAATTATGTTTTTATTATGTAAAGTTTCTAGGATGTATCCATTTTTTTCCAAGCTAGTAGGTGGTATGTTGTTGTCACACTAGATTCCAATGTTATAAAACCCTTACTACTTAAACATTTACCTCAAATCCAAATGTTTGCATGACGAACATTTTGGTTTGGCACAACTAGGTGCTAAATTAGGTGCACTTTGCACCGCCTTTGGCACCCCAAAGAGATTACATTTAGGGCTGAAAGTCAGTGCTAAAGTCGGCATTAACTACGACGACTATAGCGTTGACTATAGGCTAACTAATGAATCAAAAATAGAAAATTAAAAATTCCTGCCTATGTTAAAACATACCACACAACAAAAAAAACAAAGAGAGTCATTCCTACTTGAGGTAAAACCCTAAACTTCATTATCCTTTTAATCTCTAAAGCTCCCTATATCCTCTACATTTGAAAGCCAAACCTTCGTTTCTTTATTGAATTAAAGGAAAGTAGTGAAAATTTTTGTTCAGTTTCCTGCAAAAAAATTCACTGGAAATAGTGTCAAAAACTACTGGAAATAGACAAGGTGAGTTCTTTTGGCTAGGTTTTCATTTACAAAATTTAATTATAAATTAGACTAAATTTCAATAACATAGGTTTTCATTTAACAAAAGTTTTGGAAACAAGACTAAATTTCAGCTGCATAAGCTCTTACCTACAAAATGTTTACAGAAAGAAGAATAATTTTAATGAAAATAGGGTTTCATTTCACAACATGTTCATAGAGAAGACTAAATTTCAGTAGCATGGGGTTTAATTTCTTGAAGTGTTTGTAGAAGAGACCAAAGTCCAGCAGCATATGGTTTCATTACAAAACATTTGTATAAAAAATACCTAAATTTCAGCAATATCAAGGGCTCATGAATAATACCAGAACAAGATAAAAAGAGGCCTATAAATCAAGGTCTCAACATCTCATTTTGAAGTTTTAGAAGCATATTTTATGGTAAAATTTGTATTTGATGATTTAGCTGGCGATTAATCCATTTTACTCAATATTTGTGCAGTGTTGCATCGTCTCTAGAGTCTACGGCTGCATTACTCCCAGGTTTTGAAAATTAAGTCAATATGTTGCGGCTAGGTTTTAGCACTATAGTCCTATGAAAATCAATGATGTTTTGAGTTTTTTAATAGTGTCTAATTGGCTATTTAGCATTGCTTGGAATCACAATGTAATTTACTATAGTACGTTTGGCCATGTAAATCCATGATATGAGGGAACATTTTAACCTTTTTAATGTCATGGTATGCTTTAGTACATCTAGCCATTGAAATACATGTTATGAGAAGATCTTTAAGCCTTTCTAATGGCATAGTTTACTATTATACATTCAACCATGGAAATCTATGATATTAGGGATCTTTCAACCTTTCTAATTTCATGGTTTAGCCAAGTACATGCAGCCATGAAAAATATGAGATGAGGGGTTAACCTACAATAAGTGTCTGTCTGGAAATGCCATGGGTTATTTGAAACTAAAGAGAAAATTCTAAATCAGTAGGAGAAATGAATGAATAGATAGGATGGGTTTGCTTAATGACTTTTGGTTTTTGCTAATGCCTTGTTTTCACCAGTCAAGTGACTGCAAAACTTGTGATTCACATTGCACAAAATAAAATCTACCCATTAACAGTCTCAAGAATCACTATTTGAAATAGTTTTGATTTGGGAGGGGACACATTCTAAACATAATAAATGTCTCCTTTGTGAGAGATTCCTCCTTCCCATCATTTGATTTTTTGGACAACTCTGGTGTAGACTCCTTTGGTGGGACGCTTCATGCTGCCGAAGGATCACAATTTGTTGGTCAAGGAAGGTACTGATATTATCAAACCGACATTTATTTGCATTTTATGAACCTTTTGTCACACATCAGCTACTTTTGCTTGCACAATCTTCTATTTATTACATTTCTTAAATGTGTATCAGTGCCAAGATGAAGTGTCAGTGAAATTTTTAGAGAGAACAAAATAATATTTCCCAGTGAAAAATGCTCCTTGCTCATCCTCTATATCACCACTGGTAGCTTAGTCATATGACCTATGTTCGAGTGGAGAAAAAACCATATATACAATATGGACAGAACAAGAAGGTGGGAGCATCATTCTTTAAGTAGGTGCACATGCCTACTTTTACAGGGTAAGCATGGGAACTAAACAAGCACCCAAGGCCCTAACCCTAAAGGTAGCTTTATCATGTTACCAGTATATCTATAATAATTAAATCCTTGAAACCATATCAATAGGATGGAAACTAGCTTTCAGGTTTTGAATTATTTTCCCATCTCAGAAACTTCTGAAATCTTAGTGAGGAGTTGAAGTCTTTCTGAGGTGTTTCCTACTAATTGGAAATGTTAATACCAATTTCCTACCCTTTGCCTAGTGTTTCCAATATTTTCTTCTGTTGATGCTCAGCGTTTCAGAACATTTCTTAAGTTTTGATTATTGTTATGGGAATTATTGAAATTGCAGTTTCAAAGAGTTTTTAGTTCACACTGTTTTTGATATCGTTTCTTGCCATTTCATTGAGAAACTCACTTGTTCCACTCTTTGCTAAATTAGTAAATTGATGTCCTTGTTTTCCCTACATGTGTTTCTAAAGTTTTTATGTACACACTTTTGATTATGAATATTCGTAGAGTTTAAAGTACTATTTCCAGTAGTTTTTGACAGTGGAAATTGATGCGTTGTATTAAGTTTTGGATGAATTTATCATTTCCTTCAGGGTTTTGAGAGATCAAAATTCACACTGCAATTTGACACTGCATTTCATAGCTGTGACTTCCTCTCTATAGTAAAGGTTCAATTTTAGCACTCATTTCTTCTTTTCATAGCCTTTCCATTGCCTTTGGTACTCCATCTCATGCTTTGTATAGAATTACAGAACCGTTGAATGTTTATTTCTGGAAAACAATAAGTTGCAAGCAAACAAATTCCCTCAAGTTGAAGAAGAAATTCTAGAAAGAGAGTCATTCAAGGTAAAGCTTGCTTATTAATCACCCGTTTCTTTTAAATCACCCATTTCTTTTAATTACTTTGAAATGTGGCTTGCTTTCATACCACAAAACAAAACTTTCATACCACAAACTGGACAAAAACTTTCATACCTGGTAGTGTGTACTTCGTTTGCCTCCACAGACTGGATGAAAATAATTTGCCCTAGGTCGCCTCAAAATGTCAAGCAATAGAGGGAAGGGAGCAAAGGGAGCAGACTCTAGCCACAATGAGGTAATTCACTGTCAATTTATAGATTTGTAAATGTTTCCATTGTTTCTGTGATTTTTAGTTTTAGTTTTTTATTTCTAAATTTAAAAAGTAATATATTTTATCTATATATAGGGACATGAGACTGACAAAGATAAAGAGGCATTGGCTTCCATATTGGGGGTAAAGGCAGTGAACAAATTGGATTGTGTGGACTTGACAATGCTTGCTAGATACATAGAAAAATGATCTAGTAAAGCCCCTGAAACATTGCAACCAAATAAACTGTGTCAAAGGGAATCAATTGATTCCCCAACCAGTCCTAGATCGAGCAAAAGATCCAAGATGAAATCAATAACAATAAACTCTAAGAATGTGGAATGAGGAGCAGAGACTTCCAATGTCCCAACCACTCTTGGGACACAGACTTCTTCCACCACGCCATGTTTTGCATCTTGCATTGGTAGCTACCATACCAAGATAGAATACGATGTGGTTTCAGGGGAAGTCTGAATGACAGATGTTGGAAAAATGTTTGTGAATAGGTTGAAGGAATCATGCCTTCAACGGTTCAAGGACCATCTACATTTGCCATTCTCAAATATACCCATGCACCTGCAAAAAGTAGTTATCCATGACATGGAGACTAAATTTGGCACAGGTTGGTCTATAAAGAAGATAAAGCTACGAATGTCTCAAAACTGTAAGAGACTTCTATGCAACCAAACAAAGAAGATAAAAAAACTCCCTCCTGAGCTAAGGCTCAAAAAAAGGCCAATTGATGTAAGTCTGAAAGTATGGAAAGAACTTGTAAAAGCATATGAGAAGTCCGATGCATGGAGGAAGTCCGGTGAGGAGAGTACGCAGGTATTTGAATTTTCTCATAAGATTATTTCAAATTTATTAAATGATTTTTAAATTTTATTTGTGCATAGTTAAATTGAATTAGTATATGTTTCAGGACAAGGTCTCTAAGGCTAGGCTTAACAAACTTCGTGCCACACATCACAGTGGCCAGAAAGGTTTACAGGCCTTGATCTGTACATTTGTAAGTATATTTAATATGTTAAATGATATATTTTTTAATTTCCTAGGAAAAAGTAAATGATTGCATATTAATTAGTTTAACTAGTCCATGTGTCATGTTTTTGCAAGAGGAGAAATATGGTCGACATCCAACGCAATTTGAAAAGGAAATGTTACAAAGCAAAAAGTGGACCGATTTTGTAATCTAGATGGAGAATGAGGTATCAATAGTTGACTTTCAATAACTTAGTTGGATATTGTTGTGTTAATATGTCAATTTGCATTTCTTGTGTTGAGTTGTTTATTGATGCATAGGATGAGTTCTAAAGTGCTTCTCTGTTGGCCCTAGATCCCACTCAATTGTCCCATTATTTCATGTTGAGGAAAAAAATATTGTTTTCCTTAAAGGGTAGTGGGTGACATTCATGCCTTATTTTCATCGCATCTTTTAATTAATGGCCATGGTCTTTTAATATCTCTATATGTCCTCATTTAAGTTATGAGTTGTATCATTTGAGTAACTTAGTCCCATGTTGATTTAATTTATCTTCTTTTATCTTAAACATGGTATCTCAAGGAGTGTTTCCTTTTGATGTAGAGAAGGGGTGGTTTCAAGATTTCATCTCACAACAAGATTTGGTGTTTTCATGCTCATAGCCTTCAGTGGATGCAAACTAGGTTTCAACCCCTAATGGGTCATTTATGCTTCAACAAGTAAATCAACACTAGGAGGACTCTCAATGGATTGAGGATGACAAACAATGAGTGTTAGGAATGCACAAGAACTTAGGGCTAGCAAACTTGAATTGTTCTCTTGCCAAATTGACTCTAGGCCAAGTAGGACAGCAAATTAGCTTTTTCTGACATAACTTACAGAGAAGACCTCAAACCCACAATCTAAAAACTATTTTGAGTACCCTTTTGGGATTTCTTGAACATATCCAAAACTTAGGTATGGTTGTTTTGTAACACAAGGCTCTAAAATTGACTATCCTATTTGACAAAAGGTCTAATTAGGCTTGTTCAACTAGGTCACCACAAGGTCTTCAACCCCTTAGTTTCCAAACTTCATGCCAATGGCTCAGACATGTCTTATGACATCTATCAACACCATTCCAAGCAATTCCAACCATTGTTTAAGAGTTCTACTTCAAACCCTAACTCCTATACACTTCTATGCCAAATACATGAGGTTAAATGGACTAGGGCATCACCAAATTTGCACATAACACCATCCCCTGCTCCTGCAACATTGTCAACATGAAATACACCCTACCTACATCTATTCCACCAAGTTGGAGGCCTTTTCACTGGTGAAATGGAGAGAAATGCATTATTTTTAGTCGAAGCACACCCTTGTAAGGGTTTCAAACCACTTTCAGTAAATCTACCCTAACTCACTTCAAACTTAATGAAATCAAATGAAATCAATTGCAAAGAACAAGGATTCAAGGCACCATTAATTCCAATCGATGTTTGACTACTTTCAGGCTGTACAGAGTCATACAATACAGTTTAGTAGCAAATTAGGCTTTCAAAATGCAGAAACATGGCACCTTCTTATTCAAAATTCAATTTTTTACAACTTACAACTCTTGTTCTAAAGTACACAAGTGATTTTAAAACATTCCCAAGCATAACCAATCATTTTCCCACCAAAAACAAAAGCCTAACCGTTCAACTTCCCCAAAAATGCAAAAGTTGCTTTGACAACTTTTTGCAACTTTTACAAATTTCACCAAATTGACTCCAAAATGACCCAACCAACACACAAAGATGTAAAAAATGGTCTTAAAGACCTTATTACAAAAAAAATGACTTCATCACATGAAAATACTAACACTCTTCAATTTTTACATTAAGACCTAGGTGCCCTGCACTATACTCCCTAGGAAAAATAGACTTAAGTCCCATTGAGGACAGTACTACAATAGTAGATTCATGCTTGATCATGTCATTCTCTGACCCCCAAGTGGCATCGTCATTTGGTAAACCCTTCCAATGGACTAAATACCGAAAGTAGGCATTATCCCTTATCTTTTTGGGTTCCTTGGCACCTAAGATATGCTCCAACTTCAGAGGCCTACTTGATGGATGATCTTTGACTCCTTCCTCATCTAAGAATGTTGTTAAATCTGCATCATCACCTACAACCACATCTCCTCCTTCCTTGTAATGAACTTCCTTCTTCACTTCAATTGTGTACTTGGACTTGTCCACATTCCCTTGTAGTTTACCCTTGACCTCTACACATTTGCTTCTCATCTCTTCCATTTGTTGTTGTGTCCCTATAACTGCTGCTTGATCAGGCATACTAAACTCTGGCATGAAAGAAATGGAATGACCAATATCCCCCTTTCAAGGCAACGAGTGGAAGACCCCTTCTACCATCATAGTAACATACTTCTTAAACCAATCTTGGATCTCCAAAATCAAGTCATTCTTCATGTCTGTTGTCATAATATCTCTAGGTTTAGGAGTGGCTGCAAGGTCCATGTGTTCCTCTTCTTCTACCTTTATGAACTCCTTTCTACCTACCATAATCACATTAGATCCCATGGTTTGTCCTTTATCCTCCTCTTTCAATGGTGTCAAGGTATAGGAGACCCCATCATTTTCTATCTCATAAGTATTCCTCCTTCCATCATACTTAGCATACCTATCAAATTGCCAAGGCCTCCCTAGTAGCAAATGGCACACATCCATGGGTATTATGTCACATAGAATTTTGTCTTTATATCCTCCTATATGAAACTCCACCCAACTTTGTTCATTCACCAAAACATGTTGACCCTCATTTAACCAAGAGACTTTGTAAGGAGTAGCATGTGGTATTCTTTCCAACTTAAGTTTTTCAACCATCTTAACTAAAACCATATTATCTTGACTACTTGAATCAATTACAACTTTACAAACCTTACCCAAGCACTTACAAGTTGTCTTGAAGAGAGTCCTCCTTTGTGGTGGCTCCTTTTCCACTGGTACCTTGATGAGGGTTCTCCTTACCATAAGTGATTCTCCAACTTCTGGACCAGCATGTTGTGATGATGAGTTTACACTCTCACAATCATCTCCTTGAACAATCTAATTTCTCCTTTCTCCTCCAATTGAAGTAGTTGCCTAACTTTCATTGCATTGCCATGCTTGATGTCCAAACTTGTTGCATTGGTAACAACTTCCTGTGAACCCACTAGATCCTCTTCCTTGACCTCCAAATCTGCCTCTAAAACCTGATCTACCTCCTCTAAATCCACCTCTTTGATCTATCCCTTGCTCTTGGACTTTGTTTGTATCTTCTTGGCCCTCATATGACTGCCTTGGATCAGAAAATGACCCTCTTCCTGTGGAACTACTGCCTCTGCCCCTGTTTTGTTTGTCTTGCCTTCTCTTTAGTTTTTCTTCAGCCTTGGTTGCCAATTGGTAGCATTCCTCTACCATCCTTGGGTTTGTCAAACTTAACTCATCTTGGAGGTTAAATATTAACCCATTAAGATATCTAGCCACTTTCTCCACATCATCCTCCATGTGACCTGCCCTTATACTCAACTTATAGAACTCATCAGTATAGGCTTTGACATCCATATCTCTTTGTTTAAGATTTTGAAGTTTTTTGTATAGTTAAATTGCATAATCACCTAGTAAGAACTTACCCTTGAGTTTGGCCACCATTCTATCCCAAGAAACAATTTTTGACTTTCCTTTCTTCCTCCTTTCAGTTTGATCATAATCCCACCAAAGTAGGGCATGACCTTTCAATTTTGTTTTTGCCAACTTTACCCTTTGTTCCTCTAGTATATCTTCACATTCAAAATAATTATCAAGTGTTGCAATCCAATCCAAAATCTCTTCATCATTCAAGTTCCCTCCATACATAGGTAAATCCATCTTTACCTTGTGACTATCTCCCTTGACTGCCTTCAGTAGCTTGGCCATCTTCTGCTCATTAGGATCCAACTCTTCTTCTTGGGATCCTCCTAGAGGGCTCTCATTCTCACCCTCTTCCTCTTGGTCACTCACATCACCTGTGACCATCACCGGGCTTGCACAAAAAAGAGTCGAACCAGAGACTAGTTAGGGAGGCCTATATATGAAATTCAGGATTCTCCACTTGACACAACCAAGAAAAGATGGTTCAATTTTAAACTGCTGCCCTTCATAGGGAAACTAGCATACATGATTCCAAGAATGACTGCAAGACATGAAATATAAGATTCTGAAACAAAAAAGACTAAAAAATTCTAATAGAGAAAAACTAGGTTGTTAGATTATAGCTGGGAAATCCCAGAGGAACCAAGGCTAGATCACTCCCAAATTCAAGCAGAGGCTCAAAGGTGATGATGTAGCCATGCTCCTCCTTGTGCTCCAATTCCAATTCCATGCTCTTCCCCTACATCCACTCCTCATTTGGCTCACTGCTCTGAGTGGTAGGATGAAGGTGCTCTTGCCCCTTGGCCTGAACTGGTGCCGAAGATGGGTGGGAGTCTTCCAGTGAAGCCTATGGAAGAATGGGTTGGTGAGTGCCCAATCTGTCTACCAAGGTGTCTATGTGTGTACTGGCCTACTCAAGAGCAAAATGGAGATTGTGGGATGAAGAAGTAGACTAGGCTTCTTGCTGCTGCTGAGCCAAGAGGATCCATCCCAGAATGTTTTTGAGTGCCCAACATGGGCTGACCACCCTGGGGGAATCTACAAATTCCTATTGCATTGCCAAATAAGTAGCCTCACAGTTGTCAATATCCTCACGAATGTGCATGGGGATGCTTGGGTCGTAATCCCTGTAGAATTCCCAAGACTGATAATTTTTTCCTCTGCCTCCTCACCCCACGCTACCATGAACCACTCTTTGTCACAGACGAGGTGCCATGACAGTCTCCAGAATGGCACAAACTGTAACCTACATCGAATTGGCAGCTCCCGTTGCCATCTCCACTCAAATTTAGAAGAGTATCCACCATCCCCATGCTGAGCCTCGATCCATTGAAAAGGGGAGTCCCAAATCCAATGCAAAAGCCATCAAAGCATGTTGTTTGAAGGCACATTTACTTGAAATCACCATCAGTGTTGGAGGGGGAAATAATAGCCCACGTAGAAGTGAGGGGCATTAAAACTTGGAATTAGATGGACTGGCGGGCCAGGTGCCCACGTACTTTGGCCTACTGCCATGCTGCGTGCCAACTATCTCAGGATTGTGGTCACCGGTTGCCGTGAGGAGGGGAGGGTCAATTTTTGGCACAATTTGCTGACGAACACTCACATCTGGGGATAACAGTCCTATGATTGTGGTGAATGCTTGGGTGAATTAACACCTCAAAAGACACTGTTTAAGACTTTAAACTCAGACCAACACCTACAGCCAACTAAAATCAGCAAACAAAGATGACATGTGAAATGTTTGACAATAGTCCTCACTCAAAAATATGGTATTAAAAGGGGTGGAAAAATTAAGATTAGTGGGAGTGGTATTAAACAATAGTAAAAGTTTGTTTCTGTAGTAATTTAATAAGTATAACTGAGTATAACTAATATCCCTTTCTTCACTATTTGAGGCCAAGCATGAGAGCAGAGTCATGGTTCTGAAGGAGAAGCTTCAGAGGATTCAGATGCTTGCTGGTGAAGACGTTGCCTCTTACCTTACAAAGGTTAAATTTGGTCATTATGCTTCAGAGGAGATTTCCCAAGATGGGTGGTATCTAGACAGTGATGCCACATGCAATATGATAGGGGAGTGTGATCTATTTCAACCACCTAGCTCAATAGCTACTAGATGCTTGGTGAGGTGTGGGATCCACACAAAAGGAGCAGTCGGTAGAAGAAAGGGTTCAGTTGTATTTGAGTTAGAGTCAGGATGGACTCTAGCCTTTCATCATGTTCAATATGTTCCTCATCTGAGATATAGGAGAAGAAGATATATAGACCAGTTAACTCTCAAAGGATCTTCGAGGCAAACATAATCATATATAGCACAAAATGCAGAGGGTTGGCAGTTAAGGTTATGTAATAGAATTTACAGTTGATAGTTAAATTGTATAAAAAAAAATTTTATGATCTTTACTAACGTTTATTAGAATTGTTGCATGTTTTACATCGTTGGAATGACATATTAGTTGTAACTTTTTTGAAATTTTATTATGGTATGTGCACTTTGATATGATGTAGTATGATTATGGTTTCGTTTCATATGTTGTAATATTAGATATATAACAGAAAAATAAATTATTGCATGAAATAAATAATAACTTTTCATTTTAAATGATTTTTTGCAGAACACGGGTCTTCCAAAAGATCAAGATGATCCTCATGATATAGATCCAGAATATGTTGGTTCTAGTACAGATCACATGGCAAAGGATGATGACGATGCAAATATAGAAGACACCGAGGCCGATGATGATTATGATGATGACAATGATGATCATGATGATGATGATCATGATGGTGATGATCATGATGAGGTAGTTGTTGGTAGTAGCTAGTGGCATTCATGATCATATAGACTACATCATGGATCATTGCCAATATATCGTTATGATGCCTCTTTTTAGGGTTACTATCATATGTATCATTTTCATGGCCTACAGTACCATATTATTGAGTTGTATCATTTTGACATGTATCATTTTGACTTATATCATTTGGACATGTATCATCTTGACTTGTATCATTTTGAGTTACATAATTTATCATTTTTACTTATATCATTTGTACATGTATCATTTTAACTTATGTCGACTGTTGGACATGTATCATTTTGACATGTTATTGATCTACTGGCATATTTGACTTTCACTTGTTTTAGTTATATATGATGATTATCAGTATTGACTTGTCAATTTATATATATTGAAAGTGGTCGATGATTTTTGGATGGACATTTATTACGTATGATGATTTTAATTTACTGCTCAGGATGGATGTTGTCAAACTCAATTAAATTATAGATATTTGACTCACTTGTTTTAATTATAGATGATGATCATGTTATAGTAATTATCTTATTATTTTATATATATTGGATATTGTTGTAGATTTTATTTTGATGGAGATTTAATAAGTATAATGATGTTGTTAATTTGTATGGATGTCCATTTCCCTAAAAATTCTTTATAAATGTTATTCTATAAAATAATTCAAATGCTTCAGGGGTCTTCAGGTGGATGGAGCGCAAATCAGTGAGTTAAAGAGTATTCTGTTAAATAGGTCTGTGAGCTTGTCTCACAAAGAGGATAGAATAAGATGGAGTTGCTCAAAAATTGGGGAGTATCAGGTTAAGCTAGGCTATAAGGTGAAAGATGGGGTGGTTAGAAAGCGAGATTGGCCCACTCACCTTTTTTGGAACAAAGATGTAAAAATGGAAGTAAAGCTAGATGCAACAAGCGATGCTATATCAGAAGCAAAATTGGAAGAAAATCTGGAAGCAAAATCAGAAGCAAAATTGGAAGCAAAATTGGAAGCAAAAATGGAAGCAAAATTGGAAGAAAAACTGGAAGCAAACCTGGAAGCAAAACAAGAAGCAAAACTAGAAGCAAAATCAGAAGCCAAACTAGAAGCAAAACTTGGCATCAATTAGGAAGCCAAAAAAGAAGCTATTTTTGACACCATACTAGAAGCAAAACAAGAAGCATGACTGGGAGCAACACTAGAAGAAAAAATGGGAGCAGAAATGGAAGCAAATCTAGAAGCCAAATTGGGCATTAATTTAGGTGCTATTTCTGACATTAAATTGGTCAACCTTCCTAGCGCTATTCTAGGCGCTAAAGGAGGCACTATTGCTTGCACTACTTTTCTGGTGCAAAATTTGATGTTAAATCTGGCACAAAAATGGTACCAAAGAGAACATGCAGTTTGGCACCAAGTTTTGTGCTAGCAGAAGTGTCCAATTCATGAACTCAAATGTACTAAATTTCAGTGTTATTTTAGGCACTAATTGCCTATTTTGTTGTAGCTTCCCGATTCTATAAAATAGAGTTCTAATGAGGGGTCTAACAAGGCAAAGGATAACATCAAGGGGAAAGGGAAAGGTAAAGCCCTTGTAGCAATTGCTTCACAACAATCCACCTGGGTTCTTGATTTGGGTGCTTTGCACCATATGGTTTCATCTAAGGAAGAACTTCCATCTTTGGAGCCATGTACTATGCCTTCTATTTTGATGGGTGATGACACTCCTATTAAGGTGTGTGGGAGAGGGTTTGTTGATGTGGGGGATAACACATTCCATGATGTTCTTTGTGTGTCCTCATTATCAACTAATCTCCTATCAGTATATTAGATCACTCACATCAATTCAGGCAAGCAGGTTGAGTTCACTTTTGATTCAGTGGAGATTCATAAGTTGCACAATGATTCTACAATTATAGTTGGGAGAGAAAATCATCATTCATGACTCTATCTATTTTCTCACTTTGTTCTTGATCCTCCTTTGTTTGTTTTCCTTGCTCATTCTAATGATGTGAGTAGATTATGGCATGAGCGGTTTGGACCTCTTAACTTCCACTACTTGCAACAGCTCAACCAATAGAGCATGGTCACAGTGTTGCCTCCAGTTTAGTTTTCAGGTGGTGTTTGCCAAGGTTGCATTCTTGGTAAGCATCCTAAGGACAAATTTGACAAAGGTAAGGCATGGAGAGCTTCACAAATATTGGAGTTAGTTCACAGTGATTTGGCTAGTCCATTTCCTCATCCATCCTTCAACAAGGCTAGTTTGTTCTAACTTTCATTGATGTCTTTTCTCGGTATACTTGGGTGTACTTTCTCAAACAGAAGTCTAAGGTATTTGATCATTTTCAAGACTTCAATACTTTTGTAGAGAAGTAATCTAGGAAAGCCATCAAAGTTTTGCACACTAATAATGGTGGTGAATATGTCAATGATCATTTTGAGTAGTTTTGCACTTCAAAGGGGATTGATTTGCAGCATTTAGTTCCATACAATCCTCAGCATAATGGTCTTGCAGAATGAAAGAATAGGCCCTTGAAGGAAATGGTGAACTGCATGATTCACTCCAAATCTCTTGCACCATAGCATTGGGTAGAGGCCATTAATTGTGCTTGTTATATCTAGAACCATGTTCCTCACTAAGCCTTAAAGGGAGTCACTCATTTGGAAGCTTGGAGCAGTCAAAAACCATCGATTAAGCACTTTCAAGTTTTTGGTTCTCCTGCATGGGCCCACATTCCTGCAGAGAAATGTAAGGCCTTGGATCTGTAGAGTAGGCCTTGCATATTTGTAAGATATCCTGATGGTGTGAAGGGTTATCGATTACCAGGTAAGTACAAGAAGATGGGGGGCCAAAAAGGGGTCTTAAGTGGCCACTTTTTTTTTGAAATCAGGAAATGTTGGCCTTGGATGAGAAATTGAGCATAGTTACACTCAAATTTTTAAGATGCAACAAAAATAATGTTCGTAGTTCTCCGAGTCTACTTTCTAAACTACTAATTTTTTTTGAAAATGGTATAGATTAAGGGGTTCAAAAGAGGGAGCCATAGAAATTGGTGTTGTTTCTGTCAAAAAAACATAACATAGCATGTTTTGTGGCTCCCTCAAAAGGTTAACTTTTTTTTGGTATTTTTAAAATCGCTTCAGTGAGAAATTAGCTAACAACATGTAGTTTATGCCTGATTTTTCTGATAATTTTTTAATGAATATTTGATTTTTTACTAATTTTCAAAGTGGACACATCCTGAAAAATAGAATTTTGGTCGTGCTACCCCTATAAATTTTGAAAACTAATTGAAAATCAATTTTTTTTAATATGTGTAGAATGGAGTCTAGTTTCTAAAAATGTATTTTTTTAAAAAATTCAATGAATGGTTAATTTACAATGAAAAAAAGACCAAACACTAGTTTTTCCCCAAAAACGGACACACAAACAAAAGAAATTAAAGATGAAAGGCTTAACATTGTCAAAATGTGAAAAAAATTACATCATTAAATAGCTAAGAGAAAGCCTAACATTACCCAGGTGTTTGATTTGTTCGACCTTACAGAAACATGTGCAAATATGAGGGTTAGCATGAATGAAATTATGTGAAATCATGTAGAATATGCAAAAACACGTCTTTGGATGTTGGGAAGGCACTCCAAGCCTTTGGGTTGGAAATCCAAAGCAAATCCCAAGCCTAAGGCTTGGGATTCCCAAAGCAAAATATAACGTGAGCATATTATAATGTGCTCGCGTTATGTTTTGTTTTGTATATTTTCCCTTTTCACAAAAGTTTGCCCGATGTTTGTCATGTTTGACATTTAACGCGAGTGCATTATGTCTCCCTTGGAATGTTTTATGTTCAAGGTTATTAAGCATGTATGTATGTATGATTTTATGTATGTATGTATGTATGTATGTATGTATGTATGCATGTATGTACATGTATGTATGCTTGTATGTATGTATGCTTGTATGTATATATGTATTCTTGTATATATGTATGTATGTATGGTTGTATGTATGCATGCATGCTTGTATGTATGTATATATGTATGCATGTTTGTATGTATGTATGTGTGTATGCCTATATGTATGTATGTATGTATGCTTGTATGTATGTATGTATGTAAGGGTTTTGGGTTTAGGGTATATAAGGACCTGAGCCCGTAGAGTTTTTAGGGTTGAGGCTTGAGGTTTTTGGGTTTAGGGTTTAAGGTATAGGGTTGAGGGTTGAGGGATTAGGGATTAAGTAATAGGTTGAGGGTAGAGGGTAGAGGGTAGAGGGTAGAGGGTTGAGGGTTGAGGGTTGAGGGTTGAGGTTTAAGGGTTGAGGGTTGAGGCTTTAGGGATGAGGGTTAAGGGATTAGGGTTTAAGGTATAGTGTTGAGGGTAGAGGAGGGTAGAGATGGGGGTGAGGTGGATAGGGGAGGAGAGGGGTGGGTAAGGGTTGAGGGTTTAAGGGTTTAGGGTTTAAGGGTCAAGGGTTTAGGGTTTAAGGGTTGAGGGTTTAAGGTCAAGAGGGATTAGGGTTTAGGGTTGAGGGATTAGGGTTTAGGGTTAAGGGATTAAGGTTTAAGGTTGAGGGTTGAGGGTTTAGGGTTAGGGATAGGCTTTAGAGTTTAGGGATAAGGGATTAGGGTTTAGGAACTTGACGGATTAGGTTTTAGCGTTGAGGCTTTAGGTTCATAGCGTTTAGGGTTGAGGGATTAGGTTTGAGGGTTGAGGGATTAGAGTTAAGGTAGAGTGTTGAGGGTAGAGGGATTAGGGATAGGGTTTAGGGTTGAAGGTTTAGTGTTGAGGGATTAGGGTTTAGGGTTGAGGGTTTAGGGATAAGGGATTAGGGTTTAAGGTATAGTGTCGAGGGTTGAGGGTTTAGGAATAGGGATAGATTTTACGGTTTAGGGTTTAGGGATAAGGAATTAGGGTTGATGGTTGAGGGATTAAGGTTTAGGGTTGAGGGATTAAGGCTTAAGGTTGAGGGTTGAGGGTTCAAGGATAGGGTTTAGAGTTTAGGGATAAGGGATTAGGGTTTAGGACCTTGAGGGATTAGGGTTTAGGGTTGAGGCTTTAGGGATAGTGTTTAGGGTTGAGGGTTGAGGGTTGAGGGATTAGGGTTAAGGTAGAGTGTTGAGGGTAGAGGGATTAGGGATAGGGTTTAGGGTTGAGGAATTAGGGTTGAGGGTTGAGGGCTTAGGGATAAGGGATTAGGGTTGAAGGTATAGTTTCGAGGGTTGAGGGTTTAGGAATAGGGATAGAGTTTAGGGTTTAGGGTTGAGGGATGTAAGGGTTTAGGGTTTAGGGATAAGGAATTAGGGTTGACAGTTGAGGTATTAAGGTTTAGGGTTGAGGGATTAAGGTTTAAGGTTGAGGGTTTAGGGATAGGGTTTAGAGTTTAGGGATAAGGGATTAGGGTTTAGGGTTGATGGTTTAGGGATAGCATTTAGGGTTGAGAGATTAGGGTTGCTGGTCGATGAATTAGGGTTAAGGTAGAGTGTTAAGGATAGAGGGATTAGGGATAGGGTTTAGGTTTGAAGATTTAGGGTTGAGGGATTAGGGTTTAGGGTTGAGGGCTTAGGGATAAGGGATTAGGGTTTAAGGTATAGTGTCGAGGGTTGAGAGTTTAGGAATAGGGATAGCATTTAGGGTTTAGGGTTGAGGGATGTAAGGGTTTAGGGTTTAGGGATAAGGAACTAGGGTTGAAGGTTGAGGGATTAAGGTTTAGGGTTGAGGGATTAAGGTTTAAGGTTGAGGGTTGAGGGTTTAGGGATAGGTTTTAGAGTTTAGGGATAAGGAATTAGGGTTTAAGACCTTGAGGGATTAGGGTTGAGGCTTTAGGGATAGCATTTAGGGTTGAGGGATTAGGGTTGATGGTCAATGGATTGGGGTTAAGGTAGAGTGTTGAGGGTAGAGGGATTAGAGATAGGGTTTAGGGTTGAAGGTTTAAGGTTGAGGGATTAGGTTTTAGGGTTAAGGATTTAGGGATGACGGATTAGGGTTTAAGGTATAGTGTCAAGGGTTGAAGGTTTAGGAATAGGGATAGAGTTTAGGGTTTAGGGTTGAGGGATTAGGGTTTAGGGTTTAGGGATAAGGAATTAGGGTTAAAAGTTGAGGGATTAAGGTTTAGAGTTGAGGGATTAAGGTTTAGGGTTGAGGGATTAAGGTTTAAGGTTGAGGGTTGAGGGTTTAGGGATAGCGTTTAGGGTTGAGGGATTAGGGTTGATGGTCAATGGATTAGGGTTAAGATAGAGTGTTGAGGGTAGAAGGATTAGGGATAGGGTTTAGGGTTGAAGGTTTAGGGTTGAGGGATTAGGGTTTAGGGTTGAGGGATTAGGGATAAGCTATTAGGGTTTAAGGTATAGTGTCGAGGGTTGAGGGTTTAGGAATAGGGATAGCATTTAAGGTTTAAGGTTGAGGGATTAGGGTTTAGGGTTTAGGGATAAGAAATTAGGGTTGAGTTTTGAGGGATTAAGGTTTAGGGTTGAGGGATTAAGGTTTAAGGTTGAGGGTTGAGGGTTTAGGGATAGGGTTTAGAGTTTAGGGATAAGGGATTAGGGTTTATGACCTTGAGGGATTAGGGTTTAGGGTTGAGGCTTTAGGGATAGTATTTAGGGTTGAGGGATTAGGGTTGAGGGTCAAGGGATTAGGGTTAAGGTAGAGTGTTGAGGGTAGAGGGATTAGGGATAGGGTTTAGGGTTGAGGGATTAGGGTTGAGGGTTGAGGGTTTAGGGATAAGGGATTAGGGTTTAAGGTATAGTGTCGAGGGTTGAGGGTTTAGGGATAGGTTTTAGGATTTAAGGTTTAAGGGTTGAGGGTTGAGGCTTTAGGGATAGGGTTTAGGGTTTAGGGATAAGGGATTAGGGTTTAAGGTATAGTGTCAAGGCTTGAGGGTTTAGGATTTAGGTTTAAGGATTGAGGGTTGAGGCTTTAGGGATAAGGGTTTAAGGTATAGGGATAAGGGATTAGGGTTTAAGGTATAGTGTCGACGGTTGAGGGTTTAGGGATAGGGTTTAGGACTTAAGGTTTAAGGGTTGAGGCTTTAGGGATAGGGTTTAGGGTTAAGGGATTAGGGTATAAGGTATATTGTTGAGGGTTGAGGGTTTAGGGATAGGTTTTAGTATTTAAGGTTTAAGGGTTGAGGGTTGAGGCTTTAGGGATAGGGTTTAAGGTTTAGGGATAAGGGATTAAGGTTTAAGGTATAGTGTTGAGGCTTGAGGGTTTAGGGATAGGGTTTATGACTTAAGGTTTAAGGGTTGAGGGTTGAGGCTTTAGGGATAAGAGAGACCTAGATGGCTAAGGGTTGAGAGATAGGGGAGAGATGGGGTGGGCAAGATAGGGGAGGAGAGGGGTGGATAAGGGTTGAGGCTTTAAAGCTTTAGGGTTGAGGGATTAGGGTTTAGGTATAGTGTTGAGGGTTGAGGGTTTAGGGATAGGGTTTAGGATTTAAGGTTTAAGTGTTGAGGGTTGAGGCTTTACAGATAGGGTTTATGGTTCAGAGATAAGGCATTAGGGTTTAGGGTTGATGGATTAGGGTTTAGGGTTGAGGGATCATGGTTTAGGGTTGAGGGATTAGGGTTTGAGGTATAGTGTTGAGGGTTGAGTGTTTAGGGATAGGGTTTAGGATTTAAGGTTTAAGGGTTGAGGGTTGAGGCTTTAGGCATAGGGTTTAGGGTTTAGGGATAAGGGATTAGAGTTTAGGGTTGAGGGATTAGGGTTTAGGGTTGAGGGATCAGGGTTTAGGGTTGAGGGATCAAGGTTTGAGGTATAGTGTTGAGGGTTGAGGGTTTAGGGATAGGGTTTAGGATTTAAGGTTTAAGAGTTGAGGGTTGAGGCTTTAGGGATAGGGTTTAGGGTTTAAGGATAAGGGATTAGGGTAAGGTATAGTATCGAGGGTTGAGGGTTTAGGGATAAGGTTTAGGATTTAAAGTTTAAGGGTTGAGGCTTTAGGGATAAGGGATTAGGGTTTAGGGTTGAGGGATTAGGGTTTAGGGTTGAGGGATTAGGGTTTGAGGTATAGTTTAAGCTCTTCCCAAAAAAACTAAGGAAAGACATTACAAATACAATAGACAATAATACCTCGATTATAATGATTGACTAAACTATACCAAAAAATGTTAGTGAATTATTCACAACTACAAACATAGTCTAAAAAAAAAACTAAGAAAATATTTGTTTTAATATTTGGGAACTAACGGTGACCAAAAATAAAAACAAAATTTTGCGTACTTCAATTTGTTTTAAAATTTAGTAACAACAGTGAACAAAAATCAAAACAAAACAAAATATTAGGCTCTATCCTAATAAAATAAAGAAACTGAAGGAAATGTCTAGGGCATATGAACATGGAGATAACATCATTTAAAGGGCATATGATCAAATATATAAAGGAATGTACCATAGAGGAAAATTGCCATGATTATTTTTAAAAAAATGATTGTAGGTTGCTGTCTTTTCTTCAGATCTGTGTAATCATACTTAATTCTGCATCTCCTCAATTTAAGTGCTACTAACTAAGAAAATACCAAGTATCGTCAATCACTCACACCATTGATAGTAGGTTATATGAGGCATTCCCTATCACAATCAAAAGTTGGTCAATGGTCACTAAATTTTGGTGCAGAAGCACCTACCTAACAGCTGGCCTCCTTGAGGCAGTTAGTTTGTTATAGGTCCGCATGATGACATACAGGATCAGGATATAGGATAACATGATCAGGATATAGGTGAATTGTCCGCATGATGACAGGGCAGTAGGCTATTTTTAGTATGTTTGACTTTATCATGTAATAAGGTCCATTGGACCGATGCTATGTAGTAGTTCAGCATAGGAGTATGTGTAGGCAGTTAGAGATCGGGATAAGGTTATCTGAGCTGTCCTCTCTCCCAGCCGCTTGGAAGCTCCCAGCCGCTGGGAAGTGAGTTGGTAGTACTCGAAGGATTTGTTATATATACCTTCGATCTGTTAGGGTTTAGATACAGTTCATATTGATATTGAGATTGCTGTTGATAGATGTATTGGTGTTGTGTTGAGTTGAGAGCAGTTCAGACATTGTGAATCTGTATTCAGGACTTTTGAATTTCAATTGAATAAGATCTCATCTTTTGCAGTATCTGGTTGTATCAGTTGTATCTGTGTTGATTTCCTTTCTGTTTGCAAGTTGATGGGTACTTTCAACCCTTCCACCGGTTGATCCTGCAAATCGGTGGAATGGTCCTGTATCATAGCTTAGGTTGCATTTGTGTTTTCTGTTTATGCATTGCATTGTTCAAGAGATCTGTTAGGAGCATGCTGTGAATCAGCCTAGCATCCTCATGTGCTAGGTATAGAAAGATAAGTTGTTAGATTTGGTTTAGAGGTGATCCGGCCCGGTCGCCATATTGTCTTTATGTAATTGTGCGGTTAAGAGTGTTTACATGCAGTGGACGGATACACAAGAGTCTGCATGTGCGTTTCCAGTCGGAGCAAGCCGCATCGTCATCTGCGAAGGCATCGCCACCAGGATCGGGTCGTGAAGCTGTTGAAGTTTGCAAGTTGCAAGTGCATCAGGATGTTTTGAGTTGGATATATACTCAGTGTATATATCGCAGTCAGGATCATCTCTCGAAGAAGCTCATCATCCGCGTATCGCTAACTGATGCGGGTGTGAAAGTTTAGTTTTTTTGGCTAAGTGTTGAAGAGTTCATCAGGAGATTGGGTGACGTCATCGTCATCAGGATATGACGTCATCGTCATCAGGATATTGAGATATCCCCCTATGCATGTTGTTCCTGTCGTCGCTAAGGGTTTAGGCATCGGCGAAGGCTCTCGGCAGGAAGCTGTGAAACATCATCAGGAGGTTCCAAGACAACCAGATAAATTAGATCATGATGCTGTTGCTTGTGTCGTCGGGAGGCGGAGCATCGAAGGGAAGGTGTTGAAGTGAACGTCATCAGGATATTTGGAGCAACCGGATATTTGGATACCCTGCTGACGAAGGTGATATTGAATATCATGATGATGCCGCTTGTATTTGGCACCCGATGAACAGTGCAACCGGAGGATGTTTGCGCCCGTTGATTATCATGATGATGATGATAGGCGATAAACGGAGGAGGTAAATAGTAGTCGACAGGAGGATATTTGCGATCATCCGAAATATGATGATGCTGTTGAAATGTGATGATGCTGTTGGTGTCTCTAGGAAATATGATGATGATGTTCAGCCGATAGAGAATTTTATCATGCTGTTTGTATTGTTGGCTACTCCTTCCTGTTAGTTAGCCTCCGTTGCGTTTCGCTCTGCATCATAGTGGTATCAGAGCAAAGGTTAGGATCTTCTGGAAAGGATAAGCAGGATGTCAGACGAAGAAGGAACATCTGAGGTTCCAGCAAGGATGACCAACGCTGAGTTGGCAGTTCTGGTGAAGAAACAGATTGCAGAAAGCAAGGCCGTGAAGGCTCAGAATCAGGAGTTGAAAGATGAGTTAGCAAAGTTGAGGAGTAAAGTAGGTTCTGGTAGAGAAGATGATAGGGAAGAAGAAGATATCCCTAATTGGAGCGAGGAGGTCGTTCCTGCAGACCAGAGACCGCTGTTGAACGCCCTCAAGGCCATGGAGAGGAGAACCATGGATGTGAAGCTGGATTTGCCAGTGTTTACAGGTAAGATGGACCCTGATTCAGTAATGGAATGGATAGACTGTCTGAACAATTTCTTTGTAACAGAGGAGATACCAGAACAGCAGAGAGTGAAGATAGCACAGTCAAAGATGAAAGAAGCTGCCTTGACATGGTGGAACTTTGTTCAGGATGATAGAGTACAGGAGGGAAAACGTAGAGTTGCCACATGGAAGAAGATGATGGAATTGGTAAAGGAGGCTTATATTCCTTTGGATTACAGTATCCAGTTACACAAGAGGAAGCAGAACCTGAAGCAGAAGGAGCTAGATGTCAGCTCATATACAGAAGAGTTCATGAAACTCTGTATGAAGACAAAGGTGAAAGAAAGTGAAGAGGAAAAGGTAGCCAGATACCTTAATGGATTGAGGTTTAATATTCAGGATGATCTAAGTCTGCATAACCTAGATACAGTGCATAAATGTTTCCAGTTGGCATTGAAAGTGGAAGAAAAGTTGAAGAGAAAACAAGAACAAAACAATAGAGGAAGAGGATCAGCCCATAGAACAAAGCAAACCAATGAAAGTCAAGAAGATACTGGTAAAGGACAGGGACAGTCTGATTTCAGAGGTGGATGGAAAGGTAGTAAAGGAAGATTTGGAGGTGGTAGAAGTTCTACTACATTTTCAGGGAAATGTTACACCTGTGGTGAGTTTGGTCATCCATCCTTCAAATGTCCAGAAAACACAGGTTCATCATCTAGAAATGATAGAACAAGTGACAAGAGAGTACAACTTGTGCAAGAAGAGAAAGAAGAGAAAAGTGTGCAGAGTCCAAACATTTATCAAAAGGATCAGGAGGCTGATAATGTTGGATATCCAGAGAGTGGAGAATCATTGATGCTAAGGAGAATTAGTTTGCAGGCATCAAAGGATATGATGCAAAGAAGAGCTCTTTTCAAAACCACATGCAAGAGCAAAGGTAAAGTATGTAAGGTTGTCATTGATACTGGTTCAACAGACAACATGGTATCTCAAGAGATGGTGGATAAACTGCATTTGGAAAGGATTCCACATCCACACCCTTACAAGGCATCTTGGGTGAGTGAAAGGCATTCACTTTTTGTCTCTGAACAGGCATATGTTGATTTCCAGATTGGAGCATATCAGGATAGAATTTTGTGTGATATTTTGCCCATGGAATGTTGTCACCTACTGTTGGGTAGACCATGGCAATTTGATAGGAGGGTACTGTATGATGGGTATGCTAATACCTACACCATCCAGAAAGATGGAAAGACTATTAAGTTGATGCCATTACAGGAAGCAGCTGCAGCACAGAAGGCAGCCAAAGTCATTTTAATGGGAAAGAAGGAATTTGTGCAGAAGCCTATAGGAGCAGGCAGGCAGGCAGTTAAAGACACTGCAAGGAAAGGAGTTGTGAAATACAACAAGCTGAAGAAAGTTTCAGTTGTGACTGACAGAGGTCAGCAGCAGGTTCAGAAACAGGTGGGTAAACAGCAACCAGTTGAGAGGCATGACAAGGATGTTGTCATAGTTGGGACTATTGCTTGTCCTATAAAGATTGAAAGGAAGATAGAGTTGGACATTTCAGAAGTTCAAGAGGCAGTTCAGCAAGAGGTTCTGGTCAGGCAACCTGACAAACACAAGGTATGTGAGAGACAAGCCTACATTGACAGGCATGAGGATTTACTTGCCAGAAAGTAAGTTACAGTTCAAAAGTCTTGGAGCAGCCAAGAGACAGCAGCAGACAAAGCTGGAACAGGGCAGCACATTGCACAGGCAAAGTGCAAAGGTGGAGGACTTCCATATCCTAACTCATGGGACATGAGTTATTTTCTTTTGGGGAGTATGGTGCAGAAGCACCTACCTAACAGCTGGCTCTCTTTAGGCAGTTAGTTTGTTATAGGTCCGCATGATGACATACAGGATCAGGATATAGGATAACATGATCAGGATATAGGTGAATTGTTCGCATGATGACAGGGCAGTAGGCTATTTTTAGTATGTTTGACTTTATCATGTAATAAGGTCCATTGGACCGATGCTATGTAGTAGTTCAGCATAGGAGTATGTGTAGGCAGTTAGAGATCGGGATAAGGTTATCTGAGCTGTCCTCTCTCCCAGCCGCTTGGAAGCTCCCAGCCGCTGGGAAGTGAGTTGGTAGTACTCGAAGGATTTGTTATATATACCTTCGATCTGTTAGGGTTTAGATACAGTTCATATTGATATTGAGATTGCTGTTGATAGATGTATTGGTGTTGTGTTGAGTTGAGAGCAGTTCAAACATTGTGAATCTGTATTCAGGACTTTTGAATTTCAATTGAATAAGATCTCATCTTTTGCAGTATCTGGTTGTATCAGTTGTATCTGTGTTGATTTCCTTTCTGTTTGCAAGTTGATGGGTACTTTCAACCCTTCCACCGGTTGATCCTGCAAATCGGTGGAATGGTCCTATATCATAGCTTAGGTTGCATTTGTGTTTTCTGTTTATGCATTGCATTGTTCAAGAGATCTGTTAGGAGCATGCTGTGAATCAGCCTAGCATCCTCATGTGCTAGGTATAGAAAGATAAGTTGTTAGATTTGGTTTGGAGGTGATCCGGCCCGGTCGCCATATTGTCTTTATGTAATTGTGCGGTTAAGAGTGTTTACATGCAGTGGACGGATACACAGGAGTCTGCATGTGCGTTTCCAGTCGGAGCAAGCCGCATCGTCATCTGCGAAGGCATCGCCACCAGGATCGGGTCGTGAAGCTGTTGAAGTTTGCAAGTTGCAAGTGCATCAAGATGTTTTGAGTTGGATATATACTCAGTGTATATATCGCAGTCAGGATCATCTCTCGAAGAAGCTCATCATCCGCGTATCGCTAACTGATGCGGGTGTGAAAGTTTAGTTTTTTTGGCTAAGTGTTGAAGAGTTCATCAGGAGATTGGGTGACGTCATCGTCATCAGGATATGATGTCATCGTCATCAGGATATTGAGATATCCCCCTATGCATGTTGTTCCTGTCGTCGCTAAGGGTTTAGGCATCGGCAAAGGCTCTCGGCAGGAAGCTGTGAAACATCATCAGGAGGTTCCAAGACAACCGGATAAATTAGATCATGATGCTGTTGCTTGTGTTGTCGGGAGGCGGAGCATCGAAGGGAAGGTGTTGAAGTGAACGTCATCAGGATATTTGGAGCAACCGGATATTTGGATATCCTGCTGACGAAGGTGATATTGAATATCATGATGATGCCGCTTGTATTTGGCACCCGATGAACAGTGCAACCGGAGGATGTTTGCGCCCGTTGATTATCATGATGATGATGATAGGTGATAAACGGAGGAGGTAAATAGTAGTCGACAGGAGGATATTTGCGATCATCCGAAATATGATGATGCTGTTGAAATGTGATGATGCTGTTGGTGTCTCTAGGAAATATGATGATGATGTTCAGCCGATAGAGAATTTTATCATGCTGTTTGTATTGTTGGCTACTCCTTCCTGTTAGTTAGCCTCCATCAAATTTTTCTTATTGGTGACCTAAGACAATTGTCAGCTTTAAGGGACATTACAATGTAGATGTTGTATGAGAGTTACTCTCAAGTATTGTCCCATATGATGACCCAAAATTCAAAGTTGTAATTGGACTCATTAATGATGTGCTTGGCAAAGTTGTTGCTATCATCTACCAAAAATGAGAGTAGGCCACTTTCTTTATCACTCTTTTTTGTTACGAAGAACTTTCAATGTTACATTGTACCTAATTGGGACATACATGACCCACAACTCATTCCAATTGTTCCAGTCACTCATGGTGGTTGACAACAAATCCCCTTAAATATGGCTTGCACATCTAACAATCCATAAAGCACAAGGCCTCACAATCAATAGAATAACAATAGACATTAAAACATAGACTATCAGGATCCTACATTCACAATAGTGTCATGAGTTCAAATATTGTTTTATGTAGCATCTCCCCTCTCATTCAATGATACACACACACATAAACAATATGTATATAATCATGTAAAAGCAAGAAGAAGATAGTCTCTAAAAATATCAACACAACATTCCTAGAAACCCATTTAGCTCCCTCATTATGTAATATACTAAATTAATTTGTATTCCTAAAAATCCATTTAGTCCACCTCATTATGTAATATACTAAATGTATTTGTTATATTAAAGAAAATATGTTAACATTTCATATATTGTTTTTAAAATTTAAATGATATCATAATCTTAGAAATCTTGTGTCTTTCTCTAAATACACAACTCTTAGTAAGAAAAATATTTCTTTTAGAGTTGTTTTTAACTTTCAATATAATTCTCACATTCAATTTTTTTTAACTTTCAATAAATTTTATAAAATAAAGAAAAATTAAACCATCACCTTTGTTTTTCTTAGGAAAGCCAATATAAACATACACATTTTTTAACAAAAAAAATAACCAAAATAAATCAATTATCTACAATCCAACTAGAATCTTATTTTGAGATTTAATTCAAGTAATTATTTAACTCTCAACTAATAAAAAACTTTGCAAACCAATATAAACTAGGATTTTTTAAGAAAAAAATAAATCTCCCAGGGCAATATGAACATACAAAAAATTTTAACCAAAAATAACCCTAATTACAATCTAGTAGTCGAAGTAATTCTTTAGTTGTCAGTCAATAAAAAAATTAAATTTTTTTTGGGACACATCACCTGACAAGTTTTATTGCGTGTTCATGTTGTTTTCCTTTCCCCATAAAACAATTAAATCACTCAGTGTATATTAGGTACATGCATGTGAGACGGCTTGGAGAGTGAAATGGTTATACCAGAGAGAGAGAACATCAAATCAACTTAATGATGATTTAATGCCACATCAAAGTAATACTTGAAAATTTTCAGAGAATTTATGTGCTACATATTTTCAGAGGGTTCTCAAAATTTATTATTGTATATGTTGGTATATCTGTGCTTGTAGATAATTCAGGATTCTATAGTTTTTTGGCTTATTTTTACACAGGCTTTTGCATCTGGTTTACCATGGAGGATGAAGAAATGGGGGAACGTTTTATACCATGTAGAGCATGTAGTCACAAATGTTATAAAAAACATGGCAAATACCATGATAAAGAGCGCTTTAATGGGTGTGCCTCCTTCAAAGTTATGCTTGGAGACTTTACACAAAAACTGGTAACTCTATACATTATTGTTCATTCTTTTATTTCTTGTACACTATTAAGAACTTGTAAAATCTAATTGTGTAATGTGTTTATGGCAACGCATTCCTCCTACATTTGTTTCATAGTTTATAGACAACACAGACGAACATATGGTGTTGCAAGGCCTAGGGGGGCAGGAGTGGGATGTACAATTAGGGGGTACCATAAATAAACTGAAATTTAGGCAGGGTTGGGAAAATTTTGTGAGTCATCATGGGCTAGAGATTGGAGATTTTGTTGTGTTCAAGTATATATCCAAGTCATATTTTAAGGTTAAGATATTTCAAAGAACACGGTGTGTGAAAAATATCAATGCTCTTCAACTTATGAATACCAACATTGATACAGATAAAAGATGCCCTTCTTCTAACAGAGTATGCAGTTCAAGTCAACCAATGGGTAGCAAGTTGTTGAATGAATTGGTTTCTGATGGGGAAAACAACAATGATGTTGAAGCAATGGAAGAAAATCAAAATTGTAAGTCTAATTTAATTTATTTCAACTTTCAAAGTAGGCATTTGAATTGTAGCTTTACCAGGAGGATTGGTATAACAAAAACTTATTTCTATTGTAGGCCATTCTTGGAAGAACCCTGGACATTATGGACCCTCTCATCTAGAAAAGCACATGACAGTGAACTCTGCCCCTTATTTCAAATTAGATAAACCTTTTTATTCAATGAAACTAAAGTAACAGAATGTAAACTGACCAATATGTAAACCAGTAAGATCAAATTCTCTGCCTTCTATGGTTATTCCTTTTATTTTGTTAAGAGAAGAGTGTCAAAAATGATGGGTTTAACAACCTAAAATAAGACAAAGTAGTTTTGTTATTACATTCTAAGGGATCTCTAATATTCCAATATAATTCAGTCTTCTATAATATGAACATCTGCATTTGTGTGAATGATAAGCTTTAATAACAATTTTTTTTAATAGCAGAGCATAATGTGAGTGCGTTATCGCTTAAATTTTTTTTTAAAAGTTGGCCACTTTTTGGCCCCCCAACTTTTTGCACCCGCCCTGCTCTATCCTACTACACACGATATATTCATTGAGAGGAGTGTTTAGTTTGAGGAGGGCTCTTCGAGCTCAACTCCTATCACTTCTCCACCTCCTTCTACTTTGACATTAGAGTCACTTGGACTACATGACAAATCTTCTGATGAGCCAGATTCACCTAAGTAGATTCTTGATGATGAGAAGTCTTCTACCTCCACTTCTGATGCTAAGAATGATTCAGAGGATTCGCCTCTTATCTCTCATTCAGAGGGTGATGATTCTCCTCCAAATTCTTCAACTTCTGGTCCACTCTAGGCTAGATAGACCTTGTAGTCTGTAGGTGATTGGGTTGAGGATTCATCAAACACTAGGTGAACTCATTCACAGTTCCAGGATGTTCCATAGTCTTCATTGCTACTGCCTCTGATACACAATCCTTTTGAGAGGATTTTGGTATTCCTGAAAGGGAAGAAAACTTGTTCGATGTAAGTGGATCTATCAGACAAAGTTTGCAGCAGATGGGTTGGTTGATAATCATAAGGCTCACCTGCTTGCAAAAGGATTCTCCAGAGTTCTTGGGATTGACTACTCTGAGACTTTTGCGCTAGTTGCTAGAATGAACTCCATCTTGCTTATTCTTGCCATTATTGCAGCTAATTGTTGGGAAGTACACCACATGGATGTGAAGAGTGCTTTTCTTCACGATGACCTTTAGGAGGAGATTTACATGGATTAGCCAGAGGGGTTTGTTTAGGATTCTTCACTTGTGTGCCACCTTTGAAAGTCTCTCTATGACCTCAAGTAGGCTCCTCGGGCTTGGTATGCCAAGATGGAATCCTTCCTTATGTCAGTTGGGTTCACTCAATGCCATTCTAATCCAATGTCTACATTTTGTAGCAGGATGATTCACTCCTATTTCTAGTTCTATATGTTGATGACTTGTTGATCATAGGGAGTTCTTCATCCACCATTAGAGTAGTCAAAACTGCCCTTCATGACAGGTTTTTGATGACTGACTTGGGCTTGTTGCATTACTTTCTTAGGATTGAGATCTACCAGTCTACTTCTGGGATCACCATCACATAGTCCAAGTATGCTCTAGATTTGCTCTTACAATTTCATATGGCTGATTGTAAGCTTGCTCTGACTCCCTTTCTTTATGGAGTCAAACTTGAGGCTCAGTGTTCTTCACCATTTGTTGATGGCACTTTATACTGATAGCTTGTTGGGAGTCTCATTTATCTCACTCATATGAGACCCGACATTTCATATGTTGGAGGCATGGTTTCTCAATTCATGTAGGAGCCTCATGAGCTACATTGAAAAGCAACCAAGTAGACACTTCACTTCATTCAAGCTACTCACAGTTTTGGGATTCACTACGCATCAAGAATTAATCTTGACTTGATGGGTTACATAGATTCAGATTGGGTAGGTGATTCTCAGGATTGTAAGTCTACTTTAGGTTACAACTTCTCACTTGGTTCAGGTCCTATTTGTTGTTTGAGAAAGAAGCAATCTTCTATTTCTCTATTTTCTATTGAGGCCGAGTATCGGTGGCTATGAATGCCACCACTAAGGACATCTCACTTCAAAATATTCTCATTGAGTTTGGTATCCAGATCAGACGGCCATCCATCATATTTTGTGACAACTAGAGTGCCATTAAGATCTCACAAAATTTGGTCCATCATCAGCGGACCAAACACGTTGAGGTCCACATGCACTACATTCAGGATCTCATCCATGGCCATGTCATTGACCTTTGTTACTGTTTGATTTCCAAGAAGATTACTAATATCTTCACCAAACCCTTCACTGAGAGCAAGTTCCTTCATTTGTGAGCTTTGCTAGGGGTGCGGGAGGCTTCATCTTCTGGGGGGCTTCATCCTCTCACTCAGAGTCTCAAGACTCTCTCTACTCTGGAGGGTTTATTCTCTCTCTATTTATGGGGACTATTCTCTCTTTTCTGTGGGGGCTTCTTCTCTTTAAGGGGGGTTATTATGTACATGGGTACCGTATCAGGCTTGATTTATCAGGACCCATCTTTTCACCCACCTAATTTGCGCTTAAGGGGGGTGTTAGTGTAGGTTTTTTATTTCCTAGTTGGGTTATTTATTTTCCTATATGCCTAGGTTTTTCCTACACCTTTATTAATCTTGCTTAGGTTCATAATGCATGTTTAATTGAGTGGGTTATGAGGTGTCACCATCCTACAAGGGAACACCCATTAGCTATCTTGGGAAGATACTTTTCTATCTTTATAACGATAGATGGTTGCTTCCTATTGGTTGGTGTTTCCACCTCCACCCTCTCCCTTTTCTATATAAACATGCTACCTAACTTGTATTAGGTATCTTTTTTTAATTTTGCATCCTCTTAATGCTATTTTGCTTCTGGAGCATTTGCATTACTCTCATGGAGACTAACTCTATGCTGCTATTTTGATTTTGTATCATTTGCATTCATAGTTTAATATCTATTCATTTGCGCTAGTTTTTTGGGTTAATCATCTTTTCAGTTTCTAACACCCTCCATTATCTTGATCTTTGGTTCTACTTTGACTACCACAAGTCAACACTTTTTTCTTTAACATATTCTTATATCATCATGATCATTAACTTTCATCATGATTCTTAGGACATTGGGGATATACTCATTAACCACACACCACATTTGACTCATCACAAGAAACTTCATACCATTATTTACTTTTGGACCACAACCTTTCACATGGAACATATAAAAAGACAACCACTTATAGGATTTTCATAACTTCTTTTTAGTCATAACAAATAACCATTAGTCGCCAACTCAAACATAAAAATCTTGCTTGACTGCATATTTTGTTTAACATGTGAACATTTATGGTTGTTGATGTAGGAGCATCCCAGGTTGCAGAGCAATCTTGCATCAACCAAAAATATTTGTTTTCTTCTCTTTTCTTTCATTTCAGTTGCAGTTCAGTAATTTATAGTTCATAATTTTCTACCGCATTTTACTGTATCTTCATATCAGAGCCTGCGGAGCAGGAATTAGCATTTACATAGTGTCATCGACATCATATCAAGATTTCAAGTGATTTGGACTTGTTTCCTGAGAGTTATTGCTATCAAAAGACCATCCACTTTCATAGAGCAGAGCACTCATGTAGACAGTTGAGAGGAGAAGGTTTGCGGACCAATTTCGTGACTTGCGGAGCCTAATGAGACATCATACACGACTCATAAGGACTAGATAGACCTTCCTTGAGGTCTGCGCCATGTTTCATTCATTTGTGGAGCAAAGCCATAAGTTGGAGGTTGACCTACATGTCTTTACATGTTTCATCATTCATTGAAGTTTGTAACCTCTTGTGGTCGACGTGGAGGATTCTATGAGCTTAAAGATGATATATATAGATCTCTCAGATGCATTAGGAAGTTAGTTCTCAAGTTATTAGTTATGATAGTTTAGATGAAAAATTTTGTTCTGGGAGGCACTACAATGCCCTATCTTTCATTTATGTTGTAACCTAGAAAATAGGCATGTGAGCCCTTTGATTGTAGCCTACATGTTGCCAGCATATAAGCATTTTGATTATCTAATATATTGAGTATTTGAATCTTCCATTGCACTCTATATTTGTGTTGTTTCCATTGTGTTTACTCTAGCTACATGGTTTGGACAGTCCCTTCTTAGGACCCCCCATCCATGACTATACTAAGTGGTATCAGAGCGAAGTTGTGAATCCTATGGAAGTGAAGGCATTTTGTAAGATCCTGTGGTGAACAGAGCGCTGACCTGAGGTAGTCTACTTGCATTTGTTAATAGAGCGCCGATTGTGAGGGAGTTGCTACCTTGTAGTCAGATTACTGAATTGAGGTAGTTGCATCAGATCCTAGGAAGAGATGCCACCAATGAAGATGCCTGTTATGGCCAATGTTGCTGGAAGAATGGAAGAAATGATTGAGATGATGAGGACAATGAAGGTTATATTGGATGCTATAGAAGAAGATAGAAGAAGAGGACTAAACCCTAGACATGAAGATGAAAGTGATAATGATGAATTTCAAGCTGCTGACCAAAATGAAGAACCCCTAGAAGAAGAAGACTTAGATCAAGTAAAGATGTTGAAAGATATTTCTAAGATGGGAAAAAGACCTAGAGTGGAAGTGTCAAACTATACCTGAAATTTAAACCCTGAGGAATTGATTGACTAGATAAATGATTTGGAGGAATATTTTGAATATGAGGAAATTGAAGATCCAAAGAGAGTAAGATTTGCAAAAACTAAGTTGAAAGGACATGCTGCTATTTGGTGGAAAGAAGTTCAATTGGATAGGAATAGGAGAGGAAAAGAGAAAATCATAAAATGGGATAGGATGGTGACAAATTTGAAGAATCAGTTCATACCTCTTGACTATGAGTTGGAATTATTGAAGAGATTGCAAAACCTAAGGCAAAAGGAGAAATCTGTGAAGGAGTATACTGAAGAATTTCATAAGATGATCATAAGGACTAGACATAGTGAAGCAAGCAAGGAGAAAGTGGCAAGATAGATAAATGGATTGAGAATGAATATTCAAGAAGAACTAAGTTTGGTAAGGATGACAACAGTAGAGGAAGCATATCAGTTTGCATTAAAATTTGACGACAATTTGAATAAGAGGCATGAGAAAAGGTAGAAAGGTAGATGAGGCAAATTTTAAAGAGGTGGAATATATTTCAAAGGGGAAATACCATATGTAGAGAAAAACAAGGAGAGTAGTCCATACGAAGGAAGACATGGATAACAATTCATACTAGAGAGATGATAGGAGTTTCTACCACAATAGTAGAGGGAATCATAATTCTTACTGCAATGAAGGTTACTAGAGGGATGAAAGAGGATTTGACAAAAGAACATTTAGAGGAACTTGTTTTAAGTGTGGAGGTGAAGGACACAGAGCATTTGAATGTCATTAGGGAAGTACAAGCAAGAGGACGGAGAATAGTGCAAGAGCAACATATGCAGAGGAAGAACCTATTGGATCACCTAGTTCAGTGGGAAAGCCAAAGAAAGGAGAATCATTATTCATGAGGAGAGCATTATTTCAAGTAAAGACAACCGAGGAACCACCGCAAAGGAAATGTTTGTTCCAGACAAGATGTAAATCAGGAGGTAAATGTTGTAAGGTTATCATTGATAGTGGTAATACAGATAATTTGGTTTCAAAAGAGATGATGATGAAGCTAAACCTAGAGAGATTGAAACATTCAAAGCCCTACAAGATAGAATGGATTCAAGATGAGCACAAGGTACGGTGAGTGAACAATGTTTGGTGAAATTTCATATAGGATCTTATAATGATAAGGTATTGTGTGATATTATGCCGATGGATGTATGTCATATATTGTTAGGGAGACCATGGCAATATGATAGAAAGGCTATACATGATGGAAGGAAGAATACTTATACTATAACATCTAATGGGAAGGAACATATCATGATACCTTTGGAAGATGATCCTAGAAGTGAAGTGTGTGGAAATGCTAGAATCTATTTGGTTGATGGAAGGAAGTTTTTGGATGGATTAAGACATGAAAATATGTGTTTTTCTTTGATTCCAAAGAAGTGTGAAACCCTAAGTGCAGAAACTGTTACCGGAAAAGAAGAAGAACCACTGCCAGAGGAAATAATTGAATTGTTGACAAAGTACCAAGATATCATATCAGATAATGTGCCTCAAGGATTGCCACCAGTCTAGAGCATCATTCATCATATGGACCTTATACCTAGAGCTAGTTTTCCTAACAAAGAAGCAGACAGGATGACACTAGCAGAAAATGAGGAGCTAAATAGACAAATACAGGAGCTGTTGAGGAAAGGATTGATCAGAGAAAGTTTAAGCCCATGTGCGGTACCTGCAATACTAGCACCGAAGAAAGATGGAGTATGGAGGATGTGTATAGACTCTAGAGCAATCAATAAGATCACAGTTAAGTATAGATTTCCATTGCCAAGGATGGATGACATCATGGACTATTTGAGTGGAGCAAAGTATTTCACAAAGGTAGACTTGAAAAGTGGATACCATTAGATCAAGATTAGAGAAAGAGATGAGTGGAAGACTGCATTTAAAACAAATGAGGGATTGCATAAGTGGTTAGTGATGCCCTTTGGATTAACTAATGCACCGAGTACTTTCATGAGGTTGATGAATGAGGTTTTGAAAAAATTATTGGGTAAGTTTGTTATTGTGTACTTAGATGATATTCTAATTTTCAGTAAGACAAAAGAGGAACATTTGTGGCATATTAGACAGGTATTGTAGAGGTTGAGAGAAGAGAAATTATTGATAAACATCAAGAAATGTAGTTTCATGAAGGAAGAATTGGTATATTTGGGATTTGTGATTTCTGCGGAAGGATTGAAGATGGACCCTGAGAAAGTTAAAGCAATTGAACTGAGTGGCCAACACTTGAGAACATTGGAGAGGTAAGATCATTTCATGGACTAGTGAGTTCTACCGGAAGTTAATCAGAAATTTTAGTACAATATGCACACCTATGATAAAGATAATGAGAGGTGATAGAAAGGATTTCAAGTAGACATCAGGAGTAGATAAGAGTTTTGAATTGTTGAAACAGAAGGTGATAGAGCAACTAGTGTTAGCATTACTAGATTTTAACAAAGTATTTCAAGTTGATTGTGATGCCAGTGGGAATGCAATAGGATCAATGTTAAGTCAAGAAGGGAGACCAGAAGCATATTTCAGTGAGAAGTTGAATCAATGCAAGAAGATATTCAGATTATGATTAGGAGTTCTATGTCATAATTCAAGCTTTGAAGAAGTGGGTACATTATTTGTTGCCTAAGGAATTTGTGTTGTACACTAATCACCAGGCTTTACAATATTTAAACAGTCAAGGAAAGTTGAATCAAAGACATATGAGATGGGTAGAGTTCATGCAGAGTTACACATTTGTATTGAAGCACCGAAGTGGGAAGTCAAATAAAGTTGTAGATGCATTGAGCAGAAAAAGGAATTTGTTGACAGAGATGAGGGTAGAAGTATTAGGATTTGAAAAACTGAAGCATATGTATGAAGAGGATCTTGATTTTGCTGAAGCATGGAAAGCATGTAAGGAACCTATTGTGACAAAGAGAAGTAAGTGGTTAGATTATTTCATTCAGGAGGATATGTTTTCCAAAGGAAATCAATTGTGTATACCTAGGAGTTCAATGAAAGACAATTTGATCAAGGAGAAATATAGTGGTGGATTGGTGGGACATTTTGGAATTGATAAGATAGTAGCTTTGGTAAGTGAACATTACTTCTAGCCTCAGATACATAAGGATAGAAGGAAATTTTTCAGAGTTGAAGAGTATGTCAAGTTGCAAAAGGAAGTAGTCATAATACTGGATTTTACAAATCTTTGATAGTATCAGAGAGACCTTGGGAAGATATAAGCATGTATGTCATATTAGATTTGCCAAGAACACAAAGAGGATATGATTCTATATTTGTAGTAGTGGACAAATTTTCAAAGATGACACATTTCATTCCTTGTAAGAAGACAAATGATGTAGTGTATGTTGTAGATCTATTTTTCAAGGAGATTGTGAGATTGCATAGATTACCTAAAAGTATAGTTTCAGACAGGGATAAAAGATTCATTGGATATTTTTGGAGGACATTGTGGAAGAAAATGAAGACAGACCTAAAGTTTAGTTCAACATTTCACACACATACAGATGGACAAACTGAAGTTGTAAATAGGAGTTTGGGTAACTTGTTGAGATGTTTGGTAGGAGATAAAGCAGGAAATTAGGATCTAATTCTATCACAAGAAAACTTTGCATACAATAATTCAGTGAATAGGAGCACATGGAAGACACCATTTGAAGTTGTGATAGGAGTGAAACCTAGAGGAGTTACAGAACTGAGAGACATTAGTATGGAGAACAAGAGAAATGCAAAGGTAGAAGAATTTGTAGGATGCATGGAGACACTACATAATTAGGTCAGGAAGCATTTGGAGGAGATGAATAGTAAGTATAAGGAACAAGCAGATGAGAAGAGGAGACATAAAGAATTTTTAGTGGGAGATGAAGTAATGGTACATCTAAGAAAGAAGAGATTTCCAATGGGAACATACAACAAGCTGAAGATGAAAAAGTTTGGACCATGTAAGGTTCTTAAGAAGTTTGATTTAGGAAATGCATATAAAGTGGAGCTATCAGAGACATTTAGTATATCACCTATATTCAACATTGCAGACTTATATCAGTATCATGAGGGAGAATCAAGTGACAGTCTTTAAGGTGGATTGAAGGATCAATTACCACAGCAGCAACCAGAGGAGATAGAACAGATTTTGGATAGCAGAGTTAGACACAACACCAGAGGCAAGAAATACAAATAGTATTTGGTAAAGTGGAAAGGAAGACCGGAAGAAGACTCATCATGGATTTCTCAGGTTGAGGTAGATTGCCTTGGTTTTCCTCTAGCTCCAACAAAGTGAGGGACTCAATTTTTCAACAACCCTTGATGTCTGATGCAGGAGCATTCCAGGTTGCAGACCAATCTTGCATCAACCAAAAATATTTTCTTTCTCTTTTTTTCATTTCAGTTGCGGTTCGGTAATTTACAGTTTAGAATTTTCTACTGCATTTTATTGCATCTTCATATCAAAGCTCGCGAAGTAGGAATTAGCATCTACATAGTGTCATCTACATCATATCAAGATTTCAAGTGATTTAGACTTGTTTCCTAAGAGTTATCACTATCAGAAGATCATCCACTTTCATGGAGTAGAGCATTCATGCAGACAATTGAGAGGAGAAGGTTTGCGGAGCACTTCCATGACTTGTGGAACCTAATGAAACATCATACACGGCACATAAGGACCAGATAGACCTTCCTTGAGGTCCGCGCCATGTTTCATTCATTTGCGGAGAAACACCATATGTTGGAGGCCAACCTACATGTCTCTACACGTTTCGTCATTCATTGAAGTTTGTAACCTCTTGTGGCCGACGCGGAGGATTCTATGAGCCTGAAGATGGTATATATAGATCTCTTAGATGCATTAGGAAGTCAGTTCTCAAGTTAGTAGTTATGATAGTTTAGATGAAGAATTTTGTTTTGGGAGGCATTGTAATGCCCTATCTTTCATTTATGTTGTAACCTAGAAAATAGGCCTGTGAGCCCTTTGATTGTAGCCTTCATAATGTCGGCATATAAGTATTTTGACTATCTGATATATTGAGTATTTGAATCTTTCATTGCACTCTATATTTATGTTGTTTCTGTTGTGTTTACTCTAGCTGCATGGTTTGGACAGTCCCTTTTTAGGACCCTCCATCCATGACTGCACCAGTTGTACAATTTTTTGAACATATTTGTGACCTTTTGCCAATTAGGTACACCAATCCATTCACAGTTCACTTATATAAAATATTTCATAAACTGTTTATTCCAACATATTCTTAAGAATGATTCTTCAATCCACAAATAATATAAGAACGAAGATCCCAACAAGTTTCCTTTTATATCCTTCGACAATCCATCCAACATTGACAATCCATCCCACTCTCCGCATATCCCATAAGTCTTGGGGGCAATCCATACCACCACAAACATCGTTATCTATTTTTCAGAAATTCCCACTCAATATAAAATCATCCATTAAACTAAAAGAAGCTTAAGTTCAATAAAGGTGTGATTAAAAAATATTAAAACTGAACGCATGCAACATTAAGTTTAAAGAAAGGGCTCTTTTTTTTAAATGGGTACAAACAAAAAAAAACCACCCTTAGAATCCACATTGTTGCGCTGCTCCTTTGCATCAAGACGCCACAGAACAATTCGCACCCTTTAATTTTCCCTGCAATGTGCAGCAACATACCAGGAAGGCCTCTCCACATGCATGTCTCAAAATGCTCACACTGCAGACCAAATATTTTAAAAATGGCTTCCTTCACACAACCGATCAGTGTCAAATTTGGAGCCACTGCCCAATCATGCTTTGTTTACTTCTGCCAACTTCTACACACTACCCACAAATCACACAAGACCTCTTCACCAGATCACACAGCACGCACACAACCCATACCTACACAGCTGACACAGCTCAGAGATTTTCAGATGCTCCTACACTCTTACACAAGGAGACCCATCAATCTAGCCAGTCTCAACCCAAATCAGCCATGTTCAACTTTGGTCTGATACCATGATGGGGAAAAAAGAGAGACACACAAAGATTTACATGGCTCTAAAACTGAAGCCGACTAATTTGAAATTTTGAACTGAAGATTGGAGCTACGTGATTTCCTTGCCCATTTTATTCTTATTTATAGGCAAAATACATCCAACAGATTTGACAGTCCACATTTTCCATGTTGCAGATTATTCATAACAGTTAGTGGAAAGCATTTATTAATGTTGGTGATGGTGAGAGGCTGTAAGTGGCTGTCGGCTTGGTCTGTGCCGACCAACTGCAAATTAATTTATTCCAACATAATTTTTAAATCATCCATTGCTCTAGATGGCCTCCACATTATGCCCACCTTGCCAGATCAAATCATTGCAGCCAATAGAGCAACAAATTTTATATGCTATGTAGAGTAACTCATATTTGTTGGACTCCAAACTGGGGCCACCACATCCTCTCATGTGCAGATCCACAAGATTCAAGTATTTCCTTCCATCATTCAATTTAATTTGATTAACTATTGACTGTTATTTAAATAGACTGTCCCCACACGCTTCATTTCCCCTTATTGTTCATGACATAAAAGGTTGCAATTGCTGGTATAGAGCAGATTGTGTTATGCTGACAACACAGGTAGCTGCTAGTTCTGGATTTGTTGCTGCATCATTCCTCATAATCAGTACCCCTGACAAGAATTGTGCAATGCATGATCTTTACCCCTGCACAAGCTTCTGCAGCTCCATTATTGTGTTACTGCATCATTCCCTACAATATTCAAATGACCCATCATAGTGCAAGTTCTGGATTTGTTGCTGCATCATTCCTCATAATCAGTGCCCCTGACAAGAATTGTGCAATGCATGATCTTTACCCCTGCACAAGCTTCTGCAGCTCCATTATTGTGTTACTGTGTCATACATCCTCACCGCTGATTTTCTACATGTTGATTTCAAGGCTGGTGTATTACAATATACTTGAATGCCCATGATTATACCTAGCGCCATTTTACATCGGTTGCGTAATGCTTGAGAGTCTAAAATTTGTTTTCAATCTGTCAACTTGTGCAGCGAAGTCTATTTGCACTCTACTTAAACATCATCCATGGTCAAACAGTCAATATTAATTAAACTACACTTTATTCACAACAAAAAATGGTAAATATTTGTCCTATTTTTATTGGTCAAAATTGACCTTTGACTGTTAAAGTGAATGATGTTTAAAAATAGTCGTTTATTTGTGTCTGATTCCCGCTACTACAATGGCATTAGATACATAAGAGACTAAACAATCACTCTAAGCAAAGATAATAGACCCTCCCTACAGATCTGCTCTAGTACCAATGTTCAAGGGAGAAAAATAGAGTAGAAAACCTATAAGACCATGGACCCCAATCAAGTTTTAATTCAATTGGTGGAAGAATGGTGGGTTTGGACAATATTATTTTTTTAGTGAGGAGCACTACATGAAATACACAGATCCATGGTTTAAATTAAAAGGACTATATTAAAAGGATCTTTACTAATTATTTTCAAAACAATGTCATAAATAGTAAGAAACAAAAAAAATGTTTACTTTGCATTTATTACAATTTTCATTTATTGTTGTCTTATTTTCAACACTTGAAAATAATTTTGTAATAATTTTTTTCTTATTTTATAAAATGTTTAAAAAATCATTTTTTTAAAATTATCAAAGCCTCATCTATGATCTACTTTGAGAAATATTATTTTTGTCTTATTATTGACTATTGGATGGTATGCATTGTGGTTTTAGAATTGTTTACACAAATTCAAATTTAATGTGAGTTTTTTGTAAGAGATGGTGTATATAAACTAGGTGCTCTCTAGAATGCACTCAAAACTTTATGGAATGAATCTCCACCTTACACATCCAAAAATTTAAACACGTGTAATGGACATCATTTGTGTTCAGTGTGAACTGACTCAACAAATGGAAAAAGATTTTTTGACTTGAAACTTTGCTTTGCTCGTAGTAATAATAAAGCATCCTATTAATTTCTTGTAGCAGCTTATCAATGGTGGCCAACATTAACCTCTCATAAACATGCTCTCATGTTAGTATTGACTAGTAAGATTATAGCACAATATTAGATTTTCTGTGACTCACCAAATATCTCTTTGTTACATGAATCTTTTCCTTGTCATGTCACCCATAATTCTATCTCTCTCCCTCTATATATACATACTCATAGCTAAAAACTAGTTGATTAGAAAATAGAGACCATTTACAAAATATTATGTTTTGTAGGAGAGAGAGTCACAACTTTGAAAGAGCGATGTTTAGGGGCATTTACTTCATTTGTTACAATGGATGCATAGTTTTGGAGATGTGTAATCAAATCTAGAGAGATTGTAGAGGAAGAGCCCACTTATTTCCGTGTGCTGGCTAATTCTAGAGGTCATATGATGCTACTCTCTTAATCTTACATTGGTATAGGGTTATGAGTAGTCGACTTGTGGCTACCTTAACTCTTAATTAAGTTATATAATCATTAATATAGACATATAAAGGTATTTAGGTAAGCTTAGGTGATATATTATGGTATCTAAGTTGGCCTGGGTGATATCCAAGGCTTGAGTATGGTACATATAGGACGTAGAGGTTAGTCATTATCATCATAAATTATGAATTGTGTTCTTCATTAGACGCTTTTGGGAGGTTGCCTTCTCGAAGTGGCATAATATTATCAATTAATTGTAAAATATTTCTTATTATATTCTTCTATTGTAGAATTTATTTCATTACAAGTGGTATTAAAGCATGATCTTGGCACCATCAATGCAAAAAACAAGGCAATTTTTTTCAATTTTGGAGGTCATTTTGGGAAGTGCATATCACTCTCATTTTGGCGAATCTTTTCATGATTTTTAGTGGGTTTTTTCAAGGGCATATTGTAGCTACTACAATCTAGATTGGAGGTCATTTGGATCAGATTTAAAGAAGTTATTACGAAATTAGGTTTTCCACCAATTTCCCTCTCAAGGATACAAATTAACGAATTTTTTGGAGATTTTTTCTTGGAAGTTAGATCTAGGCCATAGTAAATTATAGTAATTTTTTAGATTAATTGGATCTCTTTTGTGTGATTTATTGCAAAATTATTTTCCCCCATCATGGCGACGCCAACCACAAGAGGCAAAAAGAATTTAGCCACACTTAGAAAATCTCAAGACAAGGAGGATACAAAAAGTGGGGAGACTCATAATAATGATGTGCATGAGGAAATCACCAACATGAAGGAATATATTTCATCAGTGAAGACAATGATCGATGAAATGTCTAGGAAAATCGATGCCCTTGTGAATGTTGTGAATGGTAAGGGAGCAAATTCACATAATCAGAGCTAGAAGGGAGAAGATACTTCTAAGGAGCATGATTCTTAGGGGTTTGAAATAGATCTCAGGATGGGTCAACACTCCAATCATTCTATGGCTAGGCACTTCATACCAAAGATGGACATGCGAAAGTTTGATGGACAAGATCCTACCAATTGGCTTTGCCAAATGGAGCAATTCTTTGATATTCACCATGTTCCTTGTCAACAAAAGGTGGTCATAGAATCCTTATATTTGGAAGCTGACCAATTCATTTGGTATCGTTGGTTATGTGAGGAAAATAAAAAGAAGGGATGTGCGGTCACTTGGTCTGTTTTCTAAGAGGAACTCACTACACACTATGGTGACAACCTTATGGATAGCTACTTTAGCTAGATTACCAAATTAAGGCAAACAGGTATAGTCAACGATTATATTCATCATTTCTACACTTTGTCTTTAAGAGTGGAGAATGTAGCAACATAAAATTTGTTAGAGTTATTCCTTAGAGGATTGAAGGATCAAATCAAATATGAGGTACACATGTTTAATCCAAATTCTATCTCTCAAGCAATGATTATGACAAGGCAAGTAGAGGAAAAATTTATGATTAATAAAGGAAAGGTTTTGTAAACATAATAGATAAAAAGCACTCCTACACAGTCACTCCCTCAGCCTACTAGATTGACACCACAACTAATCGAAGAGAATAGAGAAAAAGGATTATGTTTTAACTGTGATGGCAATAGTAGAGGACATAAATGCATTGAAAAGAAATTGTTCTATACTGAAGGGCCGAGTGAGGAAGAAGAGGAGGAGGAATCAATATTAGAGGGTGGCAATGAGTTAGATGAGGAGTCAAGAGTTACTCAACCAATCATTTCTATTCATGCACTTACTAGAATTAGTGCTCCACAAACTCTCAAGGTGTTGGGTTTCTTAAAGAAAGAGAGAGTAGTAGTGTTGATAGACTCATAAAGCACTCACAAGTTAATCAACAAGAAGTTAGCTACTCATCCAAATTGTTTCATATATCCTATTCTAGAATTTCAGGTTTAAATTGTAGATGGGGACATAGTCAGTTGCTTAAGAAAATGTCATAGCATTAAATTGACCATCAGAAAATATCAACTTGATTGCCCAATGTTTGTTATTCCCATGGGTGGGCATGTGCAGGATCATGATGGGCCAAACTATACCTCTAAGTGGCAATGAAAATACAAAAAACAAACTTTATCAAGTTCATGTGAAAATTTGAATGGATTATCTACACAATTTGAAAAAGATGTAAGAACAAAATTTGTAGAGAATTGAATCTAGTTTATACGCTACTATTTTTTTTTTAAAAAAAATTGAATTTACTTAGTGAAAATTGAATATTTCAATGAACAACTATTAAATTTTTCAAAAAAAAATAAAAAGTGGGTGTCTGTCCAGCCAACCTAACTATGAGTAAAAATATATATTTTTTTTTGAAACTTTCAAATAAGTAGAGGACTCATGTCTGGATGTGACGCATATTTATTTGAAATTTTTTTCCAATAAAATAATTAGTTATGATTTTTTTACTGTGACTTTTTAAAACAAATAAAAAGTAATTTTCCAGCCAACCTAACTCGATAAAAAAAAATTGAAATTGAAATTTTTTTTTTTAACCTATAGCCAGAAAAGCATAGAGTGTGACACAGGTTTCAGATCTCAAAAAGGTGAAATGGTTTGAAAGTTATGGATGTTTTTCAATCAGTGTATCCATCAGGATTTCAGAGACACGATATATAGAAAATTATTAATAATTATTTAATAAAATGATAACCAAACAAATCTTATATTTTTAGAAAGCTAACAATTTTTTCTATAAACCCTTTTCATTTTATCAATTTTGCATAAAAAAAAGTCATCAGCACGAAGGGTGAAGTTCGAAGAAGAGACTGAAACATGAAAACACGTTAGAATCCATGAAAAGTCAACAACCAAAATGGATATCTGTCTTGCTTTGTACCAAAGCAAGACGGATATCCATTTTGCTTTGGTAAAAGAAACTCAAAATGGATATCTGTTTCGTTGATCTATGAAAATTTTTATACCATTGGTTTTAGATGAAGAGAAGCAACATATTTGAAACATCGAGGCAATAATACAAGAAGTTAAAGTTAGTTGGTCATTTATAGGTGTATCTATTGTTTCATATCACATTACACATAGAATTCTAATTAACAATCTAGTTTCCTCATTTGGGGGAACATTTTTTTATCCGTTTCTAATGGAAATATTTAGTTAAAAATTGGTGGCTCCTTATGAAAAGTATGGGCTCTTATCAAGCATGCATAACCAAGAAGGTTGATATCCATTTTTCTTACATGTTTGTTGATCACATCTTATGAAACGGATGTTGCTTGGTGATAGTTCTAGGTTTAGTGAACAATATTCTCAAGCTTATTGTAATTTTTACACTTGTGACCAAATTTGGTACCAAACCCTTTCACCTTTTCAATTAATCCTGATAGTGTCATCTCACTCGATGCAAATCAAACCAACATTAGGACCATGTGAATGAGATTAAGGATAGCCTTGACATATGAATCTTTGTATTGTTGACTATCCTTTTAGCATGACAATCCTTTAGGATCATTGTACCCAGGTGCAACAATCCTTCAATCTTCTTTTATTTATATTTCTTTCCTCTTCATACACAAGATTCTTGTGCCTTGTAGTCATGACAATCCACAAATCACCTAACTGTCCTTAGTGAGACTATATCTTATTTTGACAGTGATAGTCATCGTCCATTCACAACTCTCCTCTTTGACATAGATACCCTTTGCACATGTTTTGACTTCATGATTTTCCTTTTGTATGTTGTATTATGGTATGAAAATACTATGGCCCCTTCTTCATCCTCTTGTATAATGAAATTGAAGGTCGACACTTATGGTTACTCTTCTTTATTACTTGGTGATAATGAATCCCTAAGCTCATTTTTTATTGTCTTGAAGCCAAATTTACCACTGTTGAGACAGTCAGAGTTGATTCTTGATCATGAATATTGCGAATTACTTCAAATATCCATGGACAATTTCAATTGTGTTTCTTAAGACACCCATGCCTTGACTATCCCTTTATGTTGGTCATGATTGTGCTCGGATGGCACAATAGTTCATAGTTAGATTTTTGCCACTAAAGTTTTCCTTTGACAAAGTCGTATTTGTAGTCCACCTTTTGATGATGTTCAAACAATATAAATACTTATTCTTAACATAAACAATACATTTCTCACAAATACCAATGCATTCTACTCATAAGGTTCATGGCACCATGCCTAAAGGTATGATAGTCAACAGTGTACTATTATGGCAGCCTATGGTTGGTTTGACAATCTATAATAGTGATAGCACTCATGCCTAATAGTCCTTATCATTATTGTCATAATATATTTTACATTTGAGGCGTTGTCTACAACATACAAAGTTTACCTTTCTCACTCATACCTTCAGTATATAAAGGACATTGATAGGGAATTTTTAATTTCCACTCAGTCAGTGCAATCTAGGAGAGGATAGATTGTCTAACGTTGTAATCTATTTCCATTTACACTTGCCATAACTACAAATGCTTAGTGTTTATTCTCAACCCCGATATATGAATAAAATGTGACTATTGTTCTAATAGGCCTATAGGGACAAAGAGGTGATAAAGCCTTTAATTTTAAAGATGACATGGTTTTGATAACTTCCCATATTGGTAAGGTCCTGGATGACAATCCTTTGATGCACCTAATTGTAATAGGTATTATGATAGTCCTTGGTATCTTTTCATTTCTTTCTTGAATGGCCTGCAAATAAGACATAAGACCTATTAGATCCTTCATAAATAGGAATTCTCATACATTACATTTAAACTTAAACTCCCTAAACATCCATCAATCCATCCATTAATATCAAAATGACATGAATATCCTATGATCAACCATTCTAATGCCTAGGATAGTCATATATTGCAATTTTGCTTCTCTGTACTAAAATAGCCCAAGGAATATCTACCATTGAATTTGTATTTTAACAATCTAATGTCTTTACGAATAACATTGAGCCTTCTTTTGGGACAATATTTTTGCCTTTAGAAGCTCCTCATTTGATGATAGCCTAAAATAGAATAAGTGGATAGTCATAACATTTTAGCATAATGGGAAAACCCTAAAGTGTGATAAAGTATATACATTACCTATTCCCATCCATGTCATGAAGCAACTATTCAAATGCTAGGCCAACATGATTTAAACAATCATAAGGGCCAACAATCCAATCCAAATGCATGGGAAAAGGACAACTCTTGGATCCCATATTAATAATGTTCACATGGCTGCTAGCATCTTCAAGTGAGTCTATACAAAAATTGAAAGCCTCAAACTCATACACTTCAGAAAAATATACCTAATTATAAATTTGATATGCATGAATAAGGAAGTCCTCATGCAATACAAACTAAAATGTGTCATATTTAGACATGTCATCAAGTTGAACTACATCATGTTGAGATTCATGTTTACTTAAGCATTACAAGTCACTTGCCTCTTTGCATGCTTCAAAGTTCCAAACAAAGGACTCAACTTTAGGTGTAGCAGAGTCCTCATCAATGACTGATTTACATGGCCTTCAACAAACTAAAATTATATATCATCTTTATGCTTATATGGAGGCTATATCATCTTTACAATTGTATGTCCAAGCTCTTTAGGAGTCTTTACAAATGTGTCCAAAGTAAGACTACTCAAATCAAATAATGGCTTATATCCAGAGCTTTATTAAGTTGATACCTAGGTGGATTAGTGTGTAAACATTCAAATTGGATGGTAATTCACAAGTTTATAGAATAATAAAATGAATCCCTAGTCTAGAATCCAAATGTACATAATAAAATGGATATCTATTTTGTAGTAGTGATATGGATGTTGTAGAGTGTCCATTGGAAAAGAATTGGGATTTACTTAAATTTGCTTGTTCATGCTTCTCACAGGACGTCACCTCCCCTACCCATTCAGCTCTACAGAAGAAGAGAGACAACAAATGATCAAGAGGGATCACCAATTGGTGGTAAGTGATTGATTACTTATGTCATGTTATATATTTTGAATATTAAATTCTATATTAATGTGCACGTTGTTTGATTGTATTAATAGGTGGAAATTCAAAAATATCTATCGAGGAGGTCTAGTCGATGAGCGATAGAGGATGAGTCATTGACTGGTTCACCATCTTCATGGCCTAGCAAGAGCCATAGATTATTTGATAGCAATCCATAGGAGATTTTATTTTGGGACATTTTACATTACATATGCCTATTTGGCTTTGTAAACATACTTTTGTATGTTATTGATGTATATCGTTGTATATACCCATATGGTTTTATTTGTACATGCCTATATGGCTTGATATATACACTATACATTATTTTCATGACATTATGCATATATGTATATATAAGATCCTAATTTGGCACAAGTAGGGAGAATGCTTGCAAAGGTTATGAAATTTGGTTTTAAACATTCCAATTGTATTTGCTTCAAAGTTTCTAAAGCCTTTTCAAAAAATCCATTTTGTGCATATCTTGCAATGATTGCATTCCATGAGATAGCATCTCTTTGAGGTGTCATGCCAAATTGTTCACATGCCTTGTCTATGCTTCCACACTTTGGATTTACACCCGCCAATTGCATTTTCTTAACATTTCCTTTCAAGCCTTATCAAAAATTCCGTTTTGTGCACATATTGCAATCATTGCATTCCTTCATTTACAACACATGATTAAATAAGAAGATGCATATTTACAACACTTAAGAATATGTAGTAGTGTTGCTCATGTCACCAATACTATGTTTACATCTTCACATACATGGCTTACAACATGTGACAATATGAAGTGATGAAGAAACTTGTTATTTTGATGTATTCCAACTCCAAACTTGCGCCTAGAAGTGAAGGGGCTAATCCTTGATCAAACTAACCAAAAAGTACGCCTTGGTACTTAGGGCACTAGATTATGATTGATCAACCTAAAATGTGCACCTAAGGCTAGATATTGAATTGGAAGGATAAAATGCATCATCAAAGGAGTTTATAGTTATTGAAGGCATCAAATGATGACTTGGGCGCACATCTAACTCTCTACACCATCAAATGTGCACCTAGATTAGTGAGGCACCACTTCATATCTCTATGACTTTGGATATGTGCCTTGATAATGAATTGATCTTGCAAGTTGAGGTTGTCTCCACAAGTTAAAGAATGTCCAAAGAATAGAAGACGCCAATTATTGAACAAATAACCTAGAACGAGTTCCTTACTATTTGAGGTGCTAGTTCATGCTTCTAGAACACCAAAAGTGAGCCTAGATGTTGAGACGCTAGCTCTTGCTCAAGCAACCTTGAAAGTGTGCTTTGACAAGGAGGTTAAAATGTATTATCAAAGGATTAAGTTGAATCAAGGAATCATCATTGAAGACAAGTAAAACATGATTGTGAATGAGGCGCACTTTTCATCATCTACAACCTCACAATTGCACCTTCCCTTGGAAGCTCATATTGTGCCTAAAGGAATGGTACTGAGATATCATCCATGTTAATGATTGAGAATGTGTCAACTAGAACAATATTTTTTGTTTTGCTCATCATGGGGTTGAACGGACTGTGCTAATGCATCGAGGTGGGTGGGTAAATGCCAGTGAAGGTCTCATTTTGTGTGCCAAACATCCCAGTCATTTCGGGCAAGAGGCTACCGGCAAAGTCCCTTAAGATCCCTGAGACCAAAAATGCGCCAAACTTTGACGGAGCAGTTCTCAGAATTAATAATAGCTGGGAATGTTGTGTTTAGACCTACAGGTGCATGTGGGGTCCGTCGACAATAACCTCTCTCATTTTTAGTCAACTCCGTTCCGTTTGACCGTGCTGAAATCAAACGCATTGTTCCAAAATGCTTCAATTTGATGTAGTGGAAAGGTGCTAGGTGTGACATTTTTCATTCCATAGCTCGTGGGGTCAAACGGACTGCGCCAATGCATCGGGGTGGGTGGGTAAATGCCAGTGGAGGTCTCATTTCATGCGCCAAGCATCCCAGTCGTTCTGGGCAAGAGGCTACCGGTAAAGTCCCTTAAGATCCCTGAGACCAAAAATGCGCAAAAATTTGATGGAGCAGTTCTCAGAATTCATGACAGCTAGGAATGTTGTGTTTGGACCTAAAGGGGTACGTGGGGTCCATCGACAATAACCTCTCTCATTTTTGGTCAACTCCATTCCGTTTGACCGTGCCGAAATCAAATGCATTGTTGCAAAATGCTTCCATTTGATGCAGTGGAAAGGTGCTAGGTGTGACATTTTTCATTCCATAGCTCGTGGAGTCAAATGAACTGTGCCAACACATCGGGTTGGGCAGGTAAATGCTAGTGGAGGTCTCGTTTCATGCGCCAAACGTCCCAGTCATTCCGGGTAAGAGGCTACTGGCAAAGTCCCTTAAGATCCCTGAGACCAAAAATGCGCCAAACTTTGACGGAGCAGTTCTCAAAATTTGTGACTGCTGGGAATGTTGTGTTTAGACCTACAGGTGCATGTGGGGTCTGTTGACAATAACCTCTCTCATTTTTGGTCAACTCCATTCTGTTTGCCGTGCCAAAATCAAACGCATTGTTGCAAAATGCTTCAATTTGATGCAGTGGAAAGGTGCTAGGTGTGACATTTTTCATTCCATAGTTTGTGGGGTCAAATGGACTGCGCCAACACGTTGAAGTGGGCGGGTAAATGCCAGTGGAGGTCTTGTTTCATGCGCCAAGCATCCCAATCATTCCGAGCAAGAGGCTACCGACAAAGTCCCTTAAGATCCCTGAGACCGAAAATGTGCCAAATTTTGACGGAGCAGTTCTCAGAATTTGTGACAGCTGGGAATGTTGTGTTTGGACCTACAGGTGCATGTGGGGTCCGTCGATAATAACCTCTCTCATTTTTGGTCAACTCCATTCTGTTTGACCGTGCCGAAATCAAATGCATTGTTGCAAAATGCTTCAATTTGATGTAGTGGAAAGATGCTAGGTGTGACATTTTTCATTCCATAGCTCGTGGGGTCGAACGGATTACGCCAAAATGTCAGGGTGGGCGGGTAAATGCCAATGGAGGTCTCGTTTCATGCGCCAAGTGTCCCAGTCGTTCTGGGCAAGAGGCTACCGGCAAAGTCCCTTAAGATCCCTGAGACCAAAAATGCACCAAACTTTGATGGAGTAGTTCTCAAAATTTGTGATAACTGGGAATGTTGTGTTTGGACCTATAGGTGCACGTGAGGTCCATCGACAATAACCTCTCTCATTTTTGGTCAACTCCATTCTGTTTGACCATGCTGAAATCAAACGCATTTTTGCAAAATGCTTCAATTTGATGCAGTGGAAAGGTGCTAGGTGTGACATTTTTCATTCCATAGCTTGTGGGGTTGAACAGACTGCACCAATGCTTTGGGCTGGACAGGTAAATGCTAGTGGAGGTCTCGTTTCGTACGCCAAGCATCCCAATCGTTCCAGGCAAGAGGCTACCGGCAAAGTCCCTTAAGATCCCTGAGACCAAAAATGCGCCAAACTTTGACGGAGTAGTTCTTGAAATTCATGATAGTTTGAAATATTGTGTTTGGACCTACAGGTGTATGTGGGGTCCGTCGACAATAACCTCTCTCATTTTTGGTCAACTCCATTCTGTTTGACCATGCCAAAATCAAACGCATTGTTGCAAAATGCTTCAATTTGATGCAGTGGAAAGTTGCTAGGTGTGACATTTTTCATTCCATAGCTCGTGGGTTCGAATGAACTGCACCAACACATCAGGGTGGGTGGGTAAATGCCAGTGGAGGTCTCATTTTGTGTGCCAAGCGTCCCAGTCGTTCTGAGCTTTAAGCTACCGGCAAAGTCAAAAGTTGCTAGGATTGAAATTTTGCATTCTAAAGGTCCTGGGGCTGAACAGATTATGCCAACACGTCGGGGTGGGTGACTAAATGCTAGGGGAGGTCTTGTTTTATGTGCCAAGGCTCCCAGTCCTTCTGAGTTGTAAGCTACTGGCAAAGTGACTTTGTTGGTAGCTTATAGCTTGGAATGACTGCGATGCTTTGCACACAAAATGAGACCTCCCCTAGCATTTACCTGCCCACCCCGATGTGTTGGCGTAATCCGTTCGGCCCCAGGACCTGTGGAATGCAAAATTTCAATCCTAGCAACTTTAGACTTTGTCGGTAGCCTCTTACTCGAAATGACTAGGAAGCTTGGTGCATGAATAGAGACCTACACTAGCATTTACCTGCCCACCCCGATGCATTGTTGCAATCTGTTCAACCCCATGAGCTATGGAATGAAAAATGTCACACCTAGCACCTATCCACTGCATCAAATTGAAGCATTTTGCAACAATGCGTTTGATTTCGGCACAGTCAAACGGAATGGAGTTGAGCCAAAATGAGAGACATTATTGTTGATGGACCCCACATGCACCTATAGGTCCAAACACAACATTCCCAGCTGTCACAAATTCTAAGAACTACTCCGTCAAAGTTTGGCGCATTTTTGGTCTCAGGGATCTTAAGGGACTTTGCTGGTAGCCTCTTGCCCGGAAGGACTGGGATGCTTGGCGCATGAAACGAGACCTCCACTGGCATTTACCCACCCACCCCGACGTGTTGGTGCAGTCCATTTGACCCCATGAGCTATGGAATGAAAAATGTCACACCTATCACCTTTCCACTGCATCAAATTGAAACATTTTGCAACAATGCATTTGATTTTGGCACAGTCAAACGGAATGGAGTTGACCAAAAATGAGAGAGGTTATTGTCGACGGACCCCACATGCACTTGTAGGTCCAAACACAACATTCCCAGCTATCATGAATTCTGAGAACTGCTCTGTCAAAGTTTGGCGCATTTTTGGTCTTAGGGATCTTAAGGGACTTTGCCAGTAGCCTCTTGCTCAGAATGACTGGGACGCTTGGTGCATGAAATGAGACCTCCACTGACATTTACCCACCCACCCCAATGCGTTGGCATAGTCCGTTCGACCCCACGAGCTATGGAATGAAAAATGCCACACCTAGCACCTTTCCACTGCATCAAATTGAAGCATTTTGCAACAATGTGTTTGATTTTGGCACGGTCAAATGGAATGGAGTTGACCAAAAATGAGAAATATTATTGTCTATGGACCCCATGTGCACTTGTAGGTCCAAACACAACATTCACAGCTGTCACAAATTCTGAGAACTGCTCCATCAAAGTTTGGCACATTTTTGGTCTCAGGGATCTTAAGGGACTTTGCTGGTAGCCTCTTGCCTAAAACGACTGGGATGCTTGGCGCATGAAACGAGACCTCCAATGGCATTTAACCACCCACCCCAATGCGTTGGCACTATCTATTTGACCCCACGATGAGCAAAACAAAAAATATGGCACCTGGCAAGGTTTTTGCTCTTAGGATCTTAAGTGACTTTGCTCTTACGGAACAATGTATCAGCAAAGACCCTAGTTTTCATAAGGGGAGACATGTGATTTTAAGAGGTTTTTGGGAATGTGACTTTATCCTTCCACTCCTTATCTAATGACAAGTTTATTCTCAGAGCTTGATGGCTTTTATGAGCATATACACGATGTTGTTTTAGGATAGTCATAAAGGGCAGTTTTGGACAGCCATGTGTATCTTTTTAACAATCATAAAGGGCAAGTTGTACATGGACTGTGACAGTCCCAACACTCATATAAATCATCCATTTTGGTGTCTGACAACCTTATAAATCCATTAGATCATTTATACAAACCCTAATGCAACTTATAAACCCTCTTTGCATAGTAATTTCATGAATGACTGTCTTATATGATTGTTTTGTGCATTTTAACAACCCAATGAGGATTGTATGGCGTTGTGATCTTCATGATTTTAAATTGATGCAGAGATAGGATCCAACTCAACATGATAGAGGCATCATTACAAATGGATTGAATTGCAATAGTCAGAGAGCCAACCTCCTATCGATGAGAGTTCAATGATAGTAAATAGTAAATAGAGAGCTTTTTATGTTTTTTCAAAACGGATATCCGTTTTCTTTTTCTCAATTGTTTTCATTATTTTTTTGTTTAGTATTTAGGCATTTTAGCTATAAAATACAATCCAAATTTTAGAAAGACAGTATCATATGAAAGGAGAGATTTTGGACAAACTATCAAAATTTATATAGGATTATGATGATATATATATTTGATTTTTATATGATTTACTTATAGTAAGGTATCTCATAGTATTTCAAAGGTACTTTTAAATAGATAAACCATTAACCCTAAATAATTCCCCTAAGCCCTAAACCCTAACCCCTAAACCATAAACCCTAAATAATTCCCCAAATCCTAAACCCTAACCCCTAAACCATAAACCCTAAATAATTCCCGTAAGCCCTAAACTCTAAACCTGAGAAAGGGAATCCCATTTTTCTTGTTTCCATTTCCTTCATCGATAAGGGAGAGGGAAAGATAGAGGGGAGAGATAGGATATATAGGAATGATAGGTGGAGAGAGGAAAGAGAGAAATTGGGAGAGATGGCTAGGTATAGAGAGATAGAGACCTGAGACAGATAGGAAGAGATAGAGGAGATGAAGGGGAGAGATAGGGAGATTGAGAGTTAGAGAGATGTCTAGAGAGACAGGGAGATAGAGGAATGATAGGGGAGAGAGAGACAAGAGATAGGGAGAGATAGATATAGGTAGAGAGAGAGGAGATAGATTGGGAGAGATAGAGGAGACAAAGGGAGAGATAGGGAGATAGAGAGTGAGTGAGATGTCTAGAGAGATAGGGATAGAGATTGAGACCTGTGGAGGGATGATAAAGAGAGGGAGATAAGGGAGAGATAGGGAGATAGAGGTGGAGGGATATTAATTTTAATGACCTCCACATTTTCCATAAATTCTTCTCCACTAAACCCTAGACCATCACCCAAATCCTTACTTTCCTAATAAAAGCCCTTCCCTAAACATCTTTTGATCATGTGACTCCTTCCATCACTAGACAGGTGCCCAGGTACTTTCCATTATTCATCTAATACTATAATCCATATGTCATAGCTCACATTCTCACACCTACATTCATAGACTCCATTCCCCCTATTGACACCATCGTTGATAATCATTATATAAGGACACTCCCTTGAATAATAATTAAACCATGGATTATCCCGTATCCCCATCTTACACTTTCCTCACCTTTGAACCCTTAGAAGATGACATTTAGCTATCCCCACCATTACCAATCACACTTTCTAGCAATCCCACATAAGACACCTTACCCATCACTTCACCTAGGTCATCACCAATTAAATCACCTCATTACTCCATTCAACCATACCCATACCACCCATTTCTCACTCCACAACCTGTATTAATGCATGATTAAACCTAACCCCTAAACCCTAACCCCTAACCCCTAACCCCTATTTCCTAACCCCTAAACCCTAAACTTGAGAAACCATAAACCCCTAAATCCTAAACACTAAACCCAAGAAACCCTAAACCTCTATCTCTCTATCTCCCTATCTCACTATCTCCCCATCACTATCATTCCTCTACCTCTCAATCTCTCTCCTTATGCTTTGGCCATGTCCCTCACTCTATATATCCCTATTGGTCTTCTCTCTCTAAACACTAAACCCTAGACCTCTAAATCATAACCCCTAAACCATAAACCCTAAACCCTAAATAATGCCCTTAAACCTTAACCCCTAACCCCTAAACCCTAAACCCTAAACCCTATCTCCTATCTCTCCCTTATCTCCCTATCTCTATCATCCCTCTACCTCTCAATCCTTCTCCCTATTTCTCTGGACATCTCGCTCACTCTCTATCTCCCTATCTCTCCCCTTTGTCACCTCTATCTCTCCCTATTTGTCTCCTCTCTCTTTCTATCTAGCTGTCTCCAAAACTAAGAAACCCTAAACCCAGGTACACCCTAAATCCAATCAACTCTAAACCTATCTCTCCCCTATCTCCCTATCTCTATCATCCCTCTACCTCTCTTGATCTCTCTCCCTATGTCCTTGGCCATGTGCCTCACTCTCTATCTCCTTATCTCTCTCCTCGGTCTCCTCTCTCTATCTCCCTATCATTCCTCTCTCTCTCTCTCTATAAACCCTAAATCCAAAACCCTAAACCTCTAAACCTAACCCCTAACCCCTAAACAATTTAAATCCTAAACCCTAAATAATGGCCCTAAACCCTAACCCCTAACCCCTAAACCTGAGAACCCCTAAACCCCAAACCCCTAAACCCTAAACCCAAGTAACCCTAAACCACTATCTCCTTATCTCTCACCTATCTCCCTACCACTTTTGTCCCTCTACCTCTCAATCTCTCTCCCTATTTCTCTGGCCATGTCCCTCACTCTTTATCTCCCTATCTCTCCCCTCAGACTCCTCTATATCTCCTTATCATTCCTCTCTCTCTATAAACCCTAAATCCAAAACCCTAAACCTCTAAACCTAACCCCTAACCCCTAAACCTGAGAAACCCTAAACCCCAAACCCCTAAACCCTAAACCCAAGTAACCATAAACCACTATCTCCCTATCTCCCTATCACCTTTGTCCCTCTACCTCTAAATCTCTCTCGCTATGTCTCTTGCCATGTCCCTCACTCTTTATCTCCCTATCTCTCCCTCAGACTCCTCTATATCTCCCTATTGGTCCTTTATCTCTCTCTAAACCCTAACCCTAAACCTCTAAACCTTAACCCCTAACCCCAAAACCATAAACCCTAAACCCTAAATAATGCCCCTAAACCCAAGCAACCCTAAACCTCTATCTCCCTATCTCTATCATCCCTCTACCTCTCAATCTCTCTCTCTTTATGTCTCTAGACATGTCTCTCACTCTCTATCTCCCTATCTCTCCCCTCTGTCTCCTCTATCTCTCTTTAAACTGTAAACCCTAAACCTCTAAACCTAAGCAACCCTAAACCTCTAAACCCTAAATAATTCCCCTAACCAAACTCTAAACCACTTCTCTATATAGGTGCAGCTAATACCACTTTTTCATTGTTTTCCACATTTAATTATATTCTTTTCCATTTTCCAAGTCCTACATGTGTCCAAGTTGTATTGTTTGTCAAGTTTTTAGTCTAATTGTTAGTCCCAGCTCTCATGGTTATTAAAATGTTAGTATAGTTAGATTTATCCTTCGATAACATTAATGTACACATTGTTGCACAAACAACCACATTGAAACATAACCTTACCTAATTAATGTTAACCTTTAAGGTTCTTTCATAAATGGTGAGCTTAACAAATCCAACTAGTTCAATGTTCGTATAGTCCATGCTTACCCTTCCAAGAGAGTTCATGCCATGTTAACTTTGCATTATGTCCTAACATATCACATGAAGGACATCATCATCACAAGGAATAACAATGTCATGAAGGATTAACGAAGGTGTAGCTTCACCACATAAAGTATCATTCATAATTTTATCACTAGAGGGTAAGGGTATATCATGTGTATCCTTCTCAAACCATGTATCATGAATCAAATCATATGAAGGATTGGGTAAAGCAATTTAGGGCATGAAATCCAAACGCCCCAAAACACATCCCCTGCTACCCTACCATTCCTATCCCTGAAATATTGGAACATAGTCTAAAAGTGATTATTTCACCTGATGAGCAAAACTGAATATTTTATAATTGATTATTTGAGTAATTCATTAGTGATGATTCTTAGTGTTTAACAAATCCTTATGGATCAATGTGTAAAGAAGCTACCAATGTTAATTTGCCCTCCTCCTTCACTAGAAACGGTCTTTAAGGAGGTTCATATATTGATGGGAGATCCAAGATTTAAGAGGTATATTTTCAAAAAGAGTAAAAAGCCTTTTTCCCAAATTTTTCTAGAAATGGATATCTGTTTCAAAATCAAACTTTGCCAAGTTGCGAATTGGCTAAGTAAAAACGTGATTTTTTTCCTATCGCCATTGTTTGGCCCAAGATGATCCTGCACATACTCGGGTGCTGCAAATATAGTGTTGAGGTTAGAGTGGCTTGAACTACATTGGGGATAATTAAGATGAACTTCCAATAGCTATTCATGAGATTTCACTTAGAGGGAAGGATAGTTGAACCAAGAGGGTTGCATGCAAAGTCCCCACAAATGGTATCTTCTCATCAAATGAAAAAGATGCTTCAAAAGAGGGCTAATGGATTTGTGGCCCAATTATTTTATTAGCAGTCTATTAGCCAAATGTTCTGGTCCAGCCAAATATGCAAGCAATTAAAGGATTTTACTTGAAGCAATGTGATGGGCAGACATAGCCATATGATTTTAGAACCATAGTTGCATGAGGGAAAGAAACATGCTAAGCTGGGAAGTGTGATGAGTGTCATAATTGTCCTTTATAATCCTTGTGTTTCCTATTTTAAAGACATATTTATGCAAACATTCCCATCTTTTAAGCTAATACTTTAATTAGTATGTGGACAAAAGAGCTATGTTAGCTATAATGTGTTTTAATGAATGTCTATATGTTGAAGAAATTATTTTCAAATATAATGTGGTATGCTATTTTGTTTATGATGATCCTAGAGTAAGGATTTTTCTATGGGATTAACTCCTTCCTGCAACAACTAAGAGTAACAACATGCAGCCAAAACTATAGTGTGCCTACAACCAAAGGACCAGCTTCTTGCAGCTGAAGAATACAATTCCTGTAGCCAAAGGATTAGCCCTTGCAGCAAAGCTTGTGACTGCCTATAGTTGTCTAGCAGTGATTAACTCCTCTACATATAAGGATGAATTTCATAAATAGCAAGAAAAGGGCATTTAACAGATGGCAAATGCCTATCTCTCAGCAAGGAATGTGGAAGGATTAGATGAGTATAGTTATACATTCTCATGTTCCTTAATCAACTTACTTGTACCATGTACAGATTAGGGAGTCCTATTAGAATTGTTCCTCTTTGATTGTTTCAAGTTTAGTTTCCTAGTTTGATTTCTCTTTCCAAAAATAAGAGCCCTTCCCTCATATGATGGGAAGTGCCTGACTAGTCATAGTTTTCAATAAATGTATGAACTCATGCTGGATATGTATATATTGTTTTGATCCACCATATCGAGGATAATTAGATTTTCTCCATGCATGTACTAGATTGTTGTAGTCAATAAGAAAACAAAGTTTTTTCATCATAACAGTTTTTACTTTTACTCTTTGAATGTGGCAAATTGATGAAGGTACTACCTTTGAACCTTGATAGGCAGATGGAATGGCCACATATGGCTTGGGGATATGATGTGGTTTGTGATGGAAAGTGGTGGATTTAGGATGCATGGAGGTAGTACCAACATCTTTAGATTGTTTACCTTGGGGTGTATATCCAAGGCCATATGAGCATGGAGGGATGTTGACATGGATTGGCTCCAAAATACCTTGTTCATAAAGGCCTAAGCCTTTACCATGGTAGTTCAAGTTTTGGAATATGAGATGGACAATGGGACTTGGTGTAGTTTGAACATTAGACTTGAGTTCATTATTGGATGGAGAAGGTGAAGTGGAAGACAATGGTTTTTGTTGTCCGAAGGAAGAACATTCATGGATGAAGGTGGATAGACCAATAGGATATGTTGGTGGACTTGAAATGGGGTCGATGGTGGATGTGGAAGGACCATTAGGATCTTGACTATGTTCATTTAGATCCAAGCTATTTGTTTGATCTTCTATGCTTACTTGGGAGCCAAGTGTCTCATGATGACAAGTAGATGTTGTGGAGTTATGGATAAGGCTAGACGGAGGATGGATACGAGCAATTTGGATATCTTGCTCATGGATGGTTATGGGATTAGAGATAGGATCAAGGTGCTCATGGATAGCTTCTCATCATGGATATTATCTTGATCATAGAAAATATATGTGTTATGGATAGGTTGGACACCCAAATTTGTCCATGTCTTGCAACACCTAGTCAAATACATTACTAGAGACATCATGCAACATTTTGTCTTAATCCCACTCTTAATCCCATCCTAATCCCATTTTAATCCTCTAGCCAATTAATTAAATAAATTATATTTATTTAATTAATTTCCACTTTCCTTCATCAAATTAATTAAATAAATTATATTTATTTAATTAATTTCCACTTTTCCCTCATCCAAATTAATTAAATAAATTAAATATTTATTTAATTAATGTATTCCACATCATCCCTCATCCAAATTAATTAAATAAATTAAAGATTTATTTAATTAATGTATTCTACATCATTCCTTTCCAAAATTAAATAATTTTATTATTTAATTCCACCTTTGTCTCTATCTCCACATTTGACTTTAATTCCTCTCCTTCAACCTTCATGAGACACTTGTCAAATGATTACAATTTCTTGTATCACTTAATCCTAGCCATCCATTTATAATTTAATCCTAGCCGTCCATTCCTATCACCCGTCTCCTATAAATCAAGCCTCACCCAAGCCATTTGGGCATCTACATTTGAAGTATCATTACGTTGTTGAAATCATTATAGGTCTCCTCATTCATCTTCACACTATTGTTATGCTGTAGAAGCAAGCAATCAACATCCCAACCAATCAATCATCCATTAGAGAGAACAAATCTGGTAGATTTGGGTGCACCTACCATGTTCTATTATGTGTGGAGGACTTGGTTCAAAGGTAAAGGTATTGGATTGTTTGCATAGTTTCTGCTCATGTTTGTTTAATCTTGCCGATTTCACACTATCATCTTTTTGGTTCGTAAATGCTGCCTCCCGTATATCTTCTGCAGTTCGTCGAAACCCTCATAAAACCCCAGTCGGCATCCTAGTCGACATTACCATTTATCCGTTTCTCATTGTCGACCACAGATTCACCACCTATCTAAAACCAGTCGCCGACTCTCTCATATCCGTCGATCTCCCATCACTACCGAAAACCATGTCAACATCTGAACTTTCGATTTAGTATTAGATTTAGATATCGTATTAGCCTTTTCTATTACCTTTAACTTTTCATTTTAATTTAGTCTTACCTTTCGATTTAATTTTCATTTAGTTTTCACTTTAGCTCTTAACTTTAGATCTTAATTTTTACATGTAATTTACTATTAATTAGATTTTAATTTTACTTCTAATTTAAATTTTATATTAATTTAGATTTAGATTTTCAATTAGATTTTCATTTTAATTTAGTATTAAATTTTACTTTAAATTTTAATTTAGATTTAGATTTTAATTTTAATTTAGTATTAACTTTAGCATTTAATTTTTAGAATTAAGTTATGATTTAGTCTTAAATTTTAATTATATTTAGATTCTAATTTAGAATTAGATTTTAATTTTAATTTTCTATTAAATTTAAACATTAACTTAGATTTAGACTTTCATTTAATTTTTATTATTAATCTAATTTTTTAATCTAGTTAGTTTAGTTTTAATTGCGATAGGTTTTAGTTTAATTTTTCTTACTTCTAATATAGTTTACATTTAACATAGTTTAAATTTTTGTCAAATTTTTTTAGACTAGTTAGTACTTTTGTTTTCCATAACATAGTCATTTTTTGTGTTTTAGTCATTTTTTTGGTTTTGCTTGTCACTAATCATTTGCTTGCAGCTATATCGCTTGTCGAAGACAATTTTCATCAAACTACTCACAAGTGGGTTGCGGGTTCTCGCTTGTCAAAGACATCATTTGAAACCTTGTGCTTGCTTTATCTAGTGGACCTAATTGTGGCTTGCATCATGTGCCTCATCATCAAACTTGACAACAACTTTCTAGGTGCACTCGACACAACTTTCATCTTTTCATTACATCAAACCAACTTGTTTGCAATCACATTTTGATTTGGGTTTTAAAACAAACAATTGTATGTCATCACACTTTGGTTTGGGCACCTTCAAATGAACTATTGTCTTCATGCACATTGAAATCAGGTCTAAAATGAACCATTGTCTTCCATCACATATTTTGGCTTTGGAGTTAAAATGAACAAGTGTCTTCATTATTTGGTGAATTTGAGTGAGGTTAGGGGTGTGTATGATCTTCTCATGTGATTCGTGCGACCTTGAGAATCAAAAACACCTCTCATCCATTCAATTCCACACCACACATTTCATTTTCTTAAAGGGGAAATTAACATTGCGAGTGTGAATCAAGTTGTGTGTATGCACCCACTTGATTTACTTTTGTCACCCTTCCTAGGAGGCCTGCTTGGAGACACACCACTCCAAGGGACGACCTCAACTCTAATGTTTCGGCAGAGTATAAACAACAAGGTGTGAATTGAAAGACACCCTCTTTGGAAGTTGAAATCTTGCCATTTGGGCTAAGCCCCAAAGAACTTTATACCTTTGGGTAGTAAAGGTGAAGGGTGGTTACCCCTTTCTCCCAACTGTGTGGCATTGTTTCACTTTCATTTCACAGAATTTGGCCCCCCGTACCTTGTGTATAATGGGGACATCCCTAGATCACTTGTACATCCTAGATTAATACCTATTTGGCCACACCCACTTCATTAATATTAGGCTTGTTGATGTGTCTTCAAGTGTATTTATAATCATAACAATAAATCTTGAAAGACAAACTTGCCATTGTGTCTTGTGTGTGTGATTCATGCATGTACATGTGAAATCTTTTGCTTGAACATTGCCCAAAGTCAATCTATCACTAAATACATTCTACATCATCTTCATAATCCTTGTCACAACACCCATCCTACGCCAAGTCATCTTCGTTGTAATCCACAATCCTAATAATCCTACTTGTAATTTCCACACCATCATAATCATTATCCAAATTAATTCATTTTGAGAGTCTGCTCGTGTCTTTCACCCTCACCTATCCTCTCAAGGGGGCATCATTCCACATCATCCTAACAATTCTTGTCATCAAATCCATCCTATATCCACATCATCATAATCATTATCTGCTTTAATTCATTTGTATTTTGGAACATTTCAAGCCATGGTTGTAAATATTACATCCCCTAATCATTTGGTCTTCATCGAAAAGGACATGCTCAATAATGATTCATCCCATAATGAACCTCTTTACATAGAAGTTGTAATCAAAAGGTGTCGAGTCAAAATGGTCCTAATAGATTATGGCTCAAGGTTAAACTTGTGCACTCTAAAGTTGGTTAAACAATTGGGATACTCCACTACAGAAATTTAAAAAATACCATTCCATCATTATTAAGGCCTATGATGAAATTGAAAGCAGATCTGAAGGTACTATTCGATTGCTCGTTCAATTAGGTCCAACCCTAGTGGAAATCACTTGGCAAGTCTTAGACCTCGATCTCCCATATAATATCCTCCTAGGACACCCATGCATTCATGCCATAAAGGCTTTTCCTTCCACCTATCACAGATGCATCAAATTTCCATTTAATGACCAAGAGGTTACCATCCATGCTGACCCAAATCCTTTTGAATATTACCCCTGGTTGGAAAGACCATATCGTATACCTCATTATTCCCCAATCAATGACATGGCCCAACCATCTGTCTCATATATTGATTCATCCACCTTATCCTCTTCATCCAAGTCACCACCATCATCCATATAACATCAACAACTTCCACCTAAATTCTATGAGTCATCCCCCTCAACTTCATACCAACCCCTAGATCTTTTATCTACATATCCCATCATTTCACCTCACAATGAAATTCATTCACAAGACTATCAAGTGCCTTCACAAGAAGAATATGCAAGCCTAAGTTACCCTGTGCAACAAGACCTAATATCCTTAAGTCCTCATGCTACCTTTGACAAGGGAAACACCACTCTAGATTATCTATCCTATGAGTACCCTCCATCACCATCCAACCAAATGCCAATTCACAATCCTACTAGTCTTATCTCAACACCACCATGTGCTCCCACTTCTAGTCCATTGATCCACCAACCTTCTAATCCATCAAGCCGTTCATTGCCTCTGTCCACATGTTCCTCCAATCTTCTAGAAAACGATTCTTAGTAGATAACCCTACAACAATTATTACTTAAGCTACCTTTGATAAAATCATCTCAATCCTATGTGTCACCTCCATCCAATCCAAATCCTAATCCATCCAATCCCATTATCCCACCATCCAATCCTAATCCTAATATGTCCAATCCCATCATCCCTCCATTCAATCAAAATCCTAATCCTAATCCCACAACACCTTCCACCCTTATTATCCCTCCACCTTATCATAATCCTAAGCCTACAACACCATCCACCCTTATTATCCATCCATTATATTGTCCATCCACCCATACACTTATGAAGGATGTGATCCAATGGCTATTAGCAAGGAATAAACCATCTCCATGTCAAACACCTATCCTTGAGCCTCTCCAAGAGCCTTCAAACACCATGTCTAGTCCTCCAAATACATCATGTAGTCCACAACCCCTCAAATCTATTGAAGAGCTTCCCACATGAGTCCAAGTCAAGAGCCATTGTACCCTCATGTTGGTGATTGTTAAGATCTTATCAAGCCCATACAAGAGTCTCCCACTTCCACTTCCATTCAAGAAAGTCAAGAGCTATGTCAAGAGTCTAATCTAAAGCATGTGGAAACATCAAGCCCTTAGTCTTATAATCAAGGTCAAATCCCTTCCATTCAGCCCATCAATAACCTATACCTTCTTTATGATCAAGATATTACCTACGAAGAAGCTATCCATGAGCAACTTGATCCTATACCTATCCATGAACAGGCAATCCAAATCCAACCTATACATAACACACTTAATCCTATCCACGATCAATCTCCTATATATGATCAAGATCCTACCTTTGATCAAGAAGACCATGATGATCCTCTTAGTCTACTTTATGCATTCCATGGTCAAGAGCTTATCACTCCACCTACCCATGATTCCATAACTTACACTTGTCATGATGAGACGCTTGCCTCCCAAGAAAACATAGATGATCAAACCAATAGCTTGGGTCATAATGATAAGCATGATCCTAATGATCCTTCATCATCCACTATCAACCATGTTACAAATCTATCATCATATTCTATTAGTCTTACCACCTTCATCCATGAATGTTCTTCCTTAGGGGAACAACAATCATTGTCTACTACTTCCCCTTCTCCATCTAATATTGAACTCAAGTCTAGTCCCATTGTCCATCGCATCCTCTAAAACATGAACTACCAAGGTAAAGGCTTAGGCCTTCATGAACAAGGTATTTTGGAGCCTATCCATGTAAAAGTCCCTCCACGCTCATATGGCCTTGGATACACACCCCAAGGTAAACAATCTAAAGATGTTGGTAATTCCTCCATTCCTCCTAAGTCCACAACTTTCCATCTCAAACCACATCATTTACCCAAAACATATGTTGCCATACCACCTCCACCATCCTATAAATGTCAAAAGCATGTGACCATACACTGTCCACCATCCAATTTACCTCCATTACTTCCAACTCCTAAATTCCCTCCATCAACTTTACCTCCATTACTTCCAACTCCTAATTTCCCTCTATCAACTTTACCTCCACTCCTTCCAACTCCTACTATCCCTCCATCTACTTTGCCTCCACTTCTACCAATGCCTAATTAACCACTTATCCATAAGACCCCTAAAAATCCTAATCATGACCAACAAATGTATCCATTGTCTAAACATGAAGCTTCCACTCATTCCACCAAACTCATTGGATTCAAAAGTAAAAATTTGGATGCCTCTACCTATAAAGCCAAACATCCTAAAGATCCTCATGCCTTAGGGCATCAATGCAAAGAATTGAAGCAAAATCTATCCAAACAGCTATATAATCCCATACCTCCACAAGAAAAGTCCAAAACTAAAATGGTTTGGGTCCCTAAGAAAAAAGAAAATGTAGATGGAAATTTTGGTAGAAAGACAACACAAAGATAATGACAACAGCATAATACCTTTACCTTTGAACCAAGTACTCCACACGTGATAGGCAGATGGAATGGCCACATATGGTTTGGGGATATGATGTGGTTTGTGACAGAAAGTGGTGGATTTAGGATGCATAGAGGTAGTACCAACATATTTAGATTGTTTACCTTAGGGTGTGTATCCAAGGCCATATGAGCATGGAGGGATGTTGACATGGATTGGTTCCAAAATACCTTGTTCATAAAGGCCTAAGCCTTTACCATGGTAGTTCATGTTTTGGAGTATGAGATGGACAATGGGACTTGGTGTAGTTTAAACACTAGACTTGAGTTCATTATTGGATGGAGAAGGTGAAGTGGAAGACAATGGTTGTTGTTGTCTGAAGGAAGAACATTCATGGATGAAGGTGGATACACCAATAGGTTATGTTGGTGGACTTGAAATGGGGTCGATGGTGGATGTGGAAGGACCATTAGGATCTTGATTATGTTCATTTAGATCCAAGCTATTTGTTTGATCTTATATGCTTACTTGGGAGACAAGTGTCTCATCATGACAAGTAGATGTTGTGGAGTTATGGATAAGGCTAGATGGAGGATGGATAGGAGCAATTCGGATATCTTTCTCATGGATTGTTATGAGATTAGAGATAGGATCAAGGTGCTCATGGATAGCTTCTTCATCATGGATATTATCTTGATCATTGAAAATATGTGTTATGGATAGGTTGGATTTGGATTGTTTTCTCATGGATAGGTATATGATCTCATGGATAGCTTCTTCAGACGTAATATCTTGATCATGGAAAAGATAAATGTTATGGATGGGTCGAATGAAAGTGATTTGATCTTGATTGGAATAAGGGCTTGATGTTTTCCCATGCCTTAGATTGTGTTCTTGACATACCTCTTGGGTTGCTTGAATGGAAGCGGAAGGCTCTTGGATAGGCTTGACATGCTCTTGAGGGTTATCAATATGAAGGCATGATGGATCTTGACTTGGACTTATAGTTGGACACTCTTCAATAGGCTCAATGGGTTGTGGACCACATGATGGGGTTGTAGGAGTGGACATGGCATTTGAATGTTCTTTGATAGGCTCATGAATGGGTGTTTGACATGGAGATGGTTTATTCCTTGCTAATAGCCATTGGATCACATCCTTTACAAGGGTATGTGTGAATGGACAATATAGGGGATGGATAACGATGGTAGATGGTGTTGTAGGCTTAGGATTAGGATTTGGTGGAGGGATAATGGTATTGGGCATATTAGGATTTGGACTAGATGGAGGGATAGTAGGGTTGGATGGATTAGGACTTGGACTAGATGGGGGTGACACATGGGATTGGGATGATTTGGCATACACCTTGTAAACTATTGGGATAAATATGGGGCATTCATTTGTATTATGGCCTTTTGTCCTATGGTATGCACAGTAGTCATATTCATTGTAGGCATTTTTCTCACATTGTTTAACTTTAGGAAGTTCAATGACTTTACTTTTGAGTGTCTCTTGTAAAACTATCTTAGCTGAATCTTTTGGTGAAGGATTTGAGTAACATGGTGATGAAGGTAATGGAGGGCTTGATGGATTAAAAGGTAGGTGGATCAATGGACTAGGAATAGGATCACATGGTGGTATTAAGATAGGACTAGTAGGCTCATGGATTGGCATTTGAGTGGATGGAGATGGAGGATACTCATAGGACACATAGTCTAGATTGGTATTTCCCTCGTCAAAGGATATTAGGTCTTGCATAGGATAACTTAGGCTCACCTGTTCTTGTTGTGAATGCTATTGATAGTCTTGGTGGTTTAGTGAAATGGTGGGATATGTAGACAAAAGATATTGGGTTGGTATGAAGTTGAGGGCATTTGATCTTGTCTCCAAGGTGGACTTGGGCTCATATGTTCTTGTTGTGATGTGGGTGGATATGTTGATGTGGCATTGACTTGGAAAGATGTGGGATAAGTTGATGTGGAATTTATTTGACATGTGGATGGATTATATTGGTATGAAGTGGGAGGTGATGACATGTAAGGTTGAGGTGGCATTGGTTGATAGTGAATGGCTAAAGGATGATGTGCTTGTTAGACTTGACAAGTGGCTAAGAAGTGTTGGGCTTGGGCTATGTGGTGTTGTATTTGAGGTGATGGGCTTGTTTGAAGTTGAAGGCGTTGGATGATGACATGGAGGCTTTGTATGGTTTGTTGGTCTAGGGGTTGTGGTGCTTGGTAAAGTTTGTGAAGGATGTCTCAGAATTTGGGTGCTAAGTCTTCTAATGTTGGCATGGTATCACACATGTGTTTAAAAGTTAAGACCCTTTTGGCAAGTGCTTGATTAAGATTATGATGATGATGTGTAATGATTAGGATGTGATTGATTGGATGATGTGATTAGGAAGGATGATTAGGATATGATTAGGATGATGAGTTGGAAAGAATGTTTAGAATGATTTGTTTATGTGTTTGGTGTTTATAGATTGATTTTGTAATGTTCAAACAAATGATTACACATGTACACACAAGAATCACTCACGTAAGACACATAAGTAATTTGAATTTGAAATTTGAAATGTGATGATTAAGCAAGCACTTGGAGAAGACACATCAACAAGCCCTAGATTAGTCAAGTGGGTATGGCCAATTAGGTCTTACTCTAGGTTGCACAAGGTTGACTAAGGAAATGCGTTGAAAGTGAAATCCTGCCACACAACCAGGAGAAAGGGGTAACCCACCCTTCACCTTCACTTCTCAAAGTTATAAAGTTCTTTGGGGCTTAGCCAAGAGTGACAAGATTTTGACTTCCAAAGAGGGTGTCTTTCGATTCACACCTTGCTTTTTATACTCTACTGGAACGCTAGAGTTGAGGTCGTCCCTTGGAGTGGTGTGTCTCCAAGAAGGCCTCCTAAGAAGGGTATGAAAAAATAAAATCTGGTGGGTGCTTTTCATCTCCAAGATCACCTTGTGGTGCAAGGAGAGAGTATACACACACACACACTTGATTCACACTCGCACGTGTTAATTTCCCCTTTAGAAAATGAGATGTGTGATGTGAAATTGGATGGATGAAAGGTGTTTATGATTCTCAACGTCACATGAAAGGCATGAGAAGAGAATACACACCTCTAGTCACATGCAAGTTCACCAAATAGTTGAAACACTTGTTCTTTTTAATCCAAATTCAAGATGTGTGATTGAAGACAATGGTTAATTTTAGACCTAATTTTTGATGTGTGATTGAAGACAAGATTCATTTAAAGACCAAAATCCAAATGTGAGATCAAACAAATGTTCTTTTTAAGCCCTAGATTCAAGTGTGTTTGCAAACAAGATTGATTGAAATGAAAAGATGAAAGATGAAAAGCTTCTCCCATACAAGTTGATGGTAGATTTCAAGAAATATTTTTCCAAGATCACATTTGAACAAATCCCTAGGATAAACAATAAAGCAGCAGATGCTATGGCTACAATCGGCTCTCTTCTAGACATGCCTTCCAATGTACATAGATGTGAATTTTTGGTTGAACAACTTTTGATCCCAGCTTTTGAAGTACCGCAGTCTAGTTTGTATGTGAAATTGTTGGTCCCAATTCTCCTTGGTAGGAGGATATATATGAGTATCTCTACCATGGTACCTTTCCATTCCAACTATCCAACACCCAACATAAAACCTTTATCCGTCAAGCCTCTCGTTACACCATCCTTGGAGAAACCCTTTACCGCAAGAGTCTCGATGGTATCCTTCTTAGGTGCCTTGACTCGAAAGAAGCTAACGTTGCCTTACGTGAGGTACACAAAGGTGTCTGTGGTTTGCATTCCATTGGCCCTAGTCTTGTTAAGAAACTTTTGAGAGCTAGATATTATTGGTCAACCATGGAGCAAGATGCATAAAAGTTTGCTAAGCGATGTCTACAATGTCAGAAACATGGGGATTTGATACATGCTCTAGCACATGAGTTACAACCTGTTACTACACCTTGGCCTTTTTCGCAGTGGGGACTTGACCTCATAGGAAAAATTCATCCATCCTCATTCAATGGCCACAAGTTTATCATTACTACCACGGAGTATTTTACAAAGTGGGTTGAAGCCATACCAATGACTTATATCACTGGAAAACAAATATCCAAATTTATCCTTCATTACATTATTTATCGATATGGAGTTCCATAGGCCACTGTTACTGATAATGGACGCCCTTTTAAGAATCAAGAAGTTTGTGAGCTATGCAACAAATTCCATATCCAACACAGGGTTTCTACACCTTATTATCCCCAGAGTAACGGCCAAGCTGAGGCTTCTAATAAAACCACTATCAAAATCCTTAAAAAGACAATCAATGAAGTTGGTTGTGATTGGCATCTACAACGCAATCCAGTTTTGTGGGCCTATCAAATAAGTGTCAGAACTCCTACTGGTGCTACACCCTATGCTCTTGTATATGGCACCAAAGCTATCCTACCTATAGAGATCGAGATCCCATCACTGAGAGTGTCACTACAGCATATCATCTTTAATGAGGAATACAGAATATCCAGGCTAAATGATTCAGAGCTCTTGGATGAAAGACTAATCACAACCCTCAATCATCTTCAATTTTATCAAAATCATCTTCATTGTAGCTACAACAAAAAGATTAGAGAAAGAAGGTTCCAGGTAGGAGACCTTGTCCTTAAAGAGAATCAGAAGAATCGACAGGATCGTGAAAAGAAAGGAAAATTTGAACCAAATTGGATAGGACCTTTTGTGATCACATCAGTTTATGGATCAGGAGCTTATACTCTTTCAACACCTAAAGGCATTCCTTTGGATGAACCCATCAACAGTGTTCATCTAAAAAAAATTATGCTTGATCCTTGGAATATCCCATAAAAAAATGTTCAATAGTGAAAACCACTTTGGTGGCACTTTGGATGGTAAAAATAGTAAAGATAAATAATCCATCCTCTGGTGAAAACCTAGTAAATAGATGCCTTAGATAAGTACCATAGTGAAAACCTAGCAAACAGGTGCTATGTGTAGAACCAGCTCGTACCATCTATTCAGTTTTATTTTCTGCTCCATCCATCCCATAATAAGCTTCATTTGTCTCCTAATAAGCATCACCTCTACCACAATCCATCTATCCATAATAATATAATTCCCTTTTCCATCCTCATGCTTACTCCTATCATGGTTTTGGCAATTGTCAGAGTCAAGGTATCATTTGACTATCATCCACCTAGGTCTAGGTCACCCACTTCATTACCGTCCATAATAAGTTCATCCCATACTAGGGGCACTTGCTTGCCCTTAGTCTTTGGAGTGGATACCTAAAGCATCATCACCAAACATTCCACCCACATTTCATATCATCAAACAATTACTTTCATTATCGCCATCCAACCACAATAAGAACTACATCTCATCTCTATCGTTAAGTGCCTTGATCCCATGGATACAGGATATGTAGGCAATCTATAATATGAAGGAAATATCTAGATTTAGGCATAAGCAATACACCTTTTCCATCTTTCATCCTTCATCCAATCTTCACCAATCATCATCTTCATCCATTCCACATTCTTCAATCATCTACCTCCCACATCATCAATAAACACCTAGAACTACATATCATCATGTCTCATCATCATCGTACTGTGCTCTGATCCTGTGGACACAGGGCATGCAGGCAGTCTAGAATATGAAGGAAGTATCCAGTACGCAAGCACAGATGATTCATTCTTCCATTCCCATCTCTTCTATCTTCCATCTTCTTCTCTTTGACTAACTCAAGTAGAAACCAAACTATGCATATCTCGATAGCTCAAAGCACTCATCAAATAAGAGGTAACCAAAGACGTTTGTCAACATGCATTTAGCCAACATTTGCTATATCCATCCAATATCTTAGCCTTCAACAAGATATATCTTTCCTCACAATAAGGCATTATCCAATCTATACAAGAGCATCCTCTTTTGGCAAGAGAACATGATGGCTGTATCTTTTGTTTATTTTTTGATTTATCTTTTTGTCTCTTTCTAATACCTAATCTAGACTGCCTTGATTTATCATATCTTGGTACATCGCGATGAAGTATGGATTGGGGCATGGTCCTTTGCTTTCGTATGCTGTGTTTGTGGGATGATCTTATTCTCCTACTATGCATATGGTATCTTGTACGTGTTGGGATTAGAATCTTGCATATCAATATCTTTTACATCTGAGGAGCTAAACAGTCTCTTATGCACTAAGACTATTCTATGCTAAGACTATTTTCCATACATATAACCACCAAGGTTTCATTAAATGTTTAGTGGAAATAAGTTCAAACCATTTCTTGCAGAGTCAAAGTCCATCTCAGAAACAACTAATATTCATATCTTGTGTACGTTGAATCAACTTCTTGACCTCATGGAATAGATAAGATTATATTACACTATATGCATTGGATACATCGACACCTTGGTCTTCTATACCCTGGTGCATAATATCCATATGCTATATCAAACATAAGGATTGCAAATCTCTAAATTTCTGTGCAACTGTTGAAGTTGCTTCCATCATCTATTATCCATCATCCATCCATTCATCTACCGCAATAAAACTTATAGCTATCACAAGGATTGATCAGTTGAATTTCATCCACTTTCTTATGTTCATCTATCTTTCCATCATCTTCATCCTAAAAACAAGTGTGTTAGACATACATCATTACATGCATTATTATTATATACATATATCCATTCCCATAAGCATATATACATTTCCATAATCATGCATCCATCATAAACATTATACTATCCAATATATGTATCATATTATCATCTATCCATATGCATGTCATAATCATAAAAACATAAAAAAATCATAAAGATAAGCATCTATACATGTGCATCCATAATCATAGCATCATATACCACATATTGCAAATCCATCATATATATACATCTGGGTCAATATACAAGTATCTCATCATGTACAAAATGAATCGATAAAAACAAATCTAGCTATTAAAGAGCCATCAAAATACATATATCGGCTCGTAGGCCTCATAATGATACAACATGATACAAAAAACTGATATAATATATACAAAGTAGGCTATCCCTGATGCCTCGGGTGGGTGGCACTCACAGAGGAAGCCTCACTATGATCTCCACCAGCTCCTTGTGACCCTTCTGCACCTACCTATAGGGGTGGGCCTGCAACTAAAGGGCCGGATCTCCCTGTCCTCCAAGAACCTGACACTTTGGATCTAGTCCTAAAATTACACTGTCTATGATCCGCTGACACTGCTCCAACGTATAAACTCCTATAATACTCTGTCTCCACCTGTGTCATACCAAGCTCACCCTGTACCTGAGTAAGCTCTCTCACCAAGTATAAGGTGGCCTGATCTATACCCAATACATCTATAGCGGCATCCTGCTCTGCTATCAATCTTTGTGCCCTTTGTACTGCTACATCTCTCTACGTAGTATGCCTCACCACAACCCCATCATCTGGTACTAACTGTGCCTATACATGTGCTTGATAAGCCTGCACCTATGCCTGAGCTTGTCTCATAGGAACTAAGGCTCTATTCCTATCTATCTCCAATCGTCTGTATCAAGCCCCTAGCCCCATCCTCCTACCTATCTCTCTCTGCAACTGTCATTGCAGACGAGTCTCTATCTCTCTGTGATCTCCTCCTCTTCCACCAACCTCAACCTACTGCTGCTATGGTGGCTGAACCTGAACCTGTCTAGGAGCCTGTCTTGGCCCCTACTACTGTCCCTGCACCTGAGGAACCTATCCCTGTACAACCACCTATACCCTCAGAGGTCATCTCTGTCCCCTCACTCTCCAACGAACTGGCCTGTGAACTGCTACCTCTCCTACCTCTCCCGAGGTCATCAACCGACTAGGCCTATGTAATAGCCAATAAGCATCATACTCTGGAGTAGTGCCCAGATCAGCTAGCCTTGTAATCCAATCCCATACCACTGATTGTAAGCCCTCAAAATATGCCAATGCTATCTCTACCACGACCTCGGGTCCCCACTCTGGAATCTCTCGCTGTGTCCGCCCATATATAGCATCTCCCACTGGCTCTGGCTGGGGCAATCTAAACTATCGAAGTACCCTCTCTGGAAGATATCTCTCAATAACATAAATGCTTCATCTAGGGAGATACCTAGGCTACTGTGCGTATAATAACTGTTTAGCATCATCATCCCAACTCTCACAATCTCTCCACAACCTCCAAATGAACCGATCAAGCTCATCCAAAGTACATCTCCAGTATACAAGTGCATTAAGATGCCTGTATGTCATAGCTCCTCCATATATATGCACATAAGGCTCTCCTACTGCTCTCTATCGCAAACCCACTAGTCTCATCACAACAATATGCTCATATGCCCAAACATGTAGTAGTATGACTCCAGCTGACATGCTCGAACCAAACAAGTACGCATAATCATGAAGATAATGATAAAGCTATCCTAATACACATGGTCCTCATGCATATCTAATGCCATACTCAAATAGTCCCTCCATGACAGTCCCCCATCCTACAGAGAATCCTCGAGCCCATCTATCCGGCACTAGAAACCAGATGATTGCTACTACTAACCGTTGTAGTCTATCACAGTGTCCCCTCATCATCCATATGGGTATCTCGTGGTCCTCAACCCCTATATCAAGAGTCCCACACAATCATCGCAATGCATCAAGACCCTGCTCTGGATCGTAATCAATATGCTCACCTTCAATTAGAATCCACAATATACGCCACACATCCTCTAAAGTGATGGTAGCCTCTCCAATCAGAAACAAGAAAGAACTATGCTCACTATACCAGCGCTCTACCAATGCCATCATCAATGCAAGATGAGCTTGTATAGGGGTGATCCGCGCCGCATGCTATAAGCCAACAATCTCTAAAAATAGGTACTCTTATGCATCTAAATGCCTCACTAATGCTAAATCTATTGGATACACCTTCCTTGACATCAATGCTGGCAATACATTCTGGAATCACCAATTCAATTAAGCATTACTTCGTAATTTGTGCCTGATTCATTATAGCAAAATAAAGCCCTAAGTTACCTTTTTTTGACCAAAAGTGACCCTTTTATCCATAGGAAACTTCCTGTCAACCATAAGAGATTTGCTTTACCATATGCGACTCTTTGTCACTCATCTGCAACCTAAATCGCCAAAGGTGAGCCACTGCTAATCGAAGGTGAGTTTTTCAACCATATGTGCATTACAACATACCTAACCTAGTTTTTTGACCATATGCGACCTATTCTACCAAACGCAACCAAGCCAAGCCCATATGTGATGCAAAATGCCAATTGTGACTTCCTGTTGCTCAAAAGCACATGCACTACCCTAGTATGCCTTTGGTCACATGCACTAATTTATGACTCTTTTGGACCCTATTAATGACACCTATAGAACAAGTTTTTGATACATACCGGTGCGGGAGCTCCTGCTGGTCGTCCATAAATCCTCACCCTCTTCACTCGATGATTTGCGCATGGATTCACCATCTTGAAGCTCTCAGAAGTCCTAATGCCCTGTAAATCACTAGAGCTCTAGAATTCTCAAAGAAAATAGCACAAATGAATTGAAATGAGCCCTTGAATCCTATTTATAGAGTCAAACCCTTAATTCTTCTAAGACAAAACCCTAATTCTTCTTTTCCATCCCTAGTTTATCCCACCCAAAACCTAATTCTTTGTGTCAACCTTGTCTATCCCTGTCTTCTAATCGCAAGTCAACCCAGTCTTTTCCCGGTAGCCTAGTTTTCCTCCTGAGGGGGCATCACCCACCAGTTTCACTAGGGAATAACTTGTTTATCCAATGTATCAGTTTTATCTTCTTTGAAACAACATCCTAACGGATATTTTCTCAAAGAGGGACAAAATGTAGACACCCAAAATTGACCCTTCATATCATTTGTCAATTTATTGCATTATTCACCATTGCATATGTCGATTTTGTCTAGCACACTTTATCAATCATCAATTATCTATCTAAATCATCCACTTCTATCATTAATTAAATAAATTATATTTATTTAATTAAATTTCATCTATTTCCATCTCATTTCATCTATATTCTTCTATTTTCATCTTTAATTATTTAATTATCCCATTATTCTTCTAAATAAATAAATTAATATTTTATTTATTTATCTTCTCATCATGCACATAAATTAAATAAATTTATTTATTTTTTTTTTTGCTTCATAAGAGGGATTTTATTAAAATAGTAATAGAAAAAATATAGAAAGCTGCCACGCAGCCAAGAAGAATCAGAGAGCAACATAAACCTCCAGAAGAATAGTAGGAGAAAGAGGGAAACTAAGGGGAGCTACAAAAGAAAGAAGATCTAAAACAAGTTCTCAGAAATGATGCCAAGAAACTCAAGAAGAGAAAGTAAGCTCTGGCGCCAAAAAAAGGCTATGCCCTTCGAGTGTTTCAAAAGAGAAGTGCATCCAAGGTCCACTGAGAGCCAGCTTCCACCACTTCTGACCCTTCAATGCAGAGTTTTTTAGCATCAAACTTCCTCCCAACCTTACGTTTAGAGCTAAAATCAGGTTTTAATTTGCCGCTTAAATGCTGTGAAATCCCAAGTTTCTGAGGTGGATCCAGAGTAAAATCATCATAACAATCATGCATATGCTCTTCCAAATCCTTCATGAAAGGAAAAGTGTCGTCAAAATCAAAGCCATCCTCCTCTGACCCAGAGGGAGAATCAGGAGGGGTCTCATGGACAGAGACAATTGAAAGAGAAGAGGGATCTGCCATTTGTTCCAAAAATGGCCTAGGCACCTATGGAGGTTCAAAAAACTTGCCATGATTCCTCCAGATGAAATCTGAGTCCAAAGCACCTCCCTTTTTGACCCACTTCTTTAAGCAAACATTCCTCGCCCCAACTAAACGTTGAAGGGAGCAAGCTTCAATTCGGTGACCAAGCTTATTACAACAAAAGCAGCAAAAAGGTAAACCCTCATAGTTTAAAAACTGAGTCCAAACACCATGAAAAGAATGGATTCAGATAGAGTGAGAAAGGGGTTTAGAAATATCCACCAAAGCACAAACCCTATAGAATCTATGATCTGAAGCCTCCAAGTCTGAATCAAGCTTGACAAAAGACCCCATCTGATTGACCATATTGCTAAGTAGATCTGTATTACGCAAAACTAGAGGCAAATTGTAAAGCCTGATCCAAATAGGAATACGGGTAATCTTTGCTGTTGCTGGATCAAAGAAAGGTGACCAAGGAGAAATGAAGAGGCTAGAGTTACCAAAAAACTAAGACCCATTCTGCAAAACAAAGTTACAGTCCTCCATTGAACAAAAGGTAATAAGGAAAAAATTGAAGTCCAAAGATTCAACAGAAGGGGAAGGCAGATTACTCTAGGAGCATTTGATCTAATCAAAAATAGAAGAAACTGAAGGGTGCCTATGTAGGCATCGCAACACCACCGATCAGTTACCATACTCCTCAGTGATGGATGTAATACATCCATCAGAAATGTTAAAATTTGCAGGCTCATCAGAAAAGGAAATAACCAAATCCTCGAAAGAGAAATGAACGCTGCCAGCTTGAGGTCCACTATCTATCTTTGGAGGAGGCGGGGGGTTCGGAGGCACCGGAGGATCCAAAGGGCAAGGCAGATTAGGGTTAACTAGCGTAGCATGCTTTCAGAAAAAATCCAAGCAAACATGAAATGGGTTTGCCCTATTTTTGCACCCTTCAACAGAGCCAGAGGGCACAGTGCCAGAAAAAGCCCCAGCATCGTTAACAGCCAAATCGTCGCTGGTCCAAGGGGTAGGAGGAGGAGATGTCACTGGTTCCTGAGATGCCACAAAGTGAAGAGTGTACCTCTTCCTTCCCTCTCCCACCGTAGTTGTGCGTCCTCCACGCTTCGTACCAAGGAAGCGCTTGGGCTTGTTGTTCGGAGGAGTCTGCCCACTGCCATTTTTTCTGCTTCCAACCCCACACACGTTCAAAGGGGCCAAACCATCTTTGCGAGCCACACCTGGGGAGCCCTCACACATTTTCGCATAAATAAATTTATTTATTTAATTTATAGTGATGCTTCCAATTTTCTAAATTTAACTTCTTCCTCTATCATTTAAAAATAAATTAAATAGATTTATTTATTTATTTTATTTTTTATCTTATCATTTCCCTCTCTTATCACATTCTTCTATGTGTACAAGATAGGTCCTGTCCTAAGTAAAATACAAAAAATGATTTAATTGGTTCTAAAATCAATCATCCACATCATCCAACCCTTAAAATAGAAAAATATCCTATTTTAAGAAAATCAATCTTACCACTATCAACAAACCAACTACAATCATTTAATAAAAGCTTTTCCTATGGACACATGTCTTGTACACATTCATCCAAGCTTCTCGAATAATCTCAACCGTTCATGTAGCCACTTAATCTCCACCGTTGATCAATCTTAGTTGAGAGCTATATATAAACCCTCTCACCTCATCTCAAACCCCCACGGATCCCACACACTCTTGATAGATTATCATCTCATGCATATTGAATCCATTGAGCACTTTGAGCATATTATCCATCATCACATGGTAGCTTTGACAACTATGGTTGTTCATTATTGCGAAGCAATACACATTCCAACCAAAGAATCAATACAATCTAGGTGACATTGTTCTTTGATTTATTTTTATTTTGTCATTTAGATAGATTCTTTGAAGGTGGTAGGATTGGGTTTTGATTGTAATGCTTGATCTTATTAACCCAATTTTCCTGCTAAAACAATTGATAGAAGAAAGGGGAAGGGCACAATCAATCCAAATAAAGGCCCACTTGAGGTGGACTACAACCTGTTAGCATTAGATTCTTTGCATTCAGAACTAGATTTGTTTGTTATTATTTTGTTTTAGTTAAATAAGTTAATTTAGTTAGCCTAAGAGTTTATAAGGTAGATTTGTTGGCAAGAGACACTGTGTGGCTTCATAAGTGTTGACATTGATGGCAACAAAGTCTATCCCACACATCCGTAGTACATAGTATGCCTATACCAGAAGTTAGATTGAAGATTATTTTGGTCCGATGAACAAGAGCAGAGTATGTAACAAGGTCAAACAATCAAATCCGGATCTCTTAGATGGTGTAACTCCATAAGTTGCAGACTTGGACAAGTCAAGAGGGGTATCATTACTATTGTATTCTAGAGATTTAGCCTCCGGTGATAAAGCATGAAAAAATATGAGCATCTGAGTGTTGGGTTCTAGTCAGGCAGAGCAGATAGAGGAAGAACTAACTGACAGAGTATCAGACTTCAATTCGAATGAGTAAAAGGTGTTGATCAAGTAATTTGTGGGATTATACATTGCTGGCCGACTTGATTAATGACTTCTATGCTCAAGCTTTTGATGCGCATCACAAATCAAGCATGGATTCAGCCGACAAATCAATAACTTGCAAATATCTTGAGTGTTCTTGTTGCTAACTAGAAAGTTGATGAAAATTCTTGATGTGGATCTATATACTAGATAGATTCTAGCATGTAAGAGTGTGTATTCAAGATGTGAAAAAGAAGGTGCAAAGAAAAGCAGGGTAAGTGTGAGAACAACTATTCAAGTCCAGTATGTGACTGAATAACAACATTGGATAGAGGAAGAATGAAGTGCGTCAGATCAGTATATTGTGCCCAACCAGAACTGAACTCTTGCATTTGTAGATGCTTCTCATCAGTTCAAACACTTGATTATCTTCTGTAAGTTCTATAGATAGTGAGTCTCTTGTAGGTAGTGTGCCTCTTGTGAGCAGTGTGCTCGGGCAGTGAGCCGTAATTGGCAAATGCCATTTTGTACTCCTTTATTCTTTTAACAGAGAATACAATCTTGGGTTAGTCACCCTATGGTTTTTCCCTTAATAGGGTTTCCCCGTAAAAATCCTTGTGTTATGTGTGTTGACCTTATTTCTGTTCTTATGATTACATATGCTTTCATGTTTTGATATAACACTGAATATTGAGATAACAAAATTAAGGAAATTTTGAGATAATTGATTCACCCCCCCTCTCAATTATCTGCCTTGTTTTCAACAATTGGTATCAGAGCCAGGATCTTCTGAACAAAGGCTAATAGCTTGAGGAAGATCTGAGAATCTTAATGGATGCATATGGTATGAAGGAACAACTTCAGTTTGCCCTAGATGATCTTGAACAGTCCCACTCTGAAGTCAATAATTTAAGAGAAAGACTCAAACAAGCTGATGATTTCATAAATGAGCTAAAAGAAAAACTTAGTATCTCTGTAAAAAAGAGAAAGGAACTACTTGAAAAATTAGCCAATTAGAGTGAAGTCAATGATACTAATGAAGATCTGCATGAGAAAAATAAGCTATGTGAGAAGCTGTCAAAAGAAGTCACTATGGTAAGGCATGAAATGGAATTAGGGGTTATGAGATTCACCCAAGAAATTGAAGAAAAAAGAAAGATCAAATATAATCTAAAACAAACCCTCAAGAAGAAAACAGAGGACTACCACAAAATGGGCAGAATGATCAGGCATCTTGAATATGATCTTGAAGAAGCTAGAGACAATGAAGAACAACTTGAGAATCAGATAGACACTCTTAAACAAGATCTTCAAACTGCAAATGAATACAAAGAAAAATTCAAGATAAGCTCAGCCCAACTTGAAGTGCTTCTTGAAAGCCAAAAGAGGGTAGATGATAAGCATGGCTTGGGATATGAGAAAGGTGAAAACTCTGGATCTGGTCAAAAGAACTTTGGATCACAAAATCAAAGAAATGGGCCTAGAAGACCTCCGATAAGGCAACCAAATGCCCAAAGATATCCATCCTTCAATGGATACTGCTTCAATTGCAACAATTTTGGTCATAAAGCAACTCAGTGTAGGAGGAGAATGAATCAGAATAATCCATCCTTCTCTGGACAATGTTTTAATTGCAAAAGGTATGGTCACAAATCTCATGAATGCAGAAATATGCAAATAAACAATTCATTCAATGGTAGATGCTTTGCATGCAATAGAATGGGACATATGGCTAATCAATGCAAATCAAGAGGATATCAATCAAATAAGAAAAGAAATGTTGGATGTTACAATTGCAATAGATCCGGTTATATTGCCAAATTTTGCAGAAGTAGAAATTAGGATAGAAAAGGTCTGGTGGAACATGATCAGAAACAAGATAAAGGCAAAGGTAAATAAATGCAAATGAAGTTCAAGAGGAGATGAGAAAGATTTGGGTAAAAAGAAGTACGATGAATATTGGGGATGGATCTGCACCAGATTCTAGTGCTGATATTCCTTCCAGAAACTAAAAAGGTGAGCTCTGGCTCAGGGGGGGTAAAAAAAAAAAATTTCCCCTAGCCAGTCAGCTAGTGCCTAAATTCGGCACATTGAGTAAACATCTGACGCAACAGATTAAAGGGTTCTCAGAAAAACCTCCAAACAACCTTTAGTCAAAATGTGAAAGATCCGCATGGAGTTTTGCAAGATTTATAAATTCTCAAGTTAATCCAGTTCCGACAGCTATCTGGTAAAGCATAATTTCACAGACAGATCTGGTATGATTCAAAATTGAAATGCTTTGATCTGCAGACCCATGGCATGATTGAAGAAAAGAAGATATGTTGTCAATCCTCACAAACAATGATTCTAAGTTCCGGGCAGTGATTCAATAAAATCTCTCTCAAAACAAGGCCACCGGATAACTTAATTTGTACATTTATTACAAAAGGAAATTAGGGTTTGCACAAGGATAAAAGGATTCTTTCACTCATTATTTACACACTTGCACTCACGGAGAAGAAAAGAAGAGCTCTGTGAAGAAGATTCTACAATTCACTCAAGATCATCTGAAAATCAAATTCAACCAGCAATTTGTTCCGGCTCTTGCTTCAAACCCTAAAGCGTGAAAAGGTACTTCCATTCTAAAAATCTCTTGCAAAATGGCTACTCCAATGGTTGTCTATATTTCTGATAGGCCGAGACCTAAATTCAAGAAACAGTTCCTTACAAATCCCTAGAAGTTGATCCCTTGGGTGCATTTTGTAGCATTCTGCATGGAGTATTGCATGTAGAAGATGTTAGGGTTTATATCCATGCAAACATTGAAGAATTTGGAGACTCAAAATTGATGGATATTTATCACAAACAACTAATAGATGAGAATTTTGAACTCAAACCTGAATTCAAGGCCATCTGGGACAAACACTTCGGACATTGCATACATTTTCCATGTTTTGCAGAAGATGATTGGGTCCGGTATGTTCTAAGTAGGATGCATGACAATTTTATGTGGCTAATGAGGCCATTTAAGATCACTAAAGATGCCATAAGGGTAGTGACTAGACTGCACTCATTCAGTGGGTTACCCACACTCAAATATGTGAAGAACCAAATAGTAACTAAAGCCACCAGATCTAAATTTGACAAAAGAGTAATGACCATAGATGACATCATAGATCTGGATGTCAAGTTTGCCTCAATGATAATTGGCTACAAAATATATCATTCAAGTAGGGAGAATTCTGTGTCTGGTACAGTAATCTATGTTGCATATCAGATGTTGAGGGAAGATGTAGATTATGATCTATGTGAACTTCTTCTAAATCAGCTATTGGAAAACTTGCAGAAGATCAAAAAGGATAATAAAAATTCCTTTAAGTATGGTTGTCTAATACTATGTATGTTCTTCTATTATGTGAATGAGCTACCTAGATCAAATGGTTGGGTTTGGCAAAATGATAAACTGGTTGCAATTCAGATCAGAGATTACATGTATGCACTTGGTGATGCTTAAGCCCAAAACACATCCCTCTAGAGTTACTTTAAGAATTTCCAAAGCATCATGCAAGCCAGAGAGAGAATACCACAGTCCATAGTTGAGAAATACAAGGACGCAGTTTGCTTTATGGTTGACACTGATCAATGCCTAATGGAGGCAGTTGAGCCAAGAACTATGTGGATAATGCCTATGGGATATGAGGTCAATGAAAAAATATTGGAGCTACATATTCAACACTTGCTGAGCTAGCCTAAGGACACTGAAGTAGAAAGGTTAGGACCTTTGAAGAGCTAAGTATAAAAATACATGTTGAGTTAAGACAGCTGGAGATGAAGAGGAAAGTAAGAAGGGAAGTTGAAGAAATTCCCAAAAGATTTCACTTATCAAAAGAGGCAGTAGATGCAAATAGAGAGAAAATGAAGAAGGCAGAGAAAGAGAGACAAGAAGCAAAGAAACAAAACGTTCTGGTGCAATCCTCCTCCTAGACTAGATCTTCCAAGAGCTCTGCACCTGTCACTCCTAAAATCTCAAAGACTACCAAACTAGAAGTCAAGACATCCAGAAAAGGCAAAAAGAGGATGAAGACCAAAGCCACAAGGTCATATACAAGCCTTAAAGATGATGAAGAAACCAAATCTGATGAGGAAATCAAGAAAATGAAGAAGAAGAAAACATCCAGAAAGTTCTTTGCTAGCAGAAATGAGGAAGAGAAGGTAGAGAAATTTGTTGAAAAGCCCACTCTTTCTATTGATGACATCATCAAGGTAGTTATTGTGGATGGGAACCTGCAGTCGATGACAAAATTCTATGATGAATATAGTGATGTTGACAAGAGAATTTTGGAAGAAGCTACTATCAGGTACTTGAACATTTACAATAAAGCTTTCATTGAAATTATATCATTAATTCCTAAGAGCCTAGAAAAGGTACTTGAGCTAAGAAAAGAAAATGCAAAGGCAAAAGACTTAGAGATTCAGGAGCAAATAATGACTCAGCTTTACCCTTCTATCACTCCAAAACAAATAGACATGATTTTCAAGGACTATAAGGATGAGTTCCGGAGTAAGGCAAGAATGAATAAACTCATGCTTGGAGAAACTGACCAAGTAGCAGGTGAAACAAAAGATATCCTCCGGAATGCCTTGAAGAGATTCAATCTTCCTATTTTAGAGGAAATAGATGAAGAAACTTCTACCATGGATGTTGAAGGATTAAATGTAATCAATGAAAAAATTTCTGACAAGGATGTCGAAGGATTAAATAAAATAGATGAAGAGAAGTCTAAGGACTTAGACTCCTCTGTTCTGGTAGAGGAAGTTCATAAAGCAGCAGACATTGGTAATATCACTCCTCTGGATCCCACAGCTGGCAAGACAAATCTTTCGGGCACTGAAGAAAAAGAGGAAGGAAGAAGAGAAGAAAAGGAGATGCAAGAAAAAGAGGACAACACAAAAGAAGAAGAACAAGCGGAAATGGTTTGCAATGACACATCCAAACCGAACATCCCTAATATCTCTGAAGGAAAGAAATTCGATTCATTAGCAAGAGACACTACAGAGACAGTGCAGAATTTCCTGAACAAAGAGATTGTGGAGTTAGATGAATCAGAGCTACTTCAAGGGCCTCTAAATCTAGACACTCTCTCTCTGGTACAGATGATGAAGATTGCATCATTCACTCAGGCCAAGGCTAAAGAGAAACTTTTGAAATCTCACATGGAGGACTGTGAACTGTTGGAGATTGCATTCGGGATGTTGGAGAAGATCATTCCATCCTATCAAAAGGATCCTTCAGTGTCACCATTTGGTAACTTGAAAAACTTGGTAAATTTTGTTAACATTCATTTTGAATCTCTAGAGAAATCAACAGAAGCAAAGGTATGGAAGGAGTTTTTTGGGAAAAGATTCACTGAGGTACAAGGGCTTATTGCTAATGATAGGAGGACCCTAGACATTGGAATAAAGAGCCTTGAAAACACTCTTAAAGATGGTGGGGACATATACAAATTTTGTTTATCTTGGCCCAAAGTGACAGAGGACATTGAGAAGAAAGTGAAAGAACAAGAAGGAAAACTATCAAGTTTATCTCAAAATTTTGATCCCCTTACTACGCCTCTGGTGATTCATGAATGTCAAGCTATTGCTATAATAAATGAAATTAAAGAACTGGTTAAGGAGAAAAAGAACATAATGCATAGAATGGGTGAGCTCAGAGGAATAATCATCCCTAAGTTAGAGACAATGCATGATGCCTTGACAGAGGCACAAAATACAATCTGGACCAGTGATCCAATAGACTTAAAGAGGGTAGAAGCTTATGCATTTTTGTTGAGTGGTAACATCTCCATTTTGGATAGGATGAAGAGGAGTTGGGCCACAGAGCTTGTATAACTGAAGACTACTTTTGCAGACATACAAAAGTATATGTAAGTTTATCATATGAATTATATGTACATATGCAGCCTTATGTGGAAACTATTTGTACAATTTTGGTTTGTGAATCCCACCCTTTGCCATTGATGTCAAAGGGGGAGTGAAGAGTAGAGAAAAATGTGGAATCCAGCTAAGGGGGAGTTCCGATTAAACAATGCAAAAGATAGAGCATCAGCCAAGGGGGAGTTACTGTGACACTTAGCCATTTTTCACTAAGTGTTGCCATCAATGCCAAAGGGGGAGATTTTTGGAAAGAGACACTATGTGGCTTCACAAGTGTTGTCATTGATGGCATCAAAGTCTATCCCACACATCCGCAGTACATAGTATGCCTATACCGAAAGTTAGATTGAAGATTATTTTGGTCCGGTGAACAAGAACAGAGTATGTAACAAGGTCAGACAATCAGATGGTGTAACTCAATAAGTTGCGGACTTGGACAAGTCAAGAGGGGTATCATTACTATTGTATTCTAGAGATTTAGCCTCCAGTGATAAAGCATGAAAAAATATGAGTATCTAAGTGTTGGGTTCCAGTTAGGTAGAGCAGACAGAGGAAGAACCGACTGATAGAGTATCAGACTTCAATCCAGATGAGTAAAAGGTATTGATCAAGCAATTTGTGGGATTATACATTGTTGGCCGACTTGATTAATAACTTCTATGCTCAAGCTTTTGATGCGCATCACAAATCATGCATGGATTCAGATGACAAATCAATAACTTGCAAATATCTTGAGTGTTCTTGTTGCCGACTAGAAAGTTGATGAAAATCCTTGATGTAGATATATATACTAGATGGATTCTAGCATGTAAGAGTGTGTGTTCAAGATGTGAAAAAGAAGGTGCAAAGAAAAGCAGGATAAGTGTGATAACAACTATTCAAGTCTGGTATGTGACTGAATAACAACATTGAACAAAGGAAGAATGAAGTGCGTCAGATCAGTATATTGTGCCCAACTAGAATTGAACTCTTGCATTTGTAGATGCTTCTCATCAGTTCAAACACTTGATTATCTTTTGTAAGTGCTGTAGATAGTGAGTCTCTTATAGGCAGTGTACCTCTTGTGAGCAGTGTGCTTGAGCAGTGAGCCCTAATTGGCAAGTGCCATTTTGTACTTCTTTATTCTTTTAACAGAGAATACAATCTTGGGTTAGTCACCCGGTGGTTTTTCCCTTAACAGGGTTTCCATGTAAAAATCCTTGTGTTATGTGTGTTGACCTTATTTCTGTTCTTATGATTACATATGCTTTCTTTTTTTGATATAACAATAAATATTGAGATAACAAAATTAAGGAAAATTTGTTATCTCAAAATTTACCCCCCCCTCTCAGTTATCTTCCTTGTTTTCAACGAAATTGCCTCTTTCAGCATTACATTCCTTATTTTGCAAAGAACATCATTTTCTTGCTATACACAACTATATTAATCCCCAAAAAAAATTATCTATACACACAGTACTGACACCATACCAAGAGATACATCCTTGGATTGATAAAGTAAATGTAGTATGTCACTCAATGAGTTGCTTGATATGGGATGAGAACATCTGTTGAGTTGTATGCAAGCCTTAGTTGCATTAGGTTTATTGAGAATTGACAGCACTCCACACTAACCATGTCACAACATTTTTCTACAATTGGTAACATTGCCACAAACTGCATCAGCAACGCCTATGTTTCTCTGCATTTCATCCATTAAATCCTACCTTGTCTCATACATTTTTGCATTTAGCATTTATCCCATCCTGTACAATATTCATGATAAGAAATTTTTAGGCAACTAAAAAATGAAAGTTTAAGGTTGTTTTGAACTTCTCTTTTAAGTGGTTTAGTTTTTTAAATCATATTTCATTAAGTTTTTTAATTTTTAATCTTATTGTTGTTTAAAAATTATAAAATAAAATATAGTTAAATATTTTAAACTTTTATAAATTTAGAATATTTAAAAAGTTAAATATATAATTATTTTCAATGATTTTTAATTTTTAATTTTTTTATAAAAACTTGATTTAAATATGATATTTTTAAAAAAATTCTAATTTTTTAAATATTTTTAAAATTTAAAAGTATTTTAAATTTTGAAATAATATATAATATTTTTGGTGTTTTATTTTACTATTTAGATATTTGAATTTTTTAAAGGTATATGTACAAGAGCCATTTCTTAAATGTAATATCCTATTTCTCACCATGTCATCATTCCCATTGTAGTTTTTGTTTCTCATTTTTTATAACATAGGGTAGTGGTTGGTGTACTTGTGCTTGTCCAAGTAGTAATAATTGGTGTTTTCTAATGGCTCCATCAACATCCTATACCAACATCCCACTTCTATCCGCTATTCCTTTGACACTAATTTGTTAGGTAGTTCCTTTCAATAGACCATATCCTTTATCTCATCCTATAATTTGACTTACTAGACATGAAAATATTTATACCTTGAAAAAGATTTGAAATATTTATAGACTAATTTTGATAGAAGGAGAGTTTACTTGCAAGAGGCAATACATGAAAGAAAGTTCTTTGGAATACCTATTCTTGGAACTCAATATGAAGATGCAATCGTAGTTCCACTAGACATTATCATTCAAGAGTCTTACTTTTTTCTCTAAATTTAATGTGTTTATACAATGAAAATGGATTTACATAGTCGAGCTTGTGGAGGCAATATAGTTCTCTAAGTTTAGGTGATAACCACATAGTTTTCTCAAAAGGGACAAAAGCAAGTCAGAGTCTTATGATAAAAAGTGAGTATGAATGGAATTGGAGTGCCATCAATGTGGATGGGTTACCCTCCATTGTCTCCATACTTGTCTTCTCCTCTATCATCCATTTATCCACCATCACAACAAAAACATATATATAGCTATATCATATCATACTATATATTTTCATGTATATAGAGTACATTAAATATTTTGTTTCTATTTTCTTATTCTTTGATTGGAGTGCTCTTGGTGAGTAAGGTTTTGTATCACCCTACTAAACTCTAGTGGATGCTTACAAAGCCTTCCCAATTACAATTTATAAATTAGAAGCAATTCTATGATTAAGCTACTATGAGTAGTAGAATTAGTTAGTCAAAGTTACATGGGGTCAAACTTGGCCCAATTGCACCTTCAATATCTTTTAATATTATAATAATTTAATTTGCAACTTTATTATTCTTCAATGGTGTTAATTTCATTATCATTAATAAATTACTACATACATTTTGTATAATTTTATATGTAATTAAGGATTTGATTATAGAAAAAATATCTACCTTTAATAGAGTTTTAATATATAGGAATGCATATTGTACTACTCTCAATTTCTCTTTCCAAGCTTGGTGCAGGAGCACCTAGAAAATCCTGTTTTTTTTTGTAATAAGGTCTATTTGACCAATGCATTTTCATTTCAGTTTGTGAACCCATTTTGTAAGTCAAAAGTGACTTAAAACACACTTTTGTCATATTGTAATCACATAGTGCCAAAACAGGGTAGTAGGACAGTTTGAGGTAGTTTGGATCGGTTGGTCTTCCAACTGTTTGCATCGGTTGGTTTTCTTGTAGTGCCCCGCCACGAACACCTTGGAAGACAACACGTCTAAGCAAGCAAAGCGGAATAATTTTTTTTTTGAATAAGATAACAAGTAAGGTTTAGTAGTTCAATACACATCATTAACTATCATCTTGTCTCCCAAGGTGCCATGGTTGCACTACTTGACAAATAACCAACATAATAAACATGCATAACTAACTAACATCGACAAATCATTCTAACTCTATTACAATATTGATTATACATATACATCTCCATTTCGTGACATCAAATAGATACTCAACTTTAATCAAGATTACATGCACATATTCCAAGTCTATACAAATGAGTACATCATTGTGTAATTTACATCATCACTATTTTGATTACATATGAATACATACAATCTGAATCAACTAATACACCGACAAGATAATAAGTGTCTTCATAAACAGGTACAAGATCTGATGTCTGATGCACGAGGAACCAATAGAATAAGCTCTTCCACCCGACCATGTGGAACCCTGAGGTCCACCCCCTGAGCTAGGAGTTAACATGAGGTTCCAACTACGACACATAGTCAGGTGGACAGTAGACTATAAGGCAACACACGACTCTGACATCACAAGTCAATATCTCAACAACACAACAGTACATCCAGAGGCAACACTTAACAACTGGGAAGAGAACAACAAGGGAATGCTAGGTTGTAGTAAGGAGAGTGTCATCGTATGGTCCTAACATGGGTTACCTAGGTAGTCTCTCTCTAGACACCGGCCCCCATCTATGGTTACCCTGGCAGTCTCTCTCTAGACACCGGCCCCATAGGATGACGCATGCAGAATCAACCTTCCTTTCGTGATGACAAGGAAGTAGATCTACAAATCCCGGCCTTCTCCCCTCATCCTTAGTCTAAACTAGCACTACAGGCATGAGTGAGGAACCAAACATCTTATTATCTTGTTAGTGTGAAAACTACCCAACCCCTAGGTATTTTATTATGTTATCACTGAATTACCAACTCCCAGTGGGTTACCCTGGCTAGCCACTTGGCACCGGCCCCCATAATGGAAGCCACTCCCTTACCTACAACTAGGAAACCCTACACAACAAGCATAGCAAGACATCACAACAACGAGGGTACAGAACCATGCAAGGCATTGACCATCTTGCATAACAACTATCCTCATATCACAATACAAAGCATTAACCCTCCACAACATAATTATAAGGGCAGGACTCCTAGACCATTGCCCATAATAACACATATTCATTACAACTCTGAGATTTCCATGTCACCCTGTTCCATATCTTACCACAAAACTGGATACAAGACTAGTACGACCAGTTGGATACCAATACAATCACAAGAAGTGCATTTGTCATTCAATTGTCATTTAGTCCATACATAATTAGAGACGACAAGGCTTCTTATAACATCATGATCTCAAGACATCTAACAACACAACACAAGAATTCAAGACATCCCAAGCTAAGCCTCTGGAACTCTTGCCACACAGGAAGATACACAATCAAGGATTATAAGAACGGTTTTATGACCCACAGATTGAATTAACATATTACGAGAATCAATTATACTTATGATCAAATTATGCCTTCTTACAACTAATTCCACTATAGCAAATTGCAGTAGCCAAATTATTCCGATGGTATAATGACATATAAATGTAGCTTATCACTTGGTTGTATTTTATTATGGAATAAATCTATAATTACAACAAGGTTTACTATGTGCAGATACTTATTAAAATAGTTACTTATTTGATTTACAAGAATCTAATAATATTATCCTAACTAAAATGACCCACTATTGTCATTGTTATAAAACAAATAAATTAAGTAATTACATTGAAATCCAAATTCAACTCTTGCGGTAACTCAAGGTTTCCTATTTATTTGTACTCAGATAAAAACAAAACCTAACTACTGTAATAGCCTATTTAACTTAAAAGTGAAAAAGACTATTTAATTACTTCTATGTAAATGACAAATTTATGAATACTTATAGGTCAAATTACAACACTTAGAAATCCAAACCTATTTATTAATTTCCTATCTAAACATTTAAGTAAAAACGATGCCAATTAACATAATCATCATTATCAAATAATTGATGAACTTGTGTATTAATCTACAACTACGTTACATCATTTCATAATTCAATATTTCCATCATATGTATATATACATATATATAGATATACTTCCACTATTCTAACAAAATGAATAATTTAACTATGCAAGAATTCTTATTTAAATTAACCTAACAGAATCAAGTAACTTTACTATACTAATCTATAACAAAAAAGTTATAATTTCTAATGTTATTATTAGTAAGTTACTTTTATCTTCATACAGTACTCATTTTAATATTTTAGAAGAATTACATCATCATTTAACAGTAACAATATTCTATCCTTAATTTGCAGAGGAGCTATTATAAAGTGGAGCGCACAATTAACTCTCACATAGAAGAAGCACTGAGTAAAATTATTTAAACTATTGAGTGAATATATCGGAAACCTTTTTAAAAAGGCTCATAATATCACATTCAATAAAAAGGTAAAGAGAAGCACTCTAATTATACTATGTTAACATCATTCTTACCATAATCAGAAGGCAATAAAAATTACAATAAGAGCCCTAATGGTTACTATAAGAAGCTAACCCTAATTCCTTGATTTACTTAATTGATTTCTTTTTCCCATCCAAATATCATGAATTTCTAAATATTTCCGGCATTAGACTCACTACTATGGCTAAAGTAATAATTATAGTGACACAATACCCTAAACCTTAAATCCTTATAAAAAAAGGGTATTGGTTGCTATTCACAGGTAAAACGCCTATATGCAGACCTTCATTTGCAGGTGGAAGGTAGCCAACAAAGATTTATTTTACATTCAAACCTAATGTAACATACTCACCTTGATTAAAGGCATCAGATACTATGAAGCTTCATACATTCTAAAAACTGAATGCAATTCTGATTACGGCCATGAGACGTGTTGGAGAATGACGATAGATGCCAAGCCGATAAAGAGTAGGAGAGTGGATGAATTTGTCTAAACATTGTCCAGCCTTGTTACTAAGGCAGGGACGATTCCATTGAAGGGCTTTAGCAAGTTTCTAGCCAATGCGAATGAGGGTGGCGGTTCCAAATGTATACTAAACACATTCAATTCGCAGCATTAACCTAGATTCTCTATTTAAAGGAATTTGCAATGGTTACAGACAATCATGATTCAATCGAATGTCCTCATTGATGCAAGGGTTGTCTCACTACGGAAAGCATTGGCAAGGAGCATCATGGATCTAGAGTCCATCACTGTCGACCAGAGGAACGCCCACGCAAGGAAGTTAATTCCTTATGGATAGGATAACGGATGCAAGCAGCATAAAATCCACTATCTACAATACAAATCTTCTTCAAGCATAAAGAGAACTAAAGAAGTTGGCACGTGAAGCTGTGGACATCATGCAATGATAGCAGGTTATGCATGAACTTGATTCCTTGCAGAGGCTATCGACACTATTATTTAATTCGCCACTGTCGCTAAATCACCTCTGGAGAGATGCGTGTGGAAAAGAATGAATATAAATCGCAGAAAAGCAATAATAGAGGGAATCGCATAGGATATATGTAATAAGACAGACAGAGGCAATGAATTAAGTCTGTGTACATGTTAAGGGACGCGTATAGATGTTTATGCCAAAGTTTGGCTGTAGCTATTCTTACGAATTCTAATGATGCAGATATCATCATGATACTACTAGCACGTAGAGGCTGAGAACCATCGGAGGAGCTGGAACTGTAAGACTTATCACACTATTCATCTTTGACAGTGAACAATGCTAAAACCAAAGTCATGTATGGCCCACGGCATTGCCCCACACCCCACAATGGAACCCCTCAAATCTAATGGAGGCTCTGCGCTTCCTAAGATGAAGGTAATTGGCACTTAGAGGTATCACGTGTGGTGAGTGGCTCTTCGTGGTTAAGTCTGTAGGTGCCTGGGCCATTGGCAATCCCTTTGATGAAGACAACACAAGGTTACAGTATTCTGAGGTGGCGCCATGTCTGATCTGCACGGCCCCAAATGGTTTTGTATGAAAGAGGGTTTATTGCAGCATGTGGAGATGAATTGGTGATCGTGGAAATGCTGCCAACCTGAGAAGTATTCTATACTATTCCAATTCATAAAACATAAATCAATATTACATAGGCAATACGAATGGGCTGGGGTGAGATTACTAGATGTATTTCAGCGATCTAACTGTATCAAATCCTATACCTAACCATTGAGGCAAACTCAGACTCATGTCAAGCAAACTTTCAACAACAGGTAATAGGTTGGATGTATATATCAGTTTATTTATCAGCACATTGTTGTGATACAGGTCCATTCTATCATTAAAAGAAAAATACAAAGAAACCGAAGAGGCTGCATTGGAAAATTAATTGAAAGAACTCAAGGAACATAGAGTTAAACTCAAAAATTTTAAAGGAACATGATTATATCCTTGATAGATCAATGATTCAATGTTGCCCCCACCTCCAATCCTCCCGCTTCACCCTCCTACCCCAAAAATCCCCCTCAGACCAGGCTTCAACCCCCGGATAAAATGCAGGGGACATCCTGATATCCCACTTTCTGAAAATCTAGAATGGACTTCTTGGGTAAATGCGGAGACATTCCTTCCTTTCCCCCACAACCCACTCTCTCGTGGGGTACAAAATTCATAATGTCCGAGACTCCCCATTCCTCAATTTAACAAATGACGGCACCTGATAAAAAAAATTGCATATCCCCAAATATGACAGCCCTACTTTTTAAACCTAAAAAAAAAATGTTATCGTTATTTATCAGAAACTGATTATGTTTAATAATGCACCTAAATAATCATAGTGATAATAATAGTGTTAGAGATGGCAATAGCAAACCCATAGGTCATTGGATAATAATTATTTTTATCCATAGAGAAGCAATTTATTAATTCTTGACCTAAATTAATCTCTTTTTATATAACAAATATCTATTCAATAAAGAACTAAATAATCTAATCGTCATGATCCGATATAAATTTGATAGATTTGGTCGGATCTCTCCCTCCAAGACATGGTCATTTAACCCTTATCAATTCCATTTTACCATTAAAATATTCGTAACCCAAATTTACCACACAATTACTTTAGCTTGGATTTATTTTATCAATGTTATCAATGTTTATTCCCTTACACATGCATTTTATTTTCTGTTTAATTTAATCCGCTACAATTTGCAATTTAATATTTCGTTAAATCATTTATCTAGTTTAATTTATTTATTTACCAATTCTGGTAAAATTTACCAATTACCACACAATTAAATCATTTTTACATAATCACAACACATAATTCCCATAGCACCTGTTTATTTCATGTTAGCTTAATTTTCACCTTATTAATGAAATACCAACCATGCATAAATTGACACTAGAATTGGATATACCCTAATTTACAAGGTGATACTTGACCCAAGAGCAGCCACAGGACATAACAAAAAATGATGACAACAGTCCCACTGACGGTGACGACAGGGTAGAACACTGACAGCTCATCCTCCTTGAGGATGTTGACTAATTAGGGGAACCTCATGTCAACTCCAATCCACAATTCCATTGGCTAGGGCATGCTCAGACCTAGTAATTTAGGTGGAGTCGATGCCCGGTACCTGCATCCTACAATGAACAACAAGGTTGTGCATATATACATATATAACCATGTAATCACAAGCATAATGAACAGAAGTCGCAGCGTGGCAGGGTACTCGGACACGAGTAATGCAACACTATTCCGTTCAAATAACACATCATTAAATAACTAATACCAGTCATACATCATAATCATGATCGAACAACATATTAAACTAAAAGTAACATCGATCCATAATCATGTCCATCAACTGTGAAAGCACAAAGTACAAGTAATCAAGCATCATCCTAACATAGATCCATAATCAGCTAGCATAATATCAAAGAGTCCATCAACTCAAGGAGATCATAAACCATAACGTAAAAGTCCAAACATCCCGAAACTATAAACATGTGCTACAAGACTATCATCTAAACCAGAACTGTCATAGGAAACATGAAAATAACATCTATCACAGGAAAAAAGTGAGGGGCATTACATCCCCCCCTAGAACTAGGCTTACTCCTGGAAGCCTACAAATAAGTGAGGATATAACTCCCTCATTCGGGTAGCATCCTCCCAGGTAGCGGAGGTCTCATCATTAGGATCCCATTGGATCCTGACCTGCTCCACGTCTCTGTCCCTGAGAGCAAGTCTCCTATGCTGAAGAATGCCTATGGGCTCCAAAGCCAGCTGCCCGTCCTCTACCTATAGAGCAGTCCAATCAAGGATATAAGCAATATCTAGATAGTAAGGTCTAAGTACCCAAACATGAAAAACATCATGGATGCGTGAAAGGCTAGGTGGCAAAGCAAGATGATAAGCAACTGGACCGATCCTCTCCAACACCTCAAAAGGTCCAACAAAGCGCGGTGCTAGCTTAGAGCCCTTCCCATAGTGGATCAGACTCTTTCGCGGTCGCACACGCAAGAACACTCGATCTCCAATGGAAAACTGACAATCGATCCTATGAGCATCTGCATTTTTTTTCTGCCTATCTTAAGCTGCCACCAAATGCTCTCTAATCCTCTCAACCTACTGCTCCATATCTCTGAGCATATCCGGACCCAGAAGAACTCTATCCTCCAAACGATCCCAACTCAAGGGGGTCCTACAAGGACGACCATACAAGGCCTGGAAGGGAGACATGCCAATAGAACTATGATAACCATTATTATGGGCAAACTCCACTAGGTAAAGGTAGTCCTCCCAACAGCTCTGTTGATCCATAACATACATCCTCAACATATCCTTGAGAACCTGATTAACCCTCTCAGTCTGACCATCAATCTCAAGATGATAAGCTGAACTAAAGTTCAGCTGTGTTCCCAAGGCATGTTGCAAGGAATTCCAAAGGGTAGAAGTGAACATTGGATCTCTGTTAGAGATGATCCTACGAGGAATCCCATGAAGTCTGACGATGTCCTCCATGAACACTCTAGCCACTGTAGAGGCATTGTAAGAAGCACGGACAGGAGAAAAGTGAGCTACCTTTGTTAACCTATCCACAGTGACCATAATAGCATCATGTCGTCGAGAGGACATTGGCAAACCAACAATGAAGTCTATTAAAATGATATCCCACTTCCACTCTGGAATCAAATGAGGCTGCAAAAGACCTGCAGGGTGCTGGTGCTCCGCCTTCACTCTTTGACACTCAAGACATCTCGACACAAAATCAATAATATCCCGCTTCATGCCACTCCAAAAGTACAGTTGACGCAGATCTGCATGCATCTTCTTGACACCCGGATGAGTGGAATAGGGTGCCCGATGTGCCTCTGACAGAACTAGGGTGTGAAGACCCTCAGAATTAGGAACATAGATGAGACCCAAATGTCGCAAAAGACCATCTGACTCCAAAGAGTAACCAGAGAATCTACCTTCTAAAGGTCTACCTGACTCAATCTCGGTCCTCACCTCTTGGCACCAACTGTCTGAAGGAAGAGAAGCAAGAATCTATCCTCTTAAATCAACTGTAAGCGAGACTGCTGAGATCTCATGCCTTCGACGACTAAGAGCATCTGCTACCACATTCTCCTTGCCCTGAATATATTTGACCTCGAAGTCATACTTACACAAGAACTCCATCCAACGTCTTTGCCTGGCATTCAAGTTGGGCTGCGTGAAAATATATTACAAACTACAATGATCACTGTGTAGCTCAAACCGATGCCCTAATAGAAAATGCCTCCATCTCACCAAGGCATGCACAACTGCTACCAACTCCAGGTCATGAGTGGGATAGTTCAACTCGTGATCCTTGAGTTTGCGAGACTCATAGGCAATCACGTGACCATCCTGCATTAGAACTACTCCCAAACCCTCCAAGGAAGCATCGGTACAAACAACAAAGTCCCTATCAGGATCAGGAACCGCAAGTATAGGTGCACTGGTCAGCTATTCCTTAAGGGTCTGAAAGGCTTCCTGACACTTCTCTGACCAAACAAACTTTTTCCCTTTCCTCTGAAGAGAAGTAATGGGATGAGCAATTCTCAAATACCCCATGACGAAGCGACGATAGTAACCTGCCAACCCCATAAAGCTACGGACCTCAGAAACATTGGTGGGTGTAGGCCAGCCCATAATAGCTTGGATCCTCGAGGGATCTACCACAATACCCTCTCCAGAGATAACATGACCCAAATACTTAACCTCTGTCTGGAAGAACTCACATTTTGACAAATTAGAATAAAGCTAATTTTCTCTCAGACACTACAACACCTGACGCAAATGCTGCTCATGTTCCTCCACAGTCCTTGAATAGATCAATATATCATCAAGAAATACGAGGACAAATCAGTCAAGGTAAGTGCGAAACACACCATTCATTAAGCACATGAAAATCGAAGATGCATTGGTCAACCCGAATGGTACCACTGTGAACTCATAATGTCTATAACAGGTGCGAAATGCTGTTTTGTGAATATCTGCCTCAAAAATTCGCAATTGGTGATATCTTGACTTAAGGTCAATCTTAGAGAATACCTTCGCTCCCTTAATCTGGTCAAACAAATCATCGATCCGAGGCAAGGGATACCTATTTCTCACTGTTACCTTGTTGAGCTGCTGATAGTCGATACATAGCCATAGAGATCCATCTTTCTTCTTCACAAAGATCATAGGCGCTCCCCAAGGAGACACACTAGGTCGAATGAACCCTTGGCTAGTAGCTCCTCTAACTGCAGTCGAAGCTCCTTGAGCTCCTGAGTGGTCATCCTGTATGGAGCTCTTGAGATAGACTCTGCACCAGGAATTAGATCAATCCTAAAATTGATGTCACGCTTAGGTGGCATCCTTGGAATGTCAGAAGGAAAAACATCCGCATACTCTCTCAAGAGTGGGTGATCGTCAAGAGATGCCTCTCGACTCTCTTCCATCTCCAAATCACTAACAGTCACTGCAAAAAGCTGACATCCCTAATGCATACACCTCTTGAGTTGCATAGCAAAGACCATACGTAGGGAAACAGGCCTCTGAACTCCTACGACCTCAAGCTCAACACCAGAATCATCCATACATCTAACCATTTTATGCCGACAATCTATCACTGTCTGATGGGCCTCCAGCCAATCCATCCCTAAAACTATGTCATATGAACCCAGGGGTAGAATGCGAAGGTCCACCGAAGTAGATAGAGAGCCAATCTTTAATTTACACTCCAAAACTAGAGACTCCACTACTACCTTAGCCCCGGAAGCTAACTCAACTTGCCACCTATCATCTTGCTTTGTTGCCACTAAGCCACAACGCTCCACAAAGGAAGGAGATATAAATGAATCAGATGCACCAGAGTCAAATAGAACAGAAAAATCAATACCTCGCATGCGACCAGAAGCCTCCACCACAGTGCCCTGATATTCTACCTGCCGATCATCTACCGCTGCAAAGACTTGATGCGACCTGCCTGCATCACCAACCGTTGGCTCAGATGTCACCAGTCGATGTCCAAATCCTGATGCACCCTTCTGCAGGCACTGTCTAGCAATATGGCCCTGTTGGCCGCAAGAGAAGCACCCGGTGCCTCTACCAAATCCACTATTACCCCGAAAAGAACTAGACTGTTGGAAACTGCCCCTACTTACTGTAGACTATGCACTCTAGGTTGATTGATCATAACGGTTTTGCTTGTTGCATTGCCAAGACCGGTCTTTCTTATTTTGAAACCTATTTCCCTGTTGATGCTGAGAGTTCTTTGGTTTGGACTATGAATACTGCTGCTGCTGACCACTCTTTGAGTGTGCATGAGAACCTGATGCCTGGGTGTGACCACCTCGAGAACCATGTCCTGACGAAGGTGCACTACCAATGCGCACACCGGTATGCCCACCGAGGGCCATAGCCAAGTTCTCCTCCACTAGCTGGGCTTTCTCCACGGTAACCTCCATGGTCTTAGGTTTGAATACACAAACCCCTCCACTAATCTGGGCATTCAAGCCCCTGATAAAATGCTGCACCAACATGGGCTCATCATCCCCGATACCTGCATACTGTTTGAGCTCATAAAATCTGTGCTTATACTGCTCAACTGTCATGGCCAGCTACCTCAGCTCATGAAACTCGTCTACCTGACGTTGCCTCCAATGGTCGGAAAGGAAGCAAGCTCTGAATCTATCCTCAAACAACTCCCAAGATATCGTGCCAATGTCCAAATGCAGCTTCTGCTCCTCTAGCCTCCACCAAGTCGAAGCAAACCCTCGAAGGTGCAAAATAGCACATCTGGCTTTCGTATTGCTGCCATACGGATGCATGGTGAAACATCTGCCTAGGTCCAACAACCAAGTCTTTGTCTCAAGTCCTCTACCAGTTCCATTAAAGATGGGAGGACATGCTCTTAGTAAGTCCCTCATATGGTTGGGTTGCATGGCCTCCTGCTCGGCTGTAATTCCCTACGCCTGGGAGACCTTTCTCTCTCTGGGACCTGACTGGTCTACCTCCTAACCACCTCTGGGCTGCTCACCCACCTGTCTGGGACCTAAACGGGCAAGGGTTTCCTCGAGAATCTGTCTCAACTAGGCTCCATCAGGCTGACCCTGACCTTCCATGTTCTGACCCCCGCCTTCATGACCACTCCCATGAGGAGAACTGGGAGGAGGAATACCGCCGCCACCTCTCCCATGACCCCTTCCTCTACCCCGACCTTAGCCTCTGTGTCTAGGCATCTATCCTACACACAAAAGGGCAAATTATTATATTAAGAAAAAGGGTCGCAACAGGAGTTAAATCGTACTACAGAGTTTAAGCACTAGGTTACATAATGGGCTCAAATATAACCAAGGTACCCAATTTTTAAACATGGCCCTGATACTAGATGTAGTGCCCCGCCATGGACACCTTGGAAGACAACACGTCTAAGCAAGCAAAGCGGAATAATTTTTTTTGAATAAGATAACAAGTAAGGTTTAGCAGTTCAATACACATCATTAACTATCATCTTGTCTCCCAAGGTGCCATGGTTGCACTACTTGACAAATAACCAACATAATAAACATGCATAACTAACTAACATCGACAAATCATTCTAACTCTATTACAATATTGATTATACATATACATCTCCATTTTGTGACATCAAATAGATACTCAACTTTAATCAAGATTACATGCACATATTCCAAGTCTATACAAATGAGTACATCATTGTGTAATTTACATCATCACTATTTTGATTACATATGAATACATACAATCTGAATCAACTAATACACCGACAAGATAATAAGTGTCTTCATAAACAGGTACAAGATCTGATGTCTGATGCACGAGGAACCAATAGAATAAGCTCTTCCACCTGACCATATGGAACCCTGAGGTCCACCCCCCGAGCTAGGAGTTAACATGAGGTTCCCACTACGACATACAGTTAGGTGGACAGTAGACTATAAGGTGACACATGACTCCGACATCACAAGTCAATATCTCAACAACACAACAGTACATCCAGAGGCAACACTTAACAACGGGAAGAGAACAACAAGGGAATGCTAGGCTGTAGTAAGGAGAGTGTCATCGCATGGTCCTAACATGGGTTACCCAGGCAGTCTCCCTCTAGACACTGGCCCCCATCTATGGTTACCCTGGCAGTCTCTCTCTAGACACCGGCCCCATAGGATGACACATGCGGAATCAACCTTCCTTTCGTGATGACAAGGAAGTAGATCTGCCAATCCCGGCCTTCTCCCCTCATCCTTAGTCTGAACTAGCACTACAGGCATGAGTGAGGAACCAAACATCTTATTATCTTGTTAGTGTGAAAACTACCCAACCCCTAGGTATTTTATTATGTTATCACTGAATTACCAACTCCCAGTGGGTTATCTTGGCTAGCCACTTGGCACCGGCCCCCATAATGGAAGCCACTCCCTTACCTACAACTAGGAAACCCTACACAACAAGCATAGCAAGACATCACAACAACGAGGGTACGGAACCATGCAAGGCATTGACCATCTTGCATAACAACTATCCTCATATCACAATACAAAGCATTAACCCTCCACAACATAATTATAAGGGCAGGACTCCTAGACCATTGCCCATAATAACACATATTCATTACAACTCTGAGATTTCCATGTCACCCTGTTCCATATCTTACCACAAAACTGGATACAAGACTAGTACGACCAATTGGATACCAATACAATCACAAGAAGTGCATTTGTCATTCAATTGTCATTTAGTCCATACATAACTAGAGATGACAAGGCTTCTTATAACATCATGATCTCAAGACATCTAACAACACAACACAAGAATTCAAGACATCCCAAGCTAAGCCTCTGGAACTCTAGCCACATGGGAAGATACACAATCAAAGATTATAAGAACGGTTTTATGACCCACAAATTGAATTAACATATTATGAGAATCAATTATACTCATGATCAAATTATGCCTTCTTACAACTAATTCCACTATAGCAAATTGCAGTAGCCAAATTATTCTGATGGTATAATGAAATATAAATGTAGCTTATCATCTGGTTGTATTTTATTATGGAATAAATCTATAATTACAACAAGGTTTACCATGTGCAGATACTTATTAAAATAGTTACTTATTTGATTTACAAGAATCTAATACTATTATCCTAACTAAAATGACCCACTATTGTCATTGTTATAAAACAAATAAATTAAGTAATTACATTGAAATCCAAATTCAACTCTTGCGGTAACTCGAGGTTTCCTATTTATTTGTACTCAGATAAAAACAAAACCTAACTATTGTAATAGCCTATTTAACTTAAAAGTAAAAAGGACTATTTAATTACTTCTACGTAAACGACAAATTTACGAATACTTATAGGTCAAATTACAACACTTATAAATCCAAACCTATTTATTAATTTCCTATCTAAACATTTAAGTAAAAACGATACCAATTAATAGAAACATCATTATCAAATAATTGACGAACTTGTGTATTAATCTACAACTACGTTACATCATTTCATAATTCAATATTTCCATCATATGTATATATACATATATATAGATATACTTCCACTACTTTAACAAAATGAATAATTTAACTATGCAAGAATTCTTATTTAAATTAACCTAACAGAATCAAGTAACTTTACTATACTAATCTATAACAAACCAATTATAATTTCTAATGTTATTATTAATAAGTTACTTTTATCTTCATACAATACTCATTTTAATATTTTAGAAGAATTACATCATCATTTAACAATAACAATATTCTATCCTTAATTTGCAGAGGAGCTATTATAAAGTGGAGCGCACAATTAACTCTCACATAGAAGAAGCACTGAGTAAAATTATTTAAACTATTGAGTGAATATATCGGAAACCTTTTTAAAAAGGCTCGTAATATCACATTCAATAAAAAGGTAAAGAGAAGCACTCTAATTATACTATGTTAACATCATTCTTACCATAATCAGAAGCCAATAAAAATTACAATAAGAGCGCTAATGGTTACTATAAGAAGCTAACCCTAATTCCTTGATTTACTTAATTGATTTCTTTTTCCCATCCAAATATCATGAATTTCTAAATATTTCCGGCATTAGACTCACTACTATGGCTAAAGTAATAATTATAGTGACACAATACCCTAAACCTTAAATCCTTATAAGAAAAAGGGTATTGGTTGCTATTCACAAGTAAAACACCTATATGCAGACCTTCATTTGCAGGTGGAAGGTAGCCAACAGAGATTTATTTTACACTCAAACCTAATGTAACATACTCACCTTGATTAAAGGCATTGGATACTATGAAGCTTCATACATTCTAAAAACTGAATGCAATTTTGATTATAGCCATGAGACGTGTTGGAGAATGACGATAGACGCCAGGCCGATCAAGAGTAGGAGAGTGGATGAATTTGTCTAAACATTGTCCAGCCTTGTTACTAAGGCAGGGATGATTCCATTGAAGGGCTTTAGCAATTTTCTAGCCGATGCGAATGAGGGTGGGGGTTCCAAATGTATACTAAACACATTCAATTCGTAGCATTAACCTAGATTCTCTATTGAAAGGAATTTGCAGTGGTTACAGACAATCATGATTCAATCGAATGTCCTCATTGATGCAAGGGTTGTCTCACTACGGAAAGCATTGGCAAGGAGCATCATGGATCTAGAGTCCATCGCTATCAACCAGAGGAATGCCCACGCAAGGAAGTTAATTCCTTATGGATAGGATAACAAATGCAAGAAGCATAAAATCCACTATCTACAATACAAATCTTCTTCAAGCATAAAGGGAACCGAAGAAGTTGGCACGTGAAGCTGTGGACATCATGCAATGATAGCAGGTTATGCACAAACTCGATTCCTTGTAGAGGCTATCGACACTATTATTTAATTCGCCACTATTGCTGAATCGCCTCTAGAGAGATGCGTGTGGAAAAGAATGAATATAAATCACAGAAAAGCAATAATAGAGGGAATCGCATAGGATATATGTAATAAGACAGACAGAGGCAATGAATTAAGTCTGTGTACATGTTGAGGGACGTGTATAGATGTTTTTCCAAAGCTTGGTTGTAGCTATTCTTACGAATTCTAATGATGCAGATATCATCATGATACTACTAGCACGTAGAGGCTGAGAACCATCAGAGGAGTTGGAACTGTAAGACTTATCACACTATTCATCTTTGACAGTGAACAATGCTGAAACCAGAGTCATGTATGGCCCATGGCGTTGCCCCACATCCCACAACGGAACCCCTCGAATCCAATGGAGGCTCTGCGCTTCCTAAGATGAAGGTAATTGGCACTTAGAGGTATCGCGTGGTGAGTGGCTCTTCGTGGTTAAGTCTGTAGGTGCCTGGGCCATTGGCAATCCCTTTGATGAAGACAACACAAGGTTACAGTATTCTAAGGTGGCGCCATGTCTCATCTGCATGGCCCCAAATGGTTTTGTATGAAAGAGGGTTTATTGCAGCATGTGGAGATGAATTGGTGATCGTGGAAATGCCGCCAACCTGAGAAGTATTCTATACTATTCCAATTCATAAAACACAAATCGATATTACATAGGCAATACGAATGGGCTGGAGTGAGAATACTGGATGTATTTTAGCGATCTAACTGTATCAAATCCTATACCTAACCCTTGAGGCTAACTCGGACTCATGTCAAGCAAACTTTCAACAACAGGTAATAGGTTGGACATATATATCGGTTTATTTATCAGCACATTGTTGAGATATAGGTCCATTCTATCATTAAAAGCAAAATACAAAGAAACCAAAGAGGTTGCATTGGAAAATTAATTGAAAGAACTCAAGGAACATAGAGTTAAACTCAGAAATTTTAAAGGAACCTAATTATATCCTTGATAGATCGATGATTCAATGCTGCTCGCACCTCCAATCCTCCCACTTCAGCCTCCTACCCCAAAAATCCCCCTCAGACTAGGCTTCAACCCCCGGATAAAATGCAGGGGACATCCTGACATCCCACTTTCTCAAAATCCGGAATGGACTCCTTGGGTAAATGCAGAGACATTCCTTCCTTTCCCCCACAACCCACTCTCTCGTGGGGTGTAAAATTCATTATCTCCAAGACTCCCCATTCCTCAATTTAACAAATGACGGCACCTAATAAAAAAAATTGCATATCCCCAAATATGACAGCCCTACTTTTTAAACCTAAAAAAAAATGTTATCATTATTTATCAGAAACTGATTATGTTTAATAATGCACCTAAATAATCATAGTGATAATAATAGTGTTAGAGATGGCAATAGCAAACCCATAGGTCATTGGATAATAATTATTTTTATCCATAGAGAAGCAATTTATTAATTCTTGGCCTAAATTAATCTCTTTTTATATAACAAATATCTATTCAATAAAGAACTAAATAATCTCATCGTCATGATCTGATATAAATTTGATTGATTTGGTCGGATCTCTCCCTTCAAGACATGGTCATTTAACCCTTATCAATTCCATTTTACTATTAAAATATCCGTAACCCAAATTTACCGCACAATTACTTTAGCTTGGATTTATTTTATCAACGTTATCAATGTTTATTCCCTTACACATATGCATTTTATTTTCTGTTTAATTTAATCCGCTATAATTTGCAATTTAATATTTCGTTAAATCATTTATCTACTTTAATTTATTTATTTACCAATTCCGGTAAAATTTACCAATTACCACACAATTAAATCATTTTTACATAATCACAACACATGATTCCCATAGCACCTGTTTATTTCACGTTAGCTTAATTTTCACCTTATTAGTGAAATACCAACCATGCATAATTTGACACTAGAATTGGGTATACCCTAATTTACAAGGTGATACCTGACCCAAGAGAAGACACAGGACATAACGACAAATGACGACAACAGTCCCACTGACGGTGACGACAGGGTACAACATTGACAGCTCATCCTCCATTAGGATGTTGACTAATTAGGGGAACCTCATGTCAACTCCAATCCACAATTCCATTGGCTAGGGCACACTCAGACCTGGTAATTCAGGTGGAGTCGATGCTCGGTACCTGCATCCTGCAACGAACAACAAGGTTGTGCATATATACATATATAACCATGTAATCACAAGCATAATGAATGAAAGTCGCAGCATGGCAGGGTACTCGGACATGAGTAATGCAACACTGTTCCGTTCAAGTAACACATCATTAAATAACTAATACCAGTCATACATCATAATCATGATCGAACAACATATTAAACTAAAAGTAACATCGATCCATAATCATGTCCATCAACTGTGAAAGCACAAAGTACAAGTAATCAAGCATCATCCTAACATAGATCCATAATCAGCTAGCATAATATCAAAGAGTCCATCAACTCAAGGAGATCATAAACCATAACGTAAAAGTCCAAACATCCTGAAACTATAAACATGTGCTACAAGACTATCATCTAAACCAGAACTGTCATAGGAAACACGAAAATAACATCTGTCACAGGCAAAAAGCGAGGGGCATTACATTTCCAACTACCGACAGGTTGAGTTGATAAAAACTAGAGGAAGGAACCATCAGAGAGAAGGGAGAAGTGTGTGAAAGTGATTGTGTATTGTTCTAAGGAGAAATAAAACTATTTTGTTTCGTCAATTTGATTTCCATTCCCTGTAACTGCAATTCATATAATTGTAGATTTCTATTCTTTCTGTGCTTTCCATTGTTGCAGTATGTCGACGTGAAGCATTCTATTGGCACGATTTCTATCGAAATTAGTGGAATGGCTTCGTTGTACAAGTATTTGTTTTTGTGTTCGACGGCGCAGAGAATCTAGACAGAATGTTTTGCACAATAGCTTGACCTAGCACCTCCATGTGCTAGGGTTCGGTTGAAGAGGAAGAAAGTAAGCTGTGCATTGGCGAGTCGCTGGGACTCACAACAAGTCTGCTGAAGTTGAGTAGTCTCACTGAGGGAGTTGGTCCATCGGCGCATCAGCCAAAATTTGTAAGCGCTCGTCAATGAGAAGAGTCTCACCGAAGGAAAATGCCATCGGCATATCGAAAGCACATCAAAGGAGTTTACCGATAAAGTCACGCCCAACCAGCATTGAAGCCGTCACGGTTAAGATGAGGGGAACTTAACCGTCATCAAGGCATCAGTTGAAGGATAGAAGACTTCGCCGATAGAAGTAAGTCTCGTCAACGATGAAGAGTTGATTGACTTGGTGTGAGTCCTGTTGTATCTTGCCGAAGATAAATTCAGTTGAGCTATCAGTGTAAGGTAGAACAATGGTAAGACTTGAGAAAGTCATACCGATCCTTGTTGTCTGATGACTAAGATGTATCGGTGGCTCATTTGTTAATTCTTGCCGTCTGTGAGAAAAGTGGGACCCGTTCTATGTTTTCACTGTGCGCTCCCTATCATATTGGTATTAGAGCGAGCTTTGAAGATCACTCAGGTGGTGTGATCTTGGTGTATGTTAGACAATGAAAGTGAAGTAGAGGCTGACATGATGCCTCCTAAAAGCATGTCACAAGATATAGTGAAGAAACTGATTGAAGCGATGTTTGAGTCCAAGCTCAAGGAGTTGAAAAGAACCCAGGGTAAGGATAGGGAAGATGAAAGTGACAGCGATGAAGGAGATACATAAATTGATGAAACCAATAAGAGGACAGAGGAGATACTAGCAGACTAGAGGGCATTTGTAAATGCTTTGAAGTCAGTCAATAGGGACACCATAGATGGGTTACCTATGTATAGTGGAAGTATGGAAGCTGAAGAGGTGATTGATTGGATTGAGGCATTGAACAATCATTTCGAATACAAAGAAGTCCCTGACGATAAGAGGGTTAAGTTGGCAAAGGCAAGATTAAAGGGGTCTACTCTTGCATGGTGGAATTATGAGCAAGGAGAGAGAGTTAAGGAGGGGAAGAATATGATAACCTCCTGGGAAAGGATGAAGACCAAAATCAAAGCACAATTCTTACCCCTGGACTATAACATGCAGATGTATAAGAAATTGCAGAACCTCAGACATAGAGACATTGATGTGAATGCATACACACAAGAGTTTCATAAACTCAGTCTCAGATCAAAGAGACAAGAAGAAGAGTCAGAGAAGGTGGAAAGGTATCTGAATGGCCTAAGGATGAACATCCAAGATGAGATCAGCATCTTAGCACCAGACACAGTGAACAAGTGTTTCCAAATGGCCTTAAGGGCTGAAGAGAAGATAAAGAGAAAGAGTGAACAAAATAATAGAGGTAGAGGAGGAAGAAGTTTCAGAGGCAGAGGCAGTTTCAGAGGAAGAAGTCCTAACCAGAGACCTAGTGGTGAGTCTAACCAAGAAGCAAGTTGGAGACTCAAGTAGCAGAGGAGGCTACCGAGGAAGAAGGCCTAATGGAAGGGGTGGTAAAAATAGATCAGGTAGAGGATCCAAGTTCTCTAATATGAGATGTTATAACTACAATCAGATAGGGCACCCGACATACAAGTGTCCAGAGAAGGCCTCAACTTCTCATGGCAATGAGAAGAGAACCACTTTGATTCAAGAAGATGCAAGGAGTGTGACATCTTCTGAAGTGAATCTAACATCAGAGATGGGAGAAAATCTGATGATCAAGAGGACGCTGCTCAAGGAACCAGTGCAGACCGAACCATCTCAAAGAAGGGCTTTGTTTAGAATCAACTGCAAGATCCAAGGTAAGGTTTGTAAAGTCAGTTGGTTGAATAAGGGGCAACACATACTCATCAATGAACAAGCATGGGTAGAATTCAGTATTGGGGGATATAGAGATAAAATCTTATGTGACATCCTTCCAATGGATGCTTGCCATCTTTTGTTAGGCAGACCATGGCAGTTTGACAGAAAGGCTCATCATGATGGAGAAAAGAATGCTTACTCATTCCAAAAGGATGGTGTGACTTATAGGATATAGTCATTGGTAGAAGAGGATCCACAGCATGTAGGGTCTAGTGTAATGATGGTAGGAGAAAAAGAATTCATGGACACATTAAAGGAAGGTGGTGGAGTAGGTTTTGCTTTGATTGTGAAGCCTAAGGGGGAAAGAGAGGAAAGTGTGAGGGAAGTAGGACCTAAAGAGGTCAGAGATTTGCTTGAAAATTACAAAGGAGTGATTGCAACGGACATACCTAATTCCCTGCCACCTGTCAGAGATATTAGCCACTAGATAGACCTCATACCAGGAGCAATACTTCCTAATAAGGCAACATATAAAATGACCCATCAGTAGAATGAAGAGATAGCAAATTAGATTCAAGAACTCCTAAACAAAGGGCTGATAAGGAAGAGCCTTAGCCCATGTGTAGTACCTACTATTTTAGCCTCAAAGAAGGATGGGAAATGGAGGCTTTGTACCGATTCTAGGGCCATAAATAGGATAACCATCAGGTATAGGTTTCCTATTCCTAGAATAGAAGATCTAATGGATTGTTTGGGAGGGGCTACTTATTTCTCCAAGATAGACTTAAAGAGTGGGTATCACCAAATACGAATAAGAGAGGGGGATGAGTGGAAGACAACATTCAAAACCAATGAAGGGTTGTATGAGTGGCTTGAGATTCCTTTTGGTCTTTCAAACGCCCCTAGCACCTTTATGAGACTAATGAATGAGGTAATGAATGAGGTGTTGCAAGAATTCATAGGGAAATTTGTGGTGGTCTACCTTGATGATATCTTGGTGTTTAGTAAGAGTAGGGAAGAACATTTGAAACATTTGGAGATAGTCTTAAAGAGGCTACAAGATCAGAAGTTAATGATAAACTTGGAAAAGTGTGACTTCATGAAACAAGAATTGATTTACCTAGGCTTTGTCATCTCTAAGGGTGATTTGAAAATGGATTCTTCCAAGATAGAAGCTATTTTGAATTGGCCTACATCGAGGACAGCAGGAGAGGTCAGAAGTTTTCATGGTTTGGCCACATTTTATAGAAAATTCATTAGGAACTACAGTGATATTTGTGCACCTATGTTAGAGACCATCAAGGGTGGAGGTAAGGTGAAGTTTGTGTGGACAAAAGAGGTAGATCAGAGTTTTGAAAGTCTAAAGCAAAAAGTTGTCAAGTATCCTGTCTTAGTACTTCCTGATTTCAATAAGGTCTTCACCATTGAATGTGATGCAAGTGGGCTGGCCATAGGGGCAGTGTTGAGCCAAGAAGGTAGACCAGTAGCCTTTTTTAGTGAAAAATTGAATGAAGATAAGAGGAAGTACTCCTCTTATGATTTAGAGTTGTATGCCATGGTACAAGCTCTAAAAAAATGGAGGCACTACTTGCTTCCTAAAGAATTTATTATATACACTGACAATCATGCTCTTAGTTTTTTGAATGGACAGGAAAAGCTCAGTCATAGACACATGGAGTGGGTGGAAAGTCTTCAAGCATACACCTTCATCATCAAACATAAGAAGGGGATAACCAATAAGGTTGCTGATGCTTTGAGCAGAAGGGTGTTGACAGTACAAGAAGTGCAGTTACAAAGCATGGGTGTTGAGACACTCAAAGGATTGTATGAAGAGGACCAAGATTTCAAGGAGATTTACAAGGTATGCAATGAGTTTGCCAATGCTTTCCACAGTGAATTTTTAGATTATACATTGCAGGATGGACTTTTGTTTAAAGGGAGTCAACTATGCATCCCTAAGTGTTCAATGAGGGATAATATAGTGAAGGAGAAACATAGTGGTGGTTTAGGAGGACATTTTGGGCTCAATAAGACCTTAGATCTAGTAAGAAGATTTTACTTTTGGCCAAGGATGCAATCTGATATCAGAAGGTTTGTTGAGAGTTGTATGATTTGCCAGAGAGCAAAGGGGGTCTCAACCAATGCAGGACTATACCAACCTCTATCCATACCAAACAGACCTTGGGAAAGTTTGAGTATGGATTTTGTGATGGGGTTACCAAAGACAAGGACAGGTTATGACAGTGTGTTTTTTGTGGTAGACAGGTTCAACAAGATGACTCACTTTATTCCTTGTAAAACCACCAATGATGCTAGTTACATTGCAGGCTTGTTCTTTAAAGAAATTATCAGGATTCATGGATTGCCTTTAAGTATTGTATCTGACAGAGACAACAAATTTGTGGGACATTTTTGGAGAACCTTGTGGAAAAGATTGGGTACAAATTTGTCCTTTAGTTTAGCCTATCATCCTCAGACTGATGGCTAAACTGAGGTTGTGAATAGGTCATTAGGCAATCTGCTGAGATGTTTAACAAGAGAACATGGAGGTAGTTGGGATGTGGTACTCCCACAAGCAGAGTATGCCTATAATGATTCTACAAATAGAAGTACAGGTCTAAGTCCTTTTGAAGTTGTCTATGGTAGTCATCCTAGAGGAATTTTTGAATTGAGAGATGTTCAATGGTTGGACAAAAGGAGTGAACATGCTGATACATTTGCAAAGGCTATGAAAGAGATCCATCAACAAGTCAAAGATACTCTACACAAGAATAGTTAGAAGATCAAGGCTAGAGTGGATCAAAGGAGAAGGGATGTGCAATACCAAATAGGAGATATGGTCATGGTTCATCTCAACAAGAATAGACTACCCAAGGGAAACCACAGCAAGTTGATGATGAGAAAAATTGGACCTTGTAAGATTTTAGAGAAATATGGTCCTAATGCTTACAAAACTGAACTCCCTGATGATATTGCTATTTCCCCTATATTCAATGTTGCTGATCTAACATTATATAGGAGTCCTAATACAGGTGAAGGTATAACAGATTCTGTCTAAGACAATGCAGAGTGGGTGCAACATTTACCACCTAAGGAACCACCTAAGATGGAGTGCATCTTGGATAGCAGGATAGCCAAGAAGACAAGAAATCGGACCTATTTTGAGCACTTAGTCAAATGGCGAGGATTTCTAGACTTAGAAGCCACATGGATGCTAGAAGAAGACATCAAAAAGTAGGGTGATGATTTGCAGTAGTAGTCTCTAAGAGGACTTGAGACAACTTTCACCCGGCAAAGTATGGTGCAGGAGCACCTAGAAAATCCTGTTTTCTTTTGTAATAAGGTCTATTTGACGAATGCATTTTCATTTTAGTTTGTCTCTAGGTCCTTCAGGACCTAGAACCCATTTTGTAAGTCGAAAGTGACTTGAAACACACTTTTGTCATATTGTAATTACATAGTGCCAAAATAGGGCAGTAGGACAGTTTGAGGCAGTTTGGATCAGTTGGTCTTCCAACTGTTTGCATCAGTTTGTTTTCCAACTACCGGTAGGTTGAGTTGATAACAACCAGAGGAACGAACCATCGGAGAGAAGAAGGGAGAAGTGTGTGAAAGTGATTGTGTATTGTTCTAAGGAGAAATAAAACTATTATGTTCCGTCAATTTGATTTCTGTTCCTTGTAACTGCAATTCGTATAACTGTAAATTTCTATTCTTTCTGTGCTTTCCATCGTTTCAGTATGTTGATGTGAAGCATTCCACTGGCATGATTTCTATCAAAATCAGTGGAATGGCTTCGTTGTACAAGTATTTGTTTTTGTTTCTTGTTTTGTTTTTGTGGTCAACGGCGCAGAGGATCTAGATAGAATGTTTTGCACAGTAGGTTGACCTAGCATCTCCATGTGCTAGGGTTCAGTTGAAGAGGATGAAAGTAAGTTGTGCATCGGCAAGTCGTTGGGACTCACAACAAGTTCGTTGAAGTCGAGCAGTCTCACCGAGGGAGTTGGTCCATCAGCGCATCGGCCAAAATTTGTAAGTGCTCGCTGACGAGAAGAGTCTCACCGAAGGCAAATGCCATCGGCATATCAGAAGCACATCAAAGGAGTTTACCGATAAAGTCACGCCCAACCGGCGTTGAAGCCGTCACGATTAAGACGAGGGAAACTTAACCGTCATCAGGGCATCGGTTGAAGGATAGAAGAGTTCCCCGATAGAAGTAAGTCTCACCGACGATGAAGAGTTGATTGAGTCGGTGTGAGTCCTGCTGTATCTCGCTGAAGATAAATTCAGATGAGCTATCGGTGTAAGGTAGAACAACGGTAAGACTTGAGAAAGTCATACCGATCCTTGTTGTCTGATGACCAGGATGTATCGGCGGCTCATTTGTTAAGTCTTGCCATCTATGAGAAAAGTGGGACCCGTTCTGTGTTTTCACTGTGCGCTCCCTATCAAAGCTCAACCAAATCTCTTGCCTCTTTTACAATTTATGGATGTCTTTATATAAGTTTAATCCTGATGCAATGAGAGCTTCAAAGAGATGATCAACTAGAATCATTCTCACATCTTCTCCCTTAAAACTTAGAAACACATGATAACTCTAGTGGATTTGGCAAGAAAGTTTAGTTATGGGAGGCTTGTATTGTTCCATCTTAGAGCTAGATCTAAAGAGGAAGGCTTAATATTGATAGAAAGAATATAGACGATTCAACATTGAATTTTAGATATTAAACTCAATATACAAATGTTTCAACTCCGATCACACATTCTTGTGTCATATCTACTAGTAAATTGCAAATAAAAGTAGTCATATGGAGCCCTCTAGTCACCAAATGCCTAGATGGATTCAAATGGAATATGGTTTTCATTTCTATACTTGATTATAACCTAGGTATTTCCATCATGTCTTAACCATGAACAAGTGTCATTCTTTTTTATCTCTATAAAATTTGCATCTAACTTGGTGGCCAAGACATGAATAAGTGGCATGAGCTTAGGAGGTTTATCAATTCAAAGAAGTTTGCACTTAAAATGTTGATGACTACACAACTAGTTTTCAAGTAGGCAATTGAACAAGCAAAGTTGTTTCCAAACTTGATAGGTTCTCTTGAACAATTCAAGCTTGAATGATATCCTACATATGAAGAACAAATACTAGATGTAGTATGTGACCACCAACATAATGCTTAGTACACAAATGACCTTGTGATATTTACATGCAATGTTAAATATAATTAGAAAAAAATTGCTCCATTGCCTACAACTCTAATAAAAAGAATTATCAACGTGTTTGAACCTTATAAATCTAATTGCTAGTTGATAGCTTTTATGAGCTCGATATGAAATCCCATTCAAGTTTTAACCTATATTTTGTTTGGTTTCGAGAGATAATAGTTTATGAAAGGTACACAAAAGATTTTAAAAATGGCTTCCTTCAGACAACCGATCAGTGTCAAATTTTCGAACCACTGCCCATTCATGCTTTGTTTAGTTCTGCCAGCGTCTACCCACTACCCACAAATCACACGTGACCTCTTCACTAGATCACACAGCACGCACACAGCCTACACAGCTGACATTACACAGCTTACTCTTACACAAGAAAACCCATCAATCTAGCCAGTCTCAACCCAAATCAGCCATGTTCAACTTTGGTCTGATACCATGATGAGAAAAGAAGAGAGACACACAAAGATTTACATGGCTGTAAAATCGAAGCTTACTAATTTGAATTTAAAATTGGAGTTACAATTTTCTCCTTCACTCTATTTAAATATCATCCATTTTAATGGTCAAACAGTGAATAGTAATTTTACACCTCCTTCACAATAAAAGGTAGTAATTTTATAATTGTTTATTGACCTGTAATATTATATATGAACCACCTTTACTCTTAATTAAAAAACTAAAATATTATATTTATTTTTAATTTTATTTTTAACAAAGTATCTAACCAGTTATGAATTACGTGCCAATGACTTTATGTATTACTAAGGCTTGAATGCAAATTTAAAAACCACCTAGTAAAGCTGCAAGGATAGAGAGTTTATATATAAAACTTTTCAAAATAAGAATGCACTAATCATTGGGAGTGAGGAGTGATAGACATCAAATTTCCAGAGTCTATGATAATTATATCTGAGTGTTTCATTATTTAACTGTTTAAAAATTTTTTGCCTCATACATAGTCAGTTAAATCCTGAAACACTCAAATATTGTCAAGGCTAAGTTAATTTAACTGTTCTCTTTATTCACAATTTGAACTATGATTCATAGGGTGGAGATTAAAAAGACTACCATAAAAAACACCCTTGACCATCTGATTGTGACGTGAAAAATATATTAAAATTCGAAATACAATTTAAAAGAGAAAATCAGATTTGATTTGGGACTTGTTTTTTCCTATTTATTTCCTTTGAAAGTCATTTTAGCAGTGGGAGTAGGTTTTACAGCATCAGCACCCAGTCTAGCAGAAGCTGGGGAGGGCCCAGAGCAGAGGTCGAGCGAGCATAACGGGATGGGCAGTCCAGTGATTACCCGCAGTGGAAAAGTGTTGGGCAAGTTAAGATATTCGTAGGATACGATCCCCTGCCATCTTGCGTATGAGGTGTGCAGACATTGCATACTGAAGCAAGCCTCACTCTCTGTGGAAGTGATTCCCATAAAGCAGTCAGATCTCTGCAATGTGGGGTTCTACTGAAGCTCCAGAGATGGCACTGACACCAACCAGTTCTCCTTCACCAGTTTTTTGACTCACCTCTTGGCTGGATTCTAAGGTTGGGCTGTCTTTGGCCCAGCCGTAAACAGCCCGTGCGTTGTAAACGACCAGTTGTACGGCTTTTTCGACGTGGCATCCAGTCGGCTCCAACTAGCTTTCGACCAGACTCAGCTGCCTTCGACCAGTGCTGTCGTACTACTCGTCGACTGGTTTTCGACCGCAATAGTGCTGCCGTACAGCTTTCGACCAGCCGGTCGTTTACAACGCACCGGTTGGTTAAGTTCAACCCTCTCTTTGTTGATTGTGATTTTCTCTACACTGCTGACATTAAGGAACTGGTCGAGCTTATTGGTGATAAGTATGCCATCATGTGTGCTCAGCAAGATTACAAACCCAAGACTGCCACAAAAATGGATGGGGTGGTGTAAACTAGTTACCCAATGAAGAATTAGTCATCTATGGTGTTGTATAATTGTAAGCACCCCAAGAATAGGGTCCTTATGTCCTCTTTTGTGGCTATTCTTAAATATAATCCATTTCAATAGTCAAAGGTTAATTTTAGCAATAAAAATAGGACAAATACTTACCACTTTTTGTTGTGAATGAGGTGTAAAATCACTATTAATTGTTTGACCATTGAAGTGGATGATATATATTTAAGTAGAGTGCTCTGTAGTCAATTTGCAGTCTAGAGCATTTCTGCACGGGTTCATGTGGCTTGATGACTCTGACATTGGCTCTATTCCCTTCAATTGGAATTTATTTGTGGGTCACAATGAGGTTGATCCCAAGGCCATACATTATACATTGGGTGATCTGTGGTTTGAGGCCTAGAAAGACTGTCCATTTGCAGATCTCTGGCTTTAGGAAATGGATGAGTGTACAAGATCCCAAATGATACAAAAGGTGATCCAAAATGAGCTCATAAGACTTTTGGATACCATAATGGATGACAAAGCTGGGGCGCTCAAGTACAAGGTTGCTGACTTGAAGGGAAAAATTAAAGAGATCTCCACTCTGAAGAAATTACTCACTTAACAGACATTAGGTTTCTAAAGTCCATATTAATGAAAATAAGAATGATGTTAAAAAAATTTACACAATTGTATCCAAAAGCATTCATATTTTCAGCAAACTCACTTCATTTCTCTTTTTCAAACATTCTCATCACTCACCATTTGGTTTGTTGATGCAACCATTTAGACAAGTGCCTGCCATTCAAAATGACCATCTCACCTTATTCAATATATATCTAACTCAACTCCACTATTTCACATAATTTTATTTGTGGTGTATGTATTTTAATGTAATTTGAGGGGGTTTTTGTGGGGTAGAGTGTGTTTTAGTAATTTTTGTTATCAATTCCTCTTGCATTCCAACATATGTTTAAGTGCACAATGAATGTCTTCAAATACCATGATATAAAAATGTATTATGTTCACTAGACACACATTTAATCTGCTCAATTATATTATATGTTTTACTATTCATCTTAAAAAAGATGCACCTTTCAATTTGTTCCATTTTAGACTTATTATGTTTAATTGTGATGGATGTAAAAACTTAGAGGGGTATAATATAAACCTTGTGATATTAGATTAGTCTTCAATAACTTTTTTATGATTAAATTGACTGGAACTCTAGCCGCCATGACCTTGTTGACTAATGCCCATACACTTTGTTAGAAACATTAACAAATTCTTTGAAGAGGAGGAAATCCATAACGTTGCTGCTTGCCACAATACACAGCTCTGAGCTTCTTGGTAAGTAAATCCTCAACTGGAGCTACTGTAGTGGATGCCATTGGGAGCGACTCTGGGGTGACAAAAATAGAAAAATGGGTGGGTGGAGTAGGCTATCCCTGAAAGAATGCTAGTTCTCTTTGATTTATAAAATTTGTATTAATTCAATATATTATCTCAATTTTAACTTAGTTTAGTTTATTTATAATAAAAATAATCAAATAAACTTTCAAATATATTTCAATTAATTAGTTCACACTCTTTTAATTTAATAGAAGTATAACACATTATAATGTCTTTATTTATCTTAATCTTAATATATATTTTTATTTTCATTAAATGTTTTTAAGAGCAATAAAGACTTGTCCATGTTTGAAACTCGATTTAAGTTCATAAAATTCTATAAATTATTCAAGAATTAAAATCTAAAAAAATACTACTCTGATACCCAGGGTCAAGCAACCTAGGAGTAGATTGGTCCAGATTTCTCAAACTCTAGAATTTGAAACCTTAAAGTCCAAAGATACATCCTTGGATTGATAAAGTAAATGTAGTATGTCATCACTCAATGAGCTATTTGATATGGGATGAGAACGTCTGTTGAGTTGTATGCAAGCCTTAGTTGCATTAGATTTATTGAGAATTGATAACACTCTACACTAACCATGTCACAACATTTTTCTACAATTAGTAACATTGCCACAAACTACATTCATGATAGGAAATTTTTAGGCAACTAAAAAAAAGAAATTTTAAGGTTGTTTTGAACTTCTCTTTTTTTTTTGGATGAAAATGCAATTTATCTATTTAAATAAAATAACACTTCACAAAAAAATAATGGGTGGTTAAAAGGTACACCCCAAGAGTCACATGGGCTAAGCCCAAAAATATCTAGAACAAAGTATCAAAGGGTACCGGACCCATATAAAAATAAAGAAAAAATAGAATTAAGCAACCAATGCCATTCCTACAAATGGCAAATCTTTGTCATCCGGTTTCCCCCAAATGTCCGTGGGGTCCGGGTTGACATCAGGCATAGCCCAGCCATCTTCATTTTCATGTTCTTCTTTCTGAACATTTGGCTCCTTGTGCTGAGGTGAGATAGCCAAATTTAACCAAGGGAAAACCTTAGTATTATCCCACCCTGTAGATGGTGGATGTGAAGAACTAGGAGCATTCCAGCCTACATTGTCCATTGCAAGCCAGCTAGCATTACCTGCATTATCCATAATAGGCCACCCTGCGTTATCCCCAACTGCACTAGCAGCACGGCCAGAGGTCCATCCATGCAGACGTGGAGAGGCCGAATGCCTACGCCAGTGAGCACTGCGACGCGGAGCAGGCTAGGAGCGAGGCCAAGAATCTCTGGCCGAACCACTTCTGCGTCTGTTACGAGAGCGAGCTCTGACAAAGGATGGTGAGGGAGGAACACGAGCCACAGTGCAGGGAGCATTCCCCCAATGATCCAACAACTCTTGTAAGTGAGCCACTTCCAAGGTAACTTTGTTATCTTGCACTTGAATCTACAGGAGAACATTAGAACAGATAATAGTTTTAATGTACAAAGAAACATTAGTTCCAATTTTGCTTTCTAAAAATATACAAGAATTACGATATTTCCATAACGCAAATAAGATCTCCACCCTGAAAATATGCCAGATTTGAGTAAATTTTTCAGGAAACCTCAGTGAATCACACAATAGGGTGATTTGACAGGTTAATGCTCAGGTCTAAAAGGCCGAAAAAAATCATGAATCCATATCCAGAATTGCTGAGCTCTGGTGCAATACCAAAAGAGATGCTGAATCGTTTCAACTTGTCCACAAAAAGGGCAACGGGGATCCTAGACCCCAAGGTGAAACAACCTAGTACCAATAAGCAAGCCTTGAAAGAGAATGCACCAGGCAAAATGAGCAAGTTTTGGCTCAAGAATGGCAGACCAAACGGTTTTAAACCTGGAATGCCAAAGACTTAAAGAGCTATGAATAATCCAGCGCTTATTAAGAGTGGCAGCCATGGGTAAATGAGTTGAAAGCCACCTGTAAGCCATCCGTGGCTTGAAATGATGCAAAGTTGTGTTTGGATACCATTTCCAGTCCTTCCACCATGGCTTGTTGGACTGAATTCCAACCTTGTGCAACATTTCAGGTGGAATAGCCATGATGATTCTGTCATAAGTAGGCTTATCAACTTTTGAAAGAGAAAATTTTACACGGAATGCTTCCCAAGACAAAAGGCTCATAGTGGGTCTGTGAAACAGATCTTGAAGGGTCTGAACACCGTTTTTGTGAAATTTGAGAGCCTTTAAACCTTGCAATTTAGCCAAAGGTTGAGTTGCAGAAGCTAGGAGAGGTGACCACCAAATATTAAGGTGATTGAATGAAATACCAGCACGAAAACCATCACCAGCCCAGCATAACCAAGGTTTAATTTTTTCCCAGGCTTTCCAAATGCTCTTAACCACAAACGTGCCCGAGATTTGAATTGGTTCTCTCATGACAAGGAGAGTAGAAAAAACAATTCCTTTCCAAGCCAGTTTGTGCATAGGATGACCCATTTCAATGTTATGCTAGAAAAAAACCTTCCATGCCTCACAACCAGTGAGCGCACAAACAATCCATTTGACTGCCAAGGTAGTTCCTTGGCGGTGAGTAGAAAGAATACCAAGTCCTCTAGAATCTCTAGGAAGGCAGCAAAATTCCCATGCAACATGGTGAAAACCATGGCAAGTATCAGAAGAGGTCCATAGGAAATCCTGCAAGAGTTTTTTCAGTTTGGCATAAGAGCTTTTTGAAGGAGCCCAACAAGAAGAATAATAAACATGGGTTTCAGCCAAGATCTTAGAACAAACCTAAAATTTACGAGCCAGTGAAAGAGGCTTAGTAATCCAGACGGCAAGTTTTTGCTCCACACGGGTAAGAACAGCTTGCCATAGGGTGGCAGAAGTGCCCTGGAATGTGCCACAAAAGGAATACCCAAGAATCTAAAAACTTCACCATGGCCAACCCAGTGCCAGCCATATTACTGAAGCCAATGAGGAGTGGGAAGTATAGACTGTCTATAGCATAACGTCTTGTGCCACTGAATGGAAGAACTTGAGGCCAAACAAAAGGTCTCCAAACAACCAAGAACATTTTTAACTGAATTTTCTTCTTCTAGTAAGGTTAAAAAGGAGTCATCAACAAAATGACCATTAACCAGTTGGCTGGAACAATTTGGTAAAGAAATACCATGAACAAGCCTATTGGAAACTGAATGAGCAAGAAGATAACCAAAACCTTCTATTGCAAGAACATACAGGCTTGGGGCAAGAGGGCATCCTTGGCAGATTGATCGGAAAAGGCCAAAAGTATGAGACTGGTGGCCATTGATAGTGATGCAAGCAGAAGCATCTGAAAAGAGCATTTTGACTGATTGTATAAAAGAGGGTCCAAACCCTAATGCTACAAGCATTGCAAGGATAAAGAGCCATTCAATGCGATCATAGCCTTAGCAAAATCTAGTTTTTAAAAAAATGCTTTTTGGTTTGATTTTCGGGCCCATTCCATCCCTCCCAAACAACAATGATATTATCTAATATATATCTAAACTTAATGAAGCCTGTTTGTTTAGGATGGACAATCAAAGGAAGCGGGTTGCAAAGTTTGAGCAAAAGGGCTTTAGCAATGATTTTGTAGGAGACATTGAGGAGGGTAATGGCCCTCCAGTTGCAAATACCCTCCGGATCGCTAGCTTTAGGTATGAACTTAATGTTTCCTTGATTTATAATATTTCCTAAAGAATTGGAATGAAATGCTTCAAGGTAGACATTGTGTAAATCTTTTCCTAAACAACCCCAAAGGGCATTGTAGAACTCACAAAGAAAGCCATCAATTTCAGGTGCTTTCCCATTTGCCATAGAGCAGACAGCTTCTTTAAGGTCTTCAATGGTCAAAAGTTGATCACAGAAGCGAGTCTAGGCAGAGGACAGCCTGTTTGGAACAACAACAAGACAATCATGCAAAGCAGTTTGTTGCTTAGGAGTGTAATCTTGAGTAGTGAAAACTTTTTCATAATGTCTTACAAAAGCCTGGAGAATGTTTGGCAGATCTGTATGAATAGCATTGTCCTCTTTGATTTGCTTAATATCGTGTGAGGAATGTTTGGCTCGAAGAGTAAGAAAGAACTCCTTAGAAACATGGTCCCCAATTTTTAGCCAGTGTATTCTGGCTTTAAGTTGTGCTCCTCTAGCAGCATGGCAGTCAGCCATTTGTTTTTTATGCCATAAATTGGCAACAAGGACTTGCTTAGAAGGAGAAAAAGGCTTAGCAGCCAAGGCCTCAGAAGCCAAGGCCTCAGAAGCAAATTTTAAAGCAGTGACAGTAGCTTCATAAGCCCTTCTCCTGAAATTGGCTAGCTGATGGCCATAGATGCGAAGAAACCTCGTTGTGCAGGTAATAACATCATTCCACCACTTAATCTAGCTAGTAGCATGCAACAGCCGGCATTCTAAATTCCAAATAGTTGAAATGTGTGCCAAGGTGGGTTGATGAGAAAGCAAGGAAGTGTTCAGAAAAAATTGAGATTTCATGGCACGTGGCTGAGTGAGTTGCCACTCAATGGCAAACTGAATTGGAAAGTGATTTGACAACATCACATCCACTAATGGCTACACAGGAAGGGTGGATGACATGGAGAAGTTAAAAAAAGATTGCGCATAAATCATAGCATGATCAAGGCATTTAAAGACCCTGTCAGTTCCAGCCTAAAAATTATACCAAGTATGCCATAAAGGACTGGAGTGACGGCAGCCAACATTGGGATAAAAAAAATCCCAATTTATTGCGCATATGGAACCACACCTCTCTTTTGCCAGCTGGTCACCGAAAAGGCAGAACACCACCCTTGTCAGTAGTCATTTCAAGTATATTAAAATCTCCACAAATAAGCCACGTGGCCATAGGCAATGAATCCACAATCCACCGCCACAAAGCAGATCTTCTGACACACCATTTGAAGCATAGACATTAATAACCCCAAAAGAGTGATTATTAATATTAAGAAGCATCCAGACTAACCAGTTGGTGGGATCCATCCCATGATCCACCACTGAATCATGCCACCAAGGAGACAAAAGAGTAGTTACACCACCTTTGCCAGCCTCATGGGCAGTGGAAAATAGTTTACTGGTTGGCCAAATACAATGGCAAGCCGAAGACAAAAGAACGCTTGTAACTTTAACTTCTTGTAGGCATAGAACATCAAGAGAAACATATTGATGGAGAGCATCATGAACAGAGTACTTCCCAGAGAGGTCAGTGAGACCTCTAACATTCCAAGAGAGAAAATTTATTTAAAATCCTCCACCATCTCCCCAGAATCCAGGCTTCCAAAAGAAGCAAAACTATTCTGAAGAAAGTCAGTGGGGTTTGAACCAAATTGAAGAGGAGGGATTTGATGTTTTTAAAGCTCCTGAACAATTTCTCCCTCCTCAGGAAGCTCACAGCTACGAGAGCACCTGTGAGGCGTCACAGAAGAATTGACATGGGCTCTTGCCCTTGGCGGTGATGCTTGCTGCGAAGGCAGCACAAGAGGACTTTTATTGTTGTCCTTCCCGCCAATCACATAAAGCTTTGAAACCTCTTTAACTACTTCAGAGGGTTTAAAAACATCTGCAAAGGGTTTCACTCTGTGTTTGTGATTGGTAACAATAGCCCAAGTGTCCATTGGTTTAGAAACCACCTCCTTGGGCATAGTTGCTACATGGTTTGCTACAGGGCGTGCTTGTATAGTCTCCCTGAGAGGAGCCCAGGTTCTAGGCACAGCAAGAGGAGAATCCCTAATTTTATGCTCTGCTAACTGACAATGATAGCAAGTATTGGGCCAGTTAAAGTATGTGACTTTTTGGGTGTGCCGAAGGGGGCCAATTTGAATGTCAATAAATTCCTTGAGGTCTTTCGAAAGATCCACCTCAACATAGACATGCTTTTGAGGGCATGCTTGAAAGAACCTATCAGGTTCAACACAAATAACTTTTCCTAAAGAAGAGGCAATGTCATGCAGCAAGTGCAGACAGGGCAAAGGCAAACCAGGGAATTCAATCCACATAGGAACTCTGTGTTTGGTATCATCAGAGGCCACAAAATCCCGTGTCCACTGTTGGAAGACCAATAGGGAAGACCAAACATACCAAGGGCCATGGTTCAAAATTGCTTGAAAATGGCTAACTTCCGCAAAGCAGAAAAGGAAAAAGCCTTTGGTTAGATTCTGGACCATATCAAGGTGGACCCCATGAGGGACCCAAGCCTTTTGGACCCATTCTTTGAGCATAGATTCAGGGGGAGTTCTCCCTACAAATAACCAATGAGAGTATGCTGCTCTAACCATAAACAAGCAGTATCAAATTCCTGTGATGGTAAGATCACATCAGCAAGAGGGTCTGAGGGCTTACCTCGTGGAACACCTTCGGAACAAACTTTCGGGGATGCTTGGTTAGTGGAGGAGCCATTGTTCAGAGCTGAAGAACCGCCAACACCAGCAACAAATGCTAGGTTAGAAGTGGTAAGAGGCATTTAAATGGCCAAGAAGCCGCAATAAATGCAGGCATACTGCAAAAAAAAAAGGCTATACTTCCTGCGCCTAGAGCGCGGTATGAACCTAGAGAGACAATGGTGGCCAATTTCAAAAATATGCAGAGCAAAAAAAACTTGTTTCAAACTTTTCGAACTTCTCTTTTAAGTGGTTTAGTTTTTTAAATGACATTCCATTAAGTTTTAAATTTTTAATCTTATTTTTGTTTAAACATTATAAAATAAAATATAGTTAAATATTTTAAACTTTTATAAATTTAGAATATTTATAAAAGTTAAATATTTAATTATTTTTAATTTTTAATTTTTTTATATTTAAATATGATATTTTAAAAAAAATCTAATTTTTTAATATTATTTAAATTTAAAAGTATTTTATTTTTCTATAATTAAAAGTATTTTAAATTATAAAATAATATAGAATATTTTTGGTGTCTTATTTTTACTATTTAGATATTTGAATTTTTTAAAAGTATATGTACAAGAGCCCTTTCTTATATGTAACCTCTAAATATCCTATTTCTCACCATGTCATTGTTCTCATTGCAGCTTTTGTTTCTCATTTTTGATAGCATAGGGTAATGGTTGGTGTACTTGTGCTTGTCCAAGTAACAATAATTGGTGTTGTCTAATGGCTCCATCACCATCCTATAACAACTCCCCACTTCTATCCACTATTCCTTTGACACTAATTTGTTTGTTAGTTCCTTTCAATGGAGCGTATCCTTTATCTCATCCTATAATTTGACTTACTATACATGAAAATATTTATACCTTGAAAAAGATTTGAAATATTTATAGACTAATTTTGATAGGAGAGTTAAATACTTGCAAGAGGCAATACATGAAGGAAAGTTCTTTGGAGTACCTATTCTTGGAACTCAACATGAAGATGCAATCTTAATTCCACTAAACATTATCATTTAAGAGTCTTACTTTTTTTTCTAGCTTTATTTAGGTGTTTATACAATTAAAATGTATTTACATAGTCAAGCTTGTGGAGGCAATATAGTTCTATAAGTTTGGGTGATAACCACATAGTTTTCTCAAAAGGGACAAAAGCAAGTCAGAGTCTTATGATAAAAAGTGAGTATGAATGGAATTGGAGTGCCATCAATGTGGATGGGTTACCCTCCATTGTCTCCATACTTGTCTTCTCCTCTATCATCCATTTATCCACCATCACAACAAAAACATATATATAGCTATATCATATCATACTATATAATTTTTCATGTATATAGGGTACATTAAATATTTTGTTTCTATTTTATAATTCTTTGATTGGAGTGTGCTTGGTGAGTAAGGTTTGGTATCACCCTATTTTAAACTCTAGTGGATGCTTACAAAGCCTGCCCAATTACAATTTCTAAATTAGAACCAATTCTTTGATTAAGTCAATGGAGCATATCCTTTATCTCATCCTATAATTTGACTTACTAGACATGAAAATATTTATACCTTGAAAAAGATTTGAAATATTTATAGACTAATTTTGATAGGAGAGTTAAATACTTGCAAGAGGCAATACATGAAGGAAAGTTCTTTGGAGTACCTATTCTTGAACTCAACATGAAGATGCAATCTTAGTTCCACTAAACATTATCATTTAAGAGTCTTACTTTTTTCTCTAGCTTTATTTAGGTGTTTATACAATTAGAATGGATTTATATAGTCAAGCTTGTGGAGGCAATATAGTTCTATAAGTTTGGGTGACAACCACATACTTTTCTCAAAAGAGACAAAAGCACGTTAGAGTCTTATGATAAAAAGTGAGTATGAATGGAATTGGAGTGCCATCAATGTGGATGGGTTACCCTCCATTGTCTCCATACTTGTCTTCTCCTCTATCATCCATTTATCCACCATCACAACAAAAACATATATATAGCGCTATCATATCATACTACATAAATTTTCATGTATATAGGGTACATAAATTTTGATTGGATTGTGCTTGGTGAGTAAGGTTTTGTATCACCCTATTTTAAACTCTAGTGGATGCTTACAAAGCCTGCCCAATTACAATTTCTAAATTAGAAGCAATTATTTGATTAAGCTACTATGAGTAGTAGAATTAGTTAGTCAAAGTCACATGGGGTCAAAACTTGGCCCAATTGCACCTTCAATATCTTTTAATATTATAATAATTTAATTTGCAACTTTATTATTGTTCAATGGTGTTAATTTCATTATCATTAATAAACTATATACATTTTGTATAATTTTATATGTAATTAAGGATTTGATTATAGAAGAGATATCTACCTCTAATAGAGTTTTAATACATAGCAATGCATATCACACTACTCTCAATTGCTCTTTCCAAGCTCAACCAAATCTCTTCCCCTTTTACAATTTATGGTTGTCTTTATATAAGTTTAATCCTGATGCAAAGAGAGCTTCAAAGAGATGATCAACTAGAATCGTTCTCGCATCTTCTCCCCTAAAACTTAGAAACACATGATAACTCTAATGGCTTTGGCAAGAAAGTTTAGTTATGAGAGGCTTGTATTGTTCCATCTTAGAGCTAGATCTAAAGAGGAAGGATTACTATTGATAGAAATAATATAGAGGATTCAACCTTGAATTTTAGATATTAAACTCAACATACAAATGTTTCAACTCCGATCACATATTCTTGTGCCATATCTACCAGTAAATTGCAAATAAAAGTAGTCATATGGAGCCCTCTGGTCACCAAATGCCTAGATGGATTCAAATGGAATATGGTTTTCATTTCTATACTTGATTTTAACCTAGGTATTTCCATCATGTCTTAACCATGAACAAGTGTCATTCTTTTTTATCTCTATAAAATTTGCACCTAACTTGGTGGCCAAGACACGGATAAGTGGCATGACCTTAGGAGGTTTGTCAATCTAAAGCAGTTTGCACTTAAAATGTTGATGACCACACAACTAATTTTCAAGTAGGCAACTGAACAAGCAAAGTTGTTTCCAAACTTGATAGGTTCTCTTGATCGATTCAAGCTTGAATGATATCCTACATATAAAGAACAAATACTAGATGTAGTATGTGACCACCAACATAATTCTTAGTACACAAATGATCTTGTGATATTTGCATGCAACGTTAAGTATAATTAGAAAAAAATGTTCCATCGCCCACAACTCTAATAAAAAAATTATCAACGTGTACATTGGATCTAATTGCTAATTGATAGCTTTTATGAGCTCGATATGAAATCCCATTCAAGTTTTAACCTTGTTAGAATATTCTAGTAATTTCTACTAGATAGGTAATTAAATGCGTTATGTCGGTCAATGAAAATAAAACAAAAAATAAAATGTTATGTCAGCTATTCCATAGTATTCATGTAACAACCAAACCCCTCTATAAAAGAGGTATATGTAATCTGTTTTGAAGCAAGCAATGAAATCCGTTTGTGCAGCAGCACAGGTTCATAGTTTACTGTTGTAATGTTCTTTTGTCTCTGCCCACTCATAGGTGGTATCAGAGTAGGTTACTGAGAAGGAGATCAAAGGCTTTGAAGGTTTGTTCCAGGTTGTAGCCAAACGCAGGTTTTATAAAAAAAGCCACGAATCTGAAACATATTGTTGAAATGGGAGGTTTTTAGTCACTAAAAGAGAGTCCGCAGATCTGAGACAAAGGAGATGTCAAAGGGTTTATGAGGAGCCATTGAAATCACTGAAGGGGCCGTAGCCAATCCGTGAGGAGATTATTTTGATCGCTGAAAATTTGAAGACAAAGCTAGCCGCAAATTTTTTTTGTTTTTAGGGTTTCTTGTTCGTTGAGCCGCCAAACCAAATCGGCCGAGTTTAGATCGTAGAATTTGCTGTTGAAGCAACCATCAAGAAAACAAAAAAAGGAGCCACAACTGTGGAACAAAAAGGAGTCATCCATCATCGTTAAATACAGTAAGAACAACCCTAATTTTTGATAAAAATTACATTGCAAGAGATTTTCTAAAGACATAAGATGTTGCCAAGAAGTTATTTCACAAAGATCACAACCAAGGAACAGTAGAGACGCGAAGAGACGCGAAGCTACTAGAGCTAATCGGGATAAACAAATTTCTAAAGTCAATTTGTTGTAGTAGATCGAATTGAAGTCATGGGATCAGGGAATAATTTTTTGCAGCCCCTAATTCCATTTTTTACTGGTAAGAACTATGATGATTGGGCAATTAAGATGAAAAATTTCTTTGGTTCTTGAGTTCTATTGGACTTTGTAGAGAAAGGGTTTGTAGAACCACAAGATGAGTCAACATTAACTGCAAATGAATTGAGAGCTTAAGGACAAAAGGCAAAAGGATGCAAGGGCTTTGCAATTTATTCAACAAGGTATGGAAGATCCAATTTTTAGTAGAATTAAAAGTTCAAATACATTTAAGAAAGCATGGGAAGCACTTGACACAATATATCAAGGTACATCTAAGGTAAAAATAGCCAAGTTGCAATCACTTAGAAGAGATTTTGAAAATATGCAAATGAAAGATTCAGATTCATTAGATCAATTTCAAGGTCAAGTAATGAATGTGGTTAATCAAATTAGATCAAATGGTGATGAATTATTAGATCAGAAGGTTGTTGAAAATATTCTTAGAAGTTTGCCTAGCAAGTTTGATACTATTGTGGTTGCAATTGAGGAATCTAAAGATCTATCACAGTTATCTATAGAAGAGTTGTTTGGATCATTGTTATCTCATGAATACAAGTTGAACAACAATAACAATGTTTCACTGAAGAATGCATTCAAATCACAAATGACATTTGGTAAAGGCAGAGGAAAAGGAAATTTTAGAGGAAGAGGAAGAGGAAGAAACAATTTCCGAAGAGAAGAAAGAAAAAGTCTTGATCCATGAGGAAGACCAAGATAAGATTTCAGACCTAGAGGGAGTGGATATAATCAAGCATCACAAAGGTATGATAAGTCCAATACCTAATGTTATTATTGCAAGAGATTTGGACACATTGCAAGTGAATGTTGAAAGAAACAAGCAAATGTAGGAAAGCAAAATACAAATTTTTCTGAAAGTAGTTCATGCACATTGTTCATTACATGCCATGTAGCTCAAGAAAATTCAAGTGATTCTTAGTTTCTAGATAGTGGGTGTAGCAATCAGATGACATGAAATAGAGAATTGTTTGAAAGTATGGATACTACAGTCAAATCAGAAGTAAAATTGGGCAATAATGATACAGTGGCAGTCATGGGTAAAGGTGCAATCAATGTGGTAACAAATCATGGTAAGAGGTCTATTCCTAATGTTTACTTTATACTTGGATTGAAGCATAATCTTATAAGTATTAGTCAACTTGTTCAAAAAGGTTACAAAATCATTTTTGAGAACAATGTTTGTACTATATTTGATAGACCTCCTAGTAACATGGTAATTGCAAGGGTTGAAATGACAAAGAACATGATGTTTCCACTAAGGATGAGGAGTGAAAACATAGGAGGATTTGAAGCAAATTTCAATGCAACTTGTCAAGATCAAGCATGGGTATGGCATTTGATGTATGGTCATCTTAATTTTAGAGGATTATGTTTGTTGCAAAAGAAGAAAATGGTAAAAAGATTACCCCCAATTAAAGAACCAATGAGGTCATGTGATATTTGTATTTTGGCAAAGCAACATAGAGAAAGTTTTCCAAAGGGAATGTCATATAGAGCATGTGCACCTTTAGAACTTGTGCATATAGATTTATGTAGTCCAATGCAAACACCATCATTAGGGGGGATCATCTACTTTCTAACTTTGATTGATGATTATACTAGGAAGACATGGGTTTATTTTCTTAAGTATAAATTTGAATCATTTGGAAAGTTCAAAGAATTCAAAGCATTGGTTGAAAAACAAAGTGGCCTATTCATCAAGGTATTGAGATCCGATAGAGGAGGTGAATACAAATGAAATAAGTTCTTAGACTTTTGTAGGTTCCATGGGATAAAGAAACAATTTACTACAAGTTATACATCTCAATAGAATGGTGTCGTAGAAAGGAAGAATAGAACAATAATGGAGATGGCAAGAAGCATGTTGAAAGGTAAGAATCTACCTGATGAATATTGGGCTGAAGCAGTAGCTTGTGTGGTATACATCTTGAATAGGTGTCCAACAAAGAGTGTGAAAGATAAAATTCCTTAGCAAGCATGGAGTGGTAAGTATCATAGTGTATCACAATTCAAAATTTTTGGTTGTGTTGCATTTGCATTTGTGCCAAAGGAAACAAGAAGCAAGTTGGATGATAGAGGTGAGAAGTGCATCTTTATTGGTTATTGTGAATATTCAAAAGCTTATAAGTTGTTTAATCCTATCACCAAGAAGGTTATTGTAAGTAGAGATGTTGTATTCAAGGAAGAAGAATCTTGGGATGGTAGTATAGATAAATCAATTTTAGTTGGTGCAACAATACCTCATGATGATGAAGAAGAAAAAATTTAAGAAAATAAACTACTGTGCGAGAAGGTACTCCATCAAGGAATCCACAAAGAGAATAAGGTGAATCATCAACCCATTCCTCTCCTAATTCACAAGTAGTGATTCTAATCCTACACTTGCATCTTTGAGATCAAGAATTAAAGGTAAGAAGTTTAGAAGGTTGCAAGACATTTATAATCAAGGAGAAGGAATAGATTTGCAATCAAATTTTGCTTTATTTGCTCATGATCCTATATATTTTGAGGATACAATTAAGGAAGAACATTGGATTAATGCAACAAATGAAGAGATAGAATCAATAGAAAAGAATGACACATAGGAATTAGTTGATTAGCCTAAAGGAAAAGAAAGCATTGGTGTAAAATGGGTTTACAAACTAAGTTTAATGCAAATGGAGATGTTGAAAAATATAAGGCAAGATTAGTAGTTAAGGGGTTTGCACAAAAATATGGAGTTGATTATAATGAAATATTTGCACCTGTAGCAAGACTTGATACAGTTAGAATGGTGTTAGTAATTGCAGCTCAACATGGTTGCAAAGTTTTTTAAATGGATGTCAAATCAGTTTTTTTGAATGGATTTCTAGAGGAAGAAGTTTATGTACAACAACCAGAAAGATATGAGATAAGTGGACATGAAGACAAAGTATACAGATTGAAAAAGACACTTTATGGACTCAAGCAAGCACCTAGAGCGTGGTATAGCTGAATAGATGCATACATGACGGATAATAGATTCAAATGGAGCAACAACAAGCCTACACTATATATGAAGGTCAACACACAAGGTTAGATTTTGATTGTTTGTTTATATGTTGATGATTTGATCTTTACTAGAGATTTATCTATAGATATGTTTAAAATAGCCATGAAAAAGGAATTTCAAATGACAGATTTGGGATTAATGAGATATTTTCTAGGCATTGAAGTTGTACAAAATGATAAGGGATTTTCATTTGTCAAACTAAGTATGCAAAGGATGTGTTGAAAAGGTTTATAATGATATTTATTGCAAACCAGCATCTACTCCTATATCCACAGGTACAAAACTTAGTAGAGAAGATAATGGGTCCAATGTTAATTCAACTATATTCAAAAGACTTGTTGGAAGCTTAATGTATCTCATAGCAACTAGGCCAGATATTATGTATGGAGTTAGTTTGATATCTAGATTCATGGACTCACCCAAGGATTCACATTGGCAAGTTGGGAAAAGAATATTGAAGTATATTGCAGGGACTATTGAATATGGTATATTGTACTCCACAATAGATAAGTTTGAGTTGGTTGGATATATAGATAGTGATTTTGCAGGGAGCATTGATGATCGGAAGAGCACTTCAAGATATGTATTTCATTTTGGAACAAGTATCATGGCATGGGCATCCAAGAAACAACCAATAGTGACAATCTCATCTGTAGAATATGTGGTAGGTACATTAGTAGCATATCAAGCAATATGGATGCGAAGAGTTTTGATGGATTTAAAGCATGAGCAAAAGGAACCTACACCAATCTATTGTGATAATAAATCAGCAATTGCACTATCAAAGAATCATATTTTTCATAAGAAGAGTAAACACATTGACACAAGGTATCACTTCATTCGAGAGTTGGTGAACAATGGAGAGATCAATCTTGAGTATTGCAAATCCAAAGATCAGCTTGCAGATATATTCACAAAGGGCTTAACAAAAAAACAATTTAAGTATTTGAGAGAAAATTTGGATATTATAGATATTGATGTAATTAGTAGTAGAAATTAGGGGGGAGTGTTAGAATATTCTAGTAATTTCTACTAGATAAGTAATTAAATGTGTTATGTCGGTCAATGAAAATAAAACAAAAAATAAAATGCTATGTCGGCTATTCCAGAATATTCATGTAACAACCAAACCCCTCTATAAAAGAGGTATATGTAATCTGTTTTGAAGCAAGCAATGAAATCCGTTTGTGCAGCAGCACAGGTTCATAGTTTACTGTTCTAATGTTCTTTTGTCTCTGCCCACTCACAAACCTATATCTTGGTTGGTTTCGAGAGATAATAGTTTATGAAAAATACACAAAAGATTTTAAAAATGGCTTCCTTCAGAGAACCGATCAGTGTCAAATTTTCGAACCACTGCCCATTCATGCTTTGTTTATTTCTGCCAGCGTCTACACACTACCCACAAATCACACAAGACCTCTTCACTAGATCACACAGCACGCACACAACTCATACTAGCTGACATTACACAGCTTACACAGCTCAGAGATTTTCAGACGGTTCCTACACTCTTACACAAGAAAACCCATCAATCTAGCCAGTCTCAACCCAATCAGCCATGTTCAAATTTGGTCTGATACCATGATGAGAAAAGAAGAGAGACACACAAAGATTTACATGGCTGTAATACTGAAGCCGACTAACTCAAGATTGGAGCTGCGTGATTTCCTTGTTCATTATGTTGATAAGCATTCCATAAGTGAGAAGCACTTCCATAATTGAGAAGCACTTGAAGAATTACATAATGGATGGAGGGTCTCAATTAAAAGGACTAATATGAAAAAGATCTTGTCCATCCAAAATTTGTCAGAATTTTGTCATCGCCAGAATTGTGGACTTTTATGACCTCAATACAAATAAGATGCAGGGTCTTTTACAGCTGGTAACTCTACCATTATCTTATATGGAATGGCTGCTCCAAATTTTGCTATGGACTTAGCGAACCAGAACAATAATCTATAACTTCTGTCCTTGTGTGTTTGCAGGCGCATGAATTATCTTACAAGGATCGCCTTAGTGAGCTAAATGACCCTCGATTACTCAACACCAGAGGGTTTGACTTAGAAAGCATATTAAGAACAGCCAAAATAGCTCTGTTGTGCTCTGAGTTTGAAGCTGAATACCGGCCAAAAGCGTCCGACGTATTTAAATTCCTTTCATCAGACAAGCAATCCTTTCCAGGTCCATAATTCACAAGGAACACCAACAAATCATTTGAATTCACCATGGTTTGTTATTCATTTTCTGTGAACTTGAAAGACCAACTATTGTAGGCTAATTAGTACGGCTGTTCTTAAATATCGCCCATTTCAACAGTTAAAGGTCAATTTTGGCCAATAAAAATAGGACAAATATTTACTACTTTTTGTTGTGAATGAGGTGTAAAATTACTATTGACTGTTTGACCATTGAAATGAATGATATTTAAATAGAGTGAATTAGTACTAAAATATTGTCCTCCCCTCATCTTTTCAAATAGCAAATCAGAGATTTTTCGGATAAAAGGGCCTTTATAAGCTCCAAGAATTTTGCTTTCCTAGGATCGGCAGCCATGAAAGAGAGTGTAGTCAAGAAGTATTCATGCATCAACGTTTTCGGGGAAAGGGCCATGGAGGGAGTTTAGGGCTTATTGGAGCTCTTTGGCTTTAAGCCACATATTTAAATCATTGGTTGCTGTGCGGGGCTTAAATTTGATGGGCGACTCTACCTGTCAAGCAATTTTTTTATGACGGTTATCCATTCAAAGGTGTCCTTAAAATACTATGACATATCTTAGTATAAGTAAAATTATATATAAACCAATCAGTTCAAAATGTCTCCTTTCATGTGATACAATCTTTTTAAAATTTTAACTGTATTTTATAGAAAAAATGCTTAAATATGACTATACGGCCATCAAATTGAGGCCCTGGGCTTGCTGGTCTCTTTTTGTGTCTTCTCAGGCAAATTGCTCCTCACTGTTTGAGTTTGGTGCACTCTTTGGACTGTTGGTTTGTCTCTGTAACTTTTGATTTATAGCTTTATAGCTTTAGTGCTATTGATCTTGTAGTAATTTTATAATTGTTTGTTGACCTGTAATATTATTTATGAATTGATCTTTTTAAAAGACTTTAGGCTCCTTCAAAAACCCACCTTTACTCTTAATTAAAAATACTAAAATATTTATTTATTTTTAATTTTATTTCTTACAAAATATCTAATCAGTTATGAATTATGGACCAATGACTTTATGTATTCTTAAAATTTGAATGCAAATTTGAAAATTACCTAGTAAAGTTGCAAGGATAGAGAATTTATGTATAAAAAACTTTTCAAAATAAGAATGCACTAATCGTTGGGAGTCAGGACTGATAGACATCATATTTCCATAGTTCATGATAATTATATCTTTGTGTTTCAGGATTTAATTGTGTAAAAGTTTTTTGCCTTATATATATAGTCAGTTAAATCCTGAAACGCTCAAGTATAGTATAGGACTGAGTTAATTTAACTGTTCTCTTTATTCACAATTTGAACTATGATTCATAGAGTGGAGATGAAAAGGACTACCATATAAAACACCTTGACCAGCTGATTATAACATGTGAAAAATATCTTAAAATTAAAAACACAATTTGAAAGAAGAAAATCAGATTTGATTTGGGACTTGGTAGTTCCTATTTATTTCCTTTGAAAGCCATTTTAGCAGTGGGAGTGGGAGTAGGTTTTACAGCATCAGCACCCAGTCTAGAAGAAGCTCAGGAGGGCCCAGAGCAGAGGTCGAGCGAGCATAACGGGATGGGCATAATGGGCAGTCCAGTGATTACCCGCAGTGGAAAAGTGTTGGGCAAGTTAAGGTATTTGTAGGATATGATCCCCTGTCATCTTGCGTATGAGGTGTGCAGACATTGCATACTGAAGTGATTCCCATAAAGCAGTCAGATCTCTGCAATGTGGGGCTCTACTTGCACTGAGACCAACCAGTTCTCCTTCACCAGTTTTTTTGACTCACTTCTTGGCTGGATTCCAAGGTTGGTCTCTCTTTGTCGATTGTGATTTTCTCTACACTGCCAACATTAAGGTACTGGCTGAGCTTATTGGTGATAAGTATGCCATCATCTGTGCTCAGCAAGATTACAAACCCAAGACTGCCACAAAAAAGGACGGGGTGGTGTAAACTAGTTACCCAAGGAAGAATTAGTCATCTAGGGTGTTATATAATTGTAAGCACCCCAAGAATAGGGTCCTTACGCCCTCTGTACTCAATTTGCATTCTATCTAGCATTTCTGCACAGGTTCATGTGGCTTGATGACTCTGACATTGGCTCCATTCCCTTCAACTGGAATCTATTTGTGGGTCACAATGAGGTTGATCTCAAGGCCATACATTACACATTGGGTGGTCCGTGGTTCGAGGCCTAGAAAGACTGTCCATTTGCAGATCTCTGGCTTTAGGAAATGGATGAGTGTACGAGATCCCAGATGATACAGAAGGTGATCCAAAATGAGCTCTGAAGACTTTTGGATACCAGAATGGATGACAGAGCTGGGGTGCTCGAGTCCAGGGTTGCTGACTTGAAGGGCAAATTTAAAGAGATCTCCGTTCTGAAGAAATTACTTACTTAACAGACATAAGATTTCTAGAGTCCATATTAATGAAAATAAGAATGATGTTAAAAAAATTTATACATTTGTTTTGTATTTTCAGCAAATCTCATTTCCTTTCTCTTTCATAAATTCTGATCACTCACCATTTGGTTTGTTGATGTAATCATTTAGACAGGTGCCTGCCATTCAAAATGATGATCTCACCTTATCCAATACAAATCTAACTCAACTTCACTATTTCACATAATTTTATTTGTGGTGTATGTATTTTAAAGTAATTTGAGGGGGGTTTTGTGGGGTAGAGTGTGTTTTAGTGATTTTCGTTATCAATTCCTCTTGCATTCCAACATATGTTTAAGTGCACAATGAATGTCTTCAAATACCATGATATAAAAATGTATTATGTTCACTAGACATGCATTTAATCTGCTCAATTATTATATGTTTCACTATTCATCTAAAAAAAGATGACACTTTCAATTTCTTCCATTTTAGACTTATTATGTTTAATTGTGATGGATGTGAAAACTTAGACAGGTATGATATAACCCTTGTAATATTAGATTTGTCTTCAATAACTTTTTATGATTAAATTGACTAGAACTCTAGCTGCCATGACCTTGTTGACTAATGTCCATACACTTTGGTAGAAACATTAACAAATTCTCTAAAGAGGAGGAGGAAATCCATAACGTTGCTGCCTGCCATAATACACACAACTCTGAACTTCTCGGTAAGTAAATCCTCAGCTGGAGCTACTATAATTGATGCCATTAGGAGTGACTGTAGTGTGACAAAAATAGAAAAATGAGTGGCTGGAGTAGGTCGTCCCTTAAAGAATGCTAGCTCTCTTTGATTTATAAAATTTGTATTAATTCAATATAGTATCTCAATTTTAACTTAGTTTAGTTTGTTTATAGTAAAAATAATCAACTAAACCTTCAAATATATTTCAATTAATTAGTTCACACTCTTTTAATTTAATAGAAACATAACACATTATAATATCTTTATTTATCTTGATCTTAATATATATTTTTATTTTCATTAAATGTTTTTAAGAGAAATAAAGACTTATCCATGTCTAAAACTCAATAAGTTCATAAAATTCTATAAATTATTCAAGAATTAAAATCTAAAAAAAAATACTACTCTGATACCTAGGATCAAGCAACCCAAGAGTAGATTGGTCCAAATTTCTCAAATTCTAGAATTTGGAACCTTAAAGTCCAAGGATTCATAAAAAAGTTAATGTAGATTTGTATTCCGAAGAACACCTTCTCACGAGGAAAGAATAGTAGCAACATAGACAAGGCACGTGTCCTGATGGACAAAATGCCTTAGAGATATGTTCTTGTCAATTGTTATGTTTGTAGGATATGCACAAAATCAATTTGTTGAAAAGGCTTTAGAAAATTTCAGGAAAATACAATTGGCACATGTAAAGCCAAATTCCACAACCTTATGTAGCATCCTCTTTGCCTATGCCAAAATGCCCTTTGGAATAATTTTTCATTAGTTAATTTCTCACAGCTTGTCATTATTAAGCAAATATGTGAATTAAGTGTAATTATTACTTTTGGATTAGTACATGATGTCAAAACATGTGAATGTTTATGCTCTATGGAGGTCAACAACGAATTAAACCTTGGTTAGCAATGGTCAAGTAGGCAAAAAAGAGATCAAACAAAGGCCAGTACAAACAACATATAGCCAACAAGAACAAAATAATCCAAACATGTTAAAACTCTACATGATACATCTAACAAATTCTAACAATCAATTATTAGGAGGGATTGAGTGACAAGGAAATGGATCTAACAAACCTCTTGTTGATGCCTAATTCAATATGGGGTTGCATGCTAGAAAGAGATAGTTGGATTTTCATACTGTGGTGGTCTCCAAAGATATACATTTTCCATGCTGAACTATTGTAGTATGTTGGGGAGACACCAATTTGGAGCTATGACCCACTTGGCTTTTTTAATTGAATTTTTTTCTTTGTATTCCATAGAAATTATAGATTGTTGTAGGGATTTATTATGGAAGTTGAATATGTTTTTTTCTTGTTACATGTTACTTTTTCTTGAAGTCTAATCAAGATGAGACCTCTTATATTGGAATGCCCAAAATGCAATGCACCCTAAGGATTAAATCTCAATCTTGTTGGTTGAAGTGATTATAGGCTATTAAATTCTACAAAATATAAGTATGACATATCTTTGGAGATCACCATCAGTAGGATCTTTATCAAGAGCACCTTGAAATGATTAACATACATTTTAATGTATTATATTTGCGTTGATAAACATTCCATAAGTGAAAAGCACTTGAAGAAGAATTATATACTGGAGGGTCCAAATTAAAAGGACTACAATTAAAAAGATCGTGTCCATCCAAAATTTACCATTGTGACATCATAGATTTCCTTTCAACTTAAGAATTTTGTCATCGTCAGAATTGTGAACTTTTATGACCTCAATAAAAAAGAGCGCATGACTCTTGAACACTGTGGAAAATTTGGGCAAAACGTATGTGCAAACCAGGGAGTCTTTGGCCAAGATAAAGCATTTGATGCCCGCTACTTTCAAGTTCTAGATGAGCAACGTGCAGACTTGGATTAGCATTGCACTCACTAACGAAGATAGCTATCTCGATGGCTTCTAGGCTATTCGCAAGGGGAGGGTTGAAGTGCTCATTAATGGATGGGTTCTGAATGCCTACAAGCTCATTAGCAATGCTCTCGCTTTGGTTAAAAAGCTTACTACTACCACTACAATCTATTGAAAGGGTTTCTTCAATCTATGTGGCATTGTAACTTATGTTGAACTGGTGTCCTCAATCAGTTGTAAATCCCCACTTTTCTAGTAGCTTCATAATATATTTTCTTGCAAAGAAACCAATAATAGAAGCCCAAAATCCAATAACAACAATGGTGACATTGACCGTATCATTTCTATTGATGTTGCTTGTGATATTTAAAGGGATAACTATGGCATTGTTGGTGCTCATTTGGGCGGTGCACTTTTGTAGAGGCATGGCCTTGATCTCTCGAGACAAGGATGTGATTTTCAATTTCTAATCTTGAGCATCTCTTTCAACAATGCTATGACCTCTAGCAAACAAGTATATTTGCTGCTTCATTTTTCTATGGCCTCTTCTAAAAATTTGATTTCATAATTTGATGAGATCTTGACTAGAGATGTAGGATTTTGACAATGGAGTGTTGATCTATTTTAATGTCCATTTCAAGGGGGATTGCGAGAGAAGGGAGCAAGAAACATGTTCATTTATAGGATTTTTCAATTCCCCTATCACTATGATTTCACCAAGTGAATAACAAAGAGTGAAAGCCACTTCTTGCCATTATTATAATTTGCAAAACACTCTAGGGTAGTTTGATAATGGGCCTTTCTTTTTGGACAAATTTAGTTTGGTAAGCCATCTGCAATTCTATTTCAAGGAGTTGACCTCTTATCCTTCTGTGTTTATTACTTTGATAGCCATGAAATTTATGTAGGTTGACATTGCATATGCTCTATTTTTTGGAAGATTTGAGATTGTATTCCCACATATAAGAGCTATGACATCACAACTAGAAGGACAAAACTAGTGAAATGGTTTTAGGCAAGTGTAAATTCTACTTTATGCACTTGGGGCTATGTAAGGCTACAAAAATGAATGCACTAGCATTTTGAAAATCCTATACTATTTACACAAAGCAATTCACCATCATGCAAATCTTTGTGTTACGAGCAGTTGTTGTTCTATGTGACATGATATATATTGGTGGTTGTCTATAGGTAGTGCACAAGATTCATGTATATACAAAAACAACATCTGAGCTAGAACAAGTTGTTCAAACACAAAAGAGATATGTGGTATCTCATATGTGATACTAAGAGTCTATTAGGATACATTATACATTCTTTTTAAATCACTTAGCTACTCAGCACCTAAGAATAAAAATTGAGTTTGTTAAAAGACATTGTACTTATTTTTTAAACCTTCCTACATGATAATTTTAAATTGATGGACACCTAAATGAACTGGCATAAGGAACAAAGCAAGATTGGGCTTCAAAATATCATTATCTAGATGCTCCATGCAAAAATGTCTAGTGTTTTAAGTGGGTGGAGAAAGCACAAGTAGGCTACTACAATTTCTGTAAATAAAGTGTATAAGTCAAACTAAAAATTAAAATTGAATTATATAATAATATTTCTAATTGGATCTTCAAGCACTTTGATTGATTTATATGTGGTCATGATGCTATTTGCAATGCACTTTTTCTTGGAATTTAAATTTGGTATATAGCATTTGTGTAGTGCGGTATTTGGTTAAGTTGTATTTTAAATTTAATATGTATGTTTCTAGCTTAGTCTCCACCCTCTCTGTGCCTCAAATTTAGAAAGAATGACCTTTAAAAGTTGCATGAAACCCTCAAATTTAAAAAGAATGACCTTTAAAAGTTGCATGATAAATGGCTTCAGGCATGGTGAAAAAAGGTTTTTTGAAAGTAATTGTACTCTTGAATTTTTTTATAATGATGTGAATGACATGAAAAAAACATTTAAACCAATTTAATATTTGTTTTTATTATTAGTTTATTTATTTTATGACATCCCTAGATCAAAAGTGGTAATTAATGAAGTTCATGTCTTTCTTAAATATTGAATGAACTGGTGTTCACCAAAGGAGCTCAAATTACTAAATAGTGTAAAGGTGTCAATTCATTCTCAAGAGCTTGGAGTGCATGTACACCTCCACATACAAGAGTTATTCAAGTCATTTTAGGTATTTTTATATAGATTTTAATTTTAATTATTTTCTACTACTTTATGATAAGGATTTATTTTTTCTACAAGGAATTATAGGCACAACAATGAGAATATTAGATACGCTGGCATTCAAACTTAGAACCTAGTTGTGGTTAGTGGGGTTTTCAACCACTAAACCACTCGTCCTTTCATGATGGAAACTTTCAATTCGATCAATAGTATTTCAATTCCAACACACCCTCTAAGATACATTCATGTTGAGATCAACTATGATACCAAATTCAAATTTTTAGACATGATATAACTTACTTATAATAAGTTTTAGATGGGATAGAATTTTAGTTCTGGTACATGATTTTTAGTTCTAATTATCTATCTACTACTTTGCATAAAAATAAAATTTTCTCTTTAACGAAATTTAAAAAATAAAATAAACTGTATACATTTTGTATCATTTCCCATGTAATTAAGCATTTGACTATCAAGAAATTATCTCTTTAACAAAATTTTACTATAATCAAAAGAACTCTCTCTAAAAAAATTAATTAGCTTTGATAAAATAAATTAAAAATAAATTTTTTTTACTAGCTTCGATAAAAATAAAAATAAATATACATTTTACTTTTTAATGCCTTTGGTAAAAAAAAAAAATTGTTCCTTTCCACTTTAATGTTTCTTTTTCTTTTATGGTAAAGATTGCTTATGACCATTTGAGGGTGATTGTTATTTCAATGATCCAATTATAAAATAGACTTTGATCATATTCATAGTAGTTGGCATATTTGATTTGATTATGCCAGCTCCCACAATTTTGCCAACTCATGAAATATAAACTCTTATAAAAGCAACAGATCTTCACATAGCTACTTACTGTCAACTAACATCTTCACTGGGATTTGGAAACTTTGTAGGCTAGACTTAAACTCTGATGAAAGTTCTTGGCCTTCTTGAACCATAGTTTTAACAAAGAAGAAGGTTTTTGTCCCTTCAAGATTTGTGTATGAGAAACAATATTCTATTATTCAATTATTTCATTTCTCAAATAAATAATGGTGTGCTTTAGCAACAAATTCTTCCCCTTCCCTAAAAATTAATGATTCGATTGTCTCAACCCATGGCCAGGTAATAACTTATTACAAGTTTTTGATATTACCCTCTTAATGAGAACTCGTACTTAACAATCCAAAGTACTTGATCTCCACTTCCAATCACATAGTTCTACTATTTCATAAATAATTTGTAATTTTTTTTGTTAAAATAGTTCTTTTATTAGCCCAAATAGATGATCTATTAGGCCATAAATATTGTGTTTATCACAAAGCTATTTCCACAATCTTTTGACAAAATAAAACAAACATAAAGCATATTATTTTTTTGATATATAGTTATGCCTCGGATGGGAACCAAATAAGATCTTGAGCTTATATTTATATCTATTTTCAAATTATATTTTTTAGATGGAAATAAAAGCTCTATCTAGTTTTGGTCAATCCATCGATATATAATATACACGTAAATAAACATATTTCATTAGTTAATTTGTTAGAACACTTAGTGAGGAGCAGAAGATGAATTATATAGATGGATTGTAGATATTAAGAAGACTACAATAAAAAAGATTTTGTCCATCGAATTTGCAAAGTTGTGGACTTCTTTTTTCATTAAGCAGATTTTTTTTGCAAGCGAAGTAGAGCCAGAGTGAGATTATGAAGGCTACTATGAAAGTGAGCCTCCAATACGCTCAAAACATAACGTAGATGGAAAGAAGTGCTATATGGAAAATAGCAATAGATATATTGTGGAAGTTTGCAATCACCTCCAAACCAGAGCACATCCAAAAATCTACTATTATGTAAGTGACTTTTCATTCTTCATCATCATTGATTTTCTCAATCAAGTTGAGAATAACAAGAGGGCCCAACCCCTTATCCAATGATTCTGAAAATTTTATAACGTCATCCCAACCATCCTCTGGTAGCACCTCCATAGGAACAAAGATCATTCAAATCATATCGCAGTTGTTGCACATGCAGAGAACATTTATTGTTGGCTTCCAATATGTGTGATGACAAATCATCGGAAATGCGTTTTTAGGTGAGTTGCATCATGTGATTAATTGTTACTTTTGGATTAGTAGATGATGTCAAAACATGTCAATGTTTGTGGTCTATGGAGGTCAATAATGAATTAACCTTAGTTAGCACTGGTCAAGTAGACAAAAAATAGCAGACAACATATAACCCACAACAACAAAATAATCCAAACATATTAAAACTCTACAAGATATATTTACTTGGAGGTGGATTGATATAATTTATCTTCTTAAACTATTCATTTATGCATTGTTTATACTTCTAAATTTATATATAATTGTTTGCACTTATATTATTATTAATATTTTTTAGTTTAAGTTAATGTTGTTTAAGTGTTTGTGTGGTACCCCAATTCTCTCTCTTATAACATTTTTCTTCTTGATTTACTTAATTTTTTTCTCTCCTCACCCCTTCACCTTCGATCTTTGTGCCTTCCTCCATCTCACTCCTTTATAAAGTTCTAGTCTGCTATCCAATCTTCAACATTCCTCTTCCTAATGATGGATCATTGAGCATGATCCAAAACGTTGATGCAAAAACATAAACAGTTAAATCCAGAAACACTCTCATTAATAAGATATATTTAATGAATTAACCTTAGTTAGTACTGGTCAAATAGACAAAAAATAGCAGACAACATATAACCCACAACAACAAAATAATCCAGACATATTAAAACTCTACAAAATATATTTAATGAATTCTACAATTTCTTCTTAAAATTATCAGCATGTCAATTGAACCTGTGGATCCAAATGCTATTGATAGGCAAAATACATCCAACAGATTTGACAGTCCACATTTTCCACGTTGCAGATCATTCATATGAGTTAGTGGAAAGTATTTATTAATATTGGTGATGGTGAGAGGCTGTAAGTGGCTGTGTGGGCTTGGTCTGTGCAGACCAACTGCAAATTAATTTATTCTAACATAATATTTAAAACATCCATTGCTTTAGATAGCCTCCACATTATGCCCACCTTGCCAAATCAAATCATTGCAGCCAATAGTGCATCAAATTGTCTGACACCAAAAAGATGCCTCTTAAGGTTTGTGCAGACCTTCATATTAGTTTTCAATTGGATGCTATCCACATCCTTACAATGCTTACTTTGGAAACACGCCATCCATTGAAGAACTCGTGAACTACAGTGTTCAAATGATATGCAAATCAGGCTCTTGTCAAAGCTTGCGAAAGGCATTCTAATTTTATATGCTATGTAGAGTAACTCATATTGGTTAGACTCCAAACTGGGGCCACATATCCACAAGATTCATGTATTTCCTTCCTTCAATCATTCAATTTGATTTGATTCAGTATTGGCTGTTTGACTATTGAAATGGATAATATTTAAGTAGAGTGTCCACCACACGTTTCATTTTTCCTTTATTACTTATGACATAAAAGGTTGCCAACATTATATTGCTGAGCATAGAGCAGATTGTGTTATGCTGGACACCACAGTTGCTAGTAGCAACGTTCCATTTTCCCTACAATATTTAAATGACCCATCATAGTGCAAGTGCTGGATTTGTTGCTGCATCATTCCTCATAATCAGCACCCCTGACAAGAATTGTGCAATGCATGATCTTTACCCCTGCACAAGCTTCTGCAGCTCCATTATTGTGTTACTGTGTCATACATCCTCACCGCTGATTTTCAACATGTTGATTTCCAGGCTGGTGTATTACAGTATACTTGAATGCCCATGATTAAACCTCGCGCCATTTTACATTGGTTGCGTAATGCTTGAGACTCTAAAATTTGCTTTCAATCTGTCAACTTGTGCAGACAATTAGTCTATTTGTGTGTTTGATTCCCACTTCTACGATGGCATACGCAACTAACCAATCACACCAAGCAAAGATAATAGACCCTACCTACAGATCTGCCCTAGCAGCAATGTTCAAAGGGAGAAAAATAGAGTAGAAAAAGTGTAAGACCATGGATTAGAAGTGGCTTTTCTTAAATATCATCCACTTCAACAGTCCAGAGTTAATTTTGGTTAATAAAAATAGGACAAATATTTACCACTTTTTGTTGTGGATGAGGTGCAAAATTACTATTGATTGTTTGACGGTTGACGTGGATGATATTTAAGTAGAGTGAGAACGAATCATGCTTTAATTCAGTTGGTGGAAGAACTATGAGTTAGGACAATGTTATTGCTTTAGTAAGGAACACTAGATGAAATATAGAGATCCATAGTACAGATTAAAAAGATTAATTAAAAGGATTACCATTAAAAAGATCTTTAACTATGTATTTTCAAAACAATGTCATGAATAGTAAGAAACAAAAAAATGTTTACTTTGCATTTAGTACTATTTTAATTTATTGTTTCTTGTTCTCCAACACTTGAAAATAATTTTGTAATATTTTTTTCTTATTTTATAAAATATTTAAAAACCATTTTTTAAATGATCTACTTTGAGAAATATCATTTTTGTCTTATTATTGACTATTGGATGTATGCATTTTAGTTTTAGAATTGTTTACACAGATTTAAATTTACTCTCAGTTTTTGTGAGCGATGGTGTATATAAACTGGGAGCTCTCTAAAATGCACTCTAAACTTTGTGGAATGAATCTCCACCTTATACGTCTAAAAATTTGAACACTTGCAATGAGCGTCATTTGTGTTCAATGTGAACTGACTCAACAAATGGAAGAGGATTTTTTAACTAACATTTTTCTTTGCTCATAGTAATAATAATGCAGTCTATTAATTTCTTGTAACAACCTATCAATGGTGGCCGACATTAACTTCTCATAAACATGCTCTCACATTAGTATTGACTAACAACATTATAGCACAATATTAGATCTGTCATGACTCACCAAACATCTCTTTGTTACACAACTCTTTTCCTTGCCATGTCACCTATAATTATGTCTCTCTCCCTCTCTATATACACACTCATATCTAAAAACTAGTGGATTAGAAAATAGAGACCATACACAAGATGTTCTGTTTTGTAAGAGACAATCACAACTTTGAAAGAGCGAACAAGGGCATTTACTTCATTTGTTACAGTGGACGCACAATTTTGGAGATGTGTAATCAAAGCTCGGGAGATCGCAAAGGAAGAGCCCATTTATTTCTGTGTGGTGGCTAATTATAGAGTTCGTATGAAACCACCTCTACCTCCAACATATTTTAGAAATTGCTTCTCTATCTTTGTGGCCAAAACTAAAGCTAAGAAAATGGTGAAGGAGGATGTCACCCAAATATCCCTTTGTTACAGAAATCTTTTTCCTATTGTTTAACCCATAATTTTGTCTTTCCCCTTCTATATATAAACACTCGAATTATTTTAGTATAGAAAATATTGATGAGGCTTGCGTTTGACAAGATAGTGGTTATGTTACCAAGAAACATGATAGTAAAGCTCCATTTCCCATTTTAACATATAAAATGTCATTTTCCTTATAAACAATTGTATCTAACCATGTCACAACATTTTTCTATAGCGTTTTTTTTAATTGAAAAAAGCAATAATTACACATTTTTCTATAGTTAGCAACATTGCCACAAAATATGTCAACAATGCCTATGTTTCTTTGCATTTCATCCATTAAATCCTTCATTTTTTTCTTTTTTGCATTTAGCATTTACCCCATCCTACATAATATTCATGATAGGAATTTTTTAGGAAACTATAAAACTAAAAGTTTAAGGTTGTTTTAAACTTCTCTTTTAATTGGTTTAGTTTTTAAAGCACATTAAATTTTTTAATGTTTATTTTTTTTTTTTTTGAAATTATAAAATAAAATATAGTTAAATGTTTTAAATTTTTATAGAATATTTATAAAAGTTAAATATATAATCATTTTTAATAATTTTTAATTTTAAATTTTTTTATAAAAACTTGATTTAAATATAATATTTAACAAAATTATTTTTTTTAATATTTTTTAAATTTAAAAATATTTTAAATTTTAAAATAATATAGAATATTTTTGGTGTTTTATTTTTACTAATTAGATATTTGAATTTTTGAAAGGTATATGTATAAGAGCCATTTCTTATATACAACCTCTAAATATCCTATTTCTCACCATGTTGTCATTACCATTGTAGTTTTTATTTCTCATTTTTTATAACACAGGGTAGTGGTTGGTGTACTCATGCTTGTCCAAGTGGTAGTAATTGGTGTTGTCTAATGGCTCCACCCCCATCCTATAACAACTTCCCACTTTTATCCACTCTTCCTCTGACAATAATTCATTAGGTAGTTCTTTTCAATGGAGCATATCCTTTATCTCATTCTATAATTTGACTTACTAGACATGAAAATATTTATACCTTCAAAAAGATTTGAAATATTTATAGACTAGTTTTGATAGGAAGTGAGTTTACTTGCAAGAGGCAATACACAAAGGAAAGTTCTTTGGAGTACCTATTCTTGGAACTCAACATGAAAATGCAATGTTAGTTCCACTACACATTATCATTCAAGAGTCTTACTTTTTTCTCTAACTACACAAAGGTATTGTATGTCTATTTCCCCAATGATATATTCCATTTAGGACCTCCTTCTACGCCTGACTTCAAACCAAACAACAATGCATATATCTCTAAGGATGATGCTTGGGCGGCATTCTTAGAAATTAACAATGAAATCTATAGTGCCAAAAGAGAAACTAATGCTAATGTACTAAAAGGTTTTATGCTTTGTCTGGTGGTGTGGTGAAAGGCTGAATCGATAATAGATTAGTGCCTTAATCCCAGGAGGGATGTAGAGCTAAATCTCAAGACCAAAGCGTAAAGAAAATGAAATTTAGGACAATATCATGCAAATGATGATAATTAGAAGGAGAAAACATTAATTACATGCACATAATCTAGGATTTATACACACAAGTTGAAATGTAAATGAGATCATAGTAGAAATATTAGAATCTACTTCAATAATCATTAAAAAAATTACAAGCTTCTTGCATTGCACTAAAAGGACACCGTGCGCATGCTTTAGAAGGATTTTACAATCTTCTTGTTGATTAACTATTATTCCTAATAGTCAAACCAACAAATGTGATCATGGAAATGGCTAACACTCCCAAAAGCCTATCAAATATTTAAGGATACATTCAAAATCATTACAAGATATGCACTAACAAACTTTCCTTCAAGGATTATAATGATGACAATACAAACTAGGATTGAGACCCAAGATCCAATATTTTACACCAACTTGCAAACTATTACAAGACATAAAACACCTTATAATACAACCTCTTTCTTTGTTATGCTACCAAATCACCAACCAACTAGTTTTAATTGTTCATTTGTGCATATATCTCTCTACCCTATCTTCAACAACACCATTGGTTTATTCAGTGGATTCAATATGTTCAATTAACATTATGTCCTCTACATGGTCAACACACACTTGCAGGAAAAATGTCACTATAGTCACAAGAAACAATCCTTCTAGGATCAACAAACTATACTAGGAACAGGGGAGGCCATGTCCTCATTACTAGAAATGAATAAAGTCAATCCTATAGAATGGTGAAGTCCTCAATTTATTATGTATGGACTAATTAGGGTCATTCCTAGTATTCAATCATGTAGAAAATGCATCAACAAGATGAGAAGAAGCTACCTAGTTGACTTCAAAACTCTTGAAGTATCCTTGCACAAGGATCAAAACATCTACAAGATCACACATAGACTTCATGGGGTCACCACCAAGTACCAACATGCACCAAGCGATGTAAGAAGGTACCAAAAGACTTCCAAATTCCTCATCATAGGTGAGATCAAAGACCAAAGCATCCAAAAACTAGGAATTAAGGACCAATAAAATAAATGTTGACAAGGCCCAACCATTAGCATTAAAGTCACCATAATGTTGACAGGGTCTTGAGAAGGACATTCATGTAGAAAATAAGCCTAGCTACCTACATGTACCAGTTTGAAAGCCATTACATCACTGCAAAAACCCTAGGAATGGTGCTTACCAAGCATTTGAACTGTAATGGGCACATGCATTAAACCTTTTAAAGTTTAGGAACATATCCACCATCCATGTGGTAGGCCCTTACACCAGACAAAGATTACATGATGCACGAAGGAAGCTATGCACTTTAAAGTTGAGCCACTACTAGATTTTCATGTACTAACAATGTGAGTTGGCCATTCATCCTTTTTTGAGTAAAGCACATGCCATCTAGTTGAATTTTTTTACAATTGAATAAGCAAGATGGGCTTACCATACCTCCATGTAAGTGACATATGGAACTCGTTGATATGTTGTCAAGAATGAGGTATATGCCATGGTGATGACATTAATCTTACCAAAACCAAAGGTGACACATGGCAGGTAGTAATATGTTGGAGAGACCATGCTAGCATTTGATGAACCCATCACAAGGAAACACAAGCCCATAGATGAAGACAAAGGGGCCTAGTACTGATGCCACTAGGTGCCACATGGCATCAAGCAATGAGTTCATGTCTCATGCCATGTAGCATGAATCTACCAATAGTATACTTGCAAGCCAATAGGGAAACACCATGCATAGGACAAAAGCCACCTAAGTCCTAATAGGAATGGCTACTATGAAGAAGGTAACCATTAAGCACATTCTATAAGATATAACAACTAACAAAGTAGGGAATGGAGATCTAGCAATGGGCACACTGTGACCTAAGAGAAACTATGTGGATGAAGTTGAGCCATTGTGCACTACCAATGAGGTACTAACACATAGCTATGGAAGCATAAGACTTAGTGCTAGTGGTATGGCACAAGGTGAATGGAGCTAAGGCAAAGGGGCCAACAAGGTGATAAGCATAAAATGGTAGAGAAAACTAGCCTAAGAGGTAGACCTAAAGGCAAGAAATTGTGCATGTGCTATTAGTTATGATTCCACTAGTGATACCAAATCAATGAAGTGTTATAACATAACTTGTGCAAAGGTATAAGTGCATACATAGAAAATATTAATTTTGGCACCATGCAAATATGAATTTTTATAAGAAAAGGCATGGACAGGGACTTAGTTCTTAGCATGGTTGTCATGGAGAGAAGATTGAAGCTAGACCCAAAGCCATGGATGGGCACAACCAGGGATATGAAAGCACCCAAAACACCAAGTCAAAGAGGCCATGGAAACACATAGGACTTGACACCAAAGGCATGAACACAAGCATACCCGATAATGAGACCAAACCAATGCAATCAAACCCATATATAGCACATCATCAAAGTGAGAACAACACCATGGAAAATAATTATATACTCAAAATAGAGAAGAACCACCAAGGGATAGAAGCAACAAGCCTCCACAAATAATGTGTGCACAATCAAACCCTGAACCAAGAACACAAACCCTAATAGCAAAGGAATCCCCAGTGGACTTGAATTGAAAGTTGAAGCACAAGATAGGGTAACACATGACACTAGGGCACACATGCATCTCAAAGGGAAAATTGAAAGATACCCCACTTCATAATCTTCCTTTCAAATCTTCAACAAATTTAATACATACCTTTTTCCATCCTCGATAAGAAAGTAAGTGTTTTCCCTTTCATTATTCATGGCCTATCTACCAAACTGCATAGAACTTCTTGATAGAACATGATACACATCGATCAGAATAATGTCATACAACACTTCATCTTTGTATGAACTACTATGAAATCTCACAAGACACTACTCCTTTACAACCACCTGATGCCCCCTTTTACCACCAAGACACCTTGCATGGATTGTGGTGATGCATTCTCTTTAGTCTGAATTTATCCACCATGTCCATAGAAATAAGGTTATTGGTGTTGTTGATGTGAATGATTACCTTATAATACTTTCCCTTTAGTTTTCACATTGTGTAAAATATACCTATATGTTATAATAGTTCTTTGGTCTCTTAAGATAGCTTCAATATCAATCTCCTCATTATGAGTGCCTTTCCATGCTCAAGTTCTTCGAATATGTCTTCCAATTAGGAATAATGGATCTAATGAAAACCCATCCTACCTCTCCTAAAAAGAGGCTAACATTGGTGAAGGCTAATAAAATCTCTCCAAGGCCTTTAGTCTTGGCTCACTTAGAAAGCTTTCGAGGTTCATGTTCAATGTTCCTGTTCAAAGCTTTTTCAATGATTCTAGGATTTCTGGTTTCAGTTGTCAAGATTACTTTATTTTTACAATTTTCAAGATTTGTTATCAAATTTAAATCTAAATTTTTTTATATCTGTGATTTAGTGTTTATGGAAATGCAATCTCAAGATAAAATCAGATTTTATTGGTTTATTCTCATTCACCCATGACAGTATTTAAATGTAAAAAGAACACTATTCTATTTTAAATTAAATTTAAACTATTTTAAAAAAATTAAATCTACTATAAATCTATTCCTAAATTGAAATTAAATTTAAACTATTTTAAAAAAATTAAATCTACTATGAATCTATTCCTAAATTGAAATTAAATTTAAACTATTTTAAAAAAATTAAATCTACTATAAATCTATTCCTAAATTGACTGAGATTCGTTAAAAAAGGCACAAGAGAAGGGATAAAGAAGAAAAACTCAAGCCTGATAAAGAGACAATTTCAACTTTAAGTTGTTAGCAGGTGGGCTCATCCTCACAAAATTTGAGGCTATGATAGTGTAATCTTCAAAGAGATTTTCTACCGACTAATTCTTGGACATAGGGTTACCATCATCATGCGTAAACTATGAGCATTTAAATTCAGAGATGTTTCTTTCATCTAAATTTTTAAATTATACCAATTTGTTGAATCATCAACCTTTAGGTTTATTTAGTCCTCCACACTCAAAAGAACAATCAAATATCTGAAAGGTCTAAAATAATATAATTGTATTTACAGTCACTAAATTACTATTACAGTCTTTTGTTCTATTTCTACTCCTACTCTCTGTTTTATACCATTTCCTATCTACTATTCCTACAATATATGCTTTGTTTCTTCTCAATTTACAAAGGGAATTTTATAACATACCGGGAGACTTGACTCAACTAAAATCAGTTACAGTGCCTTTATGATACCCGAGTTATTACAAAATAAACTCTCTTTTCCGGGATTATCTTCTCAGAAGTCATTACCCCACTTGGCCAATCCGTTGCAATTCATTCATCTGTTATAATTAGTATTAATAGTTAGCAATGTCATGATTTCACAACTAGTTTTCAATGAATATCCAGATGCTTAGTCAAGGTTTAATTAATCCATACCTTAATGGGACAGCTCCTTCCAAGACATTGTCAAAGTATTCATTTTGTCTCCTTCCCAGCAGTGGCTTTAGCACTTAGTTTTTCTTTCACTTAGATCTACGTAGTATTTGAGCTATAAATGTAATGTTTTAATTTTGTGCTATGCTTTCTCTGTTGCCATCAAACTATAGGTTTGAACAGTTTAAGTAAGTGCCACGTCTAGCTTCACTTTAGGTTTATTTTCTTTGCTCATGATGCCTTCTTTGCTAGGCATAAGGCTCTCCATGGAGGCCATTATATTTTCTTGAAACTTTTGAAACAATCATTTGTTGGAAGTAAGTCACATTCGGACTGACGATGGGCTCGCCACAAGGGGCCAGTAACTCACTTGGTAGAACACTCCAGCGGTAAATGGAAGGTCCTAGGTTTGAGTCCTAACTAGTCCATATGAGCAGCAGCTGAACACCATTCTCTTTACACATGCATTAATGCTACGTTGCTGTTCACTTACCAACTAAGTTTCTAGTAGCACAGACTAATTGCTACATTGTTGAAACATTGCCATCCTCTCAAGGGTTTGTTGGAGCTGTTGATTCTTGTCAATCATTGATTGAAATTCATCTCTACTAATAAAGTAGTAATCCTGGCCGCATTACAAAAGTCATAGTTGTAACTAAAAAGTAAATTCCCTTCTGTGCTTATTGCAGTCTCTTAATAACATCATCTTTTCCTACTTAGCTTAGTCCAGAAATGACAATAACAGGAACTTGAGGCCCAGCAAATACAGCAGCCCCATGTGCAGGTCATTCTGAAATCATTCAACTTGTAACATCATCCCATGGATTCATCTTATCTACCACACTTGCATGCACACCTTTACTTGCATTGGCGATGATTACTTCTCAAATGCATTTAAGTATTTTCCATGCCCTACATGTTTGAATATTCAATGTTATAGTTGAACCTCTATAAATGAAAACACTTTCCCTTATCTGCCTCACTCCAAAATTAGTATTAGATCTTATGTCTTTATATCCATGCATATATTTGGAAAAATGTCACTATAGCCAAGCATCGTGTGCTGATTTGCAGTCCATGTCATATCAGCAAGCAGTCATAAGTAGATTGATGTGGTGATACATTATTGTTCATGAAATCTACCCAAATTTCCTTGTTCTAAAAGAAATCCTTTGAACTTATCTATAACTGGATCAATAATGTAAGCTTTGAGTGCAAATTCCACACACAACTGAACTAAATTTGATGGACCCCCTAAAGCTTTGTACCCAACTATGTAATTTTCAACAGCTACCATTTCTGTCACTTCCATGAACTTTCCCCCCAGCTATCTTGTATTTTCTGCATGGCATCCAATCAACGTCATTTCTCACAATTGCTTGTCTATTGATTAATACAACACAAAACATTAGTGTGATATGATAGTGAGAGAATAATTGACTATTGATGTAAAATAAAAATAAAAATAGAAAAGGACATCTAATAAATATGAGTGGGCCTGACCCATTCCTAGGCCATTTTATATTTTTCTCCAGTTCCAAGGCATGTGAAAGGCTCCACATACCTAGGCATATTTCATACTATAGTTCTAAAAGGCTTTTCACTTGTATCTTTCAATTTTAATTTTGCACTTACCTAGCAATGGACCTCAGCTATTCTTAAGCCATAATTTCAAAGGCCTTGTACCTCTGCAGTGCTCATAAAAGATGTCCCGAGAGGCAATGTAGGCCCAGCCTTAGACTTTTTTTCATTGGTTTTAAAATGATTCGAGTCCGGCCAAATTTTAATATCTGTTTCTTTAGGTTTTGGCCTTTTTTAATCTGATTTGTTTGTCCCTGTGTCTTTTTTTGTCCTTTTCTTTTTTATAACTTTTAAATAAATTAAGAATTCTTTATTTGAATAAATAAATAAACAGACAAGTAATTTCTATTCAATGAATGAATAAATAATTATTTATTAATTTAAGTGTGGAAGTTTTTTAAGAAGGGGGTCTCGGTTTACAAAATTGGGGCATGTTGTTTCATCAACAATACTACCCACAAATTTAGATTGATGATATTTAATGACTTGATGACTTGACTAGACACATGGATATAAGCTCTACGAAATCCTTTTCCACATTTTTTATATTCTCCTTGGTCTTTCCTTGGACTTGTTCTAATGCAATGGTTACCTAACAATTAAGAAGTACTCACCTCTTTTCCTCCTTGACCTTGTTGAGACTTCATGTTGTTGCTTGCATAACATGCCCTAGTTTTGTTTGGGAAAACTAGGGATCCCCTTTGTTTTGTTACATAGTATTTTAGGTGCTCAGATTTGATGCCTTTTAGTTTTCTTTGAATGAATTCATGTTGGTAGTTGAGTTTTGCTGTTGACTTTTTGGAAAAAGAATTATACTCATTTTGAGGTCAAATTAGGTTTCTATTTCCAAAGTATACTTCTTTTCCTAGAGTTTGAAATTGAAACAAACCTAATTGAGTGACATTTAATGATTTTTCGTTCTAGAAATTTTTTGGATTTATTTTCTTTCTAATGTTAATTTAGTCTTTATATTTCTTTTGACTAGTTTTTAGACTTTGCTCAAAGAATGAAAACCATGCTATTTTGAGAACATAGGTCTAAGAGCTCCAAAGCACTAGCTCTAAGAAGAATGACCCAAAATTTTGTTATGAAACAATTGCTCCAAAAAATATGAAGTCTTAATTCCAAATGCTCCACCCTAAAGTGCACTATCAAAAGGCAACCAAATTGCAAATTTATCTAAAATAACAACAAAATCTAAGAAGTCCAAAATAGGAAAATTGTTCTCTAGCTTTTTGAACTTAAACTGCTATGCTTTAGGGTCAAGTTATTCTCAAGTCCAAAACGATAATTGAAATTAGTTTATAAACCTTTTTACATCCATTACTTCTTTGAAGTACATCAAATATCATAATTAAATTGGTATTCCCTAAGAAAATAACTAGATCTAAAAGTGCTATTGAAATCTCTTAAGGAAAATTTTAAATCCATAGGATTATAAACTAAGTTTCACTAGAGTAAATACTTTCTCAAATATACATTATCTTGGAGCATAGAATGCATGATCAACTTTAAACTCTAAAGCTTTGAGAATCTTGAAGCCTCAATATCTCTAAAAATATTCTTTTGAAATATTATTCTAAGCCAAATTTTCCCTCTAGATCAATCAAAAAAGGCCACATGTCTTGTACATTTAATGAATATTACAATCATATTATTTTAAAATAGGTGTCAATTGAGAGTACAAATTAAAATTGAAACCATTGATAATGCCCGATCATTAGAGATTTCATATTCATAAGTTTATTTCCTTTGTGGTAATTTAGGTGTATTCATATCCAAGTATTTATTACATCTAATTTGGTAACTTAAAACTAATTCTTGATTGTATTTAGACCATCATGTGACTATTTTAGGGGTCTCATTTAGACGAAAGTTGTGATTATATTAACCAACTTTGGAGTATGATTCTATCTTAGGAAGGAAATGACCTCAAGAAAATGATCCTTATGAGGTCCTAAAGGAATCCAGGCTACATTGAATGTGTATTTACCTCAGTGAGCAAATATATATGAATATACAATTACAAGTTTTCTAGAATTTATTCACAATGCCACAATTCTAACATGCAAATTATTTGGAAATAGAGATATAAAGCATCTAAATGCTTCATGGGTTCCTCTATAATCAATGATTCTAAGAGATTGGATCTTCAATTAGGGAGAATTGAAAGCCACCTAAGCACAAAACAATTTCTTGGAGCTCAAGCTAGTGAAGATTTTCACATAGCCTTATATTTAATTGATGTGTTTTGTGCTTCAATTGTATTTGTTCTTCCATTGCTGAATTGGAGAGTGAGGTCTCTAAGACCTATGCATATGGTTTTTAAGGAACTTCATGGTAATAAGTATAAGTGTTGTATTAGGATTATCTCATGTAATTTTTATTGTGTGGTATATGAACATGTTCATAAGGAACCCATGCTTAAAATGGCCAAGAGATTAATTGAATACATTAAATCTTTTGTCACCTAGTGGATTTTCTTTTTTTTCACTATATATAAGTATAAGGAGCACTTAAAGGCCCACATGAGCTCCCTAGGTTTGTTCTTTTGAGGATTAAGATCTATGAAATCTACTATTAGTTAACCACAAACATTTCTTACCAAATTAAGCATAAGAAAGTGGGTTGTGTCCCATTGGCCCTTTTCAATGTGATGGGAGAATAATTTTATTTTGGAAATATTCATGTAATTTCCAAGAAGATAACATTTAGATTTGAGATATTGAAACACAAGTACTATGATCTAAACAGGTAGGTAAGGGATTTCTTAGCCACGAAAGATAAGAAAAGAAATTATACACATGATGAGTCCAAAGAGACTAAGAAATATGACTAGTTTAATAGATTTACATTATATGATTAGGAGGTCAAAGAAAAATTGGAAGTGGTTAGAAGGTTTGATATCTAACATGTTACACCCAAGATAATATGACATGATGCGCCAAGTGCTTTAGAATAGTCATCTCCTATCAATTTGAAGAAGTTTCTAATCACTTTGGAAGCAACTTTACCCCCAATAAACACTGTAGAATCTAATAAAAAATGTACCCTTTACTGGAAAATCAATGTGGTGAATTATGTGACTAGTCTAAGATGGAGTATAGTGTATGTAAAAAGAGTTTTGGGTGGTGCCAAAGATTGAATTTGAGCAAAAAGTAGGGGAGTCATCAAGATCCCTAAATTTTTCCTCAACATTAGAATAGGAGGTTGTAACCTTAATGGCTATAGAGGTGACCTCACTAACTTTTGTAGTAGTAGAGAATGTTCAATCCATGGAAAATGTTTCCTTAGTTTGCTTGTCATAAAGTCAATTGAATCCTATCCAGTTAGTAGCTTAGTTTAAATGTCTTTAGGTATTTTTATGATTCCTAACTTGTTTTAGCATCTTTTGTAAGCCCATTTTAGTTTCTTCTATTGGAATTAGTAATATTGCATCTATTCTAGTATCACCACTTCAAGTAATTTCATTACATTTTTTATAGGAAGTGTATTATTTCCTAGTTCAATCACTATGTGTTCAGTGATAACAATAGTGTCATCTTGACCCTTTGGATCATTAGTACCTTCTATTTCTTTACCAATTACTATAAAAATAATTATTCAAGGTTTCACTCCACACATTATCATAATTGTATCATCATCAACTTCATTTATTTCTAGTATAAATCTAGCACCACCAAGTTCTTCATTATGAGGAAAAATGTCTCAAATACCATTTGATGGTTACCTATTGTGTTTAGCAATGTAGATGATACTCTAGTTTTAGTCTAGGTCTCTTTGGATTTGACATCCACTATCCCAAACTCAATATATGTTGTTACTTTGTACACCATGCTTACTTCCCAAGCTTCCCATGCTTCCCAAATAAAATTACCTAAAGTAGTAACCATTGGTGTGCTAAAGATAAATTGTATCAACTAAATGCAACAATAGGATTTTTAACCATAGACTGTCGAGATGAAATTGGAATATGTTTATGTTGAAATAAAATATAATAAAGGGACAAGGAGAATCAAGAGATTGAGTATAAGAATAACAAAATTTGTGTGAAACTATGTCAGTACAATTAAAGTAAAAGTTATTTTAGCTTTAAAGAAATCTCATCTATAATTAAAGCAATGTCAAACGTAGTCATTGATCAACCTCAATTTATGATCAAATAAAATAAAGAGCTTAAATAGAATGGATCCTTTGAAGTTCCTAAGGATCTAGCAGTGAAGGTAGTATCTCAGCTCTAGTTACTATATCATTCTCATGTTCAATCTAAACAATTTCATATTTTTATTTAAAATGCAATTGATAAGCTGAAAGATAGAGAAGATGAAATCAAAGAAATTCAAAATAAAATTCAACTAATTGAACAAGAGAAGTAGTCTAGAGGATTTCATGATAAAATTCTTATGAGAGATAGGGAAATTGATTCTGCCAAGAGATTTATTTCAAATTATAGTGAAGATATAATTAGACAAGATAAGAGAATGAAGAAGTTAATGGAATCCAAAGCTAAGAAAACAACAAGATTGGTGGAAAAAATTAATGAGATTGGGTATAAGAAAGTGATGGATGATCAAGCTAAGGTGGTTAATACTCAAGTATTCACAACTAAGTCAAACTAGTTCAAGGAAACATTTATAGAACAAACCGGATTGGAAGATCAAGAGGGAGGAAATAAAGTGGTTGATTTTTCCCTAAAATCAATGTCAAACTATAGTGAATTAAAAATTTCATTGGCATAGTAGATAAGCGTCTCAAAAAAATTTCTAGAAAGATGAAAGAAATAATAAAATAGGGAGTTCAATTATGGGTACTTAACAAGAAGAATACTTTGGCTAAATATTAGGCTTCTAGAATTGAGATATTTATGAAAGTAGTGATCTAGGGAAATCCAAGAACCTAGATTGAAGGAACGAGGAAGAAAACAAGCCTAGGTGTTAGAATTAGTCAATCTTGTTATTTTTAGTTATTTATTTCAATTATTCATTTAATTATGTTAAGATTGTTAATAGGTTTTAATTACTCACTATTTTTGAACTAACTAAGGTTGCCCTATATATGCCCAAATAAAACTTGAATTAAGGGTCATAAAACTATTTTTTGGCTTTTATAGTTGAATGATTATAATTGTTATTTTCTTTGTTGTGTTTGTGTGTATTGGAGTGGTTTTCTAATCTAAGTCATGATTTATCAACCCTTGGAAAATAACACCATCTTGAGTATCTAACTATGTGAAAACTGGTCATACCAAGAGTGTTTTGGAATGATTTATTTATTGACTTTATAGAATCAAATATTGGTTTCAAGAATATTTGGGCTCACTCTTATCTTTTCTCTTACTTTTATCTTTTTCATTTTCTTTTCAAAGGTTGATAGAATAGGACTTTGGATTAGTTAGTTAAAGAGATTAAAGTAGTATCAAAATTATATGTGAAGCTTGCCTTAACAAGTGTAATGTTGAAAAGTTGATTTAACTAAGAATGTTGTACATCTTCCAAGTTAAATGTTCTCAAGGCACCACTAGGATAAACTAGTTCTTTAGAAGAAAAATGATTTGTTGCTTTTCTAATAAGAGAATAAATTTAGACTAGAATACTCTACTATGTTTTAAACTTGTAAAATGACAATTTTCACTAAGCTAAAACATAAATTCTAGTCATAAAGATGTTGACTTACAAAATTCTAGAATACAAATTTGACAAAATAAGTTCATAACTGTAAATGACACGTAGAATGGGACCTAGAGCCAAAAGATAGAGCTAATTTTCAAGGATGCTAGCATGGTACATGTCTATGTGGCATGTTGTCATTTGTATGATGTCTGTAAATTGAACTACTGGTAAAATGTAGTCTTTCATCCAAAATACCAAGGTCACATGTGCAATAGAAAATAAATACAAGCAAAAGTAGAAACTCAGGTGATAGAGATCAAGGAAAGACATCTAGTCTATGTATTTCAAAATAAAAATGAAAATGATAAGGAAAAAGAAGATATAAAAAACCTCCATGGGGTTGAATATCTTCCAAATACTTGTATCTAAATTATAGAGAAAGGTTGGGGCTGTTTAGGACCTTGCCACAAATGATCAAGCCCCTATTTTGGTCTTTTAACCTCCACAAGTAGCCAATGATAAAGAGATTGAAATAGAAGTGTGTTCTCTTATCCTACATGTGTCTAAGAGTTAAGAATATTGGCAAAATGCTAAGAATATTATTCTTAGGTCTACAAAGAATAATAAACTAGTGTGTTTGAAATTAGACAAAAGGAAATGAAAATCAAAGGGGTGCCAATAACACAACTATGGATTTTACAAATAATAATAGAAATAGAGAAGAAGGATGGAACACTATCACCTCATGCAAAGAAAAATACCAAGGACAAACCCTAGCAAGATGCAAAGTGCTCAAAACCTTTCAAGAGTGTTGATAGCTATTGTTGTTTAGATTCACATATAAGATTTCAATGCCAATAACCAAACATATTGAAAACTTGTTGTGAGAGCCAAAAAAGCGTTGAAAATATGATCAAGAGTGCTTGTAATTGAGAGATTGGGAGAGATGCAAGAGATCAATTCAAAAATGAGCTTGGGAGGGAAAATAGAAGGTCTGAGGTTTAGAATAGCCATTTAGATTCAAGTTAGGGCCATTACCAAAGACCTAGACATGCAGCAAGGTAGCAAAATACTTTAGAAATAACTATCGTATGATAGGATGTTAGAGGATGCTAGTGCATCATGTGGACATCCACACACCATGATAGCGTCTAGGCAGCTACAATTCCTAGAAGTTATGATCACTAGGAAAAGGCAAGGTTAATGCAACAAGACATTAGTTTGCACAAAAGAGGCCATAGGAAAGTGTGAATACAAGCATCATCTCTACACAAAGGGTAGAAAAAAGATGAAGTAAAGGGATAAATGAGCTTAAAAACATGCTAGGGGACACAAATACCAAAGTGGTCTAAACATAGCATGAAATTACAAGGGTATGCAATTTTCTACATTAAATTGTGCCCCCACTTTAGTGGATTGATGACACTAGGTGATAAGCTATGCTAAAGTATAAAAATTAAATAACATCATGAAAGGATACTGTAAAGGATGTAAAAAATCTTCAAGCACAGGAATCATGCCCCTAGGCTAAAAACCTATAAGAACAAATATATTAGACAATAAAAACGTACATGACAAGCAATGTTTAAATAATAACATATAAAACCTACAAGATAGAGGGATTAGACAAATATAATCTATTAAACATAAAAGTGTTGGAAAATCATATAATCTAATGTATACTAGACATGCATAAAAGAAAGGATACATAAGGTTAAACACTAACAAACATTCAAAAAGAACACACAAGGAGAGGGAGAGGGAGAGAGAGAGAGAGAGAGAGAGAGAGAGAGAGAGAGAGAGAGAGAGAGAGAGAGAGAGAGAGAGAGAGAGAGAGAGAGAGAGAGAGGTACTTTCCAGCATGTTATATGTTGCTAGAAAGAATTTTGAGTATGGTTCAAGGTCTATTGCATTGTGTTGGCTAAGAACCATACACTACTTTCTCAAATCACAAGTGCTAGCAAACTAAATTGCTAGGTAACTCACAAAAGTATGAGAAGTATCTTGGATGGAGCACATAGTCTAGCATAATATGTCACTAGGTGGCTCACCTGTAGATGCAATATCAAGGACTACATGAATGAGCATGTGTTGTGGCAACTTAATCCTAATAAGGGTGGCCAACCAAGCAAGTGTGTGTACTTGGGACCATAAGATACTAACACTACAGGGAGTGTGTTGACAATATATGTGTGCATATGTATGGATGCACATGTGAGAGTACAAAGTATGCCCACACTTAAAATAATTGCATAAATCAAGAGTATGCAATTAATTTTAAGGTAGGAAAGGTGGAGAGGTGAAAGATCTTTAGGAAACATATATGGATAGATATGTTCCTAAAGTCACTGGTGAGAAAGAGGTTCCCATGAGGAGAGGAACTAAGGATGATGTTGTAAGCATGATACAAGTCAGATTGTGCACATGAAATGACATCATGAAGGGAGAAGCATGTTACATGGAAACAAGCAACATTGCACAAAGGCACACATAGGAATTTGTATGCCTAGGATCAATATATGTATATAGGAATGATAATCAAGGAATAAGAATGTAATTATCATCATCCCCAAGCATGTAGAACTATAAGTACAAAGGAGAAATAGCCTATAGAAAGAAAACAAATAAAAATTTTGGGTCATGGAAGAGACCTAAGTGTCTCAATGCTTTGCATCATCCCTAAAATGTCAAGGAAGCATTTCAAATTATAAATAGATAGAATGAAGATACAAATAGAGGGAAGTCACAACATGGCATTCATCCTATATTTGTGTACCTATGAGGGTATGATGGGTCCTCTAGGGGGAACTAACAAATACTCTTGAGCAATGAGTACACAAGTGATGCAGGAGCATCCGGGTCCACGAGCAATCCTCATCAACCAAAAAGATTTCTTTGCTTATTTGCTTGTTTGTTTTCCTTCTTCCTTTGCTAGAGGAGTTGATGATCAAATTTGTAGAGGATTTCCTAAGGATTCATGGCCAAGTGTTGACTTCATTTTGAAGAAGATCCAAATGGGTGCTCACATTTCAAATTTGGTGAAGATCCGAGCTAAATTGGACAAGTTGTGCAAATGTGGAACTTTTAGTGTCAACAAGATATGCGGGGCTTTCCCTACCATTGGGATATATGTAAATGGCCCTTGAAATCTTACAAATCCAAGTGATGACATCAACTTGTTAAGGAGCCAAATGGGTGTCCAAAATTTCATGTTTGGCGAGAATCTGAGCAAAATTGAGCAAGTTATGCTTAGGCGGAACTTTGAGTGTCAACAAGAATGCAGAACTTTGGTTTGCAATAGGATATATGCAGTAGACCCTCAAAATCCCACAATATACAATAGACCCCCAAAATCCCGCAATATGTAGTAGACCCCCAAAATCCTGCAACACGCAGTAGACCCCTAAAATCCCGCAATATGCAAATGACCCAGTTTTTCCCGCAATATGCAGATGACCTAGTTTTTCCTGCAATATGTAGATGACCCAATTTTTCCCACAATATGTAAATGACCCAGTTTTTCCCGCAATATGCAGATGACCCAATTTCTTCCGCAATATACCGATGGGTCACTTTTTTTTTGTTGCACCACCTCAAAGCGCCCAGAAAGTGATAAAAACATTTTTTGACCACTTGTACGACTGATCCAAGAGCCAATTGATGATTGATGCATGTCCTATTTGCATGATGAGTGTGGTGGCTACCTCAAATTCCTATAAATAGAGGATTTTCACACTAAAAGAGGTTGACTTCTCCATAGTGAGTTTTTGGCTTCTGCTAGGGTTTCTTCTATAGATTTCAGATTTGAGGGAAGATTGTTTTGGGTTTTCACAGGAAGGCTAGGTTAGTTTGATCTAACTATTGGAATGATTGTAAGGCTTAGGCCAAGGCATGTAAGAAAACCATTGGACTCCTTCTATAATATTTTCTGTTACATATGAATAAAGAGTTTTTTGTTCATTTAGCTACCTAGTTCAATAGCTTGTCAAAACCCCTAAACCTTGATCTGCATCAAGTGGTATCAGAGCTTAGGTTTGGAATTCCTTGAGGCTATGGGATTGTTGTGTAAGGGACCCTGAAGAGATTGTTGTAGGAAGAGTGAAGAGGAAAACCTACAACTGTAGAGGGTTTGCAGACATGGCACACCGAGCAAGAGGTAGAAGACGAGCTTCTCCAAGAGTTAGAGATGCAGCATTGGTAGAGATGCTGAGAGGCATCACAACTAGGCTAGATGCAATGGAAAGAACACAATGTAGAGGAGTACCTATGGAGGATGTAAGTGATAATGAGGAATAAGTCAGTGAAGAAGAAGTAGAAGGAGAGGATGGATATGAGAGGAGGTTTTTGAGTGCAATGACAAAGATTACCAGTAAACCCTGTGTAGAGTTACCCAGTTATAGTGGTAGTCTAAAACCAGATGAGTTGATAGATTGGATTTCAGAGATGGAAAAGTATTTTGAGTTGGAATCTATTGAAGACCTTAAGAGGGTAAAACTTGCAGCTGTAAAGTTGAAGGGACATGCATCTTTATGGTGGGATCATGTTCAAGTTGAGAGACAGAGAAAAGGAAAGGAAAAGATTAAAACCTGGGAGAGGATGTTAACTAAGTTGAAGGCAAAATTTCTTCCTGCAGACCATCAGATCACCATGTTTAAGATGTTGTAGAACCTCAAGAAGAGGGAGAAAAGTGTGAAAGACTACACTGGAGTTTTATAGATTAAACATTAGGGCTAGTCACATTGATGATGATGCTGAGAAGGTTTCTAGGTATGTGAATGGTTTGCATTATTCTATCCAAGATGAAATTAACATGGTCAAAATTACCAGCATAGAAGAAGCCTATCAATTTGCATTGAAGGCATAAGAAAAGATCTCTAGAAGGCAAAATAGTTCTAGGGGAAGAGGTAAATCCTCCAAAGGAAGAGGGCAGTCAAATCCTAGACGTGGTTATTAGGATAAGCAAGAAGAAAAAAGTTCTTCTCAGACCAATATCCAAGGAGCTAGAGGAAGGGGTGATTACTCCCAAGGTAGAGGAAATTCTGGAAGAGGAAGAGGATTTAGTGGAACATGTTTCCAGTGTGGATAGGCTGGACATAGGGAATTTGAATGTCCTCAAATACAACAAAGCAATGGAAAAGGAAAAGAGACTAGAGTCCATATAGCACAAGTTGAGGAGGAGAGTGTGGCAAGTGTAGCCTCACCAAAATTTGGAGAACCTAAGGATGGAGAATCCTTGATGTTGAGGAAAGTTTTTCTAACACTAGAGAAGGTACAAGAGGAACCATAATAGAGAAGAAATCTATTTAGAACCAGATTTAAGTCTGGAGGAAAATGTTGCAAAGTCATTGTGGACAGTGGCAACATTGACAACTTAGTGTTAGAAGAAATGGTGGAGAAGCTAAAATTGAAGAGGTTGAAACACCCAACTCCCTACAAGGTTTCCTGGCTACAAAAGGGACATCAGTTATTGGTAAATGAACAATGCCTTGTTAAATTTCACATTGGGAATTACAGAGATGGGATACTGTGTGATGTTATGCCAATGGATGCATGCCACATTCTATTAGGCAGACCTTAGCAATATTATAGGCAGCCCATTCATGATGGCAAGAGTAATTGTATTAAAATCAAGAAGGATGGGGTTGATTATGTGTTGAATCCTTTGAAGGATAAAAATTAGGAGGTTGAGAAAACCAACAGGGTTTATCTAGTGAATGGAAAATAATTTTTGAAGGAAATCAGAAAGGAGAAGGTATGTTATGCCTTCCTACCTCAGGTTGTAGAAATTATAATAGAAGAGAAAGGGGCAGAAGTTCCCACACAAGTCCAAGAAATTCTAAATGAATTCAGCGACATTGTAATGAAGGACTTACCTGATGGATTACCTCCAACTAGAAGCATAAGTCACTGCATGGACTTGATACTGGGTGCAAGGCTACCAAATAAGGCACCGTATAGAATGACACCTATGGAAAATGAAGAGGTGAATAGACAAGTGCAAGAGCTGTTGGATAAGGGGCTGATTAGAAAGAGCCCCAGTCCATGTATTGTACTTGTAGTATTGACACCTAAGAAAGATGGGAAATGGTGAATGTGCACTGATTCAAGTGCTATAAATAAGATAACCATTAAGTACAGGTTTCATTACCTCATATGGATGACTTGATGGACTGTTTGAGTGGAGAAAAGTACTTCAGTAAGATTGATTTGAAAAGTGGATACAACCAAATTAGAATTAGAGAAGGGGATGAATGGAAGACAACATTCAAGACCAAGGATGCATTGTATGAGTGGATAGTGATGCCATTTGGGTTGACAGATGCACCCAGCACCTTTATGAGACTGATGAATGAGGTGATGAAGCCTTTTCTTGGCAAATTTGTTATTGTTTATTTGGATGACATTTTGATTTTTAGTAAAACAAAAGAGGAACACTTGTTGCACCTTAAGGCATTTTTGCAAAGGTTAAAAGATGAAAAGTTGCTTGTAAACTTGGATAAATGTAGTTTTATGTAGAGGGAACTAGTATATCTAGGTTTTGTAGTGTTTGAAGAAGGGTTGAAGATGGATCCTAAGAAAGTTAAGGATATAATGGATTGGCCTTCACCCAGACATGTTTGAGGCCAAATGTTTTCATGGTTTGGCAAGATTCTACAAAAATTTCATTAGAAATTTCAGTGGAATATGTGCACCAATCACCGAGACAGTGAATGGTGTTCGAGGAAAGAGTTCCAGTGGATAGTTGTAGCAGAAAAGAGCTTTCAGTCATTTAAGAAGAAGGTGATAGAACAACCAATGATGGCATTGCCAGACTTTGGCAAGGTGTTTCAAGTGGATTGTGATGCCAGTGGTAGTGCAATTGGGGGAGTGTTAAGTCAAGAAGGTAAACCCATTGCCTACTTCAGTGAGAAACTAAATGAAGCAAAGACGAAATACTCAGTTTATGACAAAGAATTCTATGTTATAGTGCATGCCTTGAAGAAGTGGAGGCATTACTTGTCAAATGATTTTGTATTGTACAAAAATCACCATGCCTTGTAGTACATCAATAGTCAAGGTAAGTTAAACCAAAGGCATATGAAATGGGTGGAATTTCTACAAAGTTATTATTTTATCTTGAAACATAGGAGTGGTAAGTCAAAAAGGGTAGCAGATGCACTTAGCAGAAAGTGTTTATTGATGAATGAGTTAAGGGTCAATGTTGTTGTATTTGATGTAATGAAGGAGTTGTATCCTGATGATCCTAATTTTAAGGAAGCATGGAAAACTAGTAGAAGTCTAGTGGAGGGAGATAGGACTCCATGGTTGGAATATTTCATCCAAGATGGCTTGTTGTTCAAAGGACAAAAATTATATATGCCCAGAGGTTCAATGAGGGAGAATCTAATAAGAGAAAAGCATAGTGGAGGCTTGAGTGGATATTTTGGAATAGATAAGACATTGGCATAGCTAAGTGAAGGTTATTTTTGGCCTAGAATGTGTACAAATGTGAAGAGACCGGTAAAAGGCTGCATAATTTGCCATCATGCTAAAGGAGCAAGACAAAACACAAGACTATATTAGCCATTGCCTATACTAGAGAGACATGGGAGCACCTGAGTATGGATTTTTGTTGGGACTACCTTGAACACCATGAGGTAATGATTCCATTTTTGTTGTAGTGGATAGATTTTCAAAGATGGTTATTTCATACCATGTCAAAAAACTAGTGATGCATCCCACATAGCTACATTGTTTTTCAAAGAGGTAGTCAGGCTACATGGACTGTCTAAGAGCATAGTTTCTGATAGGGACACAAAATTTGTTGGCCACTTTTGGCATACATTATGGAAGAAGATGAGCACTGAATTAGGATTCAGTTCAGCATATCATCCCTAGACTGATGGACAGATGGAGGTTGTGAACAGAAGTTTGGGAAACTTATTAAGATGTTTGGTGGGAGACAAACCACACTAATGGGATCTTATCTTGGCATAAGAAAAAATTTCTTACAATAATTCAGTGAACAAAAGTGCAAGAAAGAGCTCCTTCCAATTAGTTTATGTTTACAACCCAAGAGGTGTTGATGAGCTAGGAGATAGTGCAGATTTGAACAAAAAGAGTGTTGTAGTAGAAGATTTTGCATAATACATTCATGAGGTTCACAAGGAGGTGAAGGAAAATTTGGAGAAAAGTGCCAACAAATACAAAGAATATGTTGATGTGCATAGGAGGGAACAAGAATTCCAGGTAGGAGACTTAGTTTTGGCACATTTGAGGAAAGAAAGGTTTCCACAAGGAACATACAATAAGTTAAAATTTAAGAAGATAGGCCTATGCAACATGTTGAGGAAGTTCTCATCTAATGCCTATGAAATTGAGTTACTAGTAGGGATAGACATATCTCTTATTTTCAATGTCACTGATCTATACAAGTTCCGTGAAGGAGAGACAAGTTTACAAGGGGGTACACACATTTTCTTGATGCACAAGGATGGTTAGATCAATTGTACTTGAAAAGAAGATGGAAGAAGTAGATAGAGTGATTAACTCCCGAGTGGCTAAGAATACCAGAGGAAAGGACTACATGGAATACATGGTCTGATGGAAGAACATAGCTGCAGATGAAGCTTCTTGGTTGAGAGCGGCAGAGCTAGTCAAGTATGGAATCCAGGTTCCAAACTTGCCAAAATGTTCATGAGTTTCCAACTCATGGAACATTTCAGTTACCTAGCATGTCTAATGTAGAAGCATCTGGGTCCATGAGCAATCCCCATCAACCAAAAAGATTTCTTTGCTTTCTTGCTTGTTTGTTTTACTTCTTGTTTTGTTGCAGGAGTTGATCAAATTTATAGAGAATTTCCTAAGGATTCATGGCCAATTGTTGACTTCATCTTAAGAAAGATCCAAATGGATGCTCACATTTCAAATTTGGCGAAGATCTGAGCTAAATTGGACAAGTTATGCAAATGCAGAACTTTCAATGTCAACAAGATATGCGGGACTTTCCCTACCATCAAGATATATGCAGATGACCCTTGAAATCTTGCAAATCTAAGTGATGACATCATCTTGTTAGGGAACCAAATGGGTGTCCAAAATTTCAAGTTTGTCAAGATTCTGAGAAAAATTGAGCAAGTTATGCTTAGGCAAAACTTTGAGTGTCAATAGGATATGCGAAACTTTGGTTTGCAACAAGATATATGCAGTAGACCCTCGAAATCCCATAATATACAGTAGACCCCCAAAATCTCACAATATGCAATAGACCCCCAAAATCCTGAAATATGCAGTAGACCTCCAAAATCCTATAATATGTAGATGACCCAGTTTTTCCCGCAATATGCAGATGACCTAGTTTTCCCGTAATATACAGATGACCCAATTTTTCCCGCAATATGTAGATGACCCAATTTTTTTCGCAATAAACAGATTACCCAATTTCTTCCACAATATCCCAATGGATCACTTTTTTTATTGCACTACCTAAAAGCACCCAGAAAGTGAGGATTTTCACACTAAAAGAGGTTGACTTCTCCATAGTGAGTTTTTGTCTTCTACTGGAGCTTCTTCTATAGATTTTAGATTTGAAAGAAGATTGTTTTGGGTTTTCATAGGAAGGCTAGGTTAGTCTGATTTGACTATTGGAATGATTGTAAGGCTTAGTCTAAGGCATGTAAGAATACCATTGAACTCTTGTTGTAATGTTTCTATTGCATATGAATAAAGAGTTTTTTGTTCATTGTTGTGAGTTGTTCATTTCACTGCCTAGTTTAGTAGCTTATCAAAGCCCTTGAACCTTGATCTGCATCAACAGGAGTATAAATACAATGAAAGAAATCAACACATATGTACATATGGAATTAGGGTGCTACTCTCAAGGGCCCTCAGTCCATAAGGTTGTCCTCCTCTAAATCTAGATCAAGTGGGGAGAAAGGAAAACTAGGTGGTGAGGCCACCACAAAGAGGAGCACAAGCATAAGTTCTATTAATGAGACGTTGGGAAGCTTGTGGGAGGAGGGGCCTCCTCCTCATTATTTGTCGGTGGGGCAAGTGTTAAGGATCTAGCAGAGATCAATGACAATGCCAAAATATTAGATACTAACTCAAACATGCACCCCTCTGAAGAATGAGTAGGTGAATCAGAATCAGGATATGGAACCAATGGCTACTTCTGGATATTAGCAATAGGAATGTAAGTATTAGGAGTAGTAGAGAGGGGTGGAGGAGGAGCCTCCACACTAGGGATAATTGATGTAGAAGGCTTAAAGGTAGAGAAACTAGATTGGGATTTAGTTTATAGAAGAGTTGGTAGGGTAGTGTTCTTGTTTGTATTTTTGAGGGGGGCAGGGAATGTCAATGTCAATCATGGTAGGGTGAGGCTCGGGGAATACTTGGTGGTAGGTCCATGTGAAATAGACAAGAGAAAGAGGGTAGTGCTATATATGATGCTTACATTTAGAAGATCAAGGGGTTGGGAGAAAGGAGGTTGGTTAAGAATGACTAGGAGCAAGGGGCATTGGTAGAAGGAGCCAAGACTACATGGATTCCTTTTGTTTTCCTTTCATCCTACTCCAGGGAAATAGTGGTAGGTAGAGGGTTAGAATAAGGTTGAAGGAAGTGGAGGCCCAAAAATGAGATGGTCAAGGGGAGATTGGGTAGTGAGAGCTCTAACAACAACACATCATCAATGTTTTTTCAATTGAGCTAACTAGTTCTACCTAGTACATTCTTAAGTCTTGGAAGGAGGAGGAGGATCCTCTAGTGTGGATTTATTTCCTCTACATGTTGGAGGGATAGGTGGAGAAACTAGAGTAAACAAATGAAGCTGGTAGACCATAGGGGCAATAGGTTGAGAGGAAAGAGTGGGAGAAGAAATCTAACTTTCCTTATAATTTTGATAAACTTTAAAAAGAGAGATGATTTAGTGCTGGATAAGGGCAAAAGGTGTACATGCCAAAAATAGTCAAGAGAAAAGTTACCCCAAATGGTGAGCAACTGAAATATTGTGGGTAATAGTGTGCACTACGCAATTGTGGGGCAACTTTAGGCAATTATGAATGACTTTAGGGACCACTTTCATCACAGTGAGCCATAGCTAGCCAAAAAAAATGAAAGTGGTCTAATATAGGAATGATGCTAAAAGGAAAGTCTAGAGTTTTAGTTGAAACCTAGATGGAAAGGGTGATTGAACCCAATGTAGAGATGGAGAGGTCACCATGTGTGTGCATAGAGGTGTTAGAAGGATCATAAATAACTCTATGGAGATGGACATATAAGAACTCCTTTGTAACTACATTGACCATGCTAACAAGGTCAACCAAAGCACCACAAATGGTCTTTTCGTTGGCCTGAGAAGGGATGTATGAAGGACCATTGTATATACTCATAGGCACATTGGTAGAAGAGAAGGAGATGTTGGGGTTAGAGATAGTCATACCTCAAGATGCTCAAGGTTAAACATCTACTATGCCCACCATGCTAAGATAAGGTGAAGATGAAGGAAGAGCATCACCATCCAACAAGGGATGAGTTGAAGTGAGGTCAACAAAATTAGTGGAAGAATGTTGAGGGAATAGGTTAGTGTAGATCTGGTTTTGGTTTGGTTGGGCCATAGATTTATTTCCTTTGTTGTTCACATCGACTACTTAGATGACATTGAAATTGATGAGGTCTTGAATTATAGTCTTCAAGCATATACATCTCTTTGTGTTATGATTAGGTATATGGTGGAACTAACAAAAGGCTTTAGAATCATATGAAGGTGGTAAATATTTATTTGTGTCAAGAGGTCATATGGGTGGAAGTTGAACAAATTTATTTGTAAGGAGCTATTAAAGAATAGAGTGTAAGGATTTAGACAATGGAGTGAAGTGGTTATTATGTTGTTGTCAGGTAGACATTGTTAGCATTAAGGTGCCATCAACCTTGTAAATCCTATGTAATTTATTAGTCCTATTATTGTTTGTAAATCACCCATAAGGGATGAAAGGTTTCACTAGCAGCAATCTTATTTCAGCCACATGTTTATATCCGGTCCCCAATGCTAATTTGTCTGCGATGGGGGGTTGCAAGGGGGTTTCCCATATTGTATCATTGTAAATCTAAACCGTTTGTCATTAGGTCACAGATCTAATGCTCGATATTATGTCAGTTTTCTTGCCCTAGAAGGCAACCCCCTTTTATAAGGATATTTGTACTACATTTTTAGCAGAGTTGAGAGTAATAGGCACCGCTAGATTGAAGACTGAAGAAGAAGAAGAAACTTGCATGTATATTGTAATCTCATATTTGAAGATAATACAACTTGGAGCCAATTTTCTTGGTGGATTTTTTTACTCGAAAGGGTTTTCTCCATGTTACATACTGTGTTATGTGTTCAATTCTTAATGCATGTTATTTCTATGTAATGGGTTTTATTTTTGTTGCAATCTCCATTGATTCTACATTATTTAGAGGACATTAATAAGGTTTGAATCAGATTTCCCTTGTGTGGTTTGTACCTTCACTTCTAACAGATAAAACCATAGAAGATGAAGAAGGTGTGGTTGTAGCAATGTTGTTGACAATGATAGATGTGACATTTTAAAATAAATTATTGTTCCTTTTATAGTTTTTATTAAATTATGTAGAGGCTTTTGAGGATGTAATAGGAGCCTATGAGGTAGAAGAAGGTGCCTAAAATTGGCTAAGATTCTACTGGTAATCATGTAGGGATATGCATAAGTGTACAAAAGATGGATATCACATTAACAAGATCTTGTCTTGAATCACAGGCTAAAGGTTTCCTATAAAAACCTAATGCATATCAAAGTTAGGAAGTGCATAAAGAATTTTTGAAAATAATGATTGATAACAAAAAATGAAATTGGTGACTTTTTCATTGGCACCCTATTTGCAATACACTAGGTCAATCAAGGTGACCTAAGGGCCAATAATTTCTTGGAAATGCTGAAGGAACTGATTGACTAGTTGATTGACTATGGAAAAAGTTTCACTAATCGCTTATCTTGAAAGATGAAATTGCTACACAATGTGGTGAATGTGGAGACATGAGTTAGTGGGTCCTCCTTACCGCACCTCAAAGCTAAAAAGGAGAGGTGTAGCTGGGATATCAAGAGATATTGGATTGTGGTGATAATAAGTTAGGATTAAAGGCTAGGATGAAGTGGAAAGTGAATCCAACTAGTACTGTAGGTTTCCCATGTTTTGAATTAATTAGTTTATGACAAAGTTGTTGGTATGCAAGGATGTGGTAGAGGCAAAAAATGTGGGGATGCCTGCAAAATTGTGTGATGGCAATGCTTACAAATGTAAAGGCTGGAAAGCATTGAGATGTCCTCTAGAAAAATTAAATGGCAAGGGATAGGATGGAGGAACAAACCCATAAGATGTCATGCCCGCACTTGCTCATGAGCATGAACACTGACACTAATTTTTTTAAAATAAAATAACAAATCTACTGGGTGTGTGCAAGAAGTTGTGTCCACTTTTTGGCCAAAAAGTGGAAGTGTTTTTCCTGATTTTTAGAATTTGTCACATTTGACCTAAAAATTTGAAGCACTTAAAGGTGGAATCTTGGAAAAAGTCACTAAATATGAAATGTAGTACTCGGAGTCTAGTTTCCAAATATGTAATTTTTTTCAATACCCAGATGATAGAAATTGATTTTGAATAGGCGTTTCTAAAAACCACTGTTTAAAAGTCACTTTTTTTTTTACTATACCATGTACGTGTACGTCATCCATATTTTGACCTAAATAATCATATTTTTCAAAATCCTTTTGGGAAAAGCTTTGTAACTCACTGAAGCACGTTTTCCATATTTATTTGTAATTTTTTATTGAATAATTTTTTTTTTATTAATTTTTTATTGGTCATTTTTTGTCTTTTAAAAAATCATCGTGTACGTCACGCATAAGATGACCTAAACTTAACATTTTTTGAAATTTTTTTTTTTTAAATTGAAAAGAATTGTCTAAAGTACGTTTTCATACGATTTGTTTTACAAAAAAATATTTTAATAAAAAGTTATTAAAATATTAAAAAACCCTGATAATTCAAGGTTATGAACCTATTTCATCATAAATTGATTAAAAAATAAAAAAAAATTTAATTGTAAAAAAAATTACATATTTAGAATCTACATTGTCTCCTCTATAATGGGTTTTAATTTCGTCAAAATATTCTGCAAAATAGGCCTTTAAATATATGCCCAAAGTCACTATTTTGTTGTAACATTGACAGGGCCTTCAAGGTGCAGGTCAAACTAGGACCAGAGGTCAGGGTCGGGTCCCCAAAGCATTTTCCGAAGCGGGTTACAAAGCAAAACCCGAGCCTAAAATTCAAATTTTGAATAACGGGATCCCGTTTATAGAACGCGATCCCGTTCTATAAAACGGGATCCCGTTTACTACTGCATCGGTGGTGAATAAAACGGGATCCCGTTTAATAAACGGGATCGCGTAGTAAACGGGATCCCATTTTATATAACGGGATATAAAACGGGATCCCGTTATATAAAATGGGATCCCGTTTTATATTTGCCTATTTTTTTAATAAGACTGTACTATGACTGTCATTTCTGCAACTTGCCCTACAGTACGGCCGACAGCGACTCTTGCAGCATTCTTTGGCATATTTCTTTCTTTTGCAGGTCCATCAACTTGAAGTATTGTTGGTATTTTAATAGAAGCCATCATGGAGACGTTATTTGAGTGGAATTTTGTTGAATTGGTACTTGTTTGAAGGATTTGAAACACATTCAAGTTTTTGACATTACATGCTTCATAAATTTTTTAATCATGGGATCACAAAGTCGTAATAAGAGGAAAGATAGGAAGCTATTAACCCCTGAAGAAATTGAAGCAAAGAGAGTGAAGGAGGCAAAAAGGCAAAGAGATAGAAGAGTAAAGATTCAATCAATGAACAATGCTGAAGCATCCAATTCCACAACTATTGAAGATAAAAACATTGAGGAGACCATGGATATAGATGATGCAAGTTTGCAAGAGGTGAATGTGGAAACTAATACGATTATGCAAACTACTCCTGGTATGTCTTCAAATCCCTCTATTAATGCTATGGAGAATGTTTCAATGGGCACAAATCCAGGTACTTCTTCAAATCCACTTTTGAATGAAATGGAAATAGTATTGATAGGAGATTTAAAACAAGCTGGATATAACAATGTTGAGATTGATAATATTCGTAGAGATCAAAATTTGAAACAAATTGTAGTTGAAAATGAAAATGAAAATGAAAATCCTTTTGTTGAAAATGAAAATGAAAATCCTTTTGTTGTTGAAAATGAAAATGAAAACCGTTTTGTTGTTGAAAATGAAAACCGTTTTGTTGTTGAAAATGAAAACGAAAATCCTTTTGTTGAAAATGAAAATGAAAACCGTTTTGTTGTTGAAAATGAAAATGAAAACCGTTTTGTTGTTGAAAATGAAAACGAAAATCCTTTTGTTGAAAATGAAAATGAAAACCGTTTTGTTGTTGAAAATGAAAATCGTTTTGAAGTTGAAAATGAAAATGAAAATCTAGGAAGTGATGTTGAAAATGAGAAATATTTTTTCAAAATTGAAAGAGATGTTTTGGATAATCTTCCTGGTAAAATTTCTTGGAGACAAATAAGAACACATGCCAATAGATTATATAAGGAATTTTTTTATCGTAAAAAACTATCATTTCAATGTCAACTAATGATGCAATTAATGAGAATGTGGAAAATGAGAAAAATAATGAAAATGTTAGGCATTTTTGTTAAACCAAGAAAAAAAGATCAATCACTAAAACATGCTATGTCTATTGTTGCTAGTGCCATTGAGTCTATTGGAAGTAATAGTCGATCCAAAGATAAAAATGCAGTAAGACGAGCTATAACAACTGCTATAGTGAATAAAACAACTTTGAATAGAAGAATGGTAAGCAATATTAGTGGAATTCTAAAAATACATCCTAAAACATTGGTAAGAGCGGCAAAAAGAAGAGAAAGTATAGAAAATGATCCAATTAACCAATGTTGGAGTTTTAGTGGTCGACTCCTGAGATCTGACATGAAACTAAATGTTGAAATCAGATCTTTGATCGAAAAATATTGGCATGATAATACTAGGATATCGTCTAATGTTAGAGATGTTTTAAAATTAAGAGTGGGGTCCAAAGTTCGCGATCCTCATCCAAAACACCTATTAGATACAACGCAAACTGAATTTTATAGAAAATTTTGTGATGAATTAGTGTTACCTGGTAATATTAAAATAAGTCAAAGATCTTTTGAAAAATGCAAACCATGGTATGTAAAGATTAATAAGGAACGAATATCTTGTTGTTGTAAAACGCATGTTCAATTTCGTTACTATTATGATGTGTTTCAATATATACGTTGTACTTTACATCGTAACATGATTATACATGAATGTGATATTAATATGCCAACTGAAGCAATAAAAGAGTTTATATCAAGTTTGTTCTGTGAAAGATCTAATGAAAAAGGTTTTTATTTAAGTTCATGTATTTCTGGACAATGCATTAGTTGTGGCAATCTTTCTTTGTTAAGAGTTTGTATGCATGAAAGTGTTGAAAATGATTTTGGACAACAATTAGTGGATGTTAAAAGATTTAAGAATGTTGAATATTCTTTAAAAGATGGAAAATTTGGAAAGCGTTGTGATTTAATTACAGAAAAGGTTAGTGTGCATGCATTCATATCAGAATTTAAAAGTAAAATTATACCAAAATATGTCAAGCACTCTCAACAAGCTCGATGGCTTGATGGACAATTTCGTGAATGTAGAAACACATTTCCAGTTGGTACTATACTATCAGTGGTTGATTTTGCAGAAAACTATACTTTAGCTCCGCAAGAGGAAATTCAATCACAATATTACAATTCAGTGCAGGTTGCTATGTTTGTTCATATTGTTTATAGACATGCAGATGATAGCACAGAGAATGATAGAAAAGTTTTGAGGGAGTATCATTTCTATTTGAGTGACAATCGGTTACACTCGTCAGAGTTTGTTCAATATTGTTTCAATATATTTTATACAAATTTAAGAGAAAGAGGAATCCAGATGACTGAACATCTTATATGGTCAGATAATTGTACGGGGCAGTTCAAGAATGCTCGAATGTTCTATTGGTTATGTAGGGTTCACAAGGAGAATAATGTCCAACATATGTGGAATTTTTTTGAAGCTGGACATGGTAAAGGAGAACATGATGGAGCTGGTGCATGTGTTAAAAGAATTCTTGCTAGACAACAATTAAAATTTGAGGATGCAGTAAAATTTAAAGATGCACGTGGGATTGTAGATTGGTGCAATACAAGATTATGTACACTTGGATCAAGCGAGTACTCTACAGTTCGTCGATTCTTTTGGTTGGTTGAAGAAGAAAATATTTTACCTAGACTTGATTGCCAAACAATCAGTGGATCTACTAAATGGCATTCATTTAGGAGTTCGAATGCAAGTACATGGACTATCTGGACAAGGGAGCTTGCATGTTTTTGTCAGTTTTGTATTTCAGGAGATTGGGAAGCATGTGAGAATACAGAATGGGTTGAAGAGTGGAAACAAAGACCATTGACACTTGCACAAGCACATAATCAAAGTGAAACAACAATTGAAGACAATGATCAACTGTTTGTATCAGACGATTATGACCGTGTTTCAGACCTTGTACAAGAAGGTAATTTAATTCAAATCATTTCATTTTATTTCACTTTGATTACTAATTTGTAGTGCTTTTATTTATTTATGTGTACATATGAATGCATGTATGTTGATTGGTCAAATTTTATGGACATGTGCAAGTTATTGAATCAAAATTTGTTTTGCAGGACATGTGTATGCTGTTGTTGCACCAAAGAATAATGAAGAGGAAACTGAATATTGGTTGGCTCGTTGTGTGGAGACTAAACATAAGTTAACAGCACCTCGAGAAGATGATGATGGCTTTCCTTATCCAACAGGTTTGATGATCCCCTTAAGACATCCCCTTAAGCATATTTTAAGAACTTCTTTGATCCCCTTAAGCAAATTTTAAGTATTTCTTTGATGATGCCTATCATTATCCAATAGGTTCGGTGGTGGTTGTTGGCACTTGGCTACGGAAATACCTAATAAGGAAGAATGGTTTGCCTGCATTCGAAGATTATGAAACACATAAGAAGATTATACACTACTCACATTTGGTGTTGGCAACAAATATAAAACTGGAGAGGTATCGCGGAAAACCTACAAATAAAGAGTTATGGAACATTTCTATGGAAGACCATGAGACAATCATCGATGCATTGGAAAAAAGAGAGGATGGAGATGGTACAATGGAATAAGTAAATACAGGTAAATATAGTTAAATAGATTTATATTGTTGTTTTAAATATGTATTAAATACATGTTTTGATATTTCTTGTGCGTTATTAGTTGAAATTGATTTAATTTATCCTTTTATATCCTCAGGCCATCATCACAAATTCATCAAATACTTTGAAACAAAAACTTGAGAGGCACTCGTAAATACAGGTACAAATTGTGTATATCTAGATAGTTTTATATAAATTAAAATACATGTTTTGATTCAGATATATTGATAAATTGCTTGTATTATTTTTATATCAGGTGGCATGAAGACCTGCTACATTCTCCTCAAGTTTTGGATTTTCTTGAGATGGCATATAACGACATTTTGTATTTACATTATTTTGAGTTGGCATATATGTACATACACAATTACATTATTACACATTTTGTTCAGAAATTTGTATACATGTGTATGTACACAATTTTATACTCTACAGTATTAAATTTATCAAAATTATTATTTTATGTATTTTATTTGTTAAATGTCCATGTTTTTCTACTTAGAATTTACTTTAAATTTGATTTATTATATTGTTCAATTTGGTTGCTTTGGGCAACTTCACCAAATTTTGAGAACTTAAGACGTCCCCTTAAGACATCGTAAATTAGGACCCCTTAAGACATTCAAAAAGTTAGCATAGCTTCTCTCATTAAGGTTATGTGGAATTAGTATTTGTGGCTTGAAACTCCTAACATTTGGTATCTATAAGTAGTAAAATCACATCAAGCCTACATGACAATTTAATGATGATAAATAAGTCCTAATCATAGTCATGTAGGTGTGAATTACACTCCTACCAGTAGTTTCACTCTTGGTGGCATGTCCTGTGTGTTCTTCCCCCTCTTGAGCATCTTTTTCAACCCCCAAATTGACCTTCCCTACCTCACATTTTTACCTAGTGCCCCCTTCATTTTTCCTACTTAGGGTCACCTCTTTGTGTCTTAGGGTTGCCCCTAGTGTCTCTAGGTTACTTGAGTGACCTTAATTAGTAAAAGTGGTGACCTTATTCCTAAAATGGGTGACCTTGTGGTTTTTAATGCATGAAATAACTCATATTTTTATCTTTTCTTCTTGATTTTTAACCCATTTTAACTCCCATTTTTTGTGCTAACTTGTGCTTTTCCTCACTTTATTTCTATTTTGAACTCATCATATTTTTGAGGGGTCCACCGATGTTAAGAGGAATTTGGAGGAAATATTACATCATATCATGTCCATTGAAAGTCATTAATGGTGGTCCTAAGTCATGCAGGGGAGTACTTGGGGTGGGTGGAATCTTTTGAAGAATTTGTAAAAATTTGACTTGGGACAGGGTATATGAACTTGGCAAACTTTTGCAAAAAATGTTACAAAACTTCAAGTGGGAATTGGATGAAATGAATTAAAGAAAGAAATGATTTCTTCAAGGCAGTTAGGCTTCTACAATTAGGAAGAAATGAGTGTTTCGATGTTATGGGGAAATGATGTAAAACTAGACAATAGGATAGGAAGTGGGATGGGATAAATCATATCCTAAAGTTAATCTAGCTTTCACAAAGTGGAGGGAAGGGAAGATACAAAGGAATATAAATTGTGGGAGAACCATATGGGACCATAGCTAGGAAGTGGAGGGGAGAATTTATAGATGAGATCCAGGGCCTTTTGTCTAAAAATGTAAAGTATTAAGATCTTATAAGTTCCTGCAGACCTAAACTTATTTTAAAATTTGATTCACATCCTGAGTTTGTGTTCATAGGATGAAATATGTCAAGCACAAGATTTCCTTGAGTCCTAGAATGGACACTAAAGATCGTATTAAAAGGACTAATGGACAAATCCTAATTAAAGTTACACTAAGGTTTCATTTTGTAAAATATTGGAATATCCCATCAATTTTCTTTGCATTAATGAAGTAAATCTATGATGAAATCTTTTGTCTTGTAAATTAAGTTGTTTATTAATCAACTTATCAAATCAAGTGATTTCTCATGATTATTTCTCAAATACATGTATATGAATCTTATTGTGGAGAAGACTGTGAAACAAAATAAGAAGTCAACTAGAACCAAAGTGATGAGAGTTTATTCAACTATAAATAGTTTGTGTAGAAGCATAAATGGAATCTAAGTTACTAGATTGCAAGGACACTCCATGATACCCACATAAGGCCTTGGGATTTAATTTAATATAATATTTCTTCATAGATTAGCTAGAGGACAAAGGAGATGTAGTCACAAATGTTGGTAGGTTAGAGCATCCTACTTACATAGGCTGGATAGAAAATTTGATGTGTTTAACTTTTTAGATATCTTGCTAGATACTTTTAGGCATTGTACCATAAATGTAGACTATATCAATAATGTAGAAAATTAGACTATAATAATGGTGAGAGAAGTAGTTTTCAAATAAATGTTGAATTCACTTGAACCCACTTTGAGGTACAATGTTATAGTTGCAAGGTAATGGTCTCAAGAGTATAATGTAATTGAAGTGTTAAAAGATTGGGCTAGTCCTAATGTGGATTTAAAAAGTTAAGGAATGTGGAGGATTACACAATTGTAAGTTTTCCTAGTGAAATGAAAGAGGCCATGATTATGATGTGCAAACTATTTGGGAACAAAGACTCAATACATTTAAATGCTAGATGGGTGTCATTATTAGACATGTGATTTTGGAAAGGCTAATGATTCATAACTATGGGGAGTTGAGATCATTGTAGATCTCTAAATAGGTAATTTTTGTAGGCTACCAAAGGGGAAGATTTCTACTAACTTCATTCCTAATTTGTGTCATTTATGCTACAATGAAATTCCCACCTCCACTAATAAATTGTAGGCCTAGTTCCAAAGTTATAGTTCACATGTTTTTTTAGCAACAATTATCCTTGTAGGCACTCCTCCACCCATTTGGTGAAGAAGTTGTGTCCACTTAAGACATCGTAAATTAGGACCCCTTAAGACATCTTAAATTACATGATCAACACAAGATGTTCAAGCACCAAGGCACTTGGATAAATATAACTATAACCATGCTAGGATCATTTAATATTTAACTTAGTTGATCTCTAGATGAGAAGATGTGAGAGATTGATCCCTCCTAGTAGGCAAGAGATCCTCATGAATTTATCTCACTTTTTAATGCTTTGTTTTGATTTGCTTACCATTTTATTGCTTAAAATTTGACCAGGACCTAAATATGCATACCGTGAATGAATGGAGGAACTTTATTACGACCTCATCACTACATAAATTCTTTCAATGCAATTTCTTCATTAAGCGCAAATCTAGATCAACAATCTGACACTTGTAGATTTATATATGACAATTGATTATTTCTATTGATGTCATTCTATATATCTTATTATGGTTGATCTCAAATGTTTACATTTCTTTTCCTTCATGCACATGGTTCTAGATTAGTGTTTGATTTATGATTAAATTTAGGGATGCTTGTATATACATATGTATGTGATGTTATGCTTTTATAGTTTATGATGTATATGCAATGTATGTATGCATGGATACCATATATATAAATATGGATGCACCTAAACTAACATGATGGTTTTACATGATTATTACTTTGACATGTGTATGATTTTGAACTACGACAAGATTGCATTTATTGTGTGACATGTAAAAATATATAGTCCAGGTTCAACAATATATATATAATGTCCAGGTCCATGTTCAAAAAATATATAAAGTCCACATGTTCAACAATATATATATAAAGTCCATGACAAACAGTATATAACAAATAGTCCATGAAATAGTCAAATATATAAAGTCTAGGTCCATGTTCAAAAAAATATATAAAGTCCATGTGTTCAACAATATATATATATAAAGTCCATGACAAACAGTATATAACAAATAGTCCATGAAATAGTCAAATATATAAAGTCCAGGTCCATGTTCAAAAAAATATATAAAGTCCATGTGTTCAACAATATATATATATAAAGTCCATGACAAACAGTATATAACAAATAGTCCATGAAATAGTCAAATTATACATCTAGCCTATGTTTGAAATAACCTATCAGATACTATCTCTATCATCAAGAGTCCTCTTCACACCATGCGAACTACTCAGATGACCTGAATCACTCTGCAAAAGAGAAAGATTTATATGAAATTAGATGTAAGATGATAAGGAAATAGATAATTTAATGACAATTTTTAAATTTATAATTTAAATATCATAAAATTAAATTACCGTGTGAGGCTGAGAGGCATGCTCTGGTGCACTTGGACCTGTGTCTCCATGCTCTGAATCAATCTATTTAATACAAGAGAAAGTTCAAGTTGAAATTAGATATACTTGACGATTTTAAAAATGATTTAATTGAATTTAATCTATAAGAACTATCATATTTAAAAATTATTATACCGTAAGAGGAACTTGTTGTGAATCCTCTATTCCAGGACCTGTCTCTACAGGCTTAGCTCCATGACATGTATCGAGCTATAATTTAAGAAAAAAAAATTTGGAATGTACATGTCAACATATATATATATATATATATATATATATATATATATATATATCAAGAAATTTACTTTAAGTTCACAACGTATATTTTAATTGTTCAATTTAAATCTAATCTAAATTTTAAATTATACCGTATCAGGTTGCCCATCTCCTCTGTCCTCCTGCTCTGCATGTGCTGTGTGTTGCTCATGAAACGTGTCACTAACAAGCTCCTACAATGTCATTTATATTTAAGTTAGCACATGTGTGTACAAATCAGGTTTTAAAACATATATATAATTGACTTACAATGTACATGTTATTAAATACGTTTTTCAACAACCTGAAATGCAGTCGACTCCTGATATAAACTTGGATTATCCAAGTGTGCTACAATGCCCATCCTCATAGTTGTGTCAACCTGCATAGACATATTTATAAAATATTAAATAGTACATGTGCACGTTTTTAGATACACTGATATCAAAATAGAAAAATTTAAGTATATATATACAATTTTTTAAAACAATATGTGTACATACTGTAAGAGTGTCATGTGAGATGCCCAATGATGGAGGAGCGCTCGAGACACCCTGAGATGGAGGATTCAATGTGGAAGAACCCTGAACCAATTCATAAATAAGTTCATAAATATTTAATTGTACACACATTCAAGACTGAATTTTACAAAATTACAAATCATTGAAAATGTACCCCAAATGGGTGCCCGAGATGAACAGGTGTCGATGAAAAATTAATTTGATCAATTGTGACCCCTGTTGCCATCATCTACACCAAACAAACCAAACAATTTGATTGTTAAAATATTACAATTTAATTGATCATCTATATGTTGATTAAAAACACGTGGTTAAAAAATTGTTTTAAATTCAACATGTGTACATAACCTATATATACCTGTGTCGAATGATCAGTGGGATGATCCTCAGCAAATAGATAATCAACAAATGATTCAGTGCCCACATTATCAGATGATGCATGTGTAGCTGAAGTGGGTGCAATTGCCTGATCAGGTCCATAACACAACTGATTGCAACTCGTACATGTATGAGGCATCGACACATGTGGAGTGGCACTAGGACCACTTCCATCATCAACTCCTCCATGCTCTCTAACTCGAGCTACCATCATAGAAGTCTGCTCATGTAGGCTACCTGAGAGTGCACTCAATGTGCCTAGTGTGGATACCACTACACGATGCTCGAAGGGCGAAGGAATGGCAGCAACAGGAGGGTCAATAAGAGGTTGAATAGGCACCGGTCGTTGGGGATCAACCCGTGCCCCCAACCTCTGTTGTGGCATGCCACCACCAACACCCTGGAATGATCTAAAATCAAAGTAGTTGGGTTTTTTATTCATAACAAACTCTACATATAATTTTCTCAAAAAATATAAAGGAACCTCACAATTAGCATGAGGTGGATAATCAAACACCATCCACCATCTATCCCAAAAATTAGCAGACATTCCTTCATGCCTACACCACCTGATTGATATTCTTTTCTTATTTGCAGGAATAGGTTCATTTGTAATGGGATGTCTAAAATATTGTGCTAAATGAGCTTTTGTGATTTTAAGATCCAAAATAGTCTTATAGGAGAGGCCATCAGCATAAAATTGGCGCCTCTCCTCTCTCCATTTCCGGAATCCATCAAAATCTGAGTCAATAGACCTCACAGAATCTACAATGTTTTGCATCAAAGATGCAAAACGTACTACGTGAGGTGGCATGAATTGTTCACTGCGAATGGAATTCAGTTTTTCTTGTATCGAATCCACATTTTCATTTATTATGGCTCGCAAGCGAGCCTGGTCAGTTCCAGGTGGGGGTGGAGGTGGAGGTGGAGGCGGGTCATCTGCAGGTGGGGCATCTAGAGGTGGGGCATTTGGCGCTGGGGGTGGGGGTGGGGGTGGGGGTGGGGGTGGGGGTGGGGGTGGGGGTGCGGCCGGATCATCTTGTGCATTAATAAAGTCCTCAACATCAAAGTGAATATCATCTAGATTCATGATGTATATATAAAAATCTAGATATGAACCTGCATATAAATACATATAAACATACAAACTTCAGTACAAATTTAAAATGATATCAAGAATATATATATATGTTTCAAGAAATTACACTTGAAATAAATTTAAATTAAAAACATACAAATAATGTATACATGCATGTACAAATTTCAAAATGTAAGCGAGCTATTAGGACTACCATAATGATTGATACAATGGGCACTATATATTTCAAAATTTCAATGTGCATTTAAGTAAGGAAACTTCTCTGGACAATCATCATGTCATTCTTAAATGTGAATATGCATCCCAAATTTTGGACTATTTTAAAGAAATATGGTGCATTTAGGAACTTGGTGATTGTTGGGGTAAAGAGGAATATATGATCATGCTAGAAGAGGCACTGATTAGGCTCATAATTGGCCAAGGTTGCTTTGAATAAGGTTAAAACAAGGAGATACCCATGTTGATATTCACACCCTTTGGTCCACACCTACATTGGGATGGATTAAGCTTGAAATTTTGATGGGTAGCCAAGGGTAATCCTAGTGAAGTAGGAGGAGTATGTTATTAAGAGATGATAAGGGAAAACCTCTACCTATCTTAAAGCTTATGATTTTGGTGTCAAGAACACTAATATGGTAGATTCTAGGGCCATGATATCCAGGGCCTCAAGATGACTTGGAAACTAAACAAGATATCCCTTAGTGTGGAAGGAGATTCCAAGATCAACATTGATCATATGAAAAAGCATAGATGAAGCTTGTGGTTATTGGAAACTATTATATATTGGAAGTTAGAAACTTGGTGAATACTTGTTTAAATCTATCTCCTTCAAACATATCAAAAGAAAAGGTAATTATATTCTAGACTAGGCAGATAATGGAAGAAATCATTAAATTGCTCCTAGACATCTAGCATTTGTTGGGAAGAATATTTTTTTTACATTCAACTTGAAATCCCTAAGTTGTGCCTCCATGCTATCAAATGTTACTTGTATCTACCTTCTATACAATGATATTGAAGGGGTAGAAGGTTAGGCTAAGGATTTCTATATTGCTACTTAGATAAATTCCACATCTTCAATGTGTGGCATGAGCATATGCACAAAGCCTTGGAGGATATTTCTAAGATAATGAAGATAAACCTTCATGTCTTGATGCTAAATTGGATGATTCTATCCACTATGAGAATTAAGATGAGGAGGAGGTGACATAAATCCCTCCTATCAAATTCGAACAATGTTAAAAATGTCAAGGAAGTGGTAGAGGCTTTGTAAGGCTTGTGTAATTTGTCCCACCACCCTAGGATAAAGTTTTTTAGTTTATTAGCAATTCTAACACTACTTCAACTTATTACTCTACTAGGGTTAGGGCCACTATAATTTTCCCTACCACTAATATATCTTAAGACACCTATTGGTTTATGTTTCATGTCATTGTAGTATATTAATTTTCCCTACCACTATTGATTGAACAAACTATACCATATATATTAAGTACTCTAGCTCAATGATCTTAAGATTAATGAAATCAAGACTAACTATATCATCATTATGCTTAGATACACCCAACATGCTAATCAAGAACTGAATTACCTTCACAACCCTATTAGCATTGTATCACTCCTATTAGGGAGTGGACTTGAATGGGGCCAAAAGATTCTTTACCTCTTACGATTGTGACTTTGGGTTTGGCATGGTCAACTTGGAGAGGTTGTGTGGCATATCCCTATAAGAGGATGAAGGGTGATAGGAGGTTGTAGGATGGCTAAAAGCATTCACATGACGATAATGTTCAAGTTTAAATTTCAAGATATGCATCATGGTCTACAAGGTTCTCTTGTTCAAAAGGTTCATCATATTCTAGACAAGGCACTCACAATCATTGGTACCAAATTCAAGACCTCCTATTACAAGTCTCCATATAGCTTTAAACATAACACCTATAAACACAAAATTTATAGGGCTTGAATACAAGCCTGCCTCCCAGTTAGGAGAAGTTTCCAAATAATTGGTGAACTCACATGCAATAAGGGAATAACACATGCATACAAAATATGTAGAAGAAATCCCTGTAGCATGACTCGTGATTAATTAAAGTTAGGGTTAGGGTTTCAATTAGGATCAGGCTTAGGGTTAGAATTAAGGTTAGGGTTAGAATTAGAATTCAAGGGTTGCTGAATTAGGGTAAGTATTAGAGCTACAATTATGGTTTGGGTTATGGCTAGAGTTAGGGTTACAATTACAATTACAAGTAGCTCGTTAGGGTTAGGGTTAGGGCTAGAGTTAGAGTTACGATTACAATTACAAGTAGAGCTAGGGTTAGGGTTATGATTAGGGTTATAATAAGGGTTAGGGTTTGAATTGCATATAGAATTAGGGTTAGGATTAGGGTTAGAATTAGTGTTAGTGTTAGGGTTGGAATTGCATATAGAATTAGGGTTCAATCTAGCTAGAAATAGATAAATTAGTCAAGATGGTTAGATAGCTCAATTTTGTTTCCTATTTCCTACAAAATGCAAAACTAGTTATTGTTTTCTATTTAGTTGTTAGTCCCAACTCTTTCCTTTTAAGAAGTATATCAAATCTAATGTAGTAGTAGATACTTCTACATATACAAGTTTCTGTTAGGAGAAAATATATTTTGCCAAATTTGTATAGAGTTGTCTATATAGTGTGTTCCAGGGTAATCAAATGATGTAAGTCACAATTTAGAGGGTTGAGGGATAAGTTTGTGTTGAGTCTATAACAGGTGTTTTCTTACATAGACCGAGCTCCATAATCTAGGTGTCTCCATGTCTAACTCAAATGTTTCAACTTGGTCCATATTATATCCAGATTAATGATAAAATTTTATATATATATGGCTATGCACAAGATCCACGACCATATCAATGTTTGGTAGAGAAAAGTTATCTAAGTTGGGGTAGATCCTTTTTTGATGTCTCAAAAGTTAGTGCAAACATGAATTCCCTTAGTTTTCTTGTTAACTAAGACCACATTAGATCTACCCATTTAGGAAAAGTAATAGTCTGAATGAACCCTGGACATCCAAGAGTTTATACAATTCTTCTATGACCACGAGGGCTACTTGGGGGTGCATTTTGCGTAGCTTTTATTGAATAGGTTTGGCATTGAGGTGAACCACAAGATGATGCATGACTTTAAAGATGGAGTCTCAAGGCATATCACCATAAGACCACATGAAGAAATCAACGTAATATTTAACATGGTGACATGGTTATATATGCCTTCTTTGATGTCAAGGTCCAGTGGAGCTACTATCTTAGAGAGTTTAGGGTCCAAGCTTCTATTCACAGGTTGATGTTTATAGCATGTCCTCAATAAGGAGAGGGGAGTCATGTCTTGTATTTAAGTGGTATCTAATGGAAGGTGAAGTTTGTCAAATTGAGGAGCTCTTGGGAAGTGTCCATTTTTATTATATCATTTTAATCGATCACAAGTTTCTTCTTATATAGATTGTTGCTATTCTGCCTAGACTAGGGTGCCTCAGGACTGAAGGGTTCTTTCTTTCTCTCCAAAATAAGCATATATGTAGGTGTTAAGTATGGTGGAAAAGTCTTTCTTATGATTACAATGGGGATGTGGTCTTGACACTTGATAAGTTTCATGATGGCTTCATCATTTTGGAAAACATCAAATCATAAAGGGTCGTGTTGGTCCCAATCGATAAGCTCAAGGTATTCTAGGTCTAAGGAGATGGTGAGGATAGTGACCTATCATGAAAGAGGTTAGTGGTGGAAAGATCTTCGTAAGCATCATGAGTGGAGCCTACATCAATGTCATTAAGATTAGGGAAAGCATTACCAATGAGGTTTCAAGCTCGTATCACAATTAACATCACGATGTTCATTCCAGGGGCATAACCTAGCTAGTGAGGACAGCTACTTGAGTATATCAAAAGTTACATAAATGTTGGCTTCATTTCATTCTTAATTAGTTGGCTATCACAAAAACTGTAAAATTTTCTCAATTCTTGATTAGTTCTAGTTGTCTCTAAATGTTTGATTATGAAGGATGTGATAACTTGGTTTTATTATGGTTTGTTGTAATTTTTTTACATGATAGTTAGTATTCAATAATGCCTTTAAAATACAATGACATACATTGTTATAAGTAAATTTTATAAAAACCAAATATACATATCATCCCAATTTGCTATATAATTTTTGACAGTTTGTTCAAAATCTCTCCTTTCATATGATACAATCGTTTCAAAATTTCAATTGCATTTTGCAGCTAAAATGTTTAAATACACCTATTCAACATTCAAATTGAACTCAAATTTTGACAGTTTGTTCAAAATCTCTCCTTTCATATGATACAGTATTTTCAAAATTTCAATTCTATTTTACAGCTAAAATGCTTAAATAGAACTATTCAACACTCAAATTGAACTCAAATTTTGATAGTTTGTTCAAAATCTCTCCTTTCATATGATACAGTATTTTCAAAATTTCAATTGTATTTTACAGCTAAAATGCCTAAATATATCTATTCAATTCTCAAATTTAAACATAATTTTGACAGTTTGTTCAAATTCTAACATTTTATATGATATAGTCTTTCAAAATTTCAATTGTATTTTACATCTAAATTGTCAAAAATCAACTACTGATTCTATAAACCCTAAACCCTAAATAACAATTCAAAATTTAAATTTTCATTGTATTTTACATCAATTTACAAACAATGGAAGGTATATACAATTGATGGGTATTTTTTACAAGTGGAAAAATCCACTTACCTGGCTGGATGCTTTGAGAACTCGGGATCCCGTTTTCCTCTGGCGCCTGTCGCTGTTGAAAATGGGGTCTCTGCTGTTTTTTAAAAAAATTTATACTTTTCAAAAACGGGATCCCGTTTTATAAAACGGGATCCCGTTTCATATAACGCGATCCCGTTATATAAAACGGGATCCCGTTTATAACAGGATCCCGTTTTATATAACGGGATCCCGTTTATGGCCTCTAGGTTCAGGATCCCGGGAAAAACGGGATCGCGTTTTTGGTCCTAGGCTCGGGATCCCGAGGCAAAACGGGATCGCGTTTTCTATAAACGGGATCCCGTTTTTTGTTCCCCGATTTCGGAATTTTTTCTAACTCCGAAACTTCCACCTTAAGTGGACACAACTTCTTGCATCTACCCTACTATGACTTTATCACACTACACATGGTAACACAACATGGATTCTTGATGTCATAGCATATACACACAATGATGTGTATGTTGCATCACATGAGGGAAGGACCCACAAAGTTTTTGGTGATGAGGAATCCACTTTGTTCACAAAATAATGAATCAATTTTCTTAATCTTGTTAAAACTATTATATGAATTTGCTTAAACATTCCTTAATCAACTTATAAAATAATTGACAACTAGTTAATCTATTCAAATGATGACTAATAAATTAGAGTTATCAAGTTCTCACAAGAGCACTTGTCACCTTGCAAGTATCAATCTTTCACCCTAGCTAACATACAAGGAAGTCAATTAACTAAAAGTAAATTTATGACTAAATAAATATAAGACGACGTCATTTAATTATTTTACTAATTAAATCGTAATAAATTTTGATTTCTTCTTCACCTCTAACATTTCAATCTGATTTAATTTTCAAATAATTTTTTTAATTAATTGGAAATCTTTAAAAAAGAAAAATAATGTTTCAAAAGCATAGTTGGGGCTTATTTAAATTTGCATTCATACTTAATCTCATTCAATTATTTATTTATTAACTTATCTATTTAATTATCTTATAATAAAATCACAAAATAAAAATAAATTAATTCATTAGTTATTAAAAATATTGACTAAATTAATTATCTCATATCCAAACTATTTCTCTTAAACTAAAGACTTCATTTGGGTTAAAGTGAATTAAATTAAAAACTCAAACTTATTTTAATTGTTAAAATTCTCTATAAAGATTTCAACAACAAGGCTTAGAAGATATCAACTAGCCTACATTTTTATACAGAAATCTTTATTTAATTATTATTTATTTATTTATTACTATATAACTATTTTCCAACAAAGCCATATTAGAAGGCCAATTTAATTTAATTTGATTAATTAAATTATCAACAACATTTATTAAATGTTAGAAATCTAAAATATAGATAAATAACTTAGTAATAAATGAACGAAATAAAAGCCAATAGAAAATCTAAATGATTAGAATAAACTATGTTCTATTCAAAGGAATGTAAGATAATGAATTATATACAAAGAGAGCCCTTGCTTATATAGGCAAAGGAGAGGCATAATATTAGGACAAGTGTTATAATCTTATGATATGAGCTAAAAATAGAGAATGCTCAAAATAACCCTAATTAAACTCAAGCAAGTGTGAAGAGGGCCTAAGTGAGAACTAGCTAGGAACTAGACTAGTTAGGAAATATACTCCATTCACATTAACATTAGATTCTACCAACCCTATGTGCCATAATTTAAGTATCCTTCTTAAAAGAATAATTTTTTAAAACTTAACACTCAATTAAACTTTCTAAAACACATTATTTAAAATTAAATTATATCAAAACCCCCAAACCTTAATTTGATTTAATCTCATAATTAATATAATTAAAATCTAAGTTATATATAATAAAAACTAAATATATATATAAGAAAAAGTCTTGCAATCAAAAAAAAATTGCACTCAGGATAACCAATCTGAATCTTGAGACACTATATATAGCAGGTAGACAATAAACGTTTAGTTTACAAAAGATAATTTTTCTTCTACTCTTATGGAGCACGCTATAATAGCTCAAGATCTTGTGGTGGATGGCTTCCCATGAAACAAATTTAAGATTGGATATCTCAAACATGGCCTTCTTGTTCGCGCCCATTTTTCCTTCCCAAGGGATTTTTCTATGTTATTTTGAATGCAAAGAGGCATGAAATGAGGCTCTACAACAAGGTCCATGGACAATATAGAATTTGATGCTTTATATACAGAAATGGACCCCTAACTTCAATCCCCTGGAGTGCTACTCTCCCTCTGAGCCTATATGGATCTTATTATATATATTATCGCTTGAATATTGGTCGAAAGAGTGACTCAAGAAAATTGGGGATAGCCTCAACGCCACCCTAAGAGTTGATGAGGAAATCATGAAAGGCAATTCTTTCCTCTATGCTAGAATTCACATTTCTACCATACATGCAATTACAAAGGAGATTATCTTAACCACTTCAATTGGGAGTTGACACTAATCAATAGACATTAAGATTCAAAAAATTTACCATCTCTCCTACAGGAGTCACAACCATTTGGAAATAGACTGCTCAAAGAAGGAGCCCTCAAAATTCACAAGGTGTTGGGTGGAAAAGAAGAAGGATATCAATACTGAAAAGAGTTCAGCCTTGCTGTCAAACAACCCCTAATTCTAATTCCAAGGACCACTCTGCCCTAGTGATTGTCCCCTATTCTAGAACTGGTAATGAGCTACCTTAATTAGAAGAGGAGGGGAGGTTGATGTGGACCAATGGAATGATATTGATGATATAGATTCGAAGGGAATTGGTATCCTTAACACCCGATGCATCAGTCAAACAACGTCCAAACTTTTAAACATCAATTTAGGATCTAAAAAGAAAAGGGGTAGGAAGATGAAAAAACAAAGGCGAGAGGAATTAGGTCATGAAAAAGGACAGTCAAACATCAAGGAATACTTGCTGATATGTAAGAGAGGAAACCCCTCCCTTAGAGAGCTATGAAGATCGTCACAGGAATGTTAGGGGCTTAAACACCCCTAACAAGTGGTGCATGACCAAGTGCTAAATAGAAATAATGTTGGTTGATATAATCTTGTTGCAGGAGATGAAATTGAATTCACAAGATGCCAGGACATTTATCAATCATTGTCATGGCTGGTCTAGTTTTTGTGTTGATGTGGTGGGCTCGACTAGCAGATTTGGAATTCTATGGAATCCCAATAAAGCCTCTATTGATCTCCTTCTCTCTACCTTAAATTGGATGCTCTGTAAGGTTAAAATATCTTTTTCTAATTTAGCCTTTCTTTTATTCAATATATATGGTCCAGTTAAAACTAAGGATAAGGCTAAGCTTTGGTGTGAGATTCACTCCACCATTATGGCACACAAAAATGAAAAAAATATTCTAGGTGGAGATTTAAATACGATTTTGAATTTGAAAGAGAAGAGCAATGTTATTTCCTATGATTCACAATCACAAAAAGATTTTCTCATATTTGTCGGAGAGGTCGATTTAGTAAATGTGATCCCTAAGAATGGACTCTATAATTGGACTAATAGAAGGGAAGTTTATCTAATATTTTAGAAAGATTGGATTAGTTTCTTTACTCAGCTCAATGGTTGAACTCTACTATTTTCTTTAATTCAATATTCGGCATGTCTCAGGTTCTAATCACTTCCTAGTGGAAATGCTTATTTAGGAAGATCACCCGCTAAAAAGGTGCTATTTCAAATTTGAAAGGATGTGTCTTAGAAGGGAGGACTTAGTGGATTAGACAAAGATTTGGTGGGATTCAATTCCAAAAATCAAGGGTACCAAAATGTTTAGATTCATGAGAAAACTAAATTTCATCAAAGGGAAATTGAGAGAATGGAGCAAATCTTCCTTTAAGAACATTTTCAAAGAAAAAGAGCATATAGAAAAAGAATTAGTAGATCTAAACAACATAGTTATCTCCCAAGGTATGTTCCAAACTGACTACTTAAAGGAGAAAGAGCTCATGGTTGCCAACAAGAACATTCTTGCAAGGGAAGAGATCTATTGGAAATCTAAATCAAGAGAAGCCTAGATTTTAGATGGGGATTTGAATACCAATTTTTTTTGCAACACTACTAAGATCAAAAGATACCAAAACAAGATAGGAACTATTCTATCCTCTAATGGATACAACTGAGGGAGGGAGAATACATTCAAAAGGAAGTGGTTGTATTTTTTCATAATCTTCTTGCCCTTGTAGGTACTACGGATGCCTTTGGAATTGATTGCTCTTCTCGACAACATCATGCATCTCATTACCAATGTAGATAATAAAATGCTTTTGGCTCCATTCACAGAAGAAGTAAAATTGGTGGTTTTTCAATTGCACCCAAACAAGGCCCCGAGACCTGATGGTTTTCCAACCCTCTTCTACCACAAATGTTGGCACTTTATTGGGAAGGAGGTTTGGGAGCTTGTGGAGGATTTTAGAAAAACAAAGAAATTGCTAAAGGATTTGAACAACACTCATATTTCCCTCATCCCAAAGAATTTGGAATGTCCTTTGTAGACTACGGGCCTATTTCACTATGTAACACAATTTATAAAATAATCTCCAAGGTTATTTCTAACAGGCTTAAGCCAATTCTTTCAAGAGTTATTTAAATGGAGCAAAGTTGTTTCATGCCTAGCAAGGACATCATTGATGGCATTATCATTGCAAACAAAACAATCCACTCTATTGACTACACAAGACAAAAAAGTATGATGATCAAGTTGGATATCAGTAAAGCTTATGATAGGGTAAGTTGTAATTTCCTAATGTTGGTCCTGAAGAAATTTGGTTTCGGTATGGAATGGATACAATGGATCATTAGTTGTATTTCATCTACCAACTTCTCCATTCTATTTAACAAATCCCCATAGGACTTCTTCAAAAGATCCAATGGCCTTTGGTAGGGGGACCACATGTCCCTATTTCTATTTGTCATCATGGATAAGGCATTGGGAAAGGCCATCAAGCATAGTTTCTCCCTCGGTCATTGGAAAGGTGTGCAAGTGGCATAGAATGTGGAACCAATTTCCCACCAACAATTTATAGATGGCATTGTTCTGTATGGGACTGTGAACATGGAAGAAGCTAGATTAATAAAGGACATCCTAAATAAATAGATTACCGCTTTAGGCTAGTTGATCAATCAAGAAAAAACTAAAATCTTTTTCTTTCACACCAAGAAGGCTACCCAGAGAAGGATTGTAGAATATTTGGGCTTTTGTATTGATTCCATCCCAAGAAAGTATCTTGGTGTCCCCTTGTTCAAGGGTGTCGTCAGGTCCAACCTTTGGAACAACACAATTGATATATGTAAATCTAAAGAAAAGGCTTGGAAAGGCCATTGGTTTTCCATGGCTGGTCATATTATGATGATCAATGCTCTTCTGGAAGCATTCCTAATCTATCTTATGTCATGCCTCCAACTAACCAAAAAAGCGACATCCATCTTGGACGGAATCATGAAAAATTCTTATGGGAAGGTTAGAATAAATGAATTCCTTTGGTACATTGGGACTTGGCAAGAAGGAGCAAGATGACAGGAGGGACCGAAATAAAAAACCTTTCCCAACACAACTATGCCCTAGGCACAAAATTGGTATGGAGAATGTTCACATCTCCAAATGCACGCTATGGTGTAAAATCCTCCAAAACAAATATCTGGATAATAATGATCCTTGCAGAATCCTTACTACAACCAATACACCAAGTGGTTCTCACATATGGAAATTCATTATGGAATGTTGCCTAATTATAAAAGACCACCTCTCTTTGGTAATTAATGATGGAAGATCAGAAAATTTTTGGTTGGATTCATGGAATGGACTAGCTCCATTGATAGATTTTGAGGATCTTAGAGAGTGTAAAGAAATTATGGAAGACATATGGGGAGACAAGGTCACAGATTATGTAGTTAAAAAAGAAGATGAAAATGACACACAATGGGAATGGAGAGACTTCAGGACCGCTCCTCCGAGTGAGATGGCTATTAACAAGGTAGTATAGGATTTAAACAAGCAAAAAAAAATTGTTGAATTTGATGAGGGACAAGATCATTTGGTGTGGTTCTAAGTCAGGCTCTTACTCTGTCAAGTTTGGATATTAGATTCAAAATATGCAGAACTATATAGCTGAATGGCCTAAAGATTTATGTTGGAATAAAATGATTCTTCCCAAGGAGAGATCCTTCTCTTAGACAACCATACATAAGTAAATTATCACTAGTGAATGTTGGCAAGAAATTGAGAGGACTATCGGTCCAGGGATCTGGTCCTCAGTCAATTCTTTGTAGTCAATTTATACCCCGATCAAGTAGCTAGAGATTGATAGCAAAATACAAAGAATAATAAAAACAAAGTATCACATGCGGATTACAACCATAAGACAACAAAGAAATATTTGGTACCAGCAGATCTCCATATATATATAATATATCAACAACAATCATACATCATATAACCATCTTCCAGCAAGTCTAAGTCTCTGCCTCACTATCTACATACATGACTTCTATGTCATCTCCATATAAGACTATCTCATATCCTTACTACATTCTATGCCTATCCATTATATCATCATATACTATATCTATTTATATTATATCTATTACATCTAGGGATGTGTCTTGTAGCATCTTATGTCAGCCTGTAGCCTCTGTATAGTGTATGCGCCAACTTTCGGTTGGCTCTGCTCTGTGCCTTGCATCCTGCTAACATCATCCCCTCTTCAAAATTATGTCTTTTCCTCAATACATGATTTGCTCCGGTTGAAAATACTTCTTGAGTCTGGCACCACTGATATATCTAGCTAATATCTGACCCTCCATATTCTTAAGTCTAGCTACTCCAGAATCTGCAATTTCTTCAATGTAGAATGGTCCCAACCACCTTGTCTTCAGTTTTCCCTGCTTCTTAAACTTGCTGCAATTTCTTCAATGTAGAACTTTGATTGGACATAGGAGTCTAGATCGGTAAGTAAAGATAGAGTTGTATCCTATTTATCTCTATAACACATTCAAGTTTTATTGTTTTCAATCTAAGATTTAGTGATAGGTCTCATTTTATTCTATTTAAATAGGAATGATATTGGACATCATTGGAAACACCCAAGATGTGTTTTATATTATTAAATATGCACACTTCAATTATAGAAAGTATTTTTGTTATGTGCAAGTATGATGTGCACAAGTACTTAACCTTTCTATATCTAGAGTCAGTGGACAAAAGGAGACCATTAGGTCAAAACTTTATTTATTATTCTCTTTAGACTAAAAATCTATTTTGAAGAACAAAATTAGTTAAGAGTATTTATGCTATTGAAAATATTTATTAGATCTTATTTACGTGAAGACGGAAACGCATGTTCTATTTTTTTAATGAGAAACATGAAGTTGAATAGAGCCTAAGTGGTCTAGAGAAGACTAGAGGATATTATAATCATGTAATATTATTATACATTCTTAACTTTAGATAACAAGAGTTTTGATGTTATTTTATATATTGGGTTAGAGAAGATAAAACCCTAGAATCAACCCAGATGGGTCTAGTAAACTTAAATCTCTCAAGATGGTTATGACGTTGAATCAATCTAGTGTATTTATGGTCAACAGTGAATAGTTGAGAATCTATAGATCAAGACAAGTATAACTTAGGAAGAGTCTAAGAAGTTTTTTAATAAATTTTTAATGATTTCTTGATAGAGTTGAAACACAACATAAAGCACAAGAATGCTTAATTTTTGAGTCAATGATTAGAATGACAAAAAGGCATAGACTCTAATGTTTGCAAGAATGCAATGAAGGACTTTCCAAAAAGTTAAGTCTTCTAAACCTATATATATATCCTAGAATTCAAGATTAAATTCTAATTCAGACTGACTAGGAATTAAGCTTAGTCAAGACATTTCATGTTTAGTGTTATTAGTCAAACAAATCAAATTGTAGGATGAGATAGTTTCCAAGTTGAGTTAGAGGTGTGTGAACACATGACTATGTTTATTACAAATATTTATCTATATAGAAACTTTGGCCAAAGTGATGCATTTGTCTCTGCATGCATTAGTCAGTTCACAATGTCTAGATGGTGTAACCTATCAGTAGGATCATACTTAGCTAGAAGATTATCTAGAGTTGTATGGTCGATTGTGTTATGTAGGACACAACACTAGGAATTAGATGGAAAACCCGTTGGTTCATTATTTCTATACTCTTCATGAAGGGTAGGGCCACTTTCGGGAAAGAAGGTGTGTGGAGGACCGCCAGTCTGTGGTTGGAGGTAAAGCACTCAGATGATGCTCTCCCTCTATAGCAGAAGACTCGCTGAGACTTGAGCAACATATATCAAGATTCCAAATGCAGTATTCTTTATGTTATGATGTAAAATTATTCTTATTCCCAAGTGCAACATATTGTAAATGTAAAGTGAAATGTTTTTTACTATGATTTATCTTTGAATATATTGTATTTTGAGGTTGAAAAAAATATTGAGAAAAGATATGATTTTATTTCCTTGTAATTATGCAAATGATAAAAAAATTCACTCATGTTTATCATGTTCTTTTACTTTCTTAGTAATTGTGTGTGTAATTCTGAGTAATATGAGATGACATGTTATAGTAGCTTTCTTGGATGATCATCAACATTTTGTTAACAAATTATAGAAAAAATCCTAGTCATTTGAAAGATATAAACAAATCTTTTAAAATCATAAAACTAAAATAATGCACTCAATATCAATGATATATGTTGGGATAAGTTGTCGTTAACTTTGCAATCCTAACCAATTTCATGTGTCTCCAAAGTCTTTGGAAAGTGTTCTCTAACACATAGGGACTTGAGAGATAAAATAATATTTAATTATATCATTATGACATGGTGTAGTTAACTCCTATGAGGTAGGACCTAATTTGGGCACCCACTTTGGAAGTGGAGCCCATGAAGACTTATATTTGACTCCTTGATATCTATCTTGACTTGTTGATACTTTGTAGGAGGTGGGAGCTATTTTGGGTGCTCACTTTGGAGGTTTTTCCAATGAAGACTACGAGTTTACTTTTTTCTTTCAATGAGTGGATAATGTTGGTACACTTTGCATGAATATGATGTGAGAGTTATCAGTGGAGTTAGAGATGCATGATATTGGAATATTTATTGCAAGAACTCATAAAATCTTACATGGACTTGCATGTTGTTGCATGTCACTTGTATGGACTTGCATGTTGTTGTATGTCACTTGTATGAGCTTGCATGTTGTTGCATGTCACTTATATGAACTTGCATGTTATTGCATGTCACTTGCATGTTGTTTCATGTCACTTGCATGTTATTGCATGTCAGTTGTATGGACTCACATGTTGTTTAATGTCACTTATATGGTGTTGCATGTATCTTGCATGACACACTAACTCAGGATTAGTTTTGGATAACTCTTACATGATGCTACAGGTGGTTGCATGACTCTTGCATGTTACAAAATAGGTTGTTACAGAGTAATATTGGGGACATCAATCATCCATGTTGTTTGCATGACATTGATGTGTGTTGGAGCACTTCAGTTAACTGAAATGGATTGGGACAACTTGGTGCCCAATCTTGAGACTTTCAGTTATGCTATTTATTGTGACATGATACTTTAGTTGACTAAGTTTGAATGGGACAACTCGGGCACCCATGTTTGAGACTTGCAGTTAATAGGGTGATTTCTACTATGCAGCTTTGGAGTTCACTATATTGGGCATTTGTTTTTGCATGAGGATTTGTCTCATGTTATCGGCTACATTTTATTGTAATTTGAGATCGATGGCTTCTATATAATGATGCTTTGAGTTGGTAGAAAAGTATGACATGTTTTGAAGTTAAAGAAGCAATGAAATGCTTCCAGAATTTAGAGAGGATTCTGTATTAAATGTAAACTTGTTTAAAGGATTTAATACAAGCATAACATCTCTTTGGGTGTGGAGTTTTTCCCGTAAGGGTTTCTCCACGTAAATTCTGTGTCTACTTATATCATGCTCTTTTCTTCTCTACTAAATTTATTGAAAGTACAAAATCACATACACATAATTGTTACAAATTAATCTAATTTTCATATTTGTACACACATATTTAAATTTTTATAGCAACAGTTTCACCTTATTTTCAATAATATAAACTTAATTTTGGATTGTAGGCTCCTTAGATGATCCTAAAATTTCAATAGAAGAATTATAGAAAAAAATCTCAACCATTTGAAATATATAAGTGAATCTATAAAAAATAGGGTTTTGTCTTTAGCTTTGCCCAGATCATGGCTTCCTATAAAAGTTTGCCCACAAATTTCTCCATAAAAGAATGAAAACCTGCAAGGTTGGGTTAGAAAAACCTAAAAAAGCAAATGTCAAAGAGGGACAAGGTCCCACCGGGCATGCCAGAAATGTGAACATAAAATGTAGACCAAAAATAAAGGATTCAAATGCAAATATCAAAAACCATTAATCTACACTTAATGCAACCTCAGTTTGAGCAAAGAAATCAAACAAAATTGAATAAAACATAAATGTTACCCAAATTGATTCCTATTGTACAAAAAGGTAGTTATGCTCGAATGTTGATAGGATTTGGTTGCTCACAAACTAATAGCATGACATTGCTCTGATAATTTATTATGAAAATGACTCACATAATGATCTATTTATAGAATTTTTGGATTAGATGATCAATGGTCAAGATTAGTTGAGAATTGGTTGAGAGATTAATGGTGAGGATTGTGTTGGTTGGGTAATTGAAAGATTGATGGTGGAGGATAAAAGAGTTTTTTTAATTTTATTTTGAATTTGTGGGAGATGGTTAGAAAATGAGTGGTGGAGAATAAAAGAAATTTCTAATTCTTTTATTCACTTTTTAGGTAGTTGAGTGGAAAAACAAAGATTTAATAAATTGATATTTATTAAATCATGTGAAGTGGGAAGAGGATTAAATAAATAAATAAGAATTCATTTATTTAGGACTTAGGAAAAGTGGGATAATTAATTAAATAATTTATTTTAATTTATTTAATTAATAGGATAAAAATGTGGTAGGTGTGGCTAGTGTTGGTGTAATTAAATATTTAATTACACTTTATTAAGTTTACTTAGGGATTTTTTAAGTCACCTAAGGTTTTCTTATCTTGCAATTATAAAAGAAAGATGTCATGTAATTTATTAATCTGGTTCCATTTATTGCATCCAATATTGTGCAAATTTATCCTCTGCTATTTTTCTCTTGTAGAAGGCAATCCTAGATTTTTTAGGTGATCTTGGTAGCTTGAGTCAATCAGTGACTCACAACTAGGATGGTGGGTGATTTTTAGGTGTCTACAATGTGTTCCCAACTGCCATGTGAAGTATGCACATGTGGTGAAATGTGATAAGATCTATAATACCTAGATGATGTTTGGAATGTTATTGAAAACTAGCAAAAAAATAAACAAAGTATGTAAAGTACTAGATTTTGAATTATTAAAAATATTAAAGTAAAGAAAATCTCAATCTATTAAAGGAAAATGAATCTTCTCTTAATAGAGATAACCATAAATGTATAATCTTTTACAAATTTTTAAGTGCAATCAATAGCACATCAAGAGAAGTACAATTACATCCTTTGGCTAAGCAAGCTATACAATTGTTCAATACAATGACATATCCATTTCCGAATTACATAATGAAAATCAAATATACAAATCCATCTTCAGTTTCCATAACCCATTGGTCTTCCGCAAGTTGAAGGTCAAGAGCATGGTTAAGGTGCTTTTTCCACCCAACCACGAAGCACTACACTTCCCCAGAATTCTTCCTATCTCGAAGAATACCCAACCCTACATGAGGCGCCTAGCAACTCGAAACAAATGGGCAGGAGGGAAACTCTCGATGCATGCCTGATGCCTATATGCACTCTAATCTAGAATGAACATATTTCTTACAAACAAGATGTGGCAGAGAACAATATTAATCACTAGGCATTTATTATCCATCTATTTCAATGGTACAATAAAGCTTTGGCCAAAGCATAAACATAAATTGGTAAATCTTGAAAAAGAAGATTACCTTCTCTGTAAGCCCACATTTGGTATCCTGTCCTGAAAGGTAAGCTTAGATATCAAAGGGAGAAAATTATACTACTTCTAGAGCAATCATCAAAACAACGTATTTGTATGCAAGGTCTATGATATATAGAATACTAGCTAATTGATCCTTTTTGACAAAACCCATTTGTTATAGATGAAAATATTTATATTTAATTCAAGGAGTATATCTTTAAACTTACATCATCATAATAGTGTAGATTCCAATAGAGTAACAAATATACCTTGATCCTTAAATCTAATTTTGAAGCACGTATATCATGGTAAAACAACAAAAAAATGCATCCTTTACTTTCAAATCAACTTTGAATAAAACTATAATCTTAAATCAAGATAAGTTATTTAATATAAGCACGTAGGAATTAGATTAATAATCAATGTCAGCTAAGACAATTTGAGATCTTAATTTATTCTAACTAAATGACTTTGGGTATATGGTTTACTATCCCATCCTTTTCTATAATGGCTAAGTGATACGATACAAAAGAATTATATTCATGGCATACATATATATAGAACATACTGCACACTACTGATTACAAGTTTACATAATTCTATGTTGTTGGGGGTATTATAATACTCTAATTTTGAGACCATTCACTTGATTTGGTCAGAAAAATTATCTTGACTTAAAAAGTTATAAATGTTCCATGATACCCTATCAGTAATCCATTTACCGTACTCATGCTATTTTCATGGTTACTAATATTTAAACTGAAAGACACTATGTATCCTAATTCACAGTTAATATAAATGTTTATGCTTAAGTCTAAAACAAATCGTTGTTCTAGAAGAGGTAGGTTAGTTAATAAGTTTGAGCAAAAAGAAAAGAGAAAAGATGAGACTTTCTAAGTGGCCGATCAGACGTAGTTGCTCGGGAGCAAAATACTGAGGGATAATATGATGACCAATCGTAAAGTAGAGGCTCAAGATCTTTTTCACAATACAACGCAATATAAGACATTATGTCATGCTTATAGTATACTAGCTCTGACGAGGAAATGGTGATGTGAAAGATCGACGAAGCTATAGACTGGAATACTTACGAAAGACATTAAGGAAAAGTCAATACCTGTATTATAAGGTTTTTATCCTGATGAGGAAGATTACAGCAACTCATAGTTATCAAATTGACCGCCCATTTTTAAAGAAAGTTAACTAAAAGCTCCAAATCTAAAACTGATAAAGAAAAGAAATGCGCTCAATATGAAAAAAATAAACATTAATCTAAAAAGAACATTGACAAGGAGGAAATCGATCAAGTAATGGAAGAATTCATGAGTTGATTTGAGCAATAGGCGGCAGATAGAACAAGTCTTAAGGCCGCTAAATAGGATCAATGCCCAAGCTGATTATGGTGAAGGACGAAATGAAAAGAGACCGATTTGTTTATATAAGGCTGATCAAAAAAGGCAAGAAGTGTCAGGTCGATTTGATTATGGAGAAGCTATTAAAAACCAGAGAAAAACCAAGGAAAATAATAAATCCATTTGAGAGTCTAAAAGTGCATATATTAATGTATAAACCTTTGAGGATTACATTACTCAGTCGTTGCAATATACAGAAGGTGAACAAGATTAGAAGAGTTCGATGATTAAGGAGGTCACTGGTTTTAGAATATAGGTTGCGCTTACACAAATGTAAGGCATGTCAGATATTCAGGAATATCAGGTCGATTGGATTGAGAAACAAGGCTGATTTGGTTTATATTGACCAGAGTAATAAATGAAGATAATAAAATTTACAAATTGAATCGTTGTTCAAGGGTGCCATTGCAGGCCATACGTTACAAGCAATAGTGAAGAGATAATACATGCTATCCAAAACTTATTTCAAGTTATGATAAGAAATAACTAGACCATTATTCAAGGCCAAATTCAACAAAACATTTTGAAAGGAAAAAGGAACCTAAATTGATGCTAGAATTGACTCTTTGCTTGCCGCTACTCCTGAGCTCTTTGGTTTGCTTGTGTTGTCGTTCTTCTTATTTTTCTGTATATCCTCAATGGCGTATCCCCCCTCCTTTTAAAAATATTTCCTCTTGTTTTTCTTCTTGTTGTTTCTATCTTTTTCTTTCTTTTGTCTTTTTTTTTTAATTTTTGCTTTCTTTCTATCCCTTGTTTTCTTTCTATCTTTTGAAATCTTGTTATTATCTAAAGGAATTTAGAAAAAGAAAACTCCATCTACACCGATATATATATATATATATATATATATATATATATATATATATATATAAGTGGTAAAATATAATTTTATTTTATATAATTTTTGATGTAACACTAGATCATCCTTTTTATTTTCTTTTATTAGTTAAAAAGAAATTCTATGTTCACTTAGAAGATAAGTAAATAAAATTTAAAGAAAATCCATTATCTTGATTTATACAATTTAAATAAAAGAAAATATGCAATTTTTAATTTATTCTATTTCAAATAAAAAGACCCTTTGAACATAGTAAGCAAAACATTTAATTACATGTCCAAATGAAGCATAATATATATCTAATTTAAGTAATCAATCAACTCCATCTACCCCAAGCTACCATTCAACAAAGATTATTCCATGCAATGATGAAAATGCAATTGCAACATGAGCTATGTGCTTGTGTGTGCAATATCGAGATTTTCTCCATCCCATTTCTTGCCAGGCTACTAGGTCACCTCTGCCTTAACCAAACCCTTGCCTTTGACACATAACTGCATTCATTCAACCAAAAATCTATAGCCGAAGCATCACATAATATCTACTTTCATCATTTCCTAATTGTATACTTGAAAAGGAAAGGTAACATTCACTTTTATTTATAGACAATTATCCATTTATAACATAAGCAGAAATAAACATCTAACAATTCTAAATATAGTTGAGTTCAGGAAGTCTAGAAATTTTGAGATGTGACATCCTTCCCCACTTGGAAGAGACATCATCTTGATGTCTTATTACACAAATATCAACCATTACTATCTTACACAACAATATCAATGTATCAACAAAGTCATACTCATGCAAAGTTAAAAGTTTGTGCTAATTTTTCAAATGAGGAAAAATTCTATCTATATCATCAACATTCTCCCAAGTGGCATTATCCACAGAATATTGGTCCCACTAGACCTTATACTGCACAACATCCTTGTTATGCAACTTAACGTTGCACCTCTCCAAAATTTGAGTAGGCTCCACCAGCACCACCCCTAGATCCTAAACCCGTGAAGCATGCCAATCAAGGATGTGTGAAGCATCTAGATGATATGGCTTAAGTAAAGATACATGGAATATATTATGGATTCGGGCTAGAGCAGGTGTTAGAGAAAATCTATATGCAACCAGATTAATTAATTCCAGCACATCAAATGGTCTTACATATCTGGGAGCAAGTTTGGATGCTTTGCCAAACAAAATGGAACTCTTCTGGGGTCTGACTCTCAAGAAGACCTTTTCCCCTACTAAGAATTGTCTAAATGTTCTATTCTTATCCACAAAACTCTTCTAGCGATCCGAAGCTTGTTTCAATTTCTCTTTAATCAACTTCATCTGATCCTCCATTGCCTTAAGCATATCAGGTCCAATTACTATCATGTCTTCCACCTTATCCAAACTAATAGGTGTATGACACTTACGCCCATATAGATCTTCAAAAGGTGTCATTCCTAAGGAGGCATGATAAGAGTTATTGTATGTGAACTCCACCAATGGAAGATGCTCCTCCCACTTATATTGTTGATCCATACAATACATCCTAAGGAGGTCCTCCACCACCTGATTAATCCTCTCTGTCTGACCATCAGTCTAAGGATGATAGGCTGAATTGAAGTTCAATTTAGTTCCCAAGGCTGCATTCAATGTCATCTAAAACCTGGAAGTCATGTGAGTGTCTCGATCAGAAATGATCATCTCTAGCACTCTATGTAAACAGAAGATTTCCTAAACAAACTTTTTGGCTAGGATCAAAGATCCACCCTTGAGATTCCTTGGAATAAAGTGGGGTCAACTTATCTACGACAACCAAGATGACATCATGTCAATTCTTGGTCATTGGCACCCCCTAAATAAAGTCCATACTAATTACTTGCCACTTATACTTTGGCACACTATGCAGGTATAGAAGTCATGTCGGATGCACATGCTCAGCCTTTACCCACTGGCATTCCAAGAATCAAGCTATGAATTCTATAACATCTTTATTGAGTCCTGGCCAGAAGTATAAGGGCCTCAATCCTTCTATCATTTTTGTCACTCCAAGGTGCCTTGAGTATGGTGCATTGTGGAATTCATCAACAACTAGCTTCCTCAACTCCCCTGAGTCAGGACCATAAATCCATCCTTGATACCTCAAAAGTTCATCTATCTCAATCATATATCCGTTAAACCTGTGATCAGAGGGATCCTGATCTAAGGCTTGTTTCACTCTAGAATAATGTTTATCTTTTGGTAGACCCTGAATTACCTATTACCTGAAATTTGATCTTATAGTGAGCATAGCTGCAAGATGCCTTCTCCTGCTAAGGGCATCTGCCACCCTATTTTCTTTCCCTTTGATATATTCGATTCCAAAATCATACTCACTCAAAAACTCTAGCCATCTTCTTTGTCAATCATTTAGATTGGGTTGAGTGAAGATGCACTTAAGCCCCAAATGGTCCATTTTCAACTTGAAAGGATTTCCTAGAAGGTAGTGCCTCCACATTTGAAGGGCATGCACTATGGCAGCCAACTCCAAATCATGCGATGCATAGTTCAACTCATGTTGTTTCAATTTTCTGGATTCATATGCCACCACTTGTCCATCCAGCATAAGCACTCCTCCTACACCCTCTCCTGAAGCATTAGTTATCATCGTGAAGTGCCCATTTGGATCTGGCACAGTCAAGATAGGTACTATGGTGAGCTTCTCCTTCAAAATCTAGAATGCTTGCTCACACCTGTCATTCCACTCAAATTTCTTTCCTTTCTTTTGGAGCGAAGTGATGGGTGCTACTATCATAAAGAACCCCTTTACAAAATTCATGTAATATCCGACATCTCCCATAAAACTCTAAACTTCTGTTACATTCTTTGGTGCAAGCCACTTCATAATTGCTTTGATCTTTTTTGGATTCACTGCTATCCCTTCCGTTGAAATGACGTGACCTAAATAGTGCACCTTACTTTGATAAAAAGTGACTTGGATAGCTTACCAAAAAGCATACGCTCTCTCAAGCGTCATAAGACTATCCTCAAGTGCTTATCATGCTCTTCTATTGACTTGGAATAGATCAGGATGTCATCCAAGAATACTAACACAAAATCATCCAAACAATCTCAGAATACATTGTTCATCAGGTTCATGAATGCTGCTAGAGCATTGGTTAACCCGAATGGTACCATGGTAAATTCATAGTGACTGTATCGAGTCTTGAATGTTGTCTTTAAAATATCCTCATCCTTAATTCTTAATTGATGGTCTCCAAACCTTAGATCTATCTTTGAGAACACCTTGGCTCCCTTCATTTAATCAAAAAGTTCATCTATCCTTAGGAGTGGGTACTTATTCTTTATGGTAGCCTTGTTGAGCATCCTATAATCGATGCGCAACCTTAAGGTCACATCCTTCTTTTTCACAAAAATATCTAGTGCTCCCCATGGAGACACACTGGGTCTTATGAACCCTTGATTTAATAACTCTTGTAACTATACCTTCAACTCATATAACTCAGTGGTAGTCATCTTATAAGGTGCTTTCGACTGAGGTTCAGTTCTAGGTAGCAAATCTATTGAAAAGTCAAATTCCCTTTTTGGCAGTAACTCGGTTAGCTCATCTAGAAACACATCTTGGAACTCTTTAAGAATAGGATAATCATCAAATGATGGTTCCAAATTATCAAGGTCTCTAACCTTAACTGCATAGATGGCACACCCTTTCCTGTTAGCTTTTTTCAACTACATGGCTGAGATTTTCATGAGTTCTAAGGGTCTCCTCAAGCCCTAATCATCCAAGCATCACACTTTTCTCCTCATAATCCACTATTGACTTATGTTTAATGAGCCAATTAATTCCCAAAATTACATCATAAGATCCTAAGGGTGCTACGTATAGGTTGACTTTAATTTGGAACCTGGGAAGATCTAATTCGCTGCAAGCAAGACACAACTCTACCTTCTTCTCTACCAGATTTCCATACTGAACTTTCCATGAATTAGCCATATAACTAGGTTTAACAAATAACTTAGAAATTATATTAGGATCTACGAAACATTCAGTTGCTCCAGTGTCAATTAATAGAGAAATAGGACAATTGTAGAGCTTACCGGTACATTGGATCGATGTCGCTTGGAAGTCCGCTTGGTGATTGTCAACTACCATATGGAATTGGTGTTCTAGCGCTCTGGGTTGGTTTTTATGCCTTCGATTATTTCCTCGTCGAGGACACATGCTAGCATAGTACTCTCCTCCAAAAGTATAACATCCTCCGTAGGGTGCTCTGGGTTTATCTGACATGTCTCTTCTATTACTGTAAGCACAAAATCACGCACAGTCTCCATGAGGACCCCTATGATGATTCAAATCCTTGTCATGTAGATGTAAGCATGAAATAATGTCCTTTAAGAAGCAAACCTCTTGATGACGTGTCCTCTTTCTTGTCTTGTGTTATTTTCTTTTTTGTCGATTTCTCTCTCTCCCCATTTGCAACACTTTTCGACACTTGTTGCGACACTTGTCGATTTGCATTTTCTGAGCTTTCAACCTTGCTCCTAAGCCTTGTGAGTATCTTGTAGGTGAGTTTTCACCTTTCCACTATGTTTTTCATCTTGTGTACCTCCTAGAAGCCTTCTAGAGGTCTCCCTATCCATCTCCCACTTTCAGTTTTCAGTTTCGCCTAACCAATCCAAATCTCCCCCTATTATTTCCAGATCTCCCCTAGGAGATCCTACAAATGCAAGTGGAGATTTGGATTCTTACACATGACTGACCTATTTTCGGAGGCAGAACCCCTCCTTTTCCTCTTTTCTTTCATTTCCCAACTTGATTTTCTACATTAGACCTTGTCCAATCTGGATCTCCCTCGGGCAACCCATGGTCGCCCAGGGGTGACCCTACTAGCAAAAGGGGCGACCCTGACATTTTTCTAGCCATGGAAAAACTTGAGTTTCTCACTCGTTTTTGCTCTGTTTTTGCCTGTTTTTCTTCCAGATTGCATGGTTTTTGATGCCTAATATAGAATTAACTATTTCGTGCACCCACACATGCATAATTAGCTCTATTTGATCTCAAATTAACTCTTCAATCAATCTCATGCATTCCCTCACCTCCATTTCCTCTTCAGTGATAAGCTATCTTTGCTTCATCACTCTCTAATCAATTGAGTTCACTAGGTAATCAATCCTTGTTAACTCATCAATCAAATGAGTTAACTTCTCAATCAATCCCATTCCTCAAACCTATAAATACACCCCTCCCTCAAGCACAAAGGGAGGCAAATTCATTGTGCACACAGCTCTTGCCAGTTTTTGCTCTCCAACTTAGCATTCAAATGCTCTTACAGGATGAAGGTGCCTTTTGCTTTATTTGTTCAATCAAGCAACACTACACTGCTTCATTCTATGCCATTGTGCTCAACCAAAGCTCTCATTGATCTCATACAAGCTTCATCAAAGCTTCTTTTTGCTTCTTTGTGTCATTTTGTCATCAAGAGGATCTCACGTTGCTTCAAAAGGACTCGAGGTTGCCATTATCAAAGATTTTTTAGGGTAGTGGAGTCACGCAAATCTTTGTTTCTCTCAGTTTTCTTCATTCTTTTGTTTAGTTGATAGTAATTAGAAAACCAAATTTGCTCTTGGGAATAGTTAAACATTGCGTTTTCCTGGATAATTAGATCTTGCATGTTAGAATAGTTGTTTTCATAATTCTAGATCTAGATTATTTGAAGAAGCAATTTCCCTTTTTAGATTAGATTACTTCAAAATAATCGAAAACCCAAAAGCATAGATTAAATTTGCACTAGGAAAAGTCATATTAGCTTGCATTCATATTTCCATTTCATAGATTAAATAGCACTTTTCATTTCTAGAACACTAAAAAAGTACAAAAACATGTTTACATATCATTTAGTTTTGCATGCATATAGAACCCTAGAAATAGACAAACTTGCAAACCCTCGATACCATCATGAGGTAACGACAGTTAAAAGATTCAATCAAACCCTTGATCACATCACAAGGTAAAAACAAGTCAAAGCATAGTCAAACCCTAGGTCAAAACCCTAAATCTAGTTAAGGTTAGTCATCACACATCTACCTCCATCTTCGCTCTCAAATGTGCCTAGGGGTGAGAGGAGAGTGGGTGAATGCTATTCGTGACGAGATCGAGGAGATCAATCTGCAACTGCAACAAGAAGCATTTACTCTACCACAAGGAGACCTGTTTGTCCTCTTATTGTTAGAAGAAACTAGACAATGCCAGATATAACAAGAACGCGTCCAACGCATACAAAGATAAGAGGACATAAATGAACAGAACCATTTACCCACATAGAGGTGGAATCTAAGAAACCCAAATAGGAGAAGAGAAACTAGTGACCCTTCAGGTCATAGGGTTATCTCAACTACAACTTCAATCGAGTGAAACATTCAACTAAGCACACAACAACAAAGGCCACAGTACTTGCCGACCCCTCTCCGCAAAGTCCAGCTCTCCAATGAGCTAGACCCCCATCGTGTCTTGCCTCCTCTCAACTGGCTACTTCCACATGAGCGAGAGTGACATGATGGATCACCCCGTGGCAGGGAGGGAAGGGTCTGTGTGCATGCCAAAATTTAACCCTACAGCCCTAGGCAACCGGAGTCACAATTTTGAGCGTACATATTTTGGTGAACCCGATGTGAAGAACAAAGCCTTTTTGGTTATGTTGTCTGCATTACCATTACTTGGATTTCATTGTCATTATCACATCTTCCATCAACTTCACAACATATTTTGGTGAACCTGACATAAATTACAAAATCTTTTAGTTTTGCGTTCCCACTTTAAACGTTTCAAAATAATTAACAAAAACTTGGAAATATTTTTACACCATTCTTCATAGCCTCTTTAGCCGCCTCAGCTTCTATTGCCTACGTCGTCATCCATTCCATATATTCTGTGGTGTCTATGGCACCCCCGAATGTGATAGAACCTAACTTAAACCAAGGGAACATTCCCTCAAGAGAACCAGAAACTCCCTCATTTTATAGGTATGTGTCATCGCATCTTGATGCACCAATCACCAACTGTTATGACTATGTAGATTCTAATTATGAACAAGATCAAAGAGAATCTAGGTGTTCTCTATCTTTCAATAACCTAGCTTGGGAAAACAACCCAGCCATACCAAATGCGCCACATAAAGAAAGAAGGATAAGGTTAGAGATACACTGACCCAAACAACCTTCCACAAGTACAACAAGTACTCATCTTGATGAGGAAGTTAAACAGTTAGAAAAACATTTGCAAGAAGCCAAAGATGCTCAGGAGGCATTAATGATTGCCTTGCAAGAAGAACAAAGGGAAAACACTGTGCACAAAGAAACATATCACCATGAAAATGCTCAACGAGAACATCCTAGAAATGAAGAAACACCTAGAGCTACTACTCCTGCAGATCTAATCACAACTCTAGTGCAGAGAATTAGAATCTTAGAAGTAGAGAAAGCTTCTCCTGAAAGAAGACAAAAGTCTCATGAACATGACCAAGGGCCATCACAAAATCCCCCTTATCTCAATTACTATTCACAGAACGCTAGCAATGACACATGTCTGAATGGGAATCCTCCTGTTCAGAACAACCAAACAAATCCAACAATGGGTTATCAAAACCCACCTACGGGGTTGTTACTATCAACCCCACAATCTCAAACTACCTTTCTAGGGACACATCTCAAATATTTGAAAGAACCTTTGGACCAAGACATAAGTGTACAATTACCTCAGCCACTGTCAGATCTTCCGAAGTTCAAAGGAGAAGGAGATCCAAATTCCTACATTAAAGCCTACACCATGGCCATAAGAGAACTCCTCCCTTGGGATGGGGTTGTAGCAAAAATCTTTCCAAAAACTCTTGAAGGCATCACTTTGGATTGGTATTATCATCTCCCAGAAGCTTCAATCCATTCGTTCAGATAGTTAATCAGAGAGTTTGTCATGGCTTTCAACATGAACAAACTCATTAAAATAGGGATTAGAGAGTTCCTCACAATGAAACAAGATCCAAACAAATCTATAGCCCACTTTGTCACTCGATGGAGGCAAGTCCTTTACTCTTCAACTAGTGCTCCGAACATGGACCATCGAGAATTGTGTGACCTCTTTCTGCATGCCCTTAACAAGGACATGAGGGAAGATGTCCAAAATTTGCCATACAAATCCTATGAAGAAGCATTAGAAAGTGCTTTGAGGATTGACCAAGTTGCCATCGACAGTTGTAGAAAAGTCTATGGGTCAAATGGAAAGCTAATGAAGGAAGACATGGGAAACAACGCCTCTGTCATTAAAATCCTTAAAAATAATAGGAGTGTAACCATAGACGGGGTGATAGATCAACCCCCAATCAAGAAGATAAAAGATGATTACAATGGGAGAGATTAATATCCTCCTAATGTAAATGCCATAGATCGACCTAGAAACAACAGGTACTACCCTTGAGACAATTACCAAAGTTGGAACCGCAATGGAAATGGGAACGGAAATGATGGAAGATACGAGAGACCCCCATACGAGTTCAATCAATTTTGTTCTTTTCATAGAACAAGGGGGCATAACACAAAATCTTGTAGAGAATATAACAGATTCATAGCAAGGTTGTTGGAAGACCAACAACGTTTATTCATAGAAATGTTCTTAAACCCATAGGAGGTCACACCAGATAACAAAGATACAAGACAAAGTCAAGCTCCAATAGCACCACAAAATGCAAACATGAGAATTTATCAGGACCCGTTCCCCACACATAAAGACATAGAAATGACAAACCAAAACAAGATGACTCAGAGTAGTAACCTCGAAGTCCCATTGCAACTAGGACAAAAAGGAGAAGCTAGAATGATGAGACTAGTCAAGATTATGCACAATGAAGAAGAAGAGGAGGGCCATGAGGATGAAAATGAGCAAATGCCAGAATATGAAGGTATCATCTCAGTGGTAGAACCAATACCACCCCCAATTGGACCTTATGAACTCAGAGAAGACTTAAAGAAAACATATGCTCACATTTCGTTTATTGATTTACTCAGAAACTCCCCTTCACATTTCTTAGCACTACTAAAGGCAATAGGTTTAAAATACCTCGACCAAATTACACCACCACCTAGTGCGCAAATCAATCATGTGGACTATGACCTTAGTCCACCAAACTTAAAACTCAAAGATCCAGGGTTTTTCTTTGACTTACAACAGATGCCTTCTGAGTCAAAATTAACAAAGAAGGGGGACCCTGCACTATATCTTCAAGTGTGGATCTATGATACGTGCATCAAACTAACATTAATTGATGGTGGGGCCATAGTGAATATAGTTCCTTTCTTCCTATGAGAGAGGATGGGCTATGGACACACAAATATCACCACCTCACGAGATATGCTAAGCAGATATGATAATCTGAAGGCTGCCACCATAGGTAAAATTACCCTTCCAGTAACTTTGGGACCCAAAACCATTCCAACCACTTTCTATGTCATAGATAAGGATACATGATATAACTTGATTATTGGAAGGCCATGGATACACAAAATGAAAGTTGTGCCATCAACACTATTTCAAGAAGCTCAATTTTTACACTTAGGGAAAGTATATGTCGCAAAGGGAGATCCAAAACCTTTTAGCATGTTAAAATCAAACACACCAAACAAGCGTATAGGTATTTTGATAGACTATGAACTCCCTACCAATAAGTTAACTGTCCCTAATCCTACACCTCAGTCCATATGCATCAAACGAATGGAGGTCCCAGAAAAGACCATAAACATGCAGAGATCAAAACTTTAGAGAATGAGCCATTACCAAAACAAAAGGAAACAGTCCCTAAAGAAAGGACAATTGAGATCATGGAGTTGATCGAATGGGATGGACCACTCCAATTCCCTCTAGAGGTACTCATGATTGATTGCCAGGAGGTCTACAAACTCTTCCCTTGCATAGGGGAGAAGTCTCATAGAACTGAAGGACCAGTCTTTCAAACCACTATGTTAGATCTAAGAAATGTAGATCCGCACGCTTTCTCAAACGCTAAGGAAGACATGACAGAAAGTTATACTCCACTGTCACCACTAAATGAATCACGTGTCCCTAAGACACCAAAAGAGACATAATCTTATGAGCCTCTCATGCTAAAAGAGGTTTCACATCAACCAGAAGCACACATGGAAGAGGCGCATTCTATTGACAATGAATCAACTAATGTTATAGGAATGCTACCTAGGATGTTCATTGTATCACAACTAAAAAGAAAAACCAACCACCTCTGATACAAATTGAAATGGTTGAAAGACTTCCTGATGAAGATGAAGAAAGCAAAGGTATCTTTCATAAAGAATGGAAGATGAGAGTGACAGTTGGGGTGGACAATCCCATCATTTTCGTGTTACCAAGAAGTTACTGTTATCACTGGGAATTGCACCCATATGCAAAGCTGGTTAAAGCACTACAATTCAGTGTAACATGGGACTAATCTCAGGTTGTGGGTGCCCTATGACAAGATTAGACCTCCAAATTGTGGGTTGGTTCCCTTCAAATGTTCTATTGAAATGTATGTTTTTACTTTTTGGGAAAAGGGAAGAAAGAAACTAAATGAATTCTAAGTGTAAAATGGTGATGCACCTTATGTAGATAAAAATAATTCAATCTGACTCACAATGCTTGCTCAGAAATCTGACTTCTACACAATCCAGACTTGGCATAAATATCACAAAAATGATTCTAAGGAAGGTTTGAAAATAGGTTTTTATGAAGGAAAATGGTTTTTCACAGCATAAAAAGATTATTTCTGGTTAACACAACCTAAGACCTATGATGAATTTATGCTTTAATGTTGTAAACAATGAGGTGAGAGAATAATTTTGAAGGTTTAACAATAAAACACAACAAAATTTCATCAAAATCAATTCAGCATTCAACACTAAAAGGAAAGGGAATTCAACTAATCTGAAATAACAAAGGAAAGCTTTACAAAATACAAAAGATAACCTGTAACCTACTGATCTCTCAATAAAACTGTAATAGTGAGCTACAAGAATTCTCTAATCTATCTGAATCAAAATGAGAATCAAGAACTAGCAAAAACAGACTTTTGCTTTACAATATATAGGTTTGCTCTCTCCAAGAGGCATGCAAAAATATAGACTTGCAAATAACTCCCTCTAAAAATACTCATTCCTGAGCAACCTCAAAACTCATCAAAATTAGGGTTTAAAACTGCCTCAAATTGAGCAAAAATAGCTTCAATTTGGGCTTCTCCATGTGTTTGACCAAAATTTTGACCAACGATCCTAAAAATACTCCTAAAAGTCATGCAACACCTCTTAGGTGGCATAGTTAACTCAGCTAATCAATTTGCATGACTTTGCATGAGCAAAATTGATTGTGAGTAAATAATAAAGTAATAAAATATTACTCTATTATTGGTTACAACTTGTCTATTTTTTATTTTACAATTTGTGGAAAATAATAAAGTAATTTATAGAATATTACTTTATTATTTATCTACAATTAATTTATGTCTAAAATCATACATGATTAGAAGAAAAAATACTCCTTATTAGTCCAATACATTTGCCTATTTTGCAAAAATAGGACTTAGGAATAAATACACATTTTCTTGTCACTCCAATACATTTGTGAAAAAATAATCTCCCTCTGCAAGGAAAATAAAAGAACCAGTCACTCCTATAGCACTCCATGCACAAGACAAAAATTGCGTAAATGTCCATTTCTCAAATCTCCTTATATCCCCATATGCAATATTTGAAGTTAAGGAAAGAAAATAACTCCACTATGCAACTTGACCCCATGCATAAAAAATCCATTATATGTTGTCATTATCAATGCTGCCACCATGCCATTGCCACATCACTTATCATCCATATGCTATATCTCCACCATGCATAATGAGTTTACCCTTGAATCTTCATGTATTTCATATGCATAAAATATTGCACCATTATTGATGCTCACCTTATCTGCCACCTTTGTAAACTCTATATTCATGCATATCATGTCTTAAAACATCCACCTCCTTGGTTGTTAGCCACCATGCATAATCTTGAAATCCATCCTTGGATGCTTGGGCATAGGAAAAAACGACTTAAGCATGTGTTTTGTTATGCCTCCACCATTCGACCACCAAAGAAATTCACCATGCATAATAGGTCATAAGGCTTATAGCCTTTCCACATGTGATATCAGCCTCTTGACTTAAAAGGAATCAACCTCCAAAGGGTTACTGTCGGCCACTATGTGTTATGATTGTTAGGGAAAGTCTTGACCCCAACAACAATTTTGGATAAGGTAATAATTTGGTTTTTCTAAGTCAAAAAAAGCACTTGAGTGAAAAGAACCTTCGAACAAAATAGGGAAACAACCCCAATTTTTTGCTCATTCACTCATCTTTTGATTTCTTTCTTTGAGATATGCAAAACATATCGGCCGAGGGTTTGAAGTAGCTCCATGGTGGCTCTGGTTTTCTCCTTCAACGGCTCTACTACGTTGTTGCTATCATGAACTCCTCATGAGCTAGAATGAAGGTAACCTTTCTTTTCTGTTTGTTACGAAGCATTTGAAGTCTATAGCTTCCTTCATCTGTATGGCCATGGCCTTTTTCACTGTTATAACAGCTCCACTATTGTGCATTCTATTAATGCCTTCACTCTTTCTCTATGTGCTTCCTTTCTCAACGGTCTTCTCCTACTCATTTAGAAGTTTGAGGCCACTGTGAGGCCGTGGAAGATCTTTCTTTCTTGACAACAACAAGGTAAGCACTTGCTATCTAGTCTCTGTAGTTTCATTCCTTTTTGGTCTCACTCCTGAGATAGCATGACAAGCTGTAGATGGTTGTGGGAATTATTGAGTCTCTGTTAGCCATGGTTGCATCTTTCTTTTTTATCTTAATCTACCTTTATTATGCAGAAACCTGAGGGTTTTGAAGTTTTGAGTTAGGGTTTCAACTCCTCCTCCATTTCCAGAACTTCTATCTGCCATGGCTATGCTTGTCTTTATTAATAGGCATAAAAACTGTAACTTACCTAGAGGGTTTGTAAGCCATGAAGTTAGGGTTTCAACCTCTCCTTTGCATAGAAAATTCTTGTAATGACACGGCTACTATTTTATTTGATCTCTTTCTCCTTACTATAAGAAATGAAGGATTTGACATATCTATGAAGAAATCATGTGAATTTGGCATATGGGTATACACTCTTTCTTGTTTCTTGTTCCTCCTTGATGGTTATGAATTCATTATGGCATCTTCTTTGAAAACTCTCAACTGTGTTTGCAAGAACAACATTAGGGTTTGGTCTCTTGACATGGGTAAATAGCCTTTCAAACAAAAATGGCTTCTTTCTGTGCAACACCACCTTGACTGTAATCTTGTCTCCATCTGTTGGCAAAATTTGAAGGGTTTTGAAGTATTAGAAATGGGTTTTCTTGCTTTACTTCTTACAATACTCCTCACCTCCTTGTGACTGTCTCATACACATTTGCTGATGATTCATTTGTCTTATCATTCCACTATGGCTAATGGGTAGAAGCATATGTTAATTTCTGTCATGACAGTAGTCTTTTGATATTCTATATAATGGATCGACATTTTACCTCCATTTGCATCATTATATCATAGTGTGTATCATACTATAAGGCTCTTATGTAGACTATCTCTTTAGATTGCATGAATGCAAGGTTGATGAACAGTTTGGCTGTATTATCATCATTTAAATATGGGACTGTCTTTCAATTATAAGTGGATGTATATCATGGCATAGAGATTAGTTGTCTTCTTCTTTATTGTTTGTGGCATTCTTGAAATGCACCTGTAGGTTAGAAAACATGCTTTCTTGTTTCTTGTTGTCTTTCAAGTCTTATATGTATTATATGCATATTTCTTTATTTCTTCTTCTGTAGTACGCCATCGTGCATCCTTATACTTGTAGTCATCTTTTTGCATACTCAGATCTTTTCTGGCTGTTCATATCTTTATCATTATGCATGTTCCTCTGTAGGTGGGCAATGATCATTATGGTGTATCATAAATGTCTCCTACTCATTTAAACCACTTCACAAGTCACTTTCAAGACTGTTACGGTGATGATTACTATATTTTGATAGCATAATTGTCATAGAAGGAAAAGTTGTTTTCTTCTTGACTGTTTGTTTTATCATTATTGATGTTCCTCCTTAGGTGAGCAATGACCATTATGATATATCATATAGCTTCACGATTACTGTCATGACTGTCTATAATGATGGTGACTGTCTTGTTTTTGCAATGTGTTTTTCTTTATGTCATCATTATATCTTTTGACTGCACCTACTCTTTGATTGCATCTTGCATGGCATGTACTATGTGCATCTACTTCTATGTGGCACTTCTTCTGTGTGGATCTTGCATGGCATCCTCTCTTTACTATGTTAGATACATTTCTGTGTGGCATCCTCTGTAGTTTGCAACTTGCATAGCATCTTCTGTTGACTGTGTCTTCTTCTGACTGCATCTTGCATACTATATTGTATCTTTGTATTGACTTATCTTCTATAGCTTACAACTTCAGTCATAACTATCTTTCATTTGATCTTGAAAGTTGACCTAACTGTCATGTTGGAGGCCCATCACTGTGTTGGGGTATTTACTTGTATTATATACTTCATCCTTCGATGCTTAATTGTTTGAACATGTTATTCCATTTCGAATGTAGCATTTGATCTTCATCTATCTTTTGATGGTTTGAAACTCTGAGGCACTAGTGGCAGCCTTTTACAAAGTTTATATCTTCTCTTTTTGGATGACTGTACAACCATCTCATACATATTGTGAAGTCTTATTTAATGGCAGTCAAGTTGGGATAGAGATTAAGTTGTTTGTCTTCCATTGTTCTATCTGCTGTTCATGTGGCATTTACTTGACTACTTATGAGACACTTGTAACTTTGAATGTGATATAGCTGTTTTAAACTTTGATCATCTTTAGATAGTATGAAAACATGAGAAATATCTGGTATGCAATGTTGTTTCATCTCTCCTTTGTCATAATGAGATGACCCTTCATAAGATCTATTCTACAACTTGTTTAAATGATACATAAGTTCTTGTATCCTCTTTTCTATGTCTATCTTCTCTTTATCTGGCAAAATAACCTGAAAACTTGTATCACTCTTGAGATGACTATAAACTAATTTTTCTGACTTCGTCTTTCTGTCAATCTTGATTCAGTCATATAATTTTGATTTGTTTCAATCAACTATAATGACGTCATGATGACATCTTCCTTATGTAAGATGATTAGATGATGCATGATATAGCTTAGAATGATGCATCATGTCTTTTTTTGGTACTCTTCAAAAAATGAAAAGAAACATGCTTGGCTCAACCCTTGTGGGAGCAACATTTAATCCACATGTTTATTTGTCTTCAAATCAGCAACAAGATTTGTCCTATACCTGCAAAGTGAACAAACAAGTTAGCATAAATAAGTACCTGATAGCATTGATTGATCTCCTTCATGATTTCTTCTTGATCTGTATCATTATCTGATCTAAATGCATGATATGATAAGTAGTTGTCTCTGTTTGATAAAAGCATGTGATAACTGTAAACATCCGGAGCACTATCAGGGCTGTCCCAAAAATTTTTGCAGGTTTCAACTGGGTGGTGGCTTGGATTGAAGCATGAAGACTGAAGACTTTGAAGACCAGCTTCAACAACAACCTCCATCATCAGGCAATGATGGATGTTTAAATTTATCATATGTTCTTTTCTCTTTTCTTTTATCAAACAGATACATAGCTTGCATGTCTGCAATTGCTCAGTTTAGTTATTCCCACGGCTTGTGTGGGACACATTTGAACATTTCTTTAAAACATGATCAATTAGTTTCTCTGATGCATATGATGTATATGTATTTCCTTTTTAATCAATGCATGAGATAAAGTAACAGATACCTGGATGTATGTTAAAAACATGACATGAAATAATAGTGTAATACAATATCTTTCTCTCTTTTATTCAAAACTGATTAATCTGAATAATTATAACTCCTAAAAAATCAAACTTTGTAGAACAAATGTATCTCCTTGAATGTTTGATCCTTTGATGATCAATTATTTTGTCATGATAACTTATCAGTCCTGATTGGACTGATGGGTTATCTTGACAACTGGATCCTCTTTTCATCTTTGTCAAAGTGTCAACCATTCAAAAATGCATAACCTTGAAGTTTTCTATTATTCATTTTGAACAATTACACCTAGGTCCAACTAATTTTCAGTGTGAACAAAAAATTAGTAACATTTCTGGCGACCTCTCAAGGGTGTTTGCCTACTAAACAGTTTTAGAACCAGTAGCCTTGCCTTCTCATTGGGCATAGAGTCATTTATGCCCTTAACTTAGAGAAATTCTACAACTCACACTAACTGAAAACAACAGCAACAACTAATTGAAAAAATTGAAACTAAAACTGATTTGCTTAAAACAGAACCAGCTACATGTGCAGAAGCACTTCTTGGAAACAAAACAACAAAACTGAATCTTACTGTGCAAAAGCACTTATTTGCAGCATAAGGCTGCCTTAGTAACATATCTTGAGATGAATCCCCTTAATTGGGATTGGCAACACCTCACCATCTAACTTAGCAAGCTGAAATGCATTGTTTTTCTTACACTCTGTGATTGTATATGTTCCATCCCACATTGCATCAAACTTTGTATACTGTCCTGGTCTGCTTTTCAATTCATTCCACTTGAAAAGTAGATCTCCTTCTTTATAAACCCTTGGTACTGCTCTTTTATCAAAAGTCCTTTTCATTTGGGCCTGGTGTACCTCCAATGTTTTCAAGGCCTTCTTTCTGATCTCTTCAAGTTCAATCAGTTGTGCAAGCCTGATTTCCATTGGTTGTTCTTCAAGTAACTCTAGCTCTTTTATATAACTAAGTGTTGGTAATTCCACTGTTATTGGTAACTTGGCTTCTTTTCCATATGTAAGCACATAAGGTGAATTACATGTTGATCTTTTAGGTGTAATCCTATTAGCTCACAGTGCTAAGTTTAATTTATCATGCCAAGACCTCTGATTCTCATCAACTGTTTTCTTTATAATCTTAATCAGATTTTTGTTACTTGATTCAGCCTGTCCATTACCTTGAGGGTAATAATTTGATGAAGTATTTGTTGATGATTGTTTTGAGACAGTCATAACAATAGTCAAAATTAACATAAATGAACCAAAACTGACTTGAAAGATATGAAGGAATCGTGTAAGATTTGCTTAATCCCAAGTTTACTATGGTTAGGTCTTGACCTGTTGGGCAAATTCAGTTGGTCGATGTGAAGCTATAATGTTCAAGGTGCCTTACATAATTTAAGGTTTCTTTGGTTAACTAGACTCAAACTATGCAAAAGATTAATAAATGTCAATATGTTGTTCATCCCTTTTACATAAACTTATACTTGTGCTGCAAAACTTTAGATGATCTTTCTTGAATTATTGCAGCTTTCTTCTCCTTATGTTTATGAAAATTGTCTACTTTTAACTCTGTTATGCATGCTTCTTTCAAATATGAGACAAATTTCCTTCAAATTTCTATGTTTTAAGCTAAGTATTTTCAGATGGGTTGGGAAAAGTTAGAAAGATCTAATCTAAACCTCATTTAAATCTACCAAAGGATCTAATTGTTCTATTATGCACTATATAAATCATACAGTAATTTGATCAAATCCACAGATAAAAAAAATTTAAATGTAAGTTCTGAGCATTTTCACAAATATACACTTAAAATTGCAAGCTCTTAGAGAAAATGTTTCCAAACACAATGAAGAGCATGAGAACACTCAGAAGATAGATGTAGAATTCCATATTCAATTGTATTAGAAACAGACAGTCATGCATGATTTACAATGTCAGAATGACTCTTAGTTTCATTGATCAAACTATAGAGAACTTACAAGCTTTACAAATACAGTAAGGAAGCTAGATGCTCCACGCATTCCTTATTGCAGACAATAGGCGACCTCCTTCCTCTACTTCTAAACTATACTAAACTAAATTGCTAAAATCCCTATGTTCCTAAAAATCCCTGTGTAAAGTATTACAGTGTAACAAGGCACCATTTATAGACTTTTTGACTGTCCTCAATACAGCCCAAAAAACCCTAATTTAAACCCTAGTTCAAACCCCTGGTTACAACAATAAATGCAGGTGAACCAGTTTCCCAAAATACCTCTGAACATACATCCAATATGATTGAGATATGCCTTTCTGAAACCCTAGCAGCTCAGTAATAACTTGTGTGGTCTGCTACAGTAATGTCCTCATCAATGAATGGCCTTTGACTTCCTCGCCCTTCATCCTTATCTCCCTCTGCTCCTGAGATCAGATTTCCTCTTCCATGATGTCATCGCCATTAAGTTTCAGCTCCCCGCTCAACTGCAAACCTGCAAAAATAGATAGACAATAAGTATTATTCCATCAAATGAACAGCAGGAAATTAAAACATCTGATTAAATCAAGGCATGACTGTGCAAGATGTAGAAATCGGGCCCAAAAATGCCCCAAAAATGCACTCAAAATGTATATACAATATCCAAAACATCATGGGTCAACCATCGTTGACTGAAAAAATGCTATCGAGCTCAAAAAAATGATCTCAAACTCTATCACTCTGCCCTTTCCCGCCCATCGGCGTGAGATATGTCATCAGCGAGTCCCAAAAATGATTGGCCGATCGTCATTGTTTGGCTAAAACGGCCTTGCTCATTCGTTTATCCTTTTCATCGGCGTGAGACTTCTTATCGGTGAGGCCATTTACTTTTCTTCTAATCGATATTCCTTACGCCGATCGCCTTTGCATTGGCATGAGACTCCTTATCGACGAGGGCCTGAAATGCTACCCCGATTGCTATTGCTTCGTCGATATCCCCCTGTTGTTTCCTTCTATCGGTGTGTCACAAGATTATCGGCGAGGCAAAAATTACCTCCACCGATCATTATACTCTGTCTGATGCATTTTTACTCTCTTCCCATCCATCAGGCTGACACTGGACTATCGGCGCGGCCAAAATTACCTCGGCCGATCATTATCTCCAACTGATGCGAGCCCTTTGTTGGTGTGACTCTTACCGACAAACCTCTATCCTTCACCTTCATATGTTATATTGTTTGTAAATAGAACCATCAACGTAAGTCTACTGTCGGTGCGATAATTCCAAATATGGCCGATATCTAAAGTCATACCGATGAGCTTTCTTAAGTGAGACCATACCCCTCGGGGAGATAAACATTATCACCGCTGATGCCCAAAGTTAGGCCGATGACTATACCATCAACGAGAGACAACCTTTCACTGAGAGAAATCCTAACATTGCCGATGGCAATGGTTATACCGATGGCTACCACTTGCAACTCTTTGATCGACTAAGTCTTTTCCCCTTCCCTCTTGGCCCTGTCATCGGCGTAAGTCTACCCATCGGCAAAAGCCTAAAATGTTGTTCCGATTACCACTTGTTATGCTGATGGACGTTGTTTGTATACTATGCCTTGTTCATTTGTCTTGTATGTTCTGACCTGCCGAACATATAAATGTGAGATACAAAGTGGAAACCAAAATAAAATTCATTTTAACCTGAAACCACTTCGGGTCCACCCTGCATGTATACACTATCAATATGTAGGATATCAACAAACGTGACCCTTCTCATCGAATGGGATATGATGGTGACGTCACCATCATATCCAGACCTCATTAAAAATGCAAAAAATGACGTCACCATCATATTGGTAAGATCAGGGGATTTTATAATATCAGGTCATGCATTATAACTATGAACTTTACGATCCTGATGCTAAGGAATATGATCCCCCCTCAAAAAAAGTGATCTTCCTTCGGGAGATCAGGTTGACATCATCGTCTCAAAGTCTCAGTTTTATTGCTGCTGTACTATGATGTCATCGTCATGTAGAAAGATTGGTGTGATATTGGAAATATGACCTGGTATTTGAAATATCGGGTGATATTTGAAATATCGGGTGATATTTCAAATATCAGTCCCCGCCAGACACATGCAATTTCTTGACGGATAGTTTCGCGAACACAATGGCTTATCAGGTGATAAACTGATATCGGGTGATCTTTGGTAAAGTGATGGATATTTTGAAATATGACCCCCCCGCCAGGATATCAGGTTTGACCAGAATTTGACTTGCCCTAACTTTCTCATTTGGTCGAATTTTAGGGTGATGTAAAAGGCAAATTTGCATGGAATTTCATCCTCTTTCACATGGTAAGCTTTTGGAGGACAGATTCAGACCTTGAGATTTGGTTCAGGTTTCAAGATCACAAATATCCTAACATTAAGCATATACATACCAACTGATGCATTTTTGAAAAATGATCATAACTTGCAAAATATGGCGAATTTCAAGACAGTTCAAAAAGCAACCCTAGCTCAATTTTCACAAGGAATCCAACCATATCATGCATTGGTACTGAAAATGCATTTTCCCCTATTTTTTAACGAGGTTTGAAAATTTTTCCTCTTTTCCCTTTACCACCAAACAGAAACAAATCAAAAGCGAAAAAGCAAAGCAACAGCAGGGGTCCTCATTTTGCTAAGGAGTAAAATGGGGCGTGTTGTGAACATCACAACAACTAGCAACCAAACAAAACAATTAAATTCAAAGCATTTAAGAAAACTAAATGAAATGAATCCATAACTTCTGACTATCTTTCCTGCAAATTACTATTCAACTTGAAACCTAAGGTATTCAATAAGGGTGCATGAATTTTCATTTTCAGTTTAAGTATGTGCACGCGATTAATTATCCTCATCTTGAAGATCAATTGAACAAACCAGTGACTGACATTAGCCTACGTAGTTGAGGATATTCCCTCATAGCCAACCAGATAGAGCCTTGCTGCTAGCGAGCATCCATAACCCCGACAAGGTTATCATTACAATTCTCCTAAGTAGAGCCCCACTGCCAGTGAGCGTCTAGAGCCCCAGTAGAGTTACTTAGATGGCTTAATCTGGATTTTCAGTATAATCTGCTTTATTTATTTTTATATTTTATATTTTATGATTTTGAAAGAGATTTCACAAGATATTGCAGTTGTAACTTCATGATGCAAGGAGTGAACACTTGCTGAAATTAAGCTGAGAATTGTAATGGTAGCAAGGGTGACCTCGGATTTTTCACCTAATATCTACACTGGTAGGTTCAACAAACCCAAGGATTTTAGGTGTGTCATCGTGAGAAACCTCTCTGAACTCTCAATCACATTTATTGAATACAAAATTTTAGAAGGTAAATAACTCTCTACATTCATGGCAGTCACAACAAGTTATGCATAAACTGCAAATGATTAACTTGAATATTAAATTTTATACTATTTTGAATGGTTGCTGGCTTGCTCCTTAATATTCTAAAGTAAAACAAAGGTCCTTGCTGAGGAGAAAACAACAAACCAAACAAACAACAGACTGTACAAGGAAAACAAAAATAGAAAACAAAACAAAACTATACAAATAGAAACAAAATAGAAATAAAACTATACAAACAACTAACCTACAAAGCAAGACAAGCGAGCAAAGAAAAGAAAAAGAAAACAACAAAGAAAACTGTACATTACTTACACTAAATTACACAAAAATGGACTGCCCTTTACCTCAGGCCTGGAAGTAATGTTTCAAATGTTGGTCATTAACTGGTAATGGCACATCTTCCCCTGTCAAGGTCTTGAGTCTAAATGTGTTGTCCCCTATTATTTCTGAGACCTGTAATGGACCTAGCCATAGTTTATCAAATTTTCCATGGCTCCCCTTCTTTTCATGTGCTTTGTCCTAGCACAGCACTAAGTCTGATATCCTGAATATTTTGACTCTTGCCCTCTTATCAAACCACCTATTAACAACCGCTTGATGTTTGGCAAACTTCTCGATGGCTTGACCTCTTTTCTCATCTAATTGTAGCATTTGTACTATCTTGGCTTCCTTATGGTTATCAAAGCCTAGGCACTCATTGGCAAACTTCCAGGTTGGTATTCTCAGATTTACTAGAAGTATGGGATCAGTCCCATAAACTAAATGATAAGGTGTGCTACCTAAAGTTGTCTTAAACTTGGTCCTATCTACCCATAATGCATATCTTAACAGGGTATTCCACTCTCTAGGACTCTTTGCAATCAACTTCTTGATTACGTCTAATAAAATTTTGTTCGTTGATTCAGCCAATCCATTACCTTGAGGGTAATAATTTGAAGAAAACCTTAAAATGATCCCGTATTCAAATGCCCATATAGAAAACTTTAAAGAAGAGAAAGCAGGGCCATTATCACATACCAATGAATAGGGAGTTCCAAACCTAGTGATGATGTTTTCTTCAAGAAACTTGATAACTATCTCAGTTGTGGAGAATTTGCAGCAGGTAGCCTCAGTCCATCTTGTACAGTATTCTGTCACCGTTAGTATAAATTTATGTCCTACAGAAAATGGAGGATTGATGATTCCAATAAAATCTAGGCCCCACTATGCAAATGGTCTTGATTCAGTCACAGGTTGTAGTGGATTGGCCTGATTTCTTCCCTTATCTGTTGCAGTTTGACAGGTGTGGCAACTTTTAATGTGACTCTCAGTATCTCTGAACATTGTGGGCTAGTAATAGCCCACCCTCAATATCTTGTGTGTTGTAGCAAGATGGGAACCATGGTCGGTTCTGTATTTGTCATGCAGTTCTATCAACACTTTATCTGCTTTAGCTCTACTTAGACATCTTGAATAAATTCCATCATGGTTCTTCCTGAATAGAAGACCTCCTTGCACCATGTATTTTTGTGCTTTAATCTTCAAGGCTCTCCTTTGAGAAGCTTTCATCTTGTTTGGGTACTTTCCGGCTATTAGAAAGGCGTTTAAATCATCATACCAGTCTAGTGTGTTCTGGGAATTCAATACATACTGTTGTTTTATCAAATTTGGATCCATAAATGGCTACCCTCTGACCAGCTTCATGGGAATGATTTCCATGTCAAATTCTTGCAGCGTGGTGATCCACTTGGCTCTCTTTTCTCCAGGTTCGTTCTGCATCAGCAACATCTTTACTGCTGCGTCTAGCACTATGGCTTTGATCTGGCTACATAGAATGTAATGTCTGAATTTTTCACAGCCCTCATTAATGCAAATGCTTGTCTCTCAGTGTCTAGATATCTCAACTGTGCATCCTTCAGAGACGTGCTCATGAATGCGATGGGCCTCTCATTGTTTTCACCTTTCTGTGTCAAGGCAGCCGCAACTGAATGAGAAGATGCAAAGGAGTAGATGTAGAATGGGCTTGTGTAGTTTGGACTTGCCAATATAGGAGCATTAGAAATTACCTCCTTGATATCCTCAAATGTAGCCCTAGCCATAGGTGTCCACTCCATCTGTGCATCCTTCTTCAACATAGCGTTTAACGGCTACATGATCTCTGCAAAACCTGTGATAAACTTCCGAACAAAGTTAATTTTGCCAAAAAATGATTTCAACTCTTTCCTACTGTTTGTCATTTGCAAATTTTTTATCAATTCTATTCTATCCGGATCAATCAAAATTCCATCTTTAGAAATAACATGGCCTAATAATTTACCTTCAGTTACGCCAAATATACATTTCTTAGGGTTAAGGGAAATTCCATACCTCTCACATTGCTTAAGTATTTTTTGGAGATCTTCAGCGTGAGTGGATGCATCCTTGGAATACACAGTCAGATCGTCCATATACACAATAATGCACTTACCTGATAACCCACGGAATGCAATGTCCATGGCTCTCTAAAAAGTGGCACCTGCATTAATCAGACCAAAAGGCATTCTCCTATATGCATAATTTCCCCATTTGCAAGTAAAGGTGGTTTTTAATCTATCTTCTCTATCAATCAAGACTTGGTTATAACCTGAGAAACCATCTAAAAAAGACATCATCTTTGCCCTGTTTACTGCTTGCAGCACTTCTTCCATTGGAGGCAGAGGATAATTATCCTTTTTAGATGCTTTGTTTAAATTTCTAAAGTCTACGCATAACCTGATGTCCCCATTTTTCTTCCTCACTGGTACTAAGTTAGCTACCCAGACTGAATGTCTGACTGGGAAAATTATTCCAGCAGACAGCAATTTTTTAACTTCTTCAAAGATTAAAGGCTCTAGAATGGCGTTTATAGGCCTTTGTTTCTACCTAAATGGTTTAACTTCTGGTCTCAAAGGTATTACATGAGTTATGATGGACGTATCGTACGTTTTCAAGTCTTCATACATCCATGCTATGACATGTTTGTATTCTTTTAGGACACTTAGAACTTCTTTTCTTATTTTCTCAGAGCAAGCCTTTCCAATCAATACATTTTGTATGTTCTACTCTGTCCCCAAGTTGTGTGGATCACACTTACCCCCTTCTGTTTTGGGTAAGTCCTTCTGTCTTATTACCCCATCAAAGTCAAAAATATGTTCTAGTTCAATTACTCCTTTGGGTAAAAAGTTGCTCTTCAAGTTGATTATATCCTCTTCGTCCCATGTTGTCTCAAGCCTTTCTTGCTCATCAATGATTTGAGCCTCAAATACCTCATTACAAGTCAGAAAATCAATAATTTGCTGATCCCCCCCAAATACCTAAAAGTGTGTAACATTGTCTAGGATACTGAGAATATTAACTAATTCAACAGTAAATCGTTTCAATCCTGATAGTGCCAAGGGTTCTAGTGTACTAGTAGCAACTGCAAGTGCATCCGGCCTGTGGTTCAGCTCTCTAGGGATGTGCTTTATGTTGAATGCATCAAATAAATCTATTAAACCCCATACTCTATGTCTGTAACAAATCATTGTCTTGTAATTGTAGGCATATAGTTTCCTTACTTGTCTAACTACTAGTTCAGAGTCTGAAAATACTCTGATCGTTTTCACCTTTTTCTTGATGGCCATGACAAGTCCTAAAATTAGGGCCTCATATTCAGCAATATTGTTAGTATAGGAAAATTGTAATCTATATGCTGCCAGATGTGATTTACCCTAAGGATCTATGAGTTCAACACCTGCACCCGCACCCTGTTTTGACTTGGACCCATCACATTTTAATGTCCACATGCCATCTTTACTTTTTTGACCTTTTATCTTGGCATGCTTTCTCTTTTATCACCTGTGAGGTGCTGGTCTGTTTATTCATGGGCATTTCTATTTGGTCAACTTGCATATGTGTATTTCAATCTGGTAAATTAGAAAGACAACTACCCCTGTCCTTTATTCCCTTTCCTAAATCTGAAATCAGAGCATCCTCATTACTTTGAACGTATTTCTGTGTTTGATCAGGATTAATATTTTCCTCTGGTAACTCTATCCTCTTTATGCATTTTTTGTATTCATATTCAATGATGTCTTTGCACATTCTGTAACTCTCCTCAAAATGTGGCCTATCGTGGACTCTACACCTATTTTTATACAGTTTGTATTGGACTGGCAGATTTTGTTTAATGCATTCTTCCACCTCTTGCCTAATGGCATGACCAAATTTGCCTATTGCATTATTTTCTTCATCCGAAGAATTTCCATCAGACTCAATGAATAATGTTGTCCTATTACTGACATGTTTTTCTCTAAAGTTCAACATCATGATCTCTTCAATTTGCACCCCATTGTTAGTAATTCTATAAACACCAAGTTCAATAGCAGTATACAATATTTCATTAGTTCGATTATACTCTGTTATCATGTGTTTCATCCTGGGCTCTGCCTCTATTCTAATTTGGTTTGGAACACCTCTCCAAGGTAGCCACATATGTGAAAAATTAGTGGCCATATATCCGTTTAATGTCTTGGACCAATCCCTACTTAGCAACATTCCATAATTTACGGGTATATCCACTACTTGAATGTCAATGACTTGGCTTACCCTAGGGTCTAAAGCTAATTGCATCTGAATGTTCATGAGTTCTCCTATCATGCTAACTTCAGTCTTGTCTAACTGTGTGAGAACCTTAGCAGATCTGGTGGGAGTTAGCCCGAGAGTTTTGCATATTCCTAAGGGCATTACGTTGGCTGATGCACTAGAATCTACCATGCAATTGTGTATGTTCTTCCCACACAATCTAATAGTTAACAAGAAAGGAGGAGCATCCCTCTTATCCGCATGTATTACTACATTTGTATTGGAAGGCTGCTCAGCTTTCTTACTTTTCTCTTTAGGTGGTGAATATCTACTAGAAACAGTTATATCAGCAAAAACCTCGTCTGTCATGGATGTATCCATAGATTTTATAAAAGCATTCCTAATCCCTAGAGTTTTCAATAATTCATTCAGAGGTATACTAACCTTAATTTTCTTTATTTCTTCTGACAAATAATTCATTAATCTTCTTGTCTCTACCGTTTCGGTATTACTTGTTTGGGCCTTTTGTTCTATTGTTCAACTATTTGTATGACGATTAGCTTTAAGGATGGCAAGATTGTTGCTGGCATTCTAATCTGGGGCTGTATTGAAGTTGTTAGGAGGAATGGAAGTGGTGAAAGGTCCTCCTGGCCTAGTGTTGTTCCTTAAATTGTAGGTGTGGTTTTTATTTGTCTGTTAAAAGGCCTGCACCTCTTCTGTTTCAGTCAATACCTCATTTTCAGATTCAAGGGGAAACTGAAAAGCATTTAACACGAAGGTTGATTCAGGATAAAGATTTTCACAAAAGTATGGCTCATCCTCTAACAATTCATCCTTTTCCTCTTCTGCAGTTGCAAAGGTAAACGTTTCTAAGACTAAGGTTGTATCATATCCTGAGGGTACTACCTCATTACCCTTGGGAATGAGAAATTTAGAAGTAGGAGGGTGGACTTCTATATTGAATATGCTAGCTGCTAAATGGAACTGTGGACAGTCGAGCTCAGCATGGGCATTGGTATTGTGAAATCTACACCAACTTTTTAGTGATGTGTTGGCCATTTGGATGTCAGTTGTTTGTTTCGCATCGTGATTATCTGTATTCTCAAAAGGAGAAGCTAGAGTACCATTGTTGGGCCTAGTGTTCCATGTCTTGGGTGGCCTAGGTTGATTCTGATTTATGTTATTATTGCCCCAAGTCCTATTATCTACCACTGGCCCTCTATTTTGCATTGGTTGCCCCTAGGTAGGGCCTTGATGCTGATTATAGTTTTGACCCTAATTTGAACATTGGCCCTGGCTATTATTTTGGGTATGGCTCTGATTGTAGTTCTGATTGTAATGTTGATTTTGATTTGAACTATAGTTTTGATTTTGGCCTTGGTTATAATTCTGATTTTGATTGTATGCCTGGTTGCCAGTTCCATAGAGGTTCTTGTTTCTTAGTTGTGTCACTTCGGTGGTTAATCTTTTCAAATGTGCAATGATCTCTTTGATTTCTTCCCTTTCCTCCTGTGCTTTTGCTGCAGTTGTATCCCTGGGAGGTTGGAAGAAAGGCTGACCATTATTTTGACTGTTATTGGAAGTGTTACTCATGTAAGGAGCTATGGCTTGGATTGGAGTAGGACTGTACATAGGTGTGTAAGAAGGAACTGGATTTAATAGTGAAGTGTGATGCACGGGGGCTCCATTCCATGGTTGTGCCTGATTCTGCATCCCAAAATTTCCTCCATTAATAAATGGGCTACAAGTTGTATGCCTCATCTCTTGATTTACTGAGGCTGCCTCTTTATAGGCTTTGGATATTGAATCTATGTCAGTTTTTATTTTGACAAACATGGCAGTTAAAGGATCCAAGGCTGCATAGTACATAGCCAACAAGGTATCATCATCCACGATGTAAGGGGCTACTAGCCTAGAGTAGGCCTTTTGAAATCTGTCATTGAAATTATCACTCAACTCTCCCTCACCTCATTTTATAGTAGCCAGTTTATGATACAAGACACAGGGATCAATGGGTCCTCTAAATCTTGACAGAAATGCTTCTTCCATAAGTGACCAGGAAGAAATGTAACCGTTGGGTAGGTTTACATACCAGTTAGAGGCTTGTTCATTAAAGGTGTAGGGAAACAATCTACTCACAACGTCCTCATGCTCTAATCTCGCCCTAATACATGCTTCCTTGACTATTATAATGTGGTCTTCCGGGTCTTGGTGCAACTGGTATTTTGGACATATCTTCTTTGGATTCTTGGGCATCTCATTATAATCAGGGAACGCTATGGGAGAGTGGACATCGAAATAAGCCATTGTGGGCACTTGAGCTTGACCTGAATTTGTAGGAATACCTGGATTTATTGGTGGGATAGGATTTATAGGAGGATTAGGACCTCTAAGGGTACCTGAACTAAGATTTAAAGATCTGAATAGTGATCTGTCAGGACTCACAATATCACGTATGTTAAAAGGTGACCCAGGAGGTGTTCCAGATGAACTTCCTGCTTGCAATATTTTAGGATTCCAAATCAGAGGGTTCTTACTTCGCCTTGTATCAGGTAGTTACACAAAAATATCCCCCAAACTGGATCTAGACTTGATCACTCTATCACTGTTATTAGCCAGTTTGAAACAAACCCTAACTCAAATCAGGCCCCCCTTCTAGCACCAAAAAAATTGTTGATGATTGTTTTGAGATAGTCATAACAATAGTCAAAATTCACATAAATGAACCAAAACTGACTTGAAAGATATGAAGGAATCGTGTAAGATTCGCTTAATCCCAAGTTTGCTATGGTCAGGTCTTGACCTGTTGGGCAAATTCAGTTGGTCGATGTGAAGTTATAATGTTCAAGGGGCCTTACATAATTTAAGGTTTCTTTGGTTAACTGGACTCAAACTATGCAAAAGATTAATAAATGTCAATATGTTGTTCATCCCTTTTGCATAAACTTATACTTGTGCTGCAAAACTTTAGATGATCCTTCTTGAATTATTGCAGCTTTCTTCTCTATGTTTATGAAAACTGTCTACTTTTAACTCTGTTATGCATGCTTCTTTCAAATATGAGACAAATTTCCTTACAATTTCTACATTTTAAGCTAAGTATTTTCAGATGGGTTGGGAAAAGTTAGAAAGATCTAATATAAACCTCATTTAAATCTACCAAAGGATCTAATTGTTTTCTTATGAACTATATAAATCATACAGTAATTTGATCAAATCCACAGATAAAAAAAACTTTAAATGTAAGTTCTGAGCATTTTCACAAACATACACTTAAAATTGCAAGCTCTCAGAGAAAATGTTTCCAAACACAATGAAGAGCAGGAGAACACTCAAAAGATAGATGTAGAATTCCAGATTCAATTGTATTAGAAACAGACAGTCATGCATGATTTACAATGTTGGAATGACTCTTAGTTTCATTGATAAAACTACAGAGAACTTACAAGATTTACAGATACAGTAAGGAAGCTAGATCTTCCACGCATTCCTTATTGCAGACAACAGGCGACCTCCTTCCTCTACTTCTAAACTATACTAAGTTAAATTGCTAAAATCTATGTGTTCCTAAAAATCCTTGTGTAAAGTATTATAGTGTATCAAGGCACCATTTATAGACTTTCTGATTGTCCTCAATACAGCCCAAAAAACCATAATTTAAACCCTGGTTCAAACCCCTGGTTATAACAATAAATGCAGGTGAACCAGTTTCCCAAAATACCTCTGAACATACATCCAATATGGGTGAGATATGCCTTTCTATAACCCTAGCAGCTCAGTAATAACTTGTGTGGTCTGCTGCAGTAATGTCCTCATCAATGAATGGCCTTTGACTTCCTCGCCCTTCGTCCTTATCTCCCTTTGCTCCTGAGATCGGATTTCCTCTTCCATGATGTCATCGCCATTAAGTTTCAACTCCCTGCTCAACTGCAAACCTGCAAAAATAGATAGACAATAAGTATTATTCCATCAAATGAATAGCAGGAAATTAAAACATCTGATTAAATCAAGGCATGACTGTGCAAGATGTAGAAATCGGGCCCAAAAATGCCCCAAAAACGTGCTCAAAACGTATATACAATGTCCAAAACATCACGGGTCAACCATCGTTGACCGAAAAAATGCTATTGGGCTCAAAAAAATGATCTCAAACTCTATCGCTCTGCCCTTTCCCGCCCATCGGTGTGAGATATGTTGTCGGCGAGTCCCAAAAATGATTGGCCGATCATCATTGTTTGGCCGAAATAGCCTTGCTCATTCATTTATTGGCATGAGACTTCTTATCGGCGAGGCCATTTACTTTTCTTCCGATTGATATTCCTTACGGTGATCGCCTTTGCATCGGCGTGAGACTCCTTATCGGCAAGGGCCTGAAATGCTACCGCGATCACTATTGCTTCGCCGATATCCCCCTTTTGTTTCCTTCTATCGGTGTATCACAAAAATTACCTCCGGTGATCATTATACTCTGTCTGATGCATTTTTACTCTCTTCCCATCCATCGGGCTGACACTGGACTATTGGCGCAGCCAAAATTACCTCCGTCGATCGTTATCTCTAGCCGATGCGAGCCCTTCGTCAGTGTGACTCTTATCGACAAACCTCTATCCTTCTCCTTCGTATGTTATATTGTTTGTAAATAGAACAATCGGCATAAGTCTACCGTCGGCTCGATAATTCCAAATATGGCTGATATCTAAAGTCATACTGATGAGCTTTCTTTGGTTAGACCATACCCTCAGGGAGATAAACACTATCACCGCCGATGCTGAAAGTTAGGTCGATGACTATACCATCGACGAGAGACAACCTTTCGCTGAGAGAAATCCTAACATTGCTTACGGCAATGGTTATACCGATGGCTACCACTTGCAACTCTTTGATCGACTAAGTCTTTTCCCCTTCCCTCTTGGCCATGTCATCGACGTAAGTCTACCCATCGGCAAAAGCCTAAAATGTTGTTCTGATTACCACTTGTTATGCCAATGGACGCTGTTTGTATACTATGCCTTGTTCATTTGTCTTGTATGTTCTGACCTGCCGAACATATAAATGTGAGATACAAAGTGGAAACCAAAACAAAATTTATTTTAACCTGAAACCACTTCGGGTCCACCCTGCATGTATACACTATCAATATGCGGGATATCAACAAACGTGACCCTCCTCATAGAATGGGATATGATGGTGACATCACCATCATATCTGGACCTCATTAAAAATGCAAAAAATGACATCACCATCATATTGGTAAGATCGAGGCATTTTATAATATCAGGGTGATATCGAAATATCAGGTCATGCATTATAACTTTGAACTTTACGATCCTGATGCTAAGGAATATGATCCCCCCCTCAAAAAAAGTGATCTTCCTTCGGGAGATTGGGTTGACAACATCATCTCAAAGTCTTAGTTTTATTGCTGTTGTACTATGATGTCATCATCATGTAGAAAGATCGGGGTGATATTGGAAATATGGCCGGGTATTTGAAATATCGGGTGATATTTCAAATATCAGTCCCCGCCAGACACATGTAGTTTCTTGATGGATAGTTTCGTGAACACAATGGCTTATTAGGTGATAAACCGATATCGGGTGATCTTTGGTAAAGTGATGGATATTTTGAAATATGACCCCCCGCCAGGATATCAGGTTTGACCAGAATTTGACTTGCCCTAACTTTCTCATTTGGTCAAATTTTAGGGTGATGTAAAAGGCAAATTTGCATGGAATTTCATCCTCTTTCACATGGTAAGATTTTGGAGGACAGATTCAGACCTTGAGATTTGGTTCAGGTTTCAAGATCACAAATATCCTAACATTAAGCATATACATACCAACTGATGCATTTTTAAAAAATGATCATAACTTGCAAAATATGGCGAATTTTAAGACGGTTCAAAAAGCAACCCTAGCTCAATTTTCACAAGGAATCCAACCATATCATGTATTGGTACTGAAAATGCATTTTCCCCTTTTTTTTTAATGAGGTTTGCAAATTTTTCCTCTTTTCCCTTTACCACCAAACAGAACAACAAACCAAAAGCGAAAAAGCAAAGCAATAGCATGGGTCCTCATTTTGCTAAGAAGTAAAATGGGGTGTGTTGTGAACATCACAATAGTATTCTAGAATATGTTATTTTTGATAGACCAATCAGATATTCTTAATCCAATGAATTCTAAAGCATTATCTTAAATAATTGAGTCATGAGTTCCAAACCTGGACACTAGATCTTGATAAAAATTCAAGACTGATGTTTCATTAGCATCTTTCAAAGCAATTGCTTCGGTCCGCTTAGTGAAATAATCTGTTGCAGTCAAAATCCACTTGTGTCCTTGGCTTGAAGGTGGATTAATAGGACCAATGAAGTCCAATCCCCACTTGCCAAATAGTTGTTCCACTTGAATTGGATGTAAGGGCATTGTTGCTAGCCTTTGTTTACCTGCAAAAACTGAATATTTGAGACATTTCTTTATCCATTCATGAGCATCCTTGAACATGTCAGGCCAATAGTAACCAGCCCTCATAATTTTCAAAGCTGTTGTTCTAGCTGCAAAGTGGCCTCCTGCAGGTCCATCATCAAATTCTTCTAGAATCTTTTGAGTCTGATCTGGTTGTACACATCTTAATAAAACATTGTTAAAATCTCTTTTGTATAGAATTCCATCAATTATGGCATAAGGGATTGCCTATAATCTATAATATCTTCTTTTAGATCTGACCAGGCCTTGTGGACAATCACTAGTGTGCAGATAATGAATCATATCATGTATCCAACTTGTAGGGGGGTCTGGGACAATAGTTGTTTCATTATTTTGAAGCATTGTCTCAGCCTCTCCTTCAAGTTCCTTGTTGTATCCTTCATTTCCTACAAGCTGTTCACGCAGTCCTTTGCCTTAGACTAGCTTGGTTACCTTAATTTGTATGTCATATTCCATGACCTTTGTTATCCACCTTGCTCTCTTATCATTTAAATCTTTACTAAGCAAAAACTCTTTCACTGTTGGGTGAGCAACCATTAATTGAATTCTATTATTTGAAAGCATGTGTTTGAATTTCTTTAAGCTCCTGATAATAGCTAATACATGCTTTTCAACAAAAGAATATATTACCTCGTAGTCATGCAGAACCTGGCTGAAAAATGCCACAGGTTGTTCCATTTCTTCACTGTTTTGCTGACATAGCATAGCTGACATAGTATCCACACTGCAGAATGCATATAAAATGAAGTCTTTATCAAAATTTAGATTTATCAGAGTTGGAGCAGCAGCAAGTGCTTCCTTTATTTCTTCAAAGCTCTGCTTTGGTCTAGCTAAAGGGAATATTCTTCTTCAGCATTGCTGTAAGAGGTTGTAAAAGTGCTGCTATGTTTGGAATAAACCTTCTTACAAAGTTAATTCTTCTAAGAAAGCTCTGTAAGCCTTTCCTATGTGCAGGAAGAGGTAATGCTAGTGTTGTAATAATTCTTTCAGGATCAATTGATATTCCATCCTTAGACACGATGTGTCCCAGCAGTTTACCTTCATGAACAGAAAAAATACTCTTCTTTAGGTTTAATGATACCCCAAATTCTCTAAATCTGTCAAAGATTAGTCTTAAATGATGAAAATGATCTTCAACTTTTTTAGGAAAATCAGTCACATCATCTAAGTATACAAGCATAATTTCATTAATTAGGCCTTTAAAATCCATGTCCATTGCTTTTTGAAATGTTGCACCTACATTTGATAAGCCAAATGGCATCTTTCTGTATGCTAGTGTGCCCCATTTTGTGGTAAAAGTAGTCTTGTATTGATCTTCCTCTTTCACAAGAATTTGGTTATAACCTGAATAACCATCCAATAAAGAAAATCTCTCTGATCTAGAAACAACCTGCAATATCTGTTCCATAGATGGTAAAGGATAATGATCCTTTAAAGATGCTCTATTTAAATCACAGAAATCAACACATAATCTGATTTCTCCATTTTTCTTTCTAACAGGAACCAAGTTAGAAACCCATGAAGTATGTTTGATAGGAAAAATGATATTACCTTCAATGAGTTTATTGAGTTCTATTTTCATGAGCACTTCCAGTTTGAGATTCAATGGTCTTTGCTTCTATCTGACAGGTTTAGCTTTAGGTTCTAGCTCTATTGTGTGTTGAGCTAACTCAGGGTTGAAACCTTTCAAATCTCCATATTCCCATGCAAAAATTTCACTGAACTCTTGACAAAGATGGATGAATGCTTGTTGTTCTTGTTTTGTACATATCCTTCCCAGCTTGAGCAATTTCCCTCTAAAGATCTCAATAGGTTCATAATGTTCCTACTTTATTGACAAGCTGGCCTTGTCCTTTCTTACTTGATCATTAGTATTAATGATAGATTCTAAGGTCACTAAGCACTTGGATAACTTATTTGATCTTAATTGAAGTATTTGGTCATCATATTGTTGCACAAAATTCTGCTGATTACCTACAGAAAATTCAGCTTCTTCCATTAAGAAATTTACAATATGTTCATCACTGTCAAACACTTGCCAACTGACATTATTATCTGGAACTGATGGTCTAACAACAACTTTGACATATAAAGAAGAGTGAATATTCATCATTTCAGCAGGAATATTGTATTCAGCTCCTATAGTAGCTAGTTTGTCAGCTTGCTTATTATCAATTCTAGGTACAGATATGAGATTAAATACATCAAACTCTTCTATCATGTCCCAAACTCTATGTTTGTATAATTTTACAAGTCATTTTTTGTAGCAGCAATGTTTCTGACTTGTTTAACCACTAACTCACTATCTCCAAACACTTTTAAACATCTAATTTTTCTCTTCCTTGCCCATTCTAATCCATGAACTAAAGCTTCATATTTAGCTAAGTTGTTAGAACAACTGAAAGCAAATCTAAAAGATGAATAATATTTCTCACCTATAGGAGAAATTAAAATAGCTCCTCCTCCAGCTCCTACCTTGCTTCTAGAACCATCAAAAAATAGTTCCCAAACATCATTTTTAGATTCTACAGTTTGTTGTTTTTCTTCTTTAATCAGATTTGGAATAACTGTATTATTTTCTTGAATCATGTACACACCAAGACCAATCTCATCCATTTGTTCAAATGGATTTGTTTCATGATTTTCTACTGCCCATTGGTCTAGAACCAAATCTGGAATTCCTTCTAAAGGTGTGTTTGGATCTTGGATAGGAATTAGATCCTCTTGATCAAAAATGGGAAGATTTGCATTTATAGAACTGGGTGTGAAAGGTTCTAAATGATCTTTTGCTAGTGGTTCAGATTTGATTATAACCTTGGTTCCTTATCTAGTTCTGAAAAATAAATGTGTCCAATCAGATGATAAATACCCTCCTAACCTTGTTGTAAAATCTCTGGATAAGCAAATGGCAAAGGTAGGTGGTAAATCAATGACATAAATGTCCTGGTTTATAACAAAGTTTGGACAAGCATGCAGAGTAAGGCATAAATTTTTGAACATTCCAAATGTACTTACATCAGTTCCATCCATTTGTACAACACCTCTAACAATAGGTTCATATTTCAGACCTAACTTATCAGCTAGCTGTTTTGGCATAACTGAACTCCTGGCTCTTGAATCTATCATGCAATTATGTACTAAATAATCACCCACAATCAAAGTGACATAAAATGGTGGAGGTTTGCCTACTGGTTTAGGCTGTTCTATTCTCTTTTTTGTTTCATTTGCAATCATAATCTAAGATTGATGTGCTTTTTGTACCTCATTTGACAAAGGCAACTGAGAGAGAGCATTTTGTAGCAAATCTTTTTGTCCTGGTATGTGTAAAGCATCTAAAATAGACATGCTTACTATTGTCTTTTTCATATGATCTAAAATATTAAAAATAGGGCCACTGACTTTTTGCTATACTTTTGGGACAACAACCTCTGGGTGGTCTTTTGCTGGCTATTTATTTTTTGTAGCTGGTTGTCTTAACAAAATGTGTAAATCTTTTGATGTACAGGATTGATTTTTCTCATTCTGAATTGTAGAAACTATATTTTTTCCTTTATCAGTTGGCTGTGACACATTTCCACCTTGTTGTTTTCTAGTTTCAGCTTGCTGATTTGTATTTCCAGACTGTTGCTGCAAGTCAACATCTCTCTTTTTTGATCTTGTGTTTGTTGCAATATTAGTAAAAGTTTCCTTTTGACCTAGGAATTGATTTACACCACAAAATTTATTGGCCTGTCAATTCATTAAAGCTACATCAGGAGTAACATACTGAGGCTGAATGTCCAGCTGGTTGTTTACATCACTTGTTGAATTTTCAGCAGCAACATAGTTATTATGTAATATCAAAACTTGACTTACTATTCCATTTGGACAAGTGGCTTGATTATGAGGTTGATTATAGGGATAGCACAATGCATAGTCTTGAACCATGTTGTTCTGTATAGGCACTATCTCTTTTGATGTACTGACATCATTTGGATTGTATTGCTAATTTGGCCTATTGTTGTAATTTCTTCTTTGACCTTGATAATCTGCCTGATAACCAGGTCTATTTGCTTGGTAAGGGGCTGCTTGGTAAGGTCTATTATTTTGATTTGTTTGAATTTTCAGACTCACTAAGTCATTACTCACAGTCTGTAGTATTTTTGCTTTACTTTGCTGATTTTCTTTCAACTCTCTAAATTCAAAATGAATGGGATCTGTATTGTTTTGTGTGTTTGCTGAATAACCAAAAGATGGTATTGCTGAAATATGTGGGGCTGAAATTAGTATTAAAGGTTGTATATCTGGAAAAATTGGCATTGGGGGCCTAGGTGCTATCTTACCAACTTGTATTTAACTATTTTCTGCTCTTATTGCAATATTAAAAGTAGCTGGTAAAGTTACCCCTCCCATGGATTGTATCATAACAGCAATATCTGAATTTAATGCCCTTAAATAATACAAAAAAGTATGCTCTGGTGATGGTTTCATTGTTTCAGGAATTCTATTCCATGTTTTCTAAAATCTAAAATTAAAATCTGTCATTTGCTCTTGTGGAGCCCTCTTAATAGTAGTCATTTGTTCAACTAATGATAAATGATCAAACTTGTCTTGAAATTCCCTCTTCAAAATAGCACCTAATTCATCCCAAGATCTAATTGAATTAACTCTTAAGCCTCTAAACCATTGAAGAGCTTTACCTTTTAATGATGCTGCCAGCAACCCGATTGCAATGTTTTCCTCGGTGATGTGGTAAACATCATATAAAGATGCCACATCTCTGATATATTCAATGGGTGTAGTCCCATCTTCTCCTATAAAACTTGGTAAACTTTTCAATGCCACAATCTGTATGTCATCATGCTGATTTAGATTCAAAGCGCTGCCTCCATTAAAAGACACAGAAGGCTAATTTTGAGGTGGTGGTAACACTCCTCCACATCCTCCACCAGGAGGTGGTAATACTCCTCCTCCTCCTCCTAGTAAGACATTGGAGTGGGTAAAACTTGAGCTGGTGTTTGGACTGAAACTTCTTGAAATATTTCTCGTAAAACAGGCTCTTCAGTAGTAAACTCAAGAAGAAGTGGTTCCTCTTGAAAAATAGGAATCTATTCTTCTACGCTTGCTGGTGGAGAACTTAAAAAATCTGTTGATGAACTTGCAAACAATGGGTTCTGATGTGAAGCAAAGTCAGGATGTGTACTTGGCAGATCTGTAATAATTGATAAATCTGCTATATTAGCCTCTTTCTCTGCTTTTATTCTCCTTTTTGTTAGAGATTACTAATTATGCTTCTTCTCAGAAATTTTACTTGACCTTGTTTGATATTTTTCCATAGGTTGCAAGATCTGATCTGAAAAAACCAATGTATTAGAGTCATCGGGTACTAATAATAAACCCCTAAAAGGCTAGAATTTTGCTGCTCATACCAAAAATAGCAAAAGAAATAAGTCCTTTTGAACTGAAAATCAGTTCAAGGTCCCACTGGGCATGCCAAAAAGTGTTATCACTAGACATTGCACCAGTATGCAAAGCTGGTTAAGGCACTACAATTCCGTGTAACATTTGACTAATCTCAGGTTGTGGGTGCCTTATGATGAGATTAGACCTCTAGATTGTGGGTTGGTTCCCTTCAAATGTTCTATTAAGATGTATGTTTTTACTTTTTGGGAAAAGGGAAGAAAGAAACTAAATAAATTCTAAGTGTAAAATGGTGATGCACCTGATGTAGATAAAAATAATGCAATTTGATTCACAATGCTTGCTCAGAAATCTTACTTCTACACAATTTAGACTTGACATAAATACCACAAAAATGATTCTAAGGAAGGTTTGAAAATAGGTTTTTATGAAGGAAAATGGTTTTTCACAGCATAAAAAGATTATTTCTAGTTAACACAACCTAAGACCTATAATGAATTTATGCTTTAATGTTGTAAACAATGAGGTGAGACAATAATTTTGAAGGTTTAATAATAAAACACAGCAAAATTTCATCAAAATCACTTTAACGTTCAACACTAAAAGGAAAGGTAATTACACTAATCTGAAATAACAAAGGAAATCTTTGCAAAATACAAAAGATAACCTGTAACCTGCTGATATCTCAATAAAACTGTAATAGTGAGCTACAAGAATTCTCCAATCTGCCTGAATCAGAATGAGACTCAACAACTAACAAAAATAGACTTTTTCTTTACAATATATAGGTTTTCTCTCTCCAAGAGGCATGCAAAAATATAAACTTGTAGATAACTGCCTCTAAAAATACTCATTCCTGAGCAACCTCAAAACTCATCAAAATTAGGGTCTAAAACTGCCTCAAATTAAGCAAAAAATAGCTTCAATCTGGGCTTCTCAATGTGTTTGACCTAAATTTTGACCAAGGACACTAAAAATACTCCTAAAAATATGCAAAACCTCTTAGGTGGCCTAGTTAACTCAGCTAATCAATTTGCATGATTTTGCATGAGCAAAATTGATTGTGAGTAAATAATAAAGTAATAAAATATTACTCTATTATTGGTTACAACTTGTCTATTTTTTATTTTAGAATTTGTGGAAAATAATAAAGTATTTTATAGAATATTACTTTATTATTTATTTACAATTAATTTTTGTCTAAAATCATGCATGATTAGAAGAAAAAATACTCCTTATCACTCCAATACATTTGCCTATTTTGTAAAAATAGGACTTAGGAATAAATACACATTTCCTTATCACTACAATAGATTTGTGAAAAAATAATCTCCCTCTGCAAGGAAAATAAAAGAACCAGTCACACCTGTAGCACTCCATGCACAACACAAAAATTGCATAAATATCCATTTCTCAAATCTCCTTATATCCCCATATGCAATATTTGAAGTTAAGGAAAGAAAATAACTCCACTATGCAACTTGACCCCATGCATAAAAAATCCATTATATGCTGTCATTATCAATGCTACCACCATGAAATTGCCACATCACTTATCATCCATATGCTATATCTCCACCATGCATAATGAGTTTACCCTTGAACCTCCATGTATTTCATATGCATAAAATATTGCACCATTATAGAGGCTCACCTTATCTGTCACCTTTGTAAACTCTATATTCATGCATATCATGTCTTAAAACATCCACCTCCTTGGCTATTAGACACCATGCATAATCTTGAAATCCATCCTTGGATGCTTGGGCATAGGAAAAAGGACTTAAGCATGTGTTTTGTTGTGCCTCCAACATTCGACCACCAAGGAAATTCACCATGCATAATAGGTCATAAGGATTGTAGCCTTTCCACATGTTATATCGGCCTCTTGACCTAAAAGGAATCAACCTCCAAAGGGTTGATGTCAGCCACTATGTGTTATGATTGTTAGGGAAAGTCTTGACCCCGAGAACAATTTTGGATAAGGTAATAATTTGGTTTTTCTAAGTCAAAAAAAGCACTTGAGTGAAAAGAACCTTCGAACAAAATAGGGAAACAACCCTAATTTTTTGCTCATTCACTCGTCTATTGATTTCTTTCTTTGAGCTCTGCAAAACATATTAGCCGAGGGTTTGAAGTAGCTACATGGTGGCTCTAGTTTTCTCCTTCAATGGCTCTAATATGTTGTTGTTGTCATTATCTCCTCATGAGCTAGAATGAAGGTAACCTTTCTTTTCTATTTGTTACGAAGCATTTGAAGTCTTTAGTTTCCTTCATCTCTATGGTCACGGCCTTTTTCACTGTTATAACAATTCCACTATTGTGCATTCTTTTAATGCCTTCACTCTTTCTCTGTATGCTTCCTTTCTCAATGGTCTTCTCCTGCTCATTTAGAAGTTTGAGGCCACTGTGAGGCCATGGAAGATCTTTCTTTCTCGACAGCAACAAGGTAAGCACTTGCTATCTAGTCTCTATAGTTTCATTCCTTTTTGGTCTCACTCCTGAGATAGCATGACAAGCTATAGATGGTTGTGGGTATTCCATTTTGTAGCAAGAAATTTTGAGTCTTTGTTGGCCATGGCTGCATCTTTCTTTTTTATCTTAATCTAACTTTATTATGCAGAAACCTGAGGGTTTTGAAGTTTTGAGTTAGGGTTTCAATTCCTCCATTTCCAAAACTTCTATCTCCCATGGCTATGCTTGTCTTTGTTAGTAGGCATAAAAATTGTAACTTACCTAGAGGGTTTGTAAGCCATCGAGTTAGGGTTTCAACCTCTCCTTTGCACAAAAAATTCTTGTAATGCCACAGCTACTGTTTTATTTGATCTCTTTCTCCTTACTACAAGAAATGAAAGATTTGACGTATCTATGAAGAAATCTTGTGAATTTGGCATATGGGTATACACTCTTTCTTGTTTCTTGTTCCTCCTTGATGGTTATGAATGCATTATGGCATCTTCTTTGAAAACTTTCAACTGTGTTTGCAAGAACAACATTAGGGTTTGGTCCCTTGATAGGGGTAAATAGCCTTTCAAAAAAAAAATGACTTCTTTCTGTGTAGCACCACCTTGATTGTAATCTTGTCTCCATCTGTTGGAAAAATTTGAAGGGTTTTGAAGTATTAGAAATGGGTTTTCTTGCTTTACTTCTTATAATACTCCTCACCTCCTTGTGACTGTCTCATACACATTTGCTGATGATTCATTTGTCTTATCATTTCACTGTGGCTAATGGGTAGAAGCATATGTTAATTTCTGTCATGACAGTAGTCTTTTGATATTCTATATAATGGCTTGACATTTTACCTCCATTTGCATCATTATAGCATAGTGTGTATCATACTGTAAGGCTCTTCTGTAGACTATCTCTTCATATTGCATGAATGCAAGGTTGATGAATTGTTTGGTTGTATTATCATCATTTAAATATGGGACTGTCTTTTAGCTATAACTGGATGTATATCATGGCATAGAGATTAGTTGTCTTCTTCTCTATTGTTTGTGGCATTCTTGAAATGCACCTATAGCTTAGAAAACATGCTTTCTTGTTTCTTGTTGTCTTTCAAGTCTTATCTGTAGCATATGCATATTTCTTTATTTCATCTCCTGTAGTATGCCATCGTGCATCCTCATACTTGTAGTCATCTTTTTGCATATTGAGATCTCTTCTAGTTGTTCATATCTTTATCATTATGTATGTTCCTCTGTAGGTGGGCAATGATCATTATGGTGTATCATGAATGTCTCCTGCTCATTTAAACCACTTCACAGGTCACTGCCAAGACTGTTATGGTGATGATGACTGTATTTTGATAGCATAACTATCATAGAAGGAAAAGTTGTCTTCTTCTTGACTGTTTGTTTTATCATTATTGATGTTCCTCTATAGGTGAGCAATGACCATTATGATGTATCATACAACTTCACGATTACTGTCATGACTATGTATAATGATGGTGACTGTCTTGTTTTTGCAATTTGTTTTTCTTTATGTCATCATTATATCTTTTGACTGCACCTACTCTTTGACTACATCTTGCATGGCATGTATGGTGTGCATCTACTTCTATGTCGTACTTCTTTTGTGTGGATATTGCATGGCATCCTCGCTTTACTATGTTGCATACATTTCTGTCTGGCATCCTTTGTAGCTTGCAACTTGTGTAGCATCTTCTATTGACTATGTCTTCTTCTGACTGCATCTTGCATAGTGTATTGTATCTCTGTATTGGCTTATCTTCTGTAGCTTGTAGCTTCAGTCATAACACGTCTTTCATTTGATCTTGAAAGTTCACCTGACTGTCATGTTGGAGGCCCATCACTATGTTGGGGTATTTACTTGTATTATATACTTCATCCTTCGATGCTTGATTGTTTGAACATGTTACTCCATTTTGAATGTAACATTTGATCTTCATCTATCTTTTGATGGTTTGAAACTCTGAGGCACTAGTGGCAGCCTTTTACAAAGTTTATATCTTCTCTGTTTGGATGACTATACACCCATCTCATACATATTGTGAAGTCTTATTTAATGGCAGTCAAGTTGGCATAGAGATTAAGCTGTTTGTCTTCCACTGTTCTATCTCCTGTTCATGTGGCATTTACTTGACTACTTATGAGACACTTGTAACTTTGAATGTGATATAGCTGTTTTAAACTTCGATCATCTTTAGATAGTATGAAAACAACATGAGAAATACCTGGTATGCAATGTTGTTTCATCTCTCCTTTGTCATAATGAGATGACCCTTCATAAGATCTATTCTGCAACTTGTTCAAATGGTACATACGTTCTTGTATCCTCCTTTCTCTGTCTCTCTTCTTTTTATCAAGCACAATAACCTGAAAACTTGTATCACTCTTGAGATGACTATAATTTGATTTTTCTAACTTTGTCAATCTGTCAATCTTGATTCAACCATATAATTCTGATTTGTTTCAATCAACTGTAATGATGTCATGATGACATCTTCCTTATGTAAGTTGATTAGATGATGCATGATATAGCTTAGAATGATGCATCCTATTTTTTTCTAGTACTCTTTTCAAAAAATGAAAAGAAACATGTTGGGCTCAACCCTTTTGGGAGCCACATTTAATCCACATGTTTATTTATCTTCAAATCAGTAACAAGATTTGTCCTATACCTACAAAGTGAACAAACAAGTTAGCATAAAAAAGTACCTGATAGCATTGATTGATCTCCTTCATGATTTCTTCTTGATCTGTATCATTATCTGATTTGAATTCTTAACTGAATGCATGATATGATAAGTAGATGTCTCTGTTTGATAAAAGCATGTGACAATTGTAAACATCTGGAGCACTAATGGGGCTATCCCAAAAAAATTTGTAGGTTTAAACTAGATGGTGGCTTGGATTGAAGCATGAAGACTGAAGACTTTGAAGACCAGCTTCAACAGCAACCTCCATCATCAGGAAATGATGGATGTTTAGATTTATCATATGTTCTTTTCTCTTTTCTTTTATGAAATAGATACATAGCTTGCATGTCTACAACTGCTCAGTTTAGTTATTCCCATGGCTTGTGTGGGACACATTTGAGCATTTCTTTAAAACATGATCAGTTAGTTTCTCTAATGCATATGATGTATATGTATTTCCTTTTTAATCAATGCATGAGATAAAGTAACAGATACCTGGATGTATGTTCAAAACATGACATGAAATAACAGTGTAATACAACATCTTTCTCTCTTTTATTCAAAACTGATTAATCTAAATAATCAATTTAACTTATAACTCCTAAAAAATCAAACTTTGTAGAACAATTGTATCTCCTTGAATGTTTGATCCTTTGATGATCAATTCTTTTGTCATGATAACTTATCAATCCTGATTGGACTAAAGGGTTATCTTGACAACTGGATCCTCTTTTCAGCTTTGTTAACGTGTCAACCATTCAAGAATACATAACCTTGAAGTTTTCTATTATTCATTCTGAACAATTACACCTAGGTCCAACTAATTTTCAGTGTGAACAAAAAATTAGTAACATTTCTGGTGACCTCTCAGGGGTGTTTGCCTGCTAAACAGTTTTAGAACTAGTAGCCTTGCCTTCTCATTAGGCATAGAGTCATTTCTACCCTTAACTTAGAGAAATTCTGCAACTCACACTAACTGAAAACAACAACAGCAACTAACTGAAAAAATTGAAACTAAAACTGATTTTCTTAAAACAGAACCAGCTACATGTGTAGAAGTACTTCTTGGAAACAAAACAACAAAACTGAAACTAACTGTGCAAAAGCACTTATTTGCAGCATAAGGCTTCCTTACTTAGTAACATATCTTGAGGTAAATCCCATTAACTAGGATTGGCAACACCTCACCATCTAACTTAGCAAGCTGAAATGCATTGTTTTGCTTACACTCTGTGATTATATATGGTCCATCCCACATTACATCAAACTTTGTATGTTGTCCTGGTCTACTTTTCAATTCATTCCACTTGAAAACTAGATCTCCTTCTTTATAAACCCTTGGTACAACTCTTTTATCAAAAGTCCTTTTCATTTGGGCCTGGTGTACCTCCAATGTTTTCAAGGCCTCCTTTCTGATCTCTTCAAGTTCAATCAGCTATGTAAGCCTGATTTCCATTGGTTGTTCTTCAAGTAACTCTAGCTCTTTTATAAAACTAAGTGTTGGCAATTCCACTGTTATTGGTAACTTGGCTTCTTTTCCATATGTAAGCACATAAGGTGAATTACCTGTTGATGTTTTAGGTGTAACCCTATCAGCCCACAGTGCTAACTTTAATTTATCATGCCAAGACCTCTGATTCTCATCAACTATTTTATTTATAATCTTAATCAGATTTTTGTTAGTTGATTTAGTCTGTCCATTACCTTGAGTGTAATAATTTGATGAAGTATTCAAGAATATGTTATTTTTGACAGATAAATCAGATATTCTTAATCCAATGAATGCTAAAGCATTATCTTAAATAATTGAGTCAGGAGTTCCAAACCTGGACACTAGATCTTGATAAAAATTTAGGACTGATGTTTCATTAGCATCTTTCAAAGCAACTGCTTCGGTCCACTTAGTGAAATAATCTGTTGCAGTCAAAATCCACTTGTGTCCTTGGCTTGAAGGTGGATTAATAGGACCAATGAAGTCCAATCCCCACTTGCCAAATAGTTGGTCCACTTGAATTGGATGTAAGGGCATTGTTGCCGGCCTTTGCTTACCTACAAAAACTAAATATTTAAGACATTTCTTTACCCATTCATGAGCATCCTTGAACATGTCAGGCCAATAGTAATTGACCCTCATAATTTTTAGAGCTATTGTTCTAGCTACAAAGTGACCTCCAACAGGTCCATAATCAAATTCTTCTAGAATCTTTTGAGTCTGATCTGGCGGTACACATCTTAATAAAACATTGTTAAAATCTCTCTTGTACAAAATTCCATCAATTATGGCATAAGGGATTCCCTGTGATTTGTAATATCTTCTTTTAGATCTGTCTAGGCCTTGTGGACAATCACTAGTGTGTAGATAATGAATCATATCATGTATCCAACTTGTAGGGGGGTCTGGGACAACAGTTGTTTCATTATTTTGAAGCACTGTCTCAGCCTCTCCTCCAAGTTCCTTGTCGTATCCTTCATTTTCTGGAATTTGTTCACACAGTCCTTTGCCTCGAACCAGCTTGGTTACCTTAATTTGTATGTCATATTCCATGACCTTTGTTATCCACCCTGCTCTCTTATCATTTAAATCTTTACTCAGCAAAAACTCTTTCACTGTTGGGTGAGCAACCATTAATTGAATTCTATTATTTGAAAGCATGTGTTTGAATTTCTTTAAGCTCCTGATAATAGCTAATACATGCTTTTCAACAAAAGAATATCTTACCTCATAGTCATGCAGAACCTACTGAAAAATGCCATAGGTTGTTCCATTCCTTCACTGTTTTGTTGACATAGCATAGCTGATATAGTATCCACACTACCGAATGCAAATAAAATGAAGTCTTTATCAAAATTTGGATTTATCAGAGTTGGAGCAGCAACAAGTGCTTCCTTTATTTCTTCAAAGCTCTACTTTCCTTCTTTTTTCCAGCTAAAGGGAATATTCTTCTTCAGCATTGTTGTAAGAGGTTGTAACAATGCTGCTATGTTTGGAATAAACCTTCTTACAAAGTTAATTCTTCCCAAAAATCTATGTAACCGTTTCTTATGTGCAGGAAGAGGTAATGCTAGTATTGCAATAATTCTTTCAGGATCAATTGATATTCCATCCTTAGACACAATGTGCCCTAGCAGTTTGCTTTCATGAACAGAAAAAATACTATACTTTGGGTTTAATGATACCCCAAATTCTCTACATCTCTCAAAGATTAGTCTTAAATGATGAAAATGATCTTCATCTTTTTTAGAAAAAATAGTCACATCATCTAAGTATACAAGCACAATTTTATTAATCAGGCCTTGAAAAGCCATGTCCATTGCTCTCTAAAATGTTGCACCTACATTTGATAAGCCAAATGGAATCTTTCTATATGCTAGTGTGCCCCATTTTGTGGTAAAAGCTATCTTGTATTGATCTTCCTCTTTCACAAGAATTTGGTTATAACCTGAATAACCATCCAATAAAAAACAATCTGCAATATCTGTTCCATAGATGGTAAAGGATAATGATCCTTTAAAGATGCTCTATTTAAATCACAAAAATCAACACATAATCTAATTTCTCCATTTTTCTTTCTAATAGGAACCAAGTTAGAAACCCATGAAGTATGTTTGATAGGAAAAATGATATTACCTTCAATGAGTTTATTGTGTTTTGTTTTCCTGAGCACTTCCAGTTTGGGATTCAATGGACTTTGCTTCTATCTGATAGGTTTAGCTTTGGGTTCCAGCTCTATTGTGTGTTGAGCTAACTCAGGGTTGAAACCTTTGACATCTCTATATTCCCATGCAAAAATTCCACTAAACTCTTGACAAACTTGGATGAATGCTTGTTGTTCTTGTTTTGTGCATATCCTTCCCAGCCTGAGTAATTTCCCTTTAAAGATCTCAATAGGTTCGTAATGTTCTTGCTTTATTGACAAGCTGGCATTGTCCTTTCTTACTTGATTATCAGTATTAAAGATAGATTCCAAGGTCACTAAACCCTTGGGTAACTTATTTGATCTTAACTGAAGTATTTGGTCATCATATTGTTGCACAAAATTCTGCTAATTACCTACAAAAAATTCAGCTTCTTCCATTAAGAAATTTACAATCTGTTCATCACTGTCAAACACTTACCAACTGACATTATTATCTGGAACTAATGGTCTAACAACAACTTTGACATATAAAGAAGAGTGAATATTCCTCATTTCAACAGGAATATCGTATTCAGCTCCTATAACAGCTAGTTTGTCAGCTTGCTTATTATCAATTCTAGGTACATATATGAGATTAAATGCATCAAACTCTTCTATCATGTCCCAAACTCTATGTTCGTATAATTTCAGCAAGTCATTTTTTGTAACAGCAAGGTTTCTAACTTGTTTAACCACTAACTCACTGTCTCCAAACACTTTTAAACATCTAATTTTTCTCTTCCTTGCCCATTCTAATCCATAAACTAAAGCTTCATATTCAGCTGAGTTGTTAGAACAACTAAAAGCAAATCTAAAAGATGAATAATATTTCTCACCTATAGGAAAAATTAAAATAGATCCTACCTTGCTTCTAGAACCATCAAAAAATAGTTCCCAAACATCATTTTTAGATTCTACAGTTTGTTGTTTTTCTTCTTTAATCAGATTTGGAATGATTGTATTATTTTCTTAAATCATGTACACACCAAGACCAATCTCATCCATTTGTTCAAAAGGATCTGTTTCATGATTTTCTGCTGCCCATTGGTCTAGAACCAAATCTGGAATTCCTTCTAAAGGTGTGTTTGGATCTTGGACATGAATTAGATCCTCTTGATAAAAAATGGGAAGATTTGCATTTATAGAGTTGGGCGTGTAAGGTTCCAAATGATCTTTTTCTAGTGGTTTAAATTTGATTGTAACCTTGGTTCCATATCTAGTTCTGAAAAATAAATGTGTCCAATCAGATGATAAATACCCTCCTAACCTTGTAAAATCTTTGGATAAGCAAATGGCAAAGGTAGGTGGCAAATCAATGACATAAATGTCCTGGTATATAACAAAGTTTGGACAATAATGCAGAGTAAGGCCTAAATTTTGGAACATTCCAATTGTACTTACTTCAGTTCCATTCATTTGTACATCACCTCTAACAACAAGTTCATATTTTAGACCTAATTTATCAGCTAGCTGTTTTGGCATAACTGAATTGCTGGCTCCTGAATCTATCATGCAATTATGTACTAAATAATCACCCACAATCAAAGTGACATAAAATGGTGGAGGTTTGCCTACTGGTTTAGGCTATTCTATTCTCTTTTCTGTTTCATTTGCAATCATAATCTGAGGTTGATGTGATTTTTGTACCTCATTTGACAAAGGCAACTGAGAGAGAGCAATTTGTAGCAAATCTTTTTGTCTTGGTATGTGTAAAGCATCTAAAATAGACATGCTTACTATTGTCTTTTTCATATGATCCAAAATATTAAAAATAGGGCCACTGACCTTTTGCTGTACTTTTCAGGTAGCAACCTCTGGGTGGTCTTTTGCTGGCTATTTATTTTCTGTCGCTGGCTGTCTTAACAAAATGTGCAAATCTTTTGATGTATAGGCTTGATTTTGTTCATTCTAAGTTGTAGAAACTATATTTTTTCCTTTATCAGTTAGCTGTGACACATTTCCAGCTTGTTGTTTTCTAGTTTCAGCTTGCTGATTTGTATTTCCAGACTGTTGATGCAAGTCAACAACTCTCTTTTTTGATCTTATGTTTGTTGCAATATTAGTAAAAGATTGCTTTTGACCTGGCAACTGATTTACACCACAAAATTCATTAGCCTGCCAATTCATTAAAGCTACATCAGGAGTAACATACTGAGGCTGAATGTCTAGCTGGTTGTTTACATCACTTGCTGAATTTTCAGCAACAGCATAGTTATTATGTACCATCAAAACTTGACTTACTATTCCATTTGGACAAGTGGCCTAATTATGAGGCTGATTACAGGGATAGCACCATGCATAGTCTTGAACCATGTTGTTCTGTATAGGCACTATCTCTTTTGATGTACTGACAACATTTGGATTGTATTGTTGATTTGGCCTATTGTTGTAATTTCTTCTTTGACCCTAATAATCTGCCTGATAACCATGTCTATTTGTTTGGTAAGGGGCTGCTTGGTAAGGTCTATTATTCTGATTTGTTTGAATTTTTAGACTCACTAAGTCATTACTCACAGTCTGCAGTATTTTTGCTATGCTTTGTTGATTTTCTTTCAACTCTCTAAATTTAGAATGAATGGGATCTGTATTATTTTGTGTGTTTGCTGAATAACCAAAAGATGGTATTGTTGAAATATGTGGGGCTGAAATTGGTATTAAAGGCTGTATATATGGAAAAATGGCATTGGGGGCCTAGGTACTATCTTACCAGCCTGTATTAAACTATTTTCTTCTCTCATTGCAATATCAAAAGCAGCTGGTAAAGTTACCCCTCCCATGGATTGTATCATAACAGTAATATCTAAATTTAATGCCCTTAAATAATAAAAAAAAACATGCTCTGGTGATGGTTTCACTATTTCAGGAATTCTATTCCATGTTTTCTAAAATCTGAAATTAAAATCTATCATTTGCTCTTGTGGAGCCCTCTTAATAGTAGTCATTTGTTCAACTAATGATAAATGATCAGACTTGTCCTAAAATTGCCTATTCAAAGTAGCACCTAATTCATCCCAAGATCTAATTGAATTTACTCTTAAACCTCTAAACCATTGAAGAGCTTTACCTTTTAATGATGCTGCCAGCAACCTGATTGCAATGGTTTCCTTGGTGATGTGGTGAACAGCACATAAAGATGCCACATCTCTGATATGTTCAATGGGTGTAGTCCCATCTTCTCCTGTAAAACTTGGTAAACTTTTCAATGCAGCCATTGGTATGTCATCATGTTGATTTAGATGCAAAGGGCTGCCTCTATTAAAATACACAAAAAGCTAATTTCAAGGTGGTGGTGGATTTCTTCCACCTCCTCCACCACCTCTGGGTGGTGGTAACACTCCACCTCCTCCACCAGGAGGTGGTAATACTCCTCCTCCTCCTCCTAGTAAAGACATTGGAGTGGGTAAAACTTGAGCTGGTGTTTGGACTAAAACTTCTTGCAATATTTCCCGTAAAATAGGCTCTTTAGTAGTAAACTCGAGAAGAAGTGGTTCCTCTTAAAAAATAGGAATCTATTCTTTTGGGCTTGCTGGTGGAGAACTTAAAAAATCTGTTGATGAACTTGCAAACAATGGGTTCTGATGTGAAGCAAAGTCAGGATGTGTACTTGGCAGATCTGTAATAATTGATAAATCTGCTATATTCACCTCTTTCTCTGCTTTTATTCTCCTTTTTGGTCGAGATAACAGATTATGCTTCTTCTCATAATTTTTAATTGACCTTGTCTGATATTTTTACATAAGCTGCAAGATCTTATCTGAAAAAACCAAAGTATTAGAGTCGCCAGGTACTAATAAGAAACCCCTAAAAGGCTGGAATTCTGTGTAACATGGGACTAATCTCAGGTTGTGGGTGCCCTATGACGAGATTAGACTCTAGATTGTGGGTTGGTTCCCTTCAAATGTTCTATTGAGATGTATGTTTTTACTTTTTGGGAAAAGGGAAGAAAGAAACTAAATGAATTCTAAGTGTAAAATGGTGATGCACCTGATGTAGATAAAAATAATGCAATCTAATTCACAATGCTTGCTCACTAATCTGACTTCTACACAATCCAAACCTGGCATAAATATCACAAAAATGATTCTAAGGAAGGTTTGAAAACAAGTTTTTATGAAGGAAAATGGTTTTTCACAGCGTAAACAAATTATTTCTGGTTAACACAACATAAGACCTATGATGAATTTTTGCTTTAACGCTGTAAACAATGAGGTGAGACAATAATTTTGAAGGTTTAATAATAAAAAACAGCAAAATTTCATCAAAATCACTTCAGTATTCAACACTAAAAGGAAAGGTAATTTAACTAATCTAAAATAACAAAGGAAATCTTTGCAAAATACCAAAGATAACTTGTAACCTGCTGATCTCTCAATAAAACTGTAATCGTGAGCTACAATAATTCTCTAATCTATCTGAATCAGAATAAGAATCAAGAACTAGAAAAAATAGACTTTTGCTTTACAATATATAGGTTTGCTCTCTCCAAGAGGCATGCAAAAATATAAACTTGCAGATAACTGCCTCTAAAAATACTCATTCCCGAGCAACCTCAAAACTCATCAAAATTAGGGTCTAAAACTACCTCAAATTAAGAAAAAAAAGCTTCAATTTGGGCTTCTCCATGTGTTTGACAAAAATTTTGACCACAGATCCTAAAAATACTCCTAAAAGTCATACAAAACCTCTTAGGTGGCCTAGTTAACTCAGCTAATCAATTTGCATGATTTTGCATGAGCAAAATTGATTGTGAGTAAATAATAAAGTAATAAAATATTACTCTATTATTGGTTACAACTTGTCTATTTTTTATTTTACAATTTGTGGAAAATAATAAAGTAATTTATAGAATATCACTTTATTATTTATTTACAATTAATTTATGTGTAAAATTGTGCATGATTAGAAGGAAAAATACTCCTTATCACTCCAATACATTTGTGAAAAAATAATCTCCCTCTGCAAGGAAAATAAAAGAACTAGTCACTCTTGTAGCACTCCATGCACAAGACAAAAATTGCATAAATATCCATTTCTCAAATCTCCTTATATCCCCATATGCAATATTTGAAGTTAAGGAAAGAAAATAACTCCACTATGCAACTTGACCCCATGCATAAAAAATCCATTATATATTGTCATTATCAATGTTGCCACAATGCAATTGCCACATCACTTATCATCCATATGCTGTATCTCCACCATGCATAATGAGTTTACCCTTGAACCTCCATGTATTTCATATGCATACAATATTGCACCATTATAGATGCTCACCTTATCTGCCACCTTTGTAAACTCTATATTCATGCATATCATGTCTTAAAACATCCACCTCCTTGGCTACTAGATGCCATGCATAATCTTGAAATCCATCCTTGGATGCTTGGGCATAGGAAAAAGGACTTAAGAATGTGTTTTTTTATGCCTCCACCATTCGACCACCAAAGAAATTCACCATGCATAATAGGTCATAAGGCTTGTAGCCTTTCCACATGTTATATTGGCCTCTTGACTTTAAAGGAATCAACCTCCAAAGGGTTACTGTCGGCCACTATGTGTTATGATTGTTAGGGAAAGTCTTGACCTCGACAATAATTTTGGATAAGGTAATAATTTGGTTTTTCTAAGTCAAAAAAAGAACTTGAGTGAAAAGAACCTTCGAACAAAATAGGGAAACAACCCTAATTTTTTGCTCATTCACTCATCTTTTGATTTCTTTCTTTGAGCTGTGCAAAACATGTCGGCCAAGGATTTGAAGTAGCTCCATGGTGGCTCTGGTTTTCTCCTTCAATGGCTCTAATATGTTGTTGCTGTCATGAACTCCTCATCAGCTAGAATGAAGGTAACCTTTCTTTTCTATTTGTTACGAAGCATTTGATGTCTTTAGCTTCCTTCATCTGTATGGCCACAACCTTTTTCACTATTATAACAGCTCCACTATTGTGCATTCTTTTAATGCCTTCACTCTTTCTCTGTGTGCTTCCTTTCTCAATGGTCTTCTCCTGCTCATTTAGAAGTTTGAGGCCACTGTGAGGTCGTGGACAATCTTTCTTTCTCGACGACAAGAAGGTAAATACTTGCTATCTAGTCTCTATAGTTTCATTCCTTTTTGGTTTCACTCCTGAGATAGCATGACAAGCTGTAGATGGTTGTGGGTATTGCATTTTATAGCAAGAAATGCTGAGTCTCTGTTGGCCATGGCTCCATCATTCTTTTTTATCTTAATCTACCTTTATTATGCAGAAACCTGAGGGTTTTGAAGTTTTGAGTTAAGGTTTCAACTCCTCCTCCATTTCTAGAACTTTTATCTACCATGGCTATGCTTGTCTTTGTTAATAGGCATAAAATTTGTAACGTACCTAGAGGGTTTGTAAGTCATGAAGTTAGGGTTTCAACCTCTCCTTTGCACAAAAAATTCTTGTAATGCCACGACTACTATTTTATTTGATCTCTTTCTCCTTACTACAAGAAATGAAAGATTTGACGTATCTAAGAAGAAATCTTGTGAATTTGGCATATGGGTATACACTCTTTCTTGTTTCTTGTTCCTCCTTGATGGTTATGAATGCATTATGGCATCTTCTTTGAAAACTTTCAACTGTGTTTGCATGAACAACATTAGGGTTTGGTCCCTTGACATGGGTAAATAGCCTTTCAAAAAAAAATGGCTTCTTTCTGTGCAGCACCACCTTGACTGTAATCTTGTCTCCATCTGTTGGCAAAATTTGAAGGGTTTTGAAGTATTAGAAATGGGTTTTCTTGCTTTACTTCTTATAATACTCCTCACCTCCTTGTGACTGTCTCATACACATTTGCTGATGATTCATTTGTCTTATCATTCCATTGTGGCTAATGGGTAGAAGCATATGTTAATTTCTGTCATGACAGTAGTCTTTTGATATTCTATATAATGGATTAACGTTTTACCTCCATTTGCATCATTATAGCATAGTTTGTATCATACTGTAAGGCTCTTTTGTAGACTATCTCTTCAGATTGCATGAGTGCAAGGTTGATGAACTGTTTGGCTGTATTATCATCATTTAAATATGGGACTGTCTTTCAGCTATGACTGGATGTATATCATGGCATAGAGATTAGGTGTCTTCTTCTTTATTGTTTGTGGCATTCTTGAAATGCACCTGTAGCTTGGAAAACATGCTTTCTTGTTTCTTGTTGTCTTTCAAGTCTTATCTATAGCACATGCATATTTCTTTATTTCATCTTCTATAGTATGCCATCATGCATCCTCATACTTGTAGTCATCTTTTTGCATACTCAAATCTCTTCTGGCTATTCATATCTTTATCATTATGCATGTTCCTCTGTAGGTGGGCAATGATCATTATGGTGTATCATGAATGTATCCTGCTCATTTAAACCACTTCACAGGTCACTGCCAAGACTGTTATGGTGATGATGACTGTATTTTGATAGCTTAACTGTCATAGAAGGAAAAGTCATCTTCTTCTTGACTATTTGTTTTATCATTATTGATGTTCCTCTGTAGGTGAGCAATGACCATTATGATGTATCATACAGCTTCACAATTACTGTCATGACTGTCTATAATGATGGTGACTGTCTTGTTTTTGCAATTTGTTTTTCTTTATGTCATCATTATATCTTTTGACTGCACCTACTCTTTGACTGCATCTTGCATGGCATGTATTGTGTGCATCTACTTCTATGTGGCACTTCTTTTGTGTGGATCTTGCATGGCATCCTCTCTTTACTGTGTTGCATACATTTTTGTGTGGTATCCTCTATAGCTTGCAACTTGCATAACATCTTCTATTGACTGTGTCTTCTTCTGACTACATCTTACATACTGTATTGTATCTCTGTATTGACTTATCTTTTGTAGCTTGCAACTTCATTCATAACTGTCTTTCATTTGATCTTGAAAGTTGACTTGACTGTCATGTTGGAGGCCCATCACTATGTTGGGGTATTTACTTGTATTATATACTTCATCCTTCGATGCTTGATTGTTTGAACATGTTACTCCAATTCAAAAGTAGCATTTGATCTTCATGTATCTTTTGATGGTTTGAAACTCTGAGGCACTGGTGGCAGCCTTTTACAAAGTTTATATCTTCTCTTTTTGGATGACTATACACCCACCTCATACATATTGTGAAGTCTTATTTAATGGCAGTTAAGTTGGCATAGAGAAATTGTTTGTCTTCCACTATTCTATTTCCGTTCATGTGGCATTTACTTGACTACTTCTTATGAGACACTTGTAACTTTGGATGTGATATAGTTGTTTTAAACTTTGATCATCTTTAGATAGTATGAAAACAACATGAGAAATACCTAGTATGCAATGTTGTTTCATCTCTCCTTTGTCATAATGAGATGACCCTTCATAAGATCTATTCTGCAACTTGTTCAAATGATATATAAGTTCTTGTATCCTCCTTTCTCTGTCTCTCTTCTCTTTATTAGGCACAATAACCTGAAAACTTGTATCACTCTTGAGATGACTGTAATCTGATTTTTCTGACTTTGTCTTTCTGTCAATCTTGATTCAGTCATATAATTCTGATTTGTTTCAATCAACTGTAATGATGTCATGATGACATCTTCCTTATGTAAGTTGATTAGATGATGCATGATATAGCTTAGAATGATGCATCCTGTCTTTTTCTAGTACTCTTTTCAAAAAATGAAAAGAAACATGCTGGGCTCAACCCTTGTGGGAGCCACATTTAATCCACATGTTTATTTGTCTTCAAATGAGCAACAAGATTTGTCCTATACCTGCACAGTGAAGAAACAAGTTAGCATAAAAAAGTACCTGATAGCATTGATTGATCTCCTTCATGATTTCTTTTTTATCTATATCATTATCTGATCTGAATTCTTATCTGAATGCATGATATGATAAGTAGATGTCTCTGTTTGATAAAAGCATGTGATAGCTGTAAACATCCGGAGCACTAACGGGCTGTCCCAAAATTTTTTGCAGGTTTCAACTGGATGGTCACTTGGATTGAAGTATGAAAACTGAAGACTTTGAAGACTAGCTTCAACAACAACCTCCATCATCAGGCAATGATGGATGTTTAGATTTATCATATGTTCTTTTCTCTTTTCTTTTATCAAACAGATACATAGCTTGCATGTCTGTAATTGCTCAGTTTAGTTATTCCCATGGCTTGTGTGGGACACATTTAAACATTTCTTTAAAACATGATTAGTTAGTTTCTCTGATGCATATGATGTATATGTATTTCCTTTTTAATCAATGCATGAGATAAAGTAACAGATACCTGGATGTATGTTCAAAACATGACATGAAATAACAGTGTAATACAAAATCTTTCTCTCTTTTATTCAAAACTAATTAATTTGAATAATCAATTTAACTTATAATTCCTAAAAAATCAAACTTTGTAGAACAACTGTATCTCCTTGAATGTTTGATCCTTTGATGATCAATTCTTTTGTCATGATAACTTATCAGTCCTAATTAGATTGATGGGTTATCCTGACAAATGGATCCTCTTTTCATCTTTGTCAAAGTGTCAACCATTCAAGAATGCATAACCTTGAAGTTTTCTATTATTCATTCTAAACAATTACACCTAGGTCCAACTAATTTTTAGTGTGAACAAAAAATTAGTAACAGTTACATCGGATATGCTGTGGACTTAAGACTAGAAACAAATGGGAGGACAAGTATAAGATTTGTCCCTCCTAATGAACAAGGGGAGCTAAAAACTCCCTTGAGTTATTCCAATTCTTGTAAAGAATCCAAGAAAGAGTAGATGTGAAGATCTATATGCAAGAACAATTTAACCTATTAGCAGAGCTATTGAATTGTGATGGAGTTCTATACTGGACTCCTTCTCATCAACAAGGCTTTTGAGACGTAATTCATCTCATAATGCCAAGGGAAACCACCGAGTTGGTAGCAGTAGACTCAAATGACAAACCTTAAAGAATAAGAGAACTTGTCTTAAGAAGAGGTAGCACGAAAAACAAGAAAAGAAGACAAAAATGAGCTTTTTTGGAAGACTGGAAAGGTCCTTACATGGTCAAAGAAGACATCAGAAATGATGCCTATCTCTTGTGCACAATGGAGGGAGAGGAATTTGGCGAAATAGTCAATGCCTTTCACCTCAAGAAATATTATGTCTAAAAACACCAAAAAATCATAAAATATAAAAATACAAAAAAAATTATAAAAATCAAAATGTTAAAAAATAATTTGTTTCTTACATTTATGTATCATTCTATTCATCTTGCATAACTGTTAGTGACTTGCTTTTGTACTATTTTCCTTTTAGTAAGGAGTCTAATGTTGTCTAGATATACGTCATCCTTTCAGGACCTAGAGATTCCCCACTTTTCATAATCACCATTATGCCCCTTCATTCCCAGTGATTCTAATCAAAGCCTAGCTCTTAGCTTTACACTAATCCTAGTCTTAAGAGTTAAGATGTTAGGTCTAAACAAAGTTAGTATTCAAACCTACAGTGTTCAAAGGAAGCTTGCAAGTAGACCTTCCCAATTCTTCCCTAGTATTAGAGAAGTCCAACCAGAATACAAAAACTTTAGGTGGTGCTCAGCCCCTTATCTTTCTTGGCCAAAAATGTCAGGAAGATCAAAACTCTGAAGGAAGCAATCTAAGATTTGAGTGAATAAAAAAATGAGTGATCAAAATAAGAGTGTCAAAAAGTGAGAATTGAGAGATCAAAGCATTGCATATAAAAAGTTCCAAAAAGCATTCATTTCTTGAAAAGTCAAAAAAATCCCAAAAAATGAGAAAAATCAAGTGAGGAAAATACAAAAAAAAGTGAAAAAAGAAAAAAAAGGGATACAAAAAAAGAGTGAAAGAGAGAAGATTGTTGAATGTCTGTACTCTTGGGTGGAGATCAGTCTAAGCTTGAAGCCTCAAGGGTGACATTCTAACAGAGAAAGAGAGGTACAAAGCACAAACACGTACTAGCTGAGCAAAACTGAAGAGTCTAGTAGTCTCTAGAATCATCTTCTACCAAGGGACCCTTGTTCTTTCCCATTTATTCTTTACCTCGGGTCTACCTTGCTTGCCATCTATGATCTAAGTCTAGCGAACACCTATAAAATTTGCTACTTGTCTAAGTTGAAAGCTTGTCAGGTTGTCTTATCTAGATAAGGATCAGTGTTTAGCCTTTAGCAAAGCCCAAAATTAGAAACGTTCCATTTTCATTCCCACTCCCCACTTGAGTTTCCCTAAATCCTATCTCACATCCTTGAATAGGTCTCTTATATCAGGACAACTCGCAATCCTCTGAATCGAAAATTGTATTCAAGAGTAGTCACATTGTTTGTCCCACATTGCATTCATGCCAAAATTAGAAAAATAGTCTCAAAGCAATAAAGTCCAATGTCATATCTCATGACATTTAGTAGAAGTAAAAGTTTCATTTCAGCATTTCTTGTGTTCTTGCATTATCATATCATGAATTGCATCTCATATATATGTCACAAAAAATTACAAAAATATGTCATCGTTCTCATACTTGCTTCGTTAAAAGAGTTGAAAAGGTCAAACATAATAAAAAAGTTCCCAAATCTCCAAACATTCACAAGAGATGAGTACAAATCCGATAAGTAAAAACCATAAAAGGATAGACTTTCATAGATACATTCGAAGTTTGCATATACAAGGATATCAAAGAGCTAGGACAAAATGCTCTCAAGAGAAGTAGAGGTTCCCCATGCAAGGGGGCATGATTTCAAGAAATGAAATCAAGGGCGGTTCCCTCCAATGGAACCCTAAGACTTTGGCTCATCCGTCTACGAATACCACTCGTCGCTCCATGAGACCTATGAGAGTGAGGTGCTCTACTGTGAGCATGTGACTGTGAAGGTCGTACCATGCTAGCATCATGTTGTCCAACATTAAGGCGAGCCATCTCTCAGAGTACTTGATTCTCACCCTTAAGGGTTTCAACCTGGGTCTTCAACTCTATATTCATCTAACATCCATGAGAGACATGAGCAAAAATGTCAGTGTGTTGCCCCGCAGTAGGGGCACACCAGGATCATCTAAAAGGCGATCACGAGTCATCCTAGTGAAGGGAGAAGCTAATTTGACATTAATTTCATGGAAACAAAATCCCTCCACTCTCTAACATTACCTAAAAGAGTGAATTGAAAGAAGAACAAGTTAGTTTCACATGAAAAGAGAAAGGATGAAAGTGTGAAAAGCAAATAGATTGAACTTACGTGGATCACCAAGCTGCCAATCAGGGTTAAATTGTCACATCACCTCATCTGAATAAGGAGGTCGATGAATAATAGGAGGACCTTCGGGGATATCAGGAGCATCATTTGAATCATCAATATCATCAAAATCCTCATCCTCGGGAAGGACCTCATCTAACAAATCATCATCATTTGGAACGTAGTCCTCGTCAATAGATTCTAAATCCACGGTTACAATGAGAGATCGGGAAGGAGTCCCTCTCCCTCCTCTTTGTCCTCATCTTGAAACTCTAGTAATGAAGACTCCTGGAGTCAAAGGAGTCCAAATGATGGTCCTCTGTCCAATCTCACCCATCTCCTGAACTGTCCTATAGCATGTGGACACTAGGGGCAAGTCCTCAGGAATGTCCTCACCAAACTGCTATGAAACACGATCAACCCGATGGGCCTCAACTAGACCATTATGGTCTAAAATCTTAGATACTCCATGATAGTACTCCCTAACCTTGCCATCACAAGACCAAGATCCCTCCATGTCACGATAAGGATCAAAGATCGATTCCCCATTGGTAAGAGTAGCAATAGTGGGTAAAGAAGCATCGAAGTGACCAACATGCATCCACCTCGCTGCTCTCGATGAGCATCTATCTAGAAGTGGAATGAGCTTTTGATAGGGCCTCATGTGCTCAAATATCCATGTCATGATCAAAGAAGAGTGGCTAAAAGCTAGAGCCCCTCACCACAAAATATGATAGAAGTCTTTGTAAACCATAGCCAAGATGTCTGACCCCCAAGCATAAACTGTGCCCTCCTTGATATAACAAATGATGGGTGCCCAACACCATCTCAAATGAGCCGAGGCCTTGTCTCTCTATAGCCTCGATGCAATCAACCCAATCAGGAATATCCTCAAAAGCAAAATGCGAAGTCATGGCATAGAAGTGAGCTGCACTCCTGTCTGATCCCCAAGGTGATTAACCCCCATGAACATAGCCCAAGAAGCCTTGTCCTCAAAAAACTCACTAACTGGAAGAACCAAAGGCTATCCTCTCACAGGAACCCTGAGTATATGATACACATCATAAAGAGTGATGGTCCACTCTTCTGAGATCTGTAGGAACCTAAATGTGTTTATGTCTGCATCTAAATAGGTCAAAATGTCACAGCATATACGAGACATAGGATGAATCATAGGCACATGACAAACTCTAGCTAGACCTGCCCTCTTTAGAATAGCGTGATCCTTAGTACTTAATGAAGCAAACATCCCTGAGGGCCATCCCTGCCCTCAGCAGGCATTCCATCGGATATGCATGTCCTGTAAAATTAGAAGAGAACTTTAGATTAGATCTCGTAAACTCATAAAAATCCCTAAAAATTGTAAAACTATAGAAAACCTTACAAAAAAAAGTGTATAAACCTTCAAAATTGCAATAAACAGGTGAATATAGTAACCAAAACATGTCAGATCAGAGTGAAACAAGCGTCAAACAAAGTGAAATTTCCCAGGTGTTTTTCTGGATCTCCCCTAGGTGACCCTACCTGACAAAAGGGGCAACCCTAGAGGAAGATCCCTCAACCTAATAACTGCTCCAAAAACTTCAAATTTCAACCTATTTCAAAAAATGAAAAATCAATCTTGCTCTAAATGACGAGATAGATACAATGCAATAGAGAAAATCATCAAAAAATAGACAATTTCAAGAGATTTTTCACAAAATTCAAACTAGGTTTTAGAGAAGGGGTTTTCACTGATTGCATACTTGATTCTCCGTGGCTGAAGAAGAGGAGGCTATCTTTGCAATCTCCTCAATGATATCTTTCTAACGATTGCTCACATGAACGATTCCGTTGCCATTTCACTCCGATCTCACAATTTGGCTTTCTTTCTTTGCCCTTAGCTTAGTTTCATTTATGCATTTTTTGATTAGTTATTTGCTTTTATGCATCTCTTTCGTGCATCATTTTGCGTGCTTTCATCCCTAAAGGTTCAAATCGACAAAGGCAAACAACTAGTCAAACTCAAATCATCTATGGTCAGTTCATCATTTCAGTTTTCATTACTTGTTTTGATATATTTAAATGCCAGACTAATACTAGTTATTGTAGGTACAAATGGTGGGAAAATTGACAACAGGTAAGGCCTAGTTCAGGAATGGTACCTACCTTTCATGTAGACTACCGTCCCCGACGAGGCAAATATGTAAGCACAAAAATCACGCACAGCCTCCACGAGGACCCCTATGATGATTCAAATCCTTGTCATGTACATGTAAGCATGAAATAATGTCCTTTAAGCAGAAAACCTCTTGATGACGTGTCCTCTTGCTTGTCTTGTGTTGTTTTCTTCTTTGTCGATTTCTCTCTCTCCCCGTTTGTGATGCTTTTTGACACTTGTTGTGACACTTGTCGACTTGCATTTTCTACACTTTCAACCTTGCTCCTAAGCCTTGTGAGTGTCTTGTAGGTGAGTTTTCACCTTTCCCCTAGGTTTTTCATCTTGTGCACCTCCTAGAAGCCTTCTACAAGTCTCCCTATCCATCTCCCACTTTTGGTTTTTAGTTTCGCCTAACCAATCCAAATCTCCCCCTATTATTTCCAAATCTCCCCCAGGAGATCCTATAGATGCAAGTGGAGATTTGGATTCTTACACATGACTGACCTATTTCCAGAGGCAGAACCCCTCCTTTTCCTCTCTTTTTTCATCTCCCAACTTGATTTTCTGCATCAGACCCTATCCAATCCGAATCTCTCCCGAGTGACCTAGGGTCACCCCCTGGGCGACCCATGGTTGCCCAGGGGCAACCCTACTGCAAAAAGGGGTGACCCTGTCATTTTCCAGCCGTAAAAAAACTCGAGTTTATCACTCGTTTTTGCTCTGTTTTTGCCTATTTTTCTTCAAGTTTGCATGGTTTGTGATGCCTAATATAGAGTTAACTATTTCATGCACCCAAACATGCATAATTAGCTCTATTTGATCTTAAATTAACTCTTCAATCAATCTCATACATTCCCTCACCTCCATTTCCTCTTCAGTGATAAGCTATCTTTGCTTCATCACTCTCTAATCAATTGAGTTCATTGGGTAATCAATCCAGTGAACTCCCCAATCAATCCTTGTTAACTCATCAATCAAATGAGTTAACTTCTTAATCAATCCCATTCCTCAAACTATAAATACACCCCTCCCTTAAGCACAAAGGGAGGCAAATTCATTGTGCACACAGCTCTTGCCAGTTTTTGCTCTCCAACTTAGCATTCAAATGCTCTTATAGGATGAAGGTGCCTTTTGCTTTATTTGTCCCATCAAGCAACATTACACTGCTTCATTCTATGCCATTGTACTCAATCAAAGCTCTCATTGAGCTCATACAAGCTTCATCAAAGCTTATTTTTGTTTCTTTGTGTCATTTTGTCGTCAAGAGGATCTCTCGCTGATCCAAAAGGACTCGAGGTTGCCATTATCAAGGATTTCTGAGGGTAGTAAAGTCACACAAATCTTTGTTTCTCTCAGGTTCCTTCATTGTTTTGTTCAATTGATAGTAATTAGAAAACCAAATTTGCTCTTGGGAATAGTAAAACATTACTTTTTCCTTGATAATTAGATTTTGCATGTTAGAATAGTTGTTTTCATAATTCTAGATCTAGATTATTTGAAGAAGCAATTTCCCTTTTTAGATTAGATTACTTCAAAACAATTGAAAACCCAAAAACATAATTAAATTTGCATTAGGAAAAGTCATATTAGCTTGCATTCATATTTCCATTTCATAGATTAAATAGCACTTTTCATTTCCAAAGCACTAAAAAAGTACAAAAACACATTTGCATATCATTTAGTTTTGCATGCATATAGAAACCCTAGAAATAGACAAACTTTCAAACCCTCGATACCATCACCAGGTAACCATGGTTAAAAGATTCAATCACACCCTTGATCACATCACAAGGTAAAAACAAGTCAAAGCATAGTTAAACCCTAGGTCAACTAAACCCTAGGTCAAAACCATAAATCTAGTTAAGGTTAGTCATCACACATATACCTCCATCTTGGCTCTTGAATGTGCCTAGGAGTGAGAGGAGAGTGGGTGAAGGCTATCTGTGACGAGATTGAGAAGATCAATCCACAACCGCGACAAGAAGCCTTTACTCAACCATAAGGAGACCCATTTGTCCTCTTATTGTTAGAAGAAACTAGACATAAACGAACATAACCATTTACCCACACAAAGGTGGAATCTAAGAAACCCAAATAGGAGAAGAGAAACTAGTGACCCTTTGTGTCATAGGGTTATCTCAACTATAACTTCAATTGAGTGAAACATTCAACTAAGCACACAACAACAAAGGTTGCAGTACTTGCCGAGCCCTCTACGCAAAGTCCAACTCTCTAACGAGCCAGACCCCCGCTGTGTCTTACCTCCTCTCGACTAGCTACTTCCACGTGATCAAGAGTGACATGGCGGATCACCCCATGGTAAGGAGGGAAGGGTCCGCGTGCATGCCGAAATCTAACCCAACAACCCTAGGTAACCGAAGTCATGATTTTGAATGTACAATTACTATTGTTGTTATTGTTGTAGTTGGCTCTTTTATTGTTGCCATTCTAATTCCCACCATTTTGATCTTGAGATTTATTTCCTCTTTCCAAATTCTTGATCTGTCAATTGTTATTGTTGCCTTGATTGTTGTTATTTTGATTATTGTTCACTAGTAGAATTTGGCAAATAAATGACTACCTGACTAAAACTTTTAGTCGCAACAACTAAAAATGACCAAATTCTACTAATTTTTTGCAACACAACTATAAATGACTAAATAAATGACTAATTTGATCGTCGGGTAAAAAACACAACTAAATAATTAGTCACACAAATAAAAATAAAAGTGGGGGAAAGAGAAGGCACATATTTTTTATTCATTTTTTGAGCATATTATTATTTGTGCTCTTTGGTTTTGGGCAAAGGAAAGCAACATAGAAGGAAAATCAACACTTAAGTATATCAACATTTCAAAGTTGAGATAGGGATTTCTGAATCAGGCGGGGAGCTACAAATTGTGAGGGAAAGCACTTTTAACAAAACGCAAAGGCTTTGATTCTATCTACGCTATTTAGAACCCCTTTTTTGCTAGAGAATAATGTGTCCCTTGCTTATTTTGGACATGACTTAGGATTTTTGTGGCATTCAAGGGTTTTGGAATACAGAACAACACTGAGAGGGGGGGCGAATCAGTGTTGTATAAACTTTTAAAACTTTTTGCACCTTTTAACTTATAAGACAAAGAGAGAGGAAGACTTTAACTTTTTATCTATCTCCCCCTTTTTGGCAATCAATGGCAAACACTTCCCTTCAATACATTTATAAAATAAGATCAACATTCAAAGAAATGCCTCTGACTGCATTCAATACAGTCCTCTATCCTCTAATCGCATTCAATGTTGTCCTCTATCCTCTATCTTCTATCAATACTATCCTCTATCCTCTGACTGCATATGAGATTACAATCACTACCATCTGTTTGAATACATCACTCTAAGAATATATCCTTTGACCTTTGGCTTCCCCTATCTCATGAGTTATAATAACATGAAAGAACACTGAAATTTAACACTACCACATAGTCATAACAATCCTCAACTGAAACACAGTTCAATCTATTAATATAAACCTCTAATTTTTGCCTTATAAAAAAAATCATTGTCTGAAAATCAGAGATATTGGGATTGATAATTTCACAACAATAGCTTGTATTCATGCCAACCATGACACTTGCAATAACAACACTATGAAACTTTTTGAACTAAAGTGAATTCCACATCAAACCATGAAGAAAATTGCCCTGCAACTTATACAAAAATGATGCCCCTGCTACTTATGAGAACTGCCCTTCAACTTATCAAAACTTTGAAAACAAAAATAACAAAATTGATTGGATTTTAGGACTTCATAAAACAAACAATTACTCCCCCTAGGAAGATGAACTCATATTGCTCCTAAACTTGTAATCTACAATTTCACCATTGACTGAGAAGATGATCATTGAAAAAAAAACACTGGTATATCACTGTGAAGCATCTGCAAACAATTAATTGACATGTCATGTTTGCTGTCAATGATCTCACAGACCTTGTTCCAAGACACTCTATTGCCATTGTTGTAACAAGCACACAGTCATCTCTAAATCACATATCATATATTGTACCATGAGGTCCATAATAGAATGCTGATATACAGAGCAGAGGAGTAGTAGCTATGAGTAACTGTTATACTTATAATTGCAGTGTGAGTAACAAAGAAACATCACTGATATAATGTGTGGCCCAATCATTGTCAGTACAACAAATCACCATACTGATCCTACAAAATATTATCTGTCAAAACTTTTGCAATCTGTGATTGAAAGACTTTTGATCTATCATAAGCCAATACTATGAAATGAAGTAATTTTCTATGAATCTCAAATGAATTAGCAACTTGAAACCATGGAGATCCTTATATTTTAAAAGAATGAATACTGTATCCTACCAGTATGTACTTTGTACTGTCATTGCTCCAATGAGATTTGTAGATACCCGTGCAAGATCAATCACATGAAAAAGAATGAAACACTACCTATTGTCATACATTCCTTACAAAATATGGTTATTGACTAATCTTGATATATGTGAAGCATAATCAAATCATTAAAGTAAGGATAAGGCATGTGAACCCGTATCTTAATGCACTGAATCATTAACTGATTAACTCTTTACCTCTTCAATGATCCACAAGCACTTAGGAGTCTTTATAGTCATGTGTCTTGAAACTGATATGTTATCTTCAAACCCTCAACAAAGACTAACAAGGTCTGATCTGTCAACAACAAAATGAGAGCATCAACAAGAGAATATTAACAAAATCATTGTCTTCTGCCTTATGCCTTGTAAACAAGGTCTACAACAACAAATTACTGTATCAACAAGCAACACAACTGTTAAGATTATTGTTCCATCATTCACCGAACCTACCAACATGCATCAAGAAGATCATAAAGATAACACTATCCCTACAATCATAACCATATCTCATTCATGAAGCATGAGGCACATCACTATAATGTCATGATAACCACTACAATAAGAGAGTCGTGAGACATGAACACAACACTCTTATTCATGACATGTATTCTACAATTTGATCCAGCACTAGCATGACATGATATCTAACATAAATACTGAGACCATCATCATGATTCCATCCAACTGGTCATCCAACATAAGAACAAGGCACCTCCTGCACCTAACTTCATGAAGGTCCTTCTACACTATATTGTCAAGTATCTCTACATTAAAGTGTTGAATATGTTCGTGTGCTTTGTTTATCCTTTACCATATCTTCGAGGTGACTTATTACTCAAATGCATATACCTTGACAATCAAATTATTAGGACACTTGTAACATTGAACAACTACCCTTTGACTTCTATCTAAGATGTCCAATCAAGCACTGCTAATCTTGAAAATGGATCAAGAACATCAAATCAATACAAAGACATTACCACCATTAAATGGTTCATTATTATCAAACATGAACATGAACATGAAAGCATCCAAGAAACCTTGAGTTAACATCATCATACAAAAACAAGAACTTCTTGACTTATGTCATCTTGAATGATCCACATTGCATATATCATGACAAACATGAACACAAAAAATATTTAACTAGAATCAACACCCAACATGGTTTGATATCAATGAACATGAAGATACTGTCCACATCTTGAAGCATTTTGCCTTTAACAACCACCTATTTCATGAAGCATGTTTGCATGACAAAACAAGATGACTGTATCATGAAGCATGATTGTATATTCTTCTACACATGCTCTGCATGTTGTGGCTTTACCCTTTGTAAATGCAACAAACTCATGACTCACTTTGATGACCATACATTTAACTCTCCTTGACTCTCCTTGACATTTCAATAGCAGCCTAATTCCCTAAACGTCATGATCCACATGAATTACTACATGACTATGAAGATGAGAATGAATAAATCCTTGGAAAAAATTCCTAATCCAAACATCCGTGTAATGATGATTCTACCACTAATGCAGTGTATTGACATGTGTACCATGCTCTGTCATCTTTTGATCAACAACATAATTAGCATGAACTATGAAAGGCTTTAAAACCAGTATCACTATATTGAACATACTCATGAAGCAAATGATGAACTTCCCATGACATGAGAACTTCCTTGGGGTTTAAGAGATGAAACATTCGACAACTCCCTCTATCTTTATGCTTCTCTTTTAGGCTGTTATAAATGTTTCTTGTGCAGCATGCACAAGATCCTTCTCTTTCATTTTTTTCCTTCTCCAAACCATCTTAACACCTATCATCTTATGGTAATTGACTGATTTCATTAGATCATTCTTACAAACCCTAGCAATATGTTCAAACCTATGACATCTATAGCACATGATTTTATTTCTTCTATTTGACCATTGAAAAAAATTCTTATTATAACCCATTTTCTTTGAATGCATCCAACAATTCTTTTGTATGTGACCAGCTTGATTGCATTTGTAACACACAATCTTGTAACTCTGATTTGAAGGCTTACTAGGACCTTTAATCTCATTCCACTCTAAACAATAACTTGTTTGAGTTTTACAATTTCTAGCTCTATGGCCATAAACATGACAACAATAACAATAACCATGAAATTGAGAATAATTGTACCTCATTGAGTGCCTACTAGATAGAGATCTTGTAGACTTGATTGTCCTTCCTCCTTGATTTTTTGGAGCAGCAGCATGATAATTTAAGTTTATCTTCTTTCTAGGTGAATTTATTTCTTTGGAACACTCTCCTTCTTCATAACCTAGACCAGTAGTGTCCTTGTAATGCTTTTCTTTACTCAACATGTCATTCAACTTGTTTGTGCTCTCTTCAAATTTTAGATTCTTTTCCAGCTGCTTCCTAGTATCCTCAAGATCTTTTCTTAAAGAGACTATTTCTCCTTCAATCTTTTGGCATTCAACTATTTTAGCTTCCAAATTAGACTTTGTTACATCATCTAACCTCTTAGCTTCCTCAACCTCTATCTTTAGACTTATAATCAATTTATCTGATTCATTAACTTGACTCCTTAAATCTATAATCAGATTTCTAGCCTCTTCAAGGTCTGAAACAACTTTGTCTTTAGAGACAACTTTGTCTTTAGAGTCCTTTTCTTGTTGAAGTTCCAACTCTAATCTCTGGTTCTCCTTTCTAAGTTGCTTGATTTGATCTAAGGCACACAAGAGTTCACCTTCTAAATCAACTTCACAAAGATTTTCATCAAACTCCTGTCCATCTTCATCCACAAAAATGTCTTCTTCTATGTCATCAATCTTAGCAACAAAGTCATTTGGGTAAGTGCAAGAAGATGGGGGCCCAAAAAGGGGTCTTAAGTGGCCACTTTTTTTTTAAAATCAGGAAATACTGGCCTTGGATGAGAAATTGAGCATAGTTACACTCAAAATTTGGAGATGCAACCAAAACAATGTTCATAGTGCTCTGAGTCTACTTTCTAAACTACTATTTTTTTTTTAAATGGCATCGATTAAGGGGTTCAAAAGAGGGAGCCACATAAATTGGTGTTGTTTCTGTCAAAAAAACATAACATAGCATGTTTTGTGGCTCCCTCAAAAGGTCAACTTTTTTTTGGTATTTTTAAAATTGCTTTAGGAGAAATTAGCTAATAGCATGTAGTTTATGCTCAATTTTTCTGATAATTTTTTGATGACTATTTTATTTTTTACTAATTTTCAAAGTGGAGACATCCGAAAAAATAGAATTTTAACCGTGCTACCCCTATAAATTTTGAAAACTAATTGAAAATCATTTTTTTCTTTTTCTAATATTTGTAGAATGGAGTCTAGTTTCTAAATATGTAATTTTTTTGAAATTTCAATGAATAGTTAATTTACAATGAAAAAAAGACCAAACAATGGTTTTTGCCCAAAAACGGACACACAAACAAAAGAAATTAAAGATGAAAGGCTTAACATTGTTAAAATGTGAAAAAAATCACATCGTCAAATAGCTAAGAGAAAGCCTAACATTACCCAGGTGTTTGATTTGTTTGACCTTGAAACACGTGCAAATCTGAGGGTTAGCACGAACAAAATTATGTGAAATCTTGAAGAATATGGAAAAACACGTCTGTTACTATTTAAAAGGCACTCCAAGCCTTTGGGTTGGAAATCCAAAGCAAATCCCAAGCCCAAGGCTTGGGATTCCCAAAGCAAGACATAACGCGAGCGCGTTATAATACGCTCGCGTTATGTTTTGCTTTACATTTTCCTTTTCTGCAAGTGTTGTTTGTCATGTTTGACATAACGCAAGTGCGTTATAACGTGCTCGCGTTATGATCCCCTTAATTTTTTTTATGTTCAAGGCTATTAATCATGTATGTATGTATTTATGCCTATATGTATGTATGTATGTATCTATGTATGCCTATATGTATGTATGTATCTATGTATCTATGTATGCCTATATGTATGTATGTATAGTGTCGAGGGTAGAGGAGGGTAGAGGAGGGTAGAGATGGGAGTGAGCCAGATAGGGGAGGAGAGGGGTGGATAAGGATTGAGTGATTAAGGTTTAAGGTTGAGGGTTGAGCATTTAGGGATAGGATTTAGAGTTTAGGGATAAGGGATTAGAGCTTAGGACCTTAAGGGATTAGGGTTAAGGGTTGAGGCTTTAGGGATAGCATTTAGGGTTAAGGGTTAAGGGATTAGGTTTAAGGTAGAGTGTTAAGGGTAGAGGGATTAGGGATAGGGTTTAGGGTTGAGGGATTAGGGTTTAAGGTATAGTTTAGTAGTTCTTGTGGATAGAGCCAGTAAACAATGGGAGATTATTTGCTTGTTTCATAACAATATACCTTCCCTAAGTGCGAGGTGGACAACAAGAAACATAGATGTACCCCAATGCAAATCTTTTCTCATAATGATCATCCTTCTGATTTCAACTGTTAATTACTCACTGTGGATGTACCATACGCAAAGCTTTTCTCATAGGGTTTAAGGTATAGTGTTGAGGGTTGAGGGTTTATTGATAGTGTTTAGGGTTGAGGGTTGAGGGATTAGGCTTTAGGGTTGATGGATTAGGGTTTAAGGTATAGTGTTGAGGGTTGAGGGTTTAGGGTTGACATATTAGGGTTTAGGGTTGACAAATTAGCATTTAATGTCAAGGTTAGGGTTAGAGTGTTGAGGGTAGATGGATTAGGGATAGGGTTTAGGGTTGAAGGTTTAAGGATTGAGCCTTGAGGCTTTAGGGACGAGGGTTTAAGGCTTAAGATATAGTGTCAAGTGTTGAGGGTATAGGGATAGGGTTTAAGTTTTAAGGGTTAAGGGTTGAGGGATAGGGATTAGGGTTTAAGGTAGAGTGTTGAGGGTTGATGGTTTAGGGATAGGGTTTAGGTTTGAGGGATTAGGGTTTAGGGTTGATGAATTAGGGTTTAATGTTGAGAGTTGAGGGTTGAGGGTTGAGGTTGAGGGATAGGGGTTTGACGTTGAGGGTTGAGGGTTGAGGATTGAGGTTCAAGGGTCAAGGGTTGAGGGATAGGGTTGAGGGTCGAGGGATTAGGGTTAAAGAAGAGTGTGGAGGGTATAAGGATTGGGGATAGGGTTGGAGGGTTTAGGGATAAGGGATTAGGGTTTAAGGTATAGTATCGAGTCTATTGAGGGTTTAGGAATAGGGATAGCATTTAGGGTTTAGGGATGAGGGATTAGAGTTGAGGGATGATGAATTAGGGTTGAGTGTTGAGGGATTAGGGTTTAGGGATAAGGTTTAGGGTTGAGGGTTGAGGGATTAGGGTTTAATGTATTTTGTTGAGGGTTTAGGGTTGAGGGATTAAAGTGAAGGGTTGAGGAATTAGGATTTGATGTTGAGGGTTGAGGGTTTAGGGTTTAGGGATAGGGTTGAGGGTCGAGGGATCAGAGTTAAGGGTTGAGGGATTAGGGTTTGACGTTGAGGGTTGAGGGTTGAGGTTCAAGGGTCAAGGGTTTGGGGATAGGGTTGAGGGTCGAGGGATTAAGGTTAAAGTAGAGTGTGGAGGGTATAAGGATTAGGGTTAGGGTTGGAGGGTATAGGGATAAGGGATTAGGGTTTAAGGTATAGTATCGAGTCTGTTGAGAGTTTAGGAATGGGGATAGCATTTAGGGTTTAGGGATGAGGGATTAGAGTTGAGGAATGACGAATTAGGGTTGAGGGATTAGGGTTTAAGGTATAGTGTTGAGGGTTTAGGGACAGGGTTTAGGGTTGAGGGATTAGAGTGAAGGCTTGAGGGATTAGGATTTGACATTGAGGTTTGAGGGTTGAGGCTTTAGGGTTTAGGGATAGGGTTGAGGGTCGAGGGATCATAGTTAAGGGTTGAGGGATTAGGGTTTGACATTGAGGGTTGAGGTTTGAGGTTCGAGGGTTAAGGGTTTAGGGATAGGGTTGAGGGCTGAGGGATTAGGGTTAAAGTAGAGTATGGAGGTATAAGGATTAGGGATAGGGTTGGAGGGTTTAGGGATAAGGGATTAGGGTTTAAGATATAGGATCGAGTCTGTTGAGGGTTTAGGAATAGGGATAGGATTTAGGGTTTAGGGATGAGGGATTAGAGTTGAGGGATGATGGATTAGGGTTGAGGGTTGAGGGATTAGGGTTTAGGGATAAGGTTTAGGGTTGAGGGTTGAGGGATTAGGGTTTAAGGTATAGTGTTGAGGGTTTAGGGATAGGGTTTAGGGATCAGAGTGAAGGGTCGAGGGATTAGGATTTGACATTGAGGGTTGAGGGTTGAGGCTTTAGGGATAGGGTTGTGGGTTGAGGGATCATAGTTAAGGGTTGAGGGATTAGGGCTTGACGTTGAGGGTTGAGGGTTAAGGTCCGAGGGTCAAGGGTTTAGGGATAGGGTTGAGGGTCGAGGGATTAGGGTTAAAGTAGAGTGTGGAGGGTATAAGGATTAGGGATAGGGTTGGAGGGTTTAGGGATAAGGGATTAGGGTTTAAGGTATAGTATCGAGTCTGTTGAGGGTTTAGGAATAAGGATAGCATTTAGGGATTAGGGATGAGGGATTAGAGTTGAGGGATGATGGATTAGGGTTGAGGGTTGAGGGATTAGGGTTTAGGGATAAGGTTTAGGGTTGAGGGTTGAGGGATTATGGTTTAAGGTATAGTGTTAAGGGTTTAGGGATAGGGTTTAGGGTTGAGGGATTAGAGTGAAGGGTCGAGGGATTAGGATTTGACGTTGAGGGTTGAGGGTTGAGGCTTTAGGGTTTAAGGTTTAGGGATAGGGTTGAGGGTCGAGGGATCACAGTTAAGGGTTGAGGGTTTAGGGTTTGACGTTGAGGGTTGAGGGTTGAGGTTTGAGGGTCAAGGGTTTAGGGATAGGGTTTAGGGTTGAGGGATTAGAGTGAAGCGTCGAGGGATTAGGATTTGATGTTGAGGATTGAGGGTTGAGGGTTGAGGCTTTAGGGTTTAGGGATAGGGTTGAGGGTCGAGGGATCATAGTTAAGGGTTGAGGGATTAGGGTTTGACGTTGAGGGTTAAGGGTTGAGGTTCAAGGGTCAAGGGTTTAGGGATAGGGTTGAGGGTCAAGGGATTAGGGTTAAAGTAGAGTGTGGAGGGTATAAAGATTAGGGATAGGGTTGGAGGGTTTAGGGATAAGGGATTAGGGTTTAAGGTATAGTATCGAGTCTGTTGAGGGTTTAGGAATAAGGATAGCATTTAGGGTTTAGGGATGAGGGATTAGAGTTGAGGGATGACGGATTAGGGTTGAGGGTTGAGGGATTAGGGTTTAGGGATAAGGTTTAGGGTTGAGGGATTAGGGTTTAAGGTATAGTGTTGAGGGTTTAGGTATAGGGTTTAGGGTTGAGGGATTAGAGTGAAGGGTTGAGGGATTAGGATTTGACATTAAGGGTTGAGGGTTGAGGATTTAGGGTTTAGGGTTTAGGGATAGGGTTGAGGGTCGAGGGATCATAGTTAAGGGTTGAGGGATTAGTGTTTGACGTTGAGGGTTGAGGGTCGAGGTTCGAGGGTCAAGGGTTTAGGGATAGGGTTGAGGGTCGAGGGATTAGGGTTAAAGTAGAGTGTGGAGGGTATAAGGATTAGGGATAGGGTTGGAGGGTTTAGGGATAAGGGATTAGGGTTTAAGGTATAGTATCGAGTCTGTTGAGGGTTTAGGAATAGGGATAGCATTTAGGGTTTAGGGATGAGGGATTAGAGTTAAGGGATGATGGATTAGGGTTGAGGGTTGAGGGATTAGGGTTTAGGGATAAGGTTTAGGGTTGAGGGTTGAAGGATTAGGGTTTAAGGTATAGTGTTGAGGGTTTAGGGATAGGGTTTAGGGTTGAGGGATTAGAGTGAAGGGTTAAGGGATTAGGATTTGATGTTGAGGGTTGAGGGTTGAGGCTTTAGGGTTTAGGGTTTAGGGATAGGGTTAAGGGTCGAGGGATCATAGTTAAGGGTTTAGGGATTAGGGTTTGACGTTGAGGGTTGAGGGTTGAGATTTAAGGGTCAAGGGTTTAGGGATAGGGTTGAGGGTCGAGGGATTAGGGTTAAAGTAGAGTGTGGAGGATATAAGGATTAGGGATAGGGTTGGAGGGTTTAGGGATAAGGGATTAGGGTTTAAGGTATAGTATCAAGTTTGTTGAGGGTTTAGGGATGAGGGATTAGAGTTGAGGGATGATGGATTAGGGTTGAGGGTTGAGGGATTAGGGTTTAGGGATAAGGTTTAGGGTTGAGGGTTGAGGGATTAGGATTTAAGGTATAGTGTTGAGGGTTTTTGTCATCAAATGTAGATTTATGGGTTCGATTATATTGATTGGCTCTCTAGTTTTGGGGTGTGGATGTCAAGTAATCAATCAGGAAGTCTTCAGGAGACTTTGTGGAAGTGGATTGGCAATCGCTTGACAAAACCCCTACTATTTATGCATGGATAAGGATTTGTCACAAACTAGAACTTCTGCTTCCAAAGAAGATCTGTCTTTCTTCCTCGATGGGCATTTTCTATCAAGAACTTGATTATGAGGGCTTGCCCCTTCATTGTTATGCCTATCATATGGCAGAGCATCTAGAAATCTCTTGCAGGAAATAGGAAAGTTCTCCCTCAAAAACCTTGTGGTCATTCAAGTATGAAGAGGAAGGTTTGGAAAGAGAAATGGATCACCAAAGAGATGAAAAATTTCTTATATCTCAGACACCATCAGTGGTTTTTCTCTGATGCGGAGGGCCTACCAAGATGGAAAGCATTTAAAGATTATCATGGACAGACGAAGTGGCTTGGCTCTTCTAGTCATGGATCCTCCTGTATTTAAGAGGAATTGTAAGGCTTGGAAGTGTCAGTTGATGAAGCATAGGATGTGGTCATCCCTGCTTGTGTTAAGGAAGATAATGCACAAGATGTTATCAATCTATAGTAGGACAAAATGTGAGCGCGTTATAATGCGCTTGCATTTTGTCTTGCTACCATGATCCAGGCCCACATGCTCTGTTTTCATACTAATTCTGCACGTGCTCCAACAAAAAAGAAGTGCTTTCATGCTGTTGGGAAGTTCACATGCACATTTGACACATTGTACCACCTTTGCATGATCTTTCCACCACCTTTTCTGCTTTTCCAACTTGAGAAGGAGGAAATAACATAGTTTTCACACCAAGTTTGATATATATCTATTCAAGTTTCAATTTTTGTAGTGTTGCAATGTTAATTGTGATTCAATTTTAGGAATTTAACATTATAGATTGGTTAATAGTATTGTTGTTAGTAATTATATTTGAGTGTAATTCAATTTAACATTGAAAAGGAAGCAAGTGGTGAAAAACTCAAATTGTTGAGGAGTTTGATGCAAGAAGAAAAAACACTACATAATTAGGTACTCCCTCCATTCGAATCTTCATTTTTTAGGTATGTCAAGTCTTTACATGCATGTTCTTTACATTTTCTTTAATTTGGATTGAATTACTTTATCATGCTTTATGATACATGTTTAAAATAGACACATTCCCAATCAAGAAAGTAGCCTACAATCTCACATGATGCCATGTATATTTTCTACACTTGGGCTCTTTAATAATTATGTGTAATAAACAGACCTTAACATACCATGATGTCAAACTATACAAGAATAAATCCTTACAACATAATAAAAATACAATCCCACTATTATCTTGTATGATTTCTTAGGAAGTAATATTGGTCTCTTTATCATGCCGAGGAAATGATCAAGAATTAAACCAACACAGGAAGAGATAGAAGCTAAGAATGCAAAGAAAATAGTGGCTATGAGGGAACTTCATGAGAAGAGGAAATTGGACACGATAAATGAAGACATACCAATTGAAGAGGAACCACAACCATCACAAAGAGATATGGTATTGGCAGCACAAAGAGAATGAATGCAAAAACTTCATGGTACGAGAGATTTGATAACCATAGTTGGAGACACGTCCTCTACCGCAAGTCAACATGTAGGGACACCATCTACCACATCTCAAGTTGAGAGTACATCATCACTCACATGTGATGAAGGAGGTACGCCATCATTCTCACCTCAACCTCAAGGTATGTCATCTATTCCATCTTCGATCGAAGGTATGCCATCTAGCCCATCTCATTTAAATATTGATGAAATTCCTAATGTTGAGATGAATTTACCTAACTTAACACCACCTAGAATTTTGCATAGAAAGCCAAAGTATTTGATTGATATTGATGAGAATATTTTGCAGCCAATGGAAGGTAAGATTCTAAAATGCACTTGTAGAAGATATGCTCATAGGATTTGGAGATTGTTCTTTGAAAATTTAAATGAGACTGCAAGATGTCAACTATTCATTGAAATGATGCGAAGTATAAAGTATAAGTCCATCATGAAGATTCTTGGGTTGAGAACATCAGAGGCTTCAAATGAAAAATCTATTGTCAAGAATCTAATCAGTGCATATGAGAGTGTGGGTAACACCTCATGCACAAAAGATAGTAATGCAATAGGGTATGTGATTACATCGACTATAGTAAGTAGTCAAATGAGGAAAGCTTGTCTCATTAGAAAGATGAGTCATGAATTGAGAATTAATAGGAAAACTTTATCAAGAGCTGTTGGAAGATGCCAAAGAATTGAGGACACTAATGCTAATGAATTATGGGCATTCTCAAGGAAACTACCACAAAAAGATAAACCAATTGTTGAAGCATTGAGATCACTAATTGAAGACTTTTGAAAGAATTACACAAGGGTATCTTCAAATCAAAGGGATGTGGTAAGAAGGAGAATCAGTAGTCAGAACCATGAGCCACATCCAAAGTATTTTTTGGATGAGACTCAAACATAGTTTTATTATAAATTTCTAGAGAAGTATCCTCAAATTAAAATTTGTCAAAGATATTTTGAAATGCTAAAACCTTTCTATGTCAAGATAAATCACACATGCACTACTTGTTGTAGATTACATATTTAATTTTCTAACCATTTTGATGCTTATAGGTCTATATGTTTAGATATGCATACTAACAATATTTTGTAGGGTTGTGCCATATGTGCCCCACCAACATCTTCAAGAGATTTCATATCAAGAATTTTATGTGAAAGAGAGGAAGGTCAAATATTCTACAAGAAATTATGCTTGGATGGCACATGTCATCGTTGCGGTGGATTGCAACATTTGCCAATATGTGAACATATGGAAAGAACACATGCAGTTGGAAACGAACTAGTAGAGTTTGGCAAGTATAAAATAGTGGCATACAATACAAAAGATGGTAAAGAAGCAAAGAGGTGTGAATTGGTTATTGAAAAGATTCTAGTGTATCAATTTATGCCTATATTTCATGACAACATATAGTATGAGTATGCAAGACATGCCCATAGAGCTTGATGGTTGGACTTGCAATTCAAGTTATGCAAGGACACATTTCCAATTGGTAGCATTGTTTCAGTCGTCGACTTTGCAGAGAACTACAATCTACAGCCATAGCATGAGGTGCAATCACAATATTACAACTCCACACAGGTTTCTATATTTGTGCACATCGCATTCATTCATGCGAATGATAGTACAGAGGATGACAGAAAGATCATAAGGGAGTATAATTTCTATATTAGTGATGATCGCACACATTCTACGGAGTTTGTGCAAGGTTGCTTTCAGGTGTTCTACAATGATTTGGCTGGAAGGGGCATATCGTTCAGTCAGCATATCATATGGTCGGATAACTGTGCGTCATAATTCAAGAACTCACAGATTTTCTATTGGCTGAGTAGGAGGCATAATTTTACAGGTATTCAGCATATGTGGAACTTTTGTGAGGCTGAGCATGGAAAGGGGGAGCATGATGGTGCAGGAGCATGTATCAAAAGAGCCATAGCACGAGAAGAGTTAAAGTATAAAGATAATACAAAGTTGATAGATGAAAAATTGATTATCGAGTGGTGTAATGCTTCTATGGGTCCATATAATGAAGGTAAGTCTTTAGTTCATAGATTTTTTTGGTTGATAGATGATACTAACATTGCACCATATGAGGACTATTATACACTGATAGGATCAAATGAGATGCACTCTTTCAGAAGCTCAATTGCAGGTTCATGGAGTATCCATACGTGAAAGATGTCATGCTTTTGTTCTTCCTGTACAATTGAAGTCTGGGATGAGTGTGAGTCAAAGGAGTGGGTTGACAAATGGCAGTTAAGTTATCTTAGCCCACTTGACATGTATAAACCCCCAACGGCACTAGAACTAACACAGATGGAATCATCAGTTGACTTTGACCACATATCAAATTTAGTTCAACCAGGTAATATAGCGCATGTATATGCATCTAATTTCATCTAGTTCAACCAGGTAATGTCATCTTACTTTGTAGTGTTTTTGTAATGTTGACTAATTTCATCTAATTTGGTACACATATCAATGTAGGGCACGTATATGCAGTTATTGCAGATGAAGATAATGAAGAGGGAACAGATTATTACTTATGCCATTGTGTTGAGGCCAAAAAGAAATTGGAGGCTCCTGTTACAAATGGAGAAAACATCGAATACCCTACAGGCTCAGTGGTTATTACTGGAACATGACTTAGAAGGTGCCCACATAAGAGTGTTAATGTTTGGCTGTTTCAAGACTTTGACACGCATTAGAAGATTCTTCATTACTCGAACCTTGTCGTGGCATCCAATGTTCATTTGATAAAGTATCGGAGTAGACCTTTGAACAAAATCTTGTGGAAGGTGTGTGAGTCTGACCATGAAGTAATACTTGACACAATAAAGAGTAGAGCAGACCCAGATGGTTCATTGGATTAATCTGTAAGTATTCACATTGATTTTGTAAAGTCATGTTACATTGAGTTGTAAGTATGCACATTAATTTTTAAGGTTTGTCTTTTTTTAATTTTCTGCTACATTTATACACATATACACATTTTTACATCATCATGTTATGCATTTTTGGTGTCCTGCTCCTGATGCGACCAAACTGACTATTCCAACACATTCGGATGGGTACATTTACGCTAGGCATGGTCCTGGTTTTCACCCAAACATGTCAAAATAGTTCGAGCTACATTGTACCGACGATATCCCTGAAGAGTCTAAAAAAAGGTAGCAATCTTTGACGAGATGTTACTCAAAAACCATGTCACTTAGAAACATTCTTTCTAAGGCAACGCGATCATGTAGAGTGCCTCTACAATAACCTCTCTCAGTTTTTTATATCTCTGAGGCATTTGCCCGTGGTGAAAGGTTTTCTGCTGCCCCAAAAATTATCAGAAGGAGGCAGTGTAAAGTTGCAAAGGGGTGTAACTTTCGTCCTGCTCCTAATGTGACCAAATTGACTATTCCAATGCATCTGGATGGGTACATTTACGCTAGTCATGGTCTGATTTTTCACCCAAACATGTCGAAACAGTCCGAGCTACATTGTACCGACGATATCCCTAAAGAGTCCAAAGTGCAAAAAGGCAGCAATCTTTGACGAGATGTTACTCAAAAAATGTGTCACTTAGAAACATTATGTCTAAGGCAATGCGATCACGTAGAGTGCCTCTACAATAACCTCTCTCAGTTTTTTATATCTCTGAGGCATTTACCTGTGGTGAAAGGTTTTCTGCTGCCCCAAAAATCATCAGAAAGAGGCAGTGTAAAGTTGCAAAGGGGTGTAACTTTCGTCCTGCTCCTGATGTGACCAAACTGACTATTCCAACTCATCCGGATGGGTACATTTACATTAGGCATGGTCCTTTTTTTCACCCAAACATGTCGAAACAGTCCGAGCTACATTGTACTGACGATATCCCTGAAGAGTCCAAAGTGCAAAAAGGTAGTAATCTTTGACGAGATGTTACTTGAAAACTGTGTCACTTAGAAACATTCCGTCTGAGGCAATCCGATCACGTAGAGTGCCTCTACAATAACCTCTCTCAGTTTTTTGTATCTCTAAGACATTTGCGCGTGGTGAAAGGTTTTCTGCTGCCCTAAAAATCATCAGAAGGAGGCAGTGTATTAAGTCAGGATGAAAGCCTATTCACTCTAGGTGCCAATCTCAAGTTGCACAATCATGTTTCATAATCATGAATGGGCACCTAGAGCAATAAGGCACTACATCATGGTTCCAAAACCTTGAAATGGTGCCCAAGCATGTAGGAGGAATTTTTAAGGAGCCAGAATGTTTTTGAAACTCTAAGGAACTAGTCCAAAGACTCTATGGCACCATCTTGATACCATTGAGTCAACTTTGGAACTCAAACATATTGAAACAAGGTCTAGGAAGGTAGGCGCCATCTCTTGCCAATTCAACCTATCAGATGCGCCAACATTGGAAAGACTCTTAATGAGCGCCTAAGTTTGAATTGATCTTGTGATTGAAAGTTTGGTGATGTATTGGTGCAAGATGATCTTTAGTTGAAGCAATGTAAGTTCCAGGAAGGGTTTAGAAGTTATCAACCTCTTTACTAAGTTAGGCGCACTTTACAAGCTTTCTTACCCAAGAGTTGCACCTCATTAAGACAAGGCACATCTTAACCTCTGGGAGTTTTCCAAAGAAGCGCTTCACTTTATTAGCACCTTTGGACCTTGTTTTGCATTCTGAAAGAGAAGGTGCACTTTAGAGGCATTTCTAACCCAGATTGATGCCTAGGTATAGTCATCTCTCTGGAGCATTACAATGTGTTTTAAAATGAAGGAGGACATTTCATAAGTTGGGGAATTGATCACTGAAGACCTTCGAGTGTTTGAATTACTCTAAGAAAGAAGGTGCATTTCCATGGAGTAGCATACTCTAGATAGTGCCTAATGCCATCAAGGCACAATTCTACCCTCACTTTGGTGCCTATCATCAAGAAGGGGCATTGGGCATTCCTTGAACAGTTTTGAGCGTTTGAAGTTCATGAAATCACCAAGGAATGTTGGGTGCCATGTGTATCCTCAACAAGCTTGAGTTTGCACCTAGACAAGTTGGCGCTTATTCATGTTTTAACTTCCCTCTTGAAGCGTCTAACTTGGGAAAAAGTTATCTTGTTGTTAGTCAAGTGTTTGATGTGTTTTGGAGACTCCAAAAGACTTCCTCTTGCTAGGCACTCTTCTTGGCAACTACAACCTTCAACTGGCGCCTAGATCCTGAAGAAAAACACTTGCAAGTGTGGACGCACTTTCCTTGTGATGGAGCATCAAACTGGCACCTAGAAATCATAATGCATGAAGTGAGCGCCTAGGATCCTATTGGTCCAATAGGTGGTTTTGGGATCCATGTCAAGTCATTCGATTAGGTTGCCAACTCAGAATGATTTTAATGCACTTAGACTTCAAGGTGCCAAAACTAGTAGGAAAATATTTGGGGGGAAACCACGCTGATAAAAGTTGGGTAAATTTAACCTCCGAGTCTGATTAGGCTCCATATAACAATATTTATATCATGTCCCTTTGATTTATGAAAAAAGCAGTATGTGTCAAGTCATAGGGATAACACTATGGTCCTTACAAATTTCTCTGTGACTTTTGATAAGATTATCTACTCTCAAATTCATACTTAGGAACTCTCAAATTCTTCCCTTGACCAATTTGTTCATATTGAAAGGTATCAAAAAATCACCAATGGGTTGTATGAAGAAATGTATAGAGACCTTTGGAAGGTAATAGTTGGAGTTCTTATGAACATGAGACCCATGGATGGGGCTTGTGTACTAAGTTGATTTTTCATTTACACATTTGTTTGATATCCTAGATACATTGGTTGGACAGTGATGGGATGATACACTATGGGAGTCACATGATTTTGTGGTGCATAAGCTCCACTAGGTTGTTGAAGATGTGGGAAAGTGTCATTACTAGTTTTTTGAAAAAAAAAATTTAGATAGGGAAGATTGAGTTGCCCCCTAGTTTTTCTCAACCCTAGTGTTGAATGGATTCATTTGAACTTTTGGTCTTTCTATAGTTTTGTCCTTTAGAGGTTTCTCAACACGTCTAGCCTTTAGCATCTTGATCCATTGGACTAGTGTGGCTATGAGGTTGGAAAGTGTTGCAACCTCCATCCTTTAAACTTCTCCACCTTGTTATAGGTTGTTTTGAGTATTTTCACTTGCTTTCTCTTCGAGAATATTTTCTAATGATACATGATGTGTCATAGATCATTCAACTTGATAAACAACATGGAGGGATTCTCATGCCTCCTATACTTCTTGCAAGTTTCTTTATAGATAGCTCACATCATTGTCCATCTAGGTGGTCATTTCCCTAAATATTATGATAAGATAATCCTGTTAATGAACTTTGGATTGAATGAGAATCAACATGCTTTGTCTTGACTAGAATAGTTGGGATGGACAAAAATCTATTGATTCTAGGTTGGGTTGTTAAAGGTCAAGAAGTTTTGGTGTCTAATGCCCTCTAAATCTAAATATTCAAAATCATAGTGGTTCAATAAGATACAACACACCGATCTCACCAATGACAACCTTCAGACCACACCCGTCGGTGAGACTCCAAACATCGGTGAACTCTAATCTCGTTGGGCCGATATGCTGATGGATTTTAACTGTCAGTGTGACCCCCTTCATCGACGAAGCTCTCAACTGCTCTTCTGATGCACCGATGGGATTATCTTCTGATACACCGATGTCTTCGACTTCAAACCACACTCATCGACAAGATAGACCACTATCAGTGAAGCCTAACCAAGGTTTGCTGATACGATCAACTCTTGACGTCGATACAAGGTTCTTTTGAAGGCAAAGGGCACCTAGGCTTATGGGGCTCAATTTGATGTATTTATTGAAAGCTCAAGGTGAATTGATGCTTATTTAAAATGCCACTTAGTCCTTCATTTGCATTCTTGGTGCCATTTCCTATTGACTTATATACTTCGCGTGCCATAATGAACTGGTTTAGACAATAGGTGTGCTTCACTTACTAGAGGCTTGTTCTCCTTCCACCTTAGGTGTACTTTTATGGTGGAACAGGTGTCAATGGGCGCCTTGTCTTAAATGAATGCTCTCTCTAAGTTGGGTGCCCTTTTGAGGCTTTATGAGTTGCAAATTGCGCCTTAACCCTTCATGCTTGTTGCTCAATGTTTGAATGTTTAAGAAAGTCTCCTTTAGGCACTCATCTTAATGACTTTTTCTCAAGGTGCAATCATCCTAATGACTTGGATATTCATCCTAGTGTTTTAGGATATCAGGCTACCAGACTTAGTCATTTTCAGGATCTCAAACATAAAGAATAACATGATGATTCATTTTTTTGTATTGCATATAGTTGACATTCTATGCTACTCATAAAGAATATTAATATTTTCTGTTCAACATGATGATTCATTTTTTTTTTAAATACAACTTTTATCTTTTAGTTCCAAAATGAGGTTTAGGTGATACTTGAATAACAATAGCTAGCTTATTGGATCAACAAACATCCTATTTAATACAATTCGACTTTAAATATTTGAAGTAGCCATCTACAAATATCCATTCAAATGTGGATTTATAATGCAAGTATGGACGCTATCAATAAAAAAGATTTGTATTAACCAAATATCCATATAGGCATACATCAATATCTGTCGATATAAGTATAACATTTATACAAAATAGCCATATAGGCTTACAAGAATGCCATATAGGCATACAATGTCAACTATATACAATACAAAATATATGTCCACAAATGCTATATAGGCATACAACAAAGGAACACAATAAAAAGTCATTCCCCTCTGGCTGGTGAAGAGAATAGATCACAGGTAGCCTTTGATCTTCTAGGGGATGGAGATGCACATGTGGGTGGTCTACTACGAACCTGAGGGCTACTCCTATTTAGTTCTTCCTACATCTTTAGCTGTTACAATAAAAAGTATAGACATTAATAAATAGAAATTACATGTTATAAAAAATGAAACATTTAACAAAATAATCACTCACCGCTAGCATATGATCTATCTCCTCACTTGCCTCAGTAGCATGACTAGGCCCTAGTGATGTCATGTCCTATAGAAACCATCCAAATAGAAATTAAACTTCAAATCAATAATCTTTTGATTTTTCAAAAATAGACAACTATAACAATGAATGTAAATTAAAATTTACTAATCTACCTCATACCCCTGTCAATGCCATAGAGCTATGAATTGCAGAGGCCACACCATACTCCATTGCCCTTTGAACATGGGGAGGTGTCTCCGCAGCCTGCATCATTTGGAAATAAAACAACATTATTCAATTACAAAAACTATAATAGTGATGCAAATCATGGCTCCTAACATACACACATGTTCATCTAAACATGGACGTACACACAATAAAGCACACAAGTCACATACAAAAATCTAGTAAGTACAATTCATTCATTAAACTATTTATTTTATTACCTCCGTAAAGCTTTGAAGTCCACCACCGCTGGCAGGTGTTGCTGTGAAATCTACAATATTAACCTATTCAACATCCAAAATCAGATATTAGAATACCATTCATATAACGATGCTATTCACATGTAATATTTATAATTGTTTACTAGTTACATACCCCAATAGTAGATGATCTAGTGTAAAATGCAGGTGGCGAACCACTGAAAACTGCATCGACACTATGACCTTGAAATTTCATTAAAATCATCAATTTAAATTAGTTAATCTTGCATTTCAAAAATGAAATTTAATAAATTAAATTCAATAAACTTGCTAATATTTACCTGAGTATCAAGGTTGAAAGTCTCACTCAGGAGGGTATCTGTCATCACCATCTGCTCAGCTGCAGATGTAGCCTGTGCACCTGTGTCCTGACTATCCATGGGGTCATAACCACAGGCTGACCCGCAAGCCTGACAAGCATGGGGTGGGACCCTACTCCTCGCACTATCTCCCAACACACTCTATGCTATAGGACCGGCATGCTCTATGATGCTCTGGGTCAAGGCACTAATGGACTGAAGTGTATCGACCTCAACACTCTCCTTCACAATGGAAGGGATAGAAACATGCTCATGGGCTAGTCTGCTAATTACTCATCTCACTACCCGCTGTTGGTTAAGACGTGCCCCTGGTCTATCTTGTGCTGACCCCCCACCTCTACCCTGGAAGTCCCACATATCAAAATAGTTTGGCACTTTATTGAGGACAAACTTGCAATAGAGTTTCCTCAAAAAGTATTGTGGGACCTCATTATTATTGCATGGAGGATGGTCAAAAACCATCCACCACCTCTGCCCAAAATTGTCCCTTATCACTTGGTTGTTGCACCAATGGATAGGGAACCTCTTGCATGTAATGGGTGGAGGTTGATTTGTTTGTGGGTTTGTGAAAATCAAACACAAGTCTAATTTTGTGATTTGTAATTTTTTCACATCTTAGTATGACAGCCTGTCTGCATAATAATCTCTAAACTCTCTCCTCTTATCCATCCAACTAGTTATTTGCTTGCTAATTGAATCTACATTTGATAACATAGATTCAAGAGATTCAGCAAGCGTGGACCTATGCAAGGTTGAAGTGGAAGGATCTTTCAACCTTATAATTATATCTTCAATTTCTTTTTTGTTGTTTTCAATTTTTCCCATTATATTTTCTTGTGTTCCAGGGGCATGTCGAGGAATGGATGGAGGAGGTTGTTCCGCAGGTATTTCCTCCTTAGGATTTTGTGGATTTTGAGGAGGAGGAGGAGGAGGTGCATTAACATTTCCTGACAATTAACGAAATATACATCAAAAAACAACTCAAACCTACCTATTTAGAAGAAAATTCAAACAAATAAAACTCACTCCTTTGGCATGCTCAACGTCATGGCGGCATTTTAGCGATGAATCAGCAAGATTTTGGTGTTGAATTGTCTTTTCCAAAACGTGAGCACGCTTCCTAGGGTTTGCAAGCCACGGGGATAGAGGAGAAAAATAGAAATGAAATGAAATGACAAGCCTTTTTTTATTTATTTATAATAGTTAATAACGCGCTCGCATTATGTACAATTTTTTTTTAAAACCATTTGGCCACTTTTTGGCCCCCCATCTTTTTGCACTTACCCATTTTATTTATCATACTTTGTGTCAAATTTCAGAGATGGCTCATGCAACAATTCATCATATGACTTGACTGGGGTTTGTTATTCAGCCTTTTGCTTGGCATCTTTCTTTTCTCTATTTCTTTTACTCTTTCCCATGGTACTCCACTATCAGGACCTATCCAAGCCTGTTAGACTTCTATAGGGAACCTATGCTCTGATACCACTTGTTGGAGTATAGAACAACACTGAGAGGGGGGGTGAATCAATGTTGTATAAACTTTTAAAACTTTTTGCACCTTTTAACTTATAAAGACAAAGAGAGAGGAAGACTTCAATGATCTATTAAACACATATGCACAAGTATGATAATGAAAAGTATGAATTAGGACCTTAAGAACAAATCATTAGGGCACATGAACATATGAAGACAAACAAGAAACATAACACCTAATTTGATGAGTGGAAAACCCTCAAGGGGAAGAAAAACCACTCTGAAATGCCTTACTGGATTAATAAAAAACCTCACTAGTTATAAGTATAGGAGCACCCACTCCCAATCAAGTATTGAAGCACCCACTCTAATCGCTCAAGGCCTCACTGACCACACAAGCCTCACTAGATTTATAAAATGCTTCACTAGCTGATGAATGTCTCAATGACAAAACAAGGTCTCACTGACCTGTACTATCACCTTGAATACAAAAAAAATAGCTTAGGGGGTTACCCTATTTCACTCCATCACAAAACCTTATTCCTCCTTTAACCTTCACTTGACAAACTTTCTTTCAATTACAATCTATTCAACATGATAAAGAATCAAAATTTTACCATCTCTACAACATATTACAATCAAAACCTGCAAAATACAATCTCTGCAAATTACCATCTCTGCAATTATGATCTCTACAATAATAATATCTTCTTCTCCCTTGCAAACCTTCTCTTGCATTTAATATAGTCTTCAATTCTGTTTCAAGTTTCAAAATCAAAGCAATAACACATCTTCTTCAAACATTTGAAAATTCATATTTTTGCATATAGACAATGTATTTCATGACTCAGAGCAACTACCAAATTTCAGAACAACATCTCACTGAACTCCCAAGAAAAATCTCTAGCCTTCTACATTATACATTATAAACTAATCATCAATCTTCAATCTATGCAAACTCTTAGAATTTCTTTTCAAAACTGATAAAATTGCATATTGACAAGTAGATATGTCTTTCAACATCACAAATCATTGATTCAATCTTCTAAAAACATTATATCATACTCACACAAAAATTTATTGGCCCTTTGCGCACGAATAGAGAAAAAAACATTATATCGTACTCACACAGAAATTTATTGGCCCTTTGCACATGAATAGAGAAATAAAAATTAGTTTTTGTGCCTTATATACATAGAGCCCATCAAATTTAGAATGTTTAGGTGACCGTTGGGCTTCAAAAGGCAATTTGAATGACACCCATTCGATCACATCTTCGCGCCAACCTACTTTTTGTTATGGACCGTTCGATGTGTTTTTTGTCACTCAAAGGCTTCGTTAACCTTTTGTGTTCGGTGCCCTAGGTGGTCGGGGCCGGTCACCTCACAGGACCGGTACCCATAAGATGTAACTTAAGTTACATATTACTGGATAAGCAAGTCAGCCCATGATTAGAAATAAAGGAATGATAATTTAATAGAATCCCTTAGGAATTCATACTTAAGGTTTTATTGAAAAACATTCTAGGGTTTTAGGACGTTAAAAGAGTTTTAATGCACATAAAACTTTAGAAGACAAAGATAGGATTGAATTCACACCCTTCATAGTCTACTATCTGTAGTTCACCTTCAGTTCTACTATTTGCATTCCATTCAAGAACCCTTTTAATAATTATACCATATATCATCTATATTCACAACCCCATCTAACTTCATTTGATATATATCTCTTCATTTCTATTTGAATAAATATTTGTACAGAGAGATGATGAACCTCTGCCATGAGCCTCTACCAACATGCATATGATGATTCTCTGCCAACAAGAATATGATAAACCTTTGCCAACATGAATTTGAGATGATGATACTGAGTTTAATGGCAAGACCATATATAGTATAAGAATATGTAATGAATCTCCATCATCTTTGCCAACATGAAGCTGTTACAAGTATGGGCCTAATCAGTATTGTCATTGATGTCAACATACTCCTATTGTATTAATGATAAGGATTGGATGAGCTGTGTGCTGAGGATATTGAGAAAATTAGTCTCAATAAGGAACAGCGAAGAATAGTGATGACAGTAAGGTAAAAGTCAAAGATAGGATGAGGATCAGAGGATGTGGATTAAAGGGTTTGTCGATATGTGTCTTGAGGTGATCCAGTAGAGATTTCAAAGGTTCACATGTAGATCTGAAGAAGCTATGGCCGCTCAAGTAAAACCAGTTCTGGTAGATGTTCAGTGGTGACAGAGTGTTACAGATAGGTCCGGTGAGATCTAGAATTACATTGTCCTCTTCTGCGGATTTGAGGGAGTATTGAGGAAGTCTTTATGGAGTGTCAACTAGATTGGTTCATGGTTTGAAGATCCACAAGCACCTATTCCTTTGTGACAGTAATGACAGACTATGTTCTTGAGGTTCCGGATGAAGAGGAGATGGATTTGAGTAAGCAGATGAAGTATGGATGTTTTTGGTGATTCAGGAAAGCTTGTGATGGTCTTTGGATTGTGTCCAGTTCTTGTTGGTGGTCTGCATTGAAGTTGGAGTTCACATTTGAAGAACAACTTCCGGATGATGGTGTTCTTCCTGAGACAGGCCAACCGGATGAGTTATACAACTTGCAGATGTTCTTGTGGATGTTTGCCGACTTAGATGATCATTCCTAAGTTGATGTCTTGTATAAATAAGGGATTGCAAAGTCATTTCAAAGGAGTCCTTGTTGTGATGAGGGTGTGGTAACGAGGAGGAGAGCAAAAGGGCAGAGCAGAAGTATTGGGCTTAAATGGAACTGATTCAAGCATGGTGAATATGCTATTCTCCAGTTCATTTATGTGATACTTATTTCTTTGTAGGCAGTGAGCCTCTTGTGAACAGTGTGCTCAGGCAGTGAACCCTAATTGGTATGTGCCATTTTGTTCTTTCTATTCTTCTAACAGAGAATACAATCTTGGGTTAATCACCCTGTGGTTTTTCCCTTAACTGGGTTTTCCACGTCAAAATCTTGGTGTCTTATGTGCTAATGTGTTTCTACTTTTGATTTGAATGCATTATGTTTTATGATTGATATACTGCTAATCATTAAGAGGATTTAAGTGTGTAATTAGAGAAAGTTTTACACAACAGATTCACCCCCCTCTCAGTTGTGTGCCCTAAGTCTAACAATTGGTATCAGAGCCAAGTTCTTCTAAAAGGAGTTTAACCACTTGAGGAGATCCAGGATGTCATTTTACAAGAAGGATAGTCCAAAGCTTGATGGAACCAATTTTTCTCTTTGGAAAGGTCGCATGAAATGTCACTTGCAGTGTATGGGAATGGCGTACTGGACCATGGTTACAATACAGTATGTACCTCCACAAGGTGGTCCGAAAACCCTAAATGAAATCACATATGCTGAAAAGAATCTATGGACTATAGAGGCTCTTCTAAGCGCATTATCTGATTCAGAGCTCTCAAATGTTATTGACCTACCAACTACTTTTGAGATTTGGAAAAAACTAGAACTTTTGCATGAAGGAGACCAGTATGTAAAATGTGCAAGGTTACAGAGTCTGAAAGGGAAATTTGGAAATCTGAAGATGAGAGATGATGAAAATATTACTACTTTTATGCCAAGAGTGAATGAGCTGGTTTGTGGAATTAGAAATGCTGGTGGAGTCTTGGATGAAAATGAGATTGTAGGCAAAATTCTTAGATCCCTACCTGCTTCTTACAAAATCAAGGTTGTTGCCATTGAAGAATTCAGAGCCCATACAACTGTCACAAGAGATCAATTGGCTGGGAAATTGGCTGCATTTGAAATGACAGAGTTTGGAGATGACCCCCCAAGACTGAATTTGCATTCAAAGCTAGTGCCTCTGTAAAAGGTAAACAAAGGTTTGATCCAGGAGAGAACTCATCAAGGAAATTGTTATGGTATGAAAAAGTAAGAAAAGACCTGGAAGAAGAAGAAGTAGAAACTGCTCAACTTGAAGCCCTTATTGCAAAGAGGCTGCCAAGAGGATCCGGTAAGTATGAAGTAAAATTACCTTTTAAGTGTTTTAACTACAATAAGATTGGTCATTTTGCCTCAAGGTGTTCGAAAAGGTTTTTTAGGCAAAATCCTAACAAGCCAAGGTTCCAAAAGAACTGTTACTATGTACATGAAGATGATGACAATGAAGGAGTAACAGATGATGAATCAAAGACAGGAAACAAATCTAGAAATGAATGGGTGTTCATTGCCATCAAGGAAGAAGATCCAATGTCCTCTATATTTGCCAATCATAAGACTGTGGAAAGAGCTCTAGCTGCCCAAATTGAAGAGAAGGATGATTGGGTCATTGACAGTGGTTGCTCTCACCATATGATAGGTGACAAAAATAAGTTCTTAGATTTGGAAGGTATGAAGGAGGAGTGGTAAAGTTTGGTGATAATTCTGCTGGTAGAATCAGAGGTAGAGGAACTATTTCTCTTGATGGAAGGAACAAAACTGGTAATGTACTATATGTTGAAGGTTTGAAGCACAATCTTCTCAGTGTTGGACAGTTGGTGGACAAAGGCTATGATCTCTGGTTCAAGAATGGAAAATGCAAAATCTTTGAAAGTTTCAGAACAGAAATTGCATTCGGCACTCAAACTAAAGGTAATATCTTCCACTTGGTTGGTACTGATAAAAGTTGCTTATTTGTTCAAGTTGATCATAGTTGGTTATGGCATAGAAGGATGTGTCATGTGAATTTTGATAATATCATCAAGATAAGCAATACTCAGGCTGTAAGAGATCTTCCAAAATTGGTGAAACCTACTAATAGCTTGTGCAAGGAATGTTAGTTGGGTAAGCTGAGCAGAGTCACATTCAAAAGTAAGGAATTGTCTTCTACCGGATTATTGGACTTAGTTCATACTGATCTTTGTGGTCCGGCAAGAATCAAGAGTATTCAAGGTGATAGATACTTCATGCTACTAATTGATGACTATTCTCGGATGATGTGGGTAACCTTTCTAAAAGAGAAATTAGAAGCTCTTGAGAAATTCAAAATATTCAAGGCTATGGTAGAGAATGAAACCGGATTAAAATTGAAGTGTCTGAGGTCTGATAGAGGTGGAGAATTCACATCCGGTGAGTTCATAGAGTTCTGTGAGAAACATGGAATTAAGAAACAATTGTCTACTCCCAGGACTCCACAGCAGAATGGAGTAGTGGAGAGAAAGAACCGGACCATCCAAGAAGTATCTAGGACCATGATGATGGAAGCAAATGTTCCTCAGATCTATTGGAGAGAAGCTGTCAGTACTGCAGTCTATACTCTCAATCGAGTTCAAATTAGAAGCAATACCAGTAAGACTCCTTATGAACTTTGGTTTGGTATCACTCCTATTGTAAGGTATTTCAGAGTTTTTGGTAGCAAGTGTTACATTAAAAGAGATGAAGATCTAGGAAAGTTTGATGCTAGAAGTGATGAAGGAATATTCTTGGGATATTCTACTCAAAGTAAAGCCTACCGGTGCTATAACAAGAGATTGAGGAAGATGATAGAAAGTATAAATGTGAAGGTTGATGAAGGAATTGAAAAACCCTCAAGATTTTATGAATATGATGAAGATGATCAGAATGGTGTTCTGACTCAAGGAGCCCAAGCCTCTTCTATGATTCAGATCCAGATTGATCTGGTAAATCAGGAAGAAGAGATAAGTTTGAATGAGCCTAATCAAGAAGCAGAAATGCAAGTAACTCCCAAAGTGCCTAGGTCTGTAAGACTGAATCACTCTGAAGATCAGATCATAGGTGATAAAAGCAAAGGTGTACAAACAAGAAGGAAAATTGCTCAAAACTCAGATGAGTATTGTCTGATTTCAAAAATTGAACCTAAGACAGTGAATGAAGCTTGCAATGATGAAAAATGGACTAAACCAATGGAGGAAGAGTTGATGCAAATTGAGAAAAATCACACTTGGGATCTTGTTCCTAGACCTAGAAATAAAAATGTGATTGGAACCAAATGGGTCTTCCGGAACAAACTAAATGAAGTTGGTGAAGTAATCAGAAATAAAGCCAGATTGGTCTACAAGGGTTACTCTCAAATAGAAGGAGTTGATTTTGAAGAAACTTTTGCTCTGGTGGCAAGAATTGAAGTAGTCAGATTATTTCTTGCTTTTGCTTCTTTCAAGGATTTCAAGGTATATCAGATGGATGTCAAGTCTGCCTTCCTAAATGGTGACTTGGAAGAAAAAGTATACATTGAGCAACCGGATGGATTTCAATTATCTGATCATGATGATATGGTCTGCAAGTTGAAGAAAGCACTATATGGACTGAAGTAAGCTCCAAGAGCCTGGTATGAAAGATTGGATAAGCATCTTTTGAAGATTGGTTTCAACAAAGGTACTACTGACAGCAATTTATATTTCAAAATTGATCATGAAAACATCCTGATTGTTGAAGTGTTTGTTGATGATATCATTTTTGGAGCAAGAGATAGTATGTGTAAAACTTTTGCAAATCAAATGAAAAGTGAATTTGAGATGTCCATGCTTGGTGAAATGAATTTCTTCTTGGGTCTGCAAATCACTCAAACAAAGAAAGGAATCTTCATTTCTCAAACCAAATATGTGAAAAAATTGTTGAAGAAATTTGGGATGGAAGACTCAAAACCAATGAATACTCCCATGGCAACCAGATGTAAAAGATGATGATTCTCCTAAAGCTGATCAGACAAAGTATAGGTCAATGATTGGAGGACTGTTGTATCTCACTCAAACTAGACCAGATATTATGTAGGTTGTTGGTCTTGTTGCTAGATTCCATGCTGATCCTAGAGAATCTCATGTCATGGCAATCAAGAGGATTTTTAGATATCTAAAGGGGACAGTTGAGTATGGTTTGTGGTATCCCAGAGATCATGATTTCTCTCTTCATGCATATACAGATGCGGATTGGATAGGAGATGTGGATGACCGGAAGAGTACCAGTGGTGGAGCATTCTTTTTGGGGAAGAGATTGGTTTCATGGCTGAGCAAGAAACAAGAGGCAATATCTCTGTCTACAACTGAAGTAGAATATATTGCAGCAACAGGCAGCTGCACTCAAGTTTTGTGGATGAAGTAGATACTAAGAGATATCAAAGTGGAGTATGAGGAACCTATCACAATCTTCTGTGATAATTCAAGTGCAATAAATATATCCAATAATCCAATGTTGCATTCAAAGACTAAACACATATCCATCAAGTTTCACTTTTTGAGAGAGAAAGTGAACAAGAATGAAGTCAGATTGGAGTTTGTACCTTCCAAGGATCAGATTGCAGACATCTTTACTAAACCTCTACCTAAGGATTCTTTTGAGTATCTCAGGGAGACGCTAGGGGTTATTGCCCCTCTGGTGATAAACTAAGGTACACTGAGGTGCATCAGTCTGGTGGATATCATAGTCATATCTGGTGATCCGGGTTGATGATGGGCTGCTACTCAGAGGGAGCAACAGGTATGATTCTGAAGTGTTGGAATTGCAAGTATGTTCCCTTTGCCATTGATGTCAAAGGGGGAGAGAAGACATGTGAAAAATAAGTGGTTTCTGATCAAAGGGGGAGCAGTTAAGGGAGAGAAGATATGTGAATGGTTGTTGCTGATAGGTGGAGTTATAACAGCAAGGAGACATTCTTGTCTTGATGGTTAAAATAGTTTTTCACATCATATGTTGCCATCAATGACAAAGGGGGAGATTGTTGCAAGTATGGGCCTAATTAGTATTGTCATTGATGTCAACATACTCCTGTTGCATTAATAATAAGGATTGGATGAGCTGTGTGCTGAGGATATTGAGAAAATTAGTCTCAATCAGGAATAGCGAAGAGCAATGATGACAGTAAGGTAAAAGTCAAAGATAGGATGAGGATCAGACGATGCGGATTAAAGGGTTTGTAGATATGTGCCTTGAGGTGATCCAGTAGAGATTTTAGAGGTCCGCATGAAGATCTGAATAAGTTATGGCCACTCAAGTAAAACCAGTTCTGGCAAATGTTCAGTGGTGACAAAGTGTTACAGATAGGTCTGGTGAGATCTGGAATTGCATTGTTCTATTCTGCGGAATTGAAGGAGTATTGAGGAAGTCTTTATGGAGTGTCAACTAGATTGGTTCATGGTTTGAAGATTTGCAAGCACCTATTCCTTTGTGATAGTAATGACAGACTGTGTTCTTGAGGTTTCAAATGAAGAGGAGATGGATTTGAGTAAGCAGATGAAGTATGGATGTTTTTGGTGATTCAGGAAATCTTGTGATGGTCTTTGGATCGTGTCTAGTTCTTGTTGGTGGTCCTGATTGAAGTTGGAGTTTGCATTTGAAGTACAACTTTCAGATGATGGTGTTCTTCCTGAGACAGGCCGACCAGATGAGTTATACATCTTGCGGATGTTCTTGTGGATGTTTGCCGACTTAGATGATCATTCCTAAGTTGATGTCTTGTATAAATAAGGGATTGCGAAGTCATTTCAAAGGAGTCCTTGTTGCGATGAGGGTGTGGTAGTGAGGAGGAGAGTGAAAGGGAAGAGCAAAAGTATTAGGCTTAAATGGAACTGATTCAAGCATGGTGAAGATGTTATTCTCCAGTTCATGTATGTGATACTTATTTCTTTGTGGGCAGTGAGCCTCTTGTGAGCAGTGTGCTTAGGTAGTGAGCCCTAATTGGCATGTGCCATTTTGTTCTTTCTATTCTTCTAACAGAGAATACAATCTTGGGTTAATCACCCCATGGTTTTTCCCTTAACTGGGTTTTCCACGTCAAAATCTTGGTGTCTTATGTGCTGATGTGTTTCTGCTTTTGATTTGAATGCATTATGTTTTATGATTGATATACTGCTAATCATTAAGAGGATTTAAGTGTGTAATTAGAGAAAGTTTTGCACAACTGATTCACCCCCCCTCTCAATTGTGTGCCCTAAGTCTAACAGAAGCAACTCCTGATCCTTGTGTGAAGGAATGATCAAGAAGACAAGAAGCTGATACATCCTGATGATGAGAGCATTCTTTCAATCCTGAACACCAAGCAACTCAATTCCATGCCACTGCCCAAGTCTCCATGATATCATACCAATCAAACAAAAACAAGATATGACAAGATAACAACACCTTGAAAGCACCACACCACATAACAACTTTCTAATCAACCATACAACCATTTTGACATCAATGGTAAGACAACCATTATGCCTCATGCCAAACTTAACAAAGGGTTCGAGCCTAGGAAAGCGATTACTTTGGCTAGAGGTCCGCGCATTTTTGTTAAGTAGAAAAAAGAGCAATTGCCATGGCCGAAAATCTTTTGGACCTCTCGCAGCCCATTGATGTTCCTCTTCTTGATGCTACTATTGTGGCCTTTTACGGTACGGGATCCAAAGAAGAGGTGAGATTTTGGTGCTTTGGGAAAAAATGTTGTTTCTCCTTTTTTCTTAAATGAAAAAGTCGTAGATGCTAGATTTTTCAAAATTTCTTCTAGTACAAATTTTGTTTTTGTGGTTTCTGGCAAAGTAATGAATCATTCAAACCCTTTTCCTCACTGCTCTACAAAACTACCTATTTTGATTGTTTTATTGTTGTCCTTGTCTTGAAAATGTAAAATCACTGGAAAAACTAGTGTAAAATCTTCATCGAGCTTGGTTTACTTCTATACCACATTACTGTGAAGGCTCATAAGGAGAGGTGCGGGCTGGCGGTGTCACCCACCACCCCATGGTGATTTGTAAAGGTCTGAGTAGGGGTGCAGGGTTACCCATGTTCTATGACATCCAACCTTCAGACCTTTGCTATGTTTACAAGGGTGCATATGTCAAATCCTTTCGAGATCATAGAAACAACGACAGGGTTACCATTGAACAGGTGGACAACTGGATAAGTGCCCTCAATAAAGTCTCTCATATTTCTGGCGTGGTGATCAGCATGGAGGAAGAGTAAGTATTTACACATCTAAAAATATATTAATGTACATTTATTCATATGAACTTCTAGTTTATGACTAGTTCTAAAATTGTATCAGTGACCATGGAGAGAGTTTGGAAGAAATAGTGGAGATTGTATTAAAAAAGGTGGGAAGGGAAGAACTGCATGTGTGTGAATACCCTGTGGGACTCCGTCAAGTGGCAGACCATTTCAAAAAGGAGGTTTTGAATCCAAGTGAAGAAAGAAGAATCAATGTTGTGGGGATTGTAGGACTTGGTGGATCGAGGAAGTCAACTCTAGTTACTCATCTCTACAACTTTTAGGACAAAAGCAGATACAACTTGAGTTTGGGCAAGGCACATAGTTAAAAGGGAGTCCAAATTTTCTCCTCTTTCTCAATTTTTTGTGCTCCTCTTTAGGTGGTAGAATACATCTTAATAAGTCAGTCTTAGGGGATTTTAGTTTACTTTCCTCGCAATGCAATGCAAATTTTGGGTTATAAGAAATAGCATTGGAGCCATCCAATGGATTGTTATTTTCACAACATGAAGGAACCAACATCATTTTCACCTCAATAGGACATCCAAGAGATTCTTGTAATGCATTGGATATGCTTAGCTCTAACCTTTCCACTTTTACTTTTTGCTGATGGTTTCTGAATACCACATGGGCTATTGCACCTGCATTAGGTGAACATAGAAAATGTTGATTGTGCTAGAGCAAGTAAAGAAATAAATTATACTTGTCTACAAATGATTACAATAGGTATGTCCATGTCACTCAGAATTACATTTAGGACAAGAAACAATGGCAATATCGATCTTCTACAATTACACACTCTCTCTCAACTATTAAACGGTGATGCGGTGAATGGTTGTGAAGACTGGTATCTCTTGGTAAATTCTTCTACTTAATTACATTTTTCTGTAATCTTTTCAGAATGTAAACTTGTACGTGCTTCATTTTTTTTTGTTATACCTCCTCATAAAGTACTGGTATTTCATTTTGGACTAGAGCGTGTGCTTTCATTTTTTTTCTCAAGATATGATAAATAAAAAATGTTATGATGTTTATAAGAGGTCCAATGCATTTGCAACTGAACAAATATAAGTATTTGATGAGAGCTATAGAATTTGGGTGATGTATATTCTTCAATGTAGAAATAATATCATTGCAAGGAGTTTTCTTAGGTAATTAAATTTTTAATTCTAATAGATAATGTTATGTATAGAGATTATGATATTGAAAGTAACTCATGTTAATAGTCTACAAAGTTTGTTCTTCCGAAACTAGTCTATTTTCTAGGTGATTAGTGCATTAGTATCAATTATACTCGCCTTTGTTCTACGAGACAAAATCAAATAGTTAAGTTTGGAACTATGCAAATATAAATGCAAGAAAGTGTTGCATTGTTTTTTAACTTTATGATATCCTTAATCGGACACTTCTCCAAGTTCCTATATGTCTTTCCTCAAGAGATTTTAGGAGAGCTATTTAGAAGGTATGTACTAGCAAAGCAGTTGATTGTGAGGATCTTCAAGTTGGATTCGTTAAAGATGGCGAGGTTTGCTATGGCAGAGCTATTTAATGAGGTTGTTTTCTCTGGGCTCTCCCCATATTGGTCACATCTTAAGAGTCATCCCTTTCCCAAGTAGGGATACTAACTAGTTCCAACCAAAATAACTACAGAATAAAGAACTATATAACAACTTGGCATGTATATTTGTTCAGGTACAGAATAAAGAACTATATATCTGATCTCATCTCACAGTTACATCTATATTGGTTCTTTACTTGCTTGTATGGAAATTGATTTTTTTGTAGTGTATTTACTGGTAGTTTGTTATTTTGGCCTTCTTTTTTATAATCCAGTGAGATATCAAACTGAGTGTGTTATTTTCTTCAGCTTTCAAGTGATGAAGTTTCATTCTGTTGAGAGAAGCTTTATGTAAACAAGCTTAATGTAATACTAGTTCAAGTAAGTTATTTAATTTCATTACTATGGTTAATTTTTTTGATACATTTTTTAATGTAATGATTGAGATTTTGTATTCATAATTATGTTTGCTTTCAAGATATCTCTTGTTCAAGGGAATCTTAAAGGATTTAGATAAAAATAATAAATTTGCAATTGTCTGTGATATTTTTGTTTATTACATGTAAATCCTGATGTATGATTAGTTTTGTTGATAAATTTTGTTTATATATTTATCTGTTTTAATTTTTTATATATATTTATCCGTTTTAATGTTGCAATGTTCAAAGTGTACATGATGATCAAATTTTTGGCCATATTAGATCATATTTAGGAAAAAGTGAACATTCTATTTGTTGTTAGGAGAGGTTCATGAGCAATTATTCTTTTCCTCCTAGGATTTCCAAACATTTTCCCATTAGCCTAGGACATTTTCACATGAAATGTTTTAGATCCTATGTTCTTTTTTGCATTGGTGATTGATGTTGTTTCTAATTTGTCTATATCTTCTGCAGGCATTGATTTCCAGCCTCCAATCATTAGTTTTAGCATTGGCATTTTTTGCTCCCAGCCTTCCTTGAGGTTTCCTTCCCTCACATGGGTATCTATATTTTCACTTAAAATATAATGCTATTGTTTACAAACCTTAGGTTTTCCTCCTCTACTTTTGCTTCCATTGTTTTTGTTTTTAATGTTTTAGTTCTAAGTCACTTTATCAGCACCTAACATTAATTCTTTTATATGTTAAATAATGCATTTTTTAATCATATTTACCTACTTTAATAACTTTTAGATATAAACATTTTTCTGGATGCAGTCTACTCATTCATATTCATATATTTTTTCATAATGTTATAGTTAATGCATGATTTAAAAATATGAAAACTATCATGTTTTCCACAAAATCATCTTTTTACTTCATGAAAATTTGTTATTGAGAAATGGGAATGTCAAATCTGGTTGGATCTTGTTGTGGACACTCTATTTGAACAATTAAAGGAAATGATTTAGTTGAAGTTGATTACATGATTGAGATTTAGATTTTATAATTTGACGATTGGATATGAAATTGATTGTTACCATTAGGCATTAGAAGTGATGGTTAATTGAAGATACAAGATTGGCTTGAATGACTAATTTTTCACCATGCTTGTGGAGTCTTTCCCTATTTAGGATGTGTGCTAAAAAACTCAAACTATTTAACATTTTAAACTATGTCAAATTGAATCTGGAGTGATACTGACGAAGTGTCAAATCTTTTCTACAATTGGGTAGCCACAATTGGAACCCTATTGCTATTTTTCTTATTTTCTAGTGCAATGTGTTTGTCTAAAAGAGTTTGCCAAGTTCTAATTAATTTTTTGATGATGCTCTTTCCATTTGTTCTTGTTTTGACACATGCAGGGATGATGTTGGCAAAGGTTGTGGAGTCTGGCTTTACACCTACCAATTGCATTTGCTTGAAAGTTTTTAATTTCTTCTCAAAAAGTTCAATTTGTGCATATCCTACAATCATTGCAGTCCATGAGACCACATTTCTTTGAGTCATTTTGTCAAACAATTCACGTGTTTTGTCTATGTTTCCACATTTTGCATACATGTCTACCAGGGCAATTGGCACTACAACATATTGCAAGCCTATTTTTCAGATTGCCTCATTTAGCATTACCAATCATCTCCTCAAGAACATTGTCCCTATTTAAAATGATGGAAATAGTTTGCATCTATCACAACAATTTCTCTTGTAACAAACTTGGAGATAAATTTTGTAGTGTGGAAATCGACACATACTTGAAAGTCCTTACAACTCTAGAAGTTGTTCTAGGGGGTGTGTTTAACAAGCCAAATGCAACTGCCAACTTTTCACTATGGTGGTAGAGATAATTATTTTTCCTCCTCTTCCAGATCATTTAGTAAATGTCTTGAATCTAGAAATGCCCTCCTGCCTTCATCTCCCAAGCTAATTTCTCCAACTTTGCATAGATTCTATGTTTGTGGATGTGATCTATCTCCCACACAAAAAGAATTTACCATTTTATGGCCTTCAATCCAACTACATCTAGGAATCTTTTTAACACCTCTATCTTTCATCAATCTTCTTAACATTTGAACCTCACCCCACCTGCCCACTTCTGCATGGATGTTTGAGAGAAGAGCATAAGTCGTAGCATTTTTAGGATCGAAATAAAAAAGTAGCGTCGCTATAAATACTCATAACCCTACATTCATATGTGATCTACAGACACCAAGAAAACACATCCACACAACCATGATAGATTTAAATGAAATCTTAATGATATAGTTTAGAGTGTCCTCAAGATAGCTAGCATGTGCAAGAAGGTCAACCATGCACACATAATAATCAATTATAGGTGTAATGTAATAAGGGTTACTAATCTAATTGAAGTATGTACAACCCTCATCCACTGAACCTGCATGGTTGCATGCATATAGAACACAAGAAAAGTTTACAATGTTAGCATATGTTCTAGAGTGCTTCATTAATTCAAATATTTTGAGGGCATCCATGTAAAATCTATTTTGTGCATATCCTACATTCATTGCATTCCAAGAGATGACATCTCTTTGAGCCATTCCATCAAAGAGTTCATGCGTCTTATCTATACTTCCACATTTTGCATACATGTCTATCTGACAAAAATCTCCCTTCAATTATGTTATGATGGATGTCCATACCCTATTCCAAAGCTCCCATTTTGGCACAGGCAGGGAGTATGTTGGCAAAGGTTGTCAAATTTGGCTTTACACCTGCTAATTGCATTTGCTTGAAAGTTTCTAAAGCCTTTTCAACAAATCCATTTTGTGCATATCCCACAACCATTACATTCCATGAGATGACATGTCTTTGAGGCATTCTGCCAAACAGTTCACATGCCTTATCAATGCTTCCACATTTTGCATACATGTCTACCAGGGCAGTTGAAACTACAACATCTGACAAAATTCCTCTATCCATTACTTTTTGATGGATGTCCATACCTTGTTCCAATGCTCCCATTTTGGCATGGGTAGGAAGGATGCTGGCAAAGGTTGTGGAATTTGGCTTTACACCTGCCAATTGTATTTGCTTGAAAGTTTGTAAAGCCTTTCCAACAAATCCATTTTGTGCATATCCAACAATAATTGCAGTCCAAGAGATGGCATCTCTTTGAGGCATTTTGTCCAAATGTAATATCTAACAAAAATCCCCTGTCCATTATGCTTTGATGGATGCCCATTCCCTGTTCCAAAGCTTCCATTTTGGAACAGGCAGGGAGGATGCTGGCAAAGGTTGTGCAGTCTGGCTTTACACCTGCCAATTGCATTTACTTGAAATTTTCTAGAGCTTTTTCAAAAAATTCAATTTGTGTGTATCCTGCAATCATTGTGTAGTCCATGAGACCACATTTTTTTTAGGCATTCTATCAAACAATTCATGTGCCTTGTCCATGGTTCCACATTTTGCATACATGTCTACCAGGGCAGTTGCAACTACAACATCTGACAAAATTCCTCTATCCTTTATGCTTTGATGGATGTACTCTTGTGTCTTTTACTGTCATCAGCATGCTGGTAATGTATTCTTCCCTATGACTGTCCATGTGTCAATCATTACAAGTAGGTCAACATTTGATAACCTTAACCTTGTTGTCTTTATATTTTGCTACTTCACAGCAACTGTGACTTAAATTTAAATGCCATGGAACTCTGTCTTCTGAACCTTCAAAGAATTGAGGTCTTAAACAAGCATATTGTCTTCTTAACACTGAGATTATGAAGGAAACATGACTGCATTTTGATCTGCACAATCATCCTTTCATTTATGATTGTCCCTCACAAACTTCTCATTTGATGCTCCCTTCTTTGTGATCATTGCTCTCAAGACTCTCCCCTTGGAAGACTCTTATGATTGTCCCACTCTTGAAATCTACCTGCTTTTACTTGACTATGACTGAGTCATGCAAAATCACTGCCTTGCTCACTATTATTGATTCCATGAATACTTTCCACCTTGAATCTCATCATGCCATCTTGAAAGAACAAAGATAAACATAAGATATAAAAGAGATGAACAAAAGTGCAGGACCTGTGGAAACATTTTGAGGTCCTTCAAGGTACAAAACATGACTATACTGTGACCCCACACACTTCCCTCCATCATTATTCTATTGTGAAATTCTATACATTTGTGAAGGCTACCACATATAGATATTGTCTCCTTGCAACTTCAATGCAATCAATTGCAACACCAAATCACAACACCTTGATATTGCCACTTTGTAGAATATGTTATCACATTCATAAGGTAAAGGCTAAGTAGAAAATGTAGCATAGTTGTGAATAAATAATAACAATGTCTTTGTCTTATATTTTCCATAAGCAAGAAAACAACCTTGCTGCTCCTTGCTATACCATGACCCTGATGATCATGAAACTCGGGTTGAAGATGCTGTTGTCTATGCGTTAGGGCCTCCTATCAGCATTTGGATGTCACAAGGCTAACATTTGTGACTGTATTTTTAACAGTAAGCTTTTCATTACCCACTGTCAAGCCTTAGACATCACTGCCTTCTCACTTTGAGATAACACTTGCATTCTTATGATTTGAATTTGTGTTCTTTTATCTTGAATAACATTGTCAAAGGTTTGACTGTCAACATCACTTAATGCTTTGACCTAGAGAACCATTACAATGCTACCTCTTTATAACCCTAGGGTTTCCAAGCTTAGAGATCGACAGATCCATTACTCAAAGACTCAAAATCCATGGGTTTGAGAGCATGAAAAACTTCCTATGCTTGTTGTTGCATCATCTCATACAACAAAGGTCTAAAAGGCAGCCCTTTTGACCTTCTAGCATCACTGTTCTTGTGAAAGATGACTGTCTCTTTTATGAAATGAGCTTGTTCACAAAGGTATCCAATCAAAAAAAATTAGTACTCTTTATGTATAATATTTGATGGCTAAACTCACCATTCGTGACTATCCAACTGTTAAGAAATTGTTACACCCTTTTGTATTTGGAGATGTCTGTTCTTTAATCTTTTGAACTATCACTTTGTTTTAAACATGGGGTGACTACTCTGTCATGATTGTTACTTCTTGAACCCTACCTCCTTTGCATCATTTTCACCATGAGATAGGAATCCATAACTGCTCATCTATCCTTTTGAAGAATGTTATGCATTATGCCCATGATTGTTATTATGATTGTTGTTAAGAAGAAGCCTGGCTCTGTATATTCAATAGAATAGTGACATTTGAAAGCCTAGCTTTGTGCATTCAAATATGTTCTTGTTTGAATTTTTCACTCTCCTTGTTTTTATGGTACATCAATGGGATAGTTATCACAGTCCATAAGTGAGTTCTAGAATAACTTTGAAATCTACAAGAATTTTTTGTAGGTAAAGAGCTCAAAGTCAAAAAGGTTTGCCTATAAAGTTTGATGTACCCTCACTTTTTTTTGGGTGTGTATATGTTTTTCTATTTCTTATATTTAACAGAACCTAAGTCATGGAAGGAGCCTACTTAAGATGAAGAGGTGACAATATTTATCCTTCAATGATCACAAGGTCCAACCATGACATAGTTGGATCAATCAAAACGCTAACATGATTAGTATAGGGGGATTTTTCATTGCTTCATACCCAATAGTTTTTAGTGATTCACACCAGGTCCAGGAGTTGCAAGGACCACAAGGTCTAAAGATTGATTAGCAGATCCATCTACTTAATTAACCAACATGTTATAATTCAACATGCAATGGAAATGTAAAGAAACGTGAATTACCATTATATATTCAATTCGAATGAGATTTAACCAATAACTCTTGTATTCATTTTGAACATGGTAAAAGACATATTATTATTGTTGATAACTGAGAGGGGGGGGGTGAATCAGTTATCTTAATTATTTCAGCTTTCTGAACTTTCTTAATAATTAGTGTAGCATCAATTCAAACAAGCAAACATAACCATGAAATGGAAATACACATGACACAATATTTTTGACGTGGAAACCCTGTTAAGGGAGAAAACCATGGGGTGATTAACCCAAGATTGTATTCTCTATTAGAAGAATAGAATTACAAGATGGCACTTGCCAATTAGGGCTCACTGCCCGAGCACACTGCTCACAAGAGGCTCACTGCCTACAAAATGACTTACTGTATACACAAAGAAAACTTGAACTAATGATAAGTACCCACACATGCTGAAGTTCAGTTCTGGTTAAGCTCAATAGACTGATCTGTTGCACTTCATTCTTACTCTCCTTAAGTGTTTCTATCCTTTTACATTCTGAATCTGGTTTTCTGCCTTTTGTTCTATTCTGCTTTTATTCGCACTTCAATTCATACACAACACACACATTCACATCTAAATCCATCTTGTATATATATCCGCACAAGTGATTTCAACACTTTTCTAGTCAGCATCCACTTTAGTCTATTGGCTAAATCCTTGCTTCCAAGTGAAGCAGATCAAGGATATACTTGTAGAAGTCATCAATCATGTTAGCCAATCATAACTTATGCCTTACGAATCTTTACCATCATCAGTAACGCATCCGAAATAATGTCTGATGTTCTGCCAGTCAGTTCTTCCTCTGTCCACACTGCCAATCAGGAACCCGATCCTCAAGTATTCATATCTTTTTCTTCATCTATCACCAGAGGTTAAATCCTTGGAATCTATCAGTCAAGGTAGTCCTCTTGACTTCCCCAAATCTGCACTTCACCAAGATACTTCCTCTGAGAGATTCAGAGCTGACTGTCGGACCTCGCCACATGCTCTGTTCTTGCTTACCGGATCACAATACTCTGCAATCTGCCTTCCGGTAGAGACTCATCATGTCCTGCGGATGTGTGGGTTAACCTTTGTTGCCATCAATGATAACAATCATGAAGCTCTAATGTGTCTCTTGCCAACAATCTCCCCCTTTGGCATTGATGGCAACACTTAGTGAAAAATGACTAAGTGTTATACTATACTCCCCCTTAGCTGATGCTCTGTCTCTATGTACATTTTCTGGAGCTCCCCCTTAGCTAGCTACAACATTTTTCACTGTTCATCACTCCCCCTTTGACATCAATGGTAAAGGGTGGGGTCCGCATACAAAAAAAAATTCTCAAAAACACTTCTATACTTAGCCGCATAAGTATTTATACATGCTATACTTTACATAAACTGAAAGATATCTGCAAAAGATGTCTTCAACTGGACAAATTCTGTTGCCCAACTCTACTTCATTCTATCCAAAATTGCGATGTGACCACTCAATAGGAATACATAAGCTTCTGCCTTTTTCAGATCTGTCGGATCATTTGTTCTGGCTGTAGTTAGTTCTTCCTCTGTCCACACTGCCAATCAGGAACCCGATCCTCAAGTATTCATATCTTTTTCTTCCTCTATCACTGGAGGCTAAATCCTTGGAATCTATTAGTCAAGGTAGTCCTCTTGACTTCCCCAAATCCGTACTTCACCAAGATACTTCCTCTGAGAGATCCGGAGCTGACTGTCAGACCTCGCCACATGCTCTGTTCTTGCGTACCAGATCACAATACTCTGTAATCTGCCTTCTGGTAGAGACTCATCATGTCCTGCGGATGTGTGGGTTAACCTTTGTTGCCATCAATGACAACAATCATGAAGCTCTAATGTGTCTCTTGCCAACAATTATGATGTTGGACTGAGACACAATGTTGTATATTTTGTGAGCCTAGTCTAGGGATGAAATATATGGTGTGAGGATGATTCCTCATTTGAAGTCTAATCATTGTCCAATCTAATGAGAAGCAATTGGATTATGATTGTAGAACATTTGATTAGTTACAGTTAGGTTGAGTTCCTTGAATAGTTTGTGTTCAAACTGATTCCATTTCCTTAACTAGTTCTTATTATGAATGGTAATGTGTTGATTGGATTGCTGTCAAAGATGCACCTTAGAACTAGTGTGACCTGCACCCACATGCATGCACACCATGCACACCAGCACCCACACACATGCCTGCACACACACACATTTGGATTACTTCCATTTACATTTTGTGGGGCTATACAACAAGTTTAAACCTTGAAACATCCTTAAAATGACTTCATTATTCCTGCAAACTATCCTCTCAAGGTTGTTGCTACATTTACTTATTAAACAATGGATTAAAGGCAGCTTGAATATGAAAATGCATTCTCAAGAAACCTATATAAACCCTAACCCGTGCATGATAGAGGAAAAGCTCTCTCATGAAAGCAAAACCATGTGAAAAGGAAAAGAAAAGTTGCAAACCTGAAAGTCTTTCCCTGTGCAAAGATGCAATTTCCTTCACAACTTGAGCCTTCCTCCTTTCTTTTGTCAAAAATCAAGGAAACCTTCTGCTAAACATGGAAACTCGCATGGAATTTCCCTCCAAACTCAAAAATCAAAGTTGCAACTTTATCTCCTTGTCCAATTGCATGTGGATTTCATAAAAACAGGCTTGTAAAAGGCATTTAAATGTCTTTTCTAATGTTTTGGCATAAAATTAAACCCTTTTGACTTGAATACTCGACCTTTGACATTATTATTTAAAATATGCTTTCAATGGAGACTTGGCAAATAAAACAAGGCTTTCAATATTCTTTTTCCCCTGTTTGATAAATTTTCAAAATGGAGGCCTTGTAAAACCTAGAATATTTGACTTATTGACCCCTTTAAGGCACTATTTTAACCTGGAAGCTAAAAATAGGTAACAATTTAATCACATGTTTTTCCTAAATTTTATCAATTGACCATCTAGTTCCAAATTTCTCTTTGTTGAACTTGAACATGAACACAAACCTTGTGACAGAAAAAAACTACAATTCTTAGAGATTAATTCTAGGAGGCTCCTTGGACATGCTTTCCTGATTATGATTTTTTACAAATTGTCTCAGTTAAATGGAAATCTGAAATCTTAAAGATAATTAAGTGTGATATTATGTGCAAATTTTTTCATTCAGTTGGAGACTATAAAATACAGTTTAAGGGGTGAGTTCTGTTCTTGATTGTTTCTAGGAATTTCCTAGTGAATTTTTCAGTGCTCAAGTTTTTTTTATTGTTCCATGCCATTGTAGATGTTAAATCCTTGACATGTATGTACCATGTACCATGCCCAACATAGAACTTTATTATCGAGGCTAGCATGGTGTATGTCCGATTCTCCATGTCACATTTTTGGAGTTTGAAGTACCTTCCCAATTCTTTGGTGCTATATGAAATAGTTATGTAGAGTTAAGGTAACTGTGGGCCAATGTTCAACAAATGTCTAGCTGTGTGTTGTTTTTTATCTATGTATTTTGTGGTAGACAGTCAATATCTCCTAACCATGATATGTAAAGGTTATTTCAATTGTGAGTACTTTTATTTTGTTGCCTCCAGTAGAAGTGTTTTATTTTATAGCTTGATGGTTGCTATATTGCATGAATCCTATAGAATGGGCTTGCTACTAAGGTGGAGAAGTCTAGGAAGTAATTGAAAGAGAGGAAGAACAAATCTAAGAAGATCCATGGAGTCAAGAAGGTAAAAATTCTTTCAAATAACATGTTAAAGTAAGTTACTTATTTGTTTTCTGTTACAAAGGGGTAATTTACTTATTGCATTGTTGGGTTCTGTTTGTGCAGACCAAGGTAGGAGATGTAGCAAAGAAGAAGAAGTAATGCTCCAAGATACCATAAAGGGCAGTTAAAAGACTCCAATATTGTAGAGAAAGGACAGTAACAAAAAGACGGTCATAAAAGGCCCTGTGTGATAGTCAAGAGAGGGAAACATAAACATAAGCTATGGTTGTGTTCATGTAATACAAAAGGTAGTGCTCATGTAGAGAGTTTCAAAAGGAAACCTTGGTCATAAGACGGAAAAGACAATCACTGTCAAATGTAAGGAATACTAAAGGGCAAAAGACATAGTCATGATAAAGACACCAACCAAGGGACTGATTAACTTATGAGCATGATAGTCACTATAAAGAAATGACAACCATGACATGGAGACTACGAGGCTAGAGCAGGGGAAGTAAATATGTGTCAGCAAAGTATGGCTTAGTAAAGAAACTTTAGGTGGCAGTTACTTTCAATTATGTAGGATACCATACTCCTACGCCCAACAATGTAAAGGAAAACAATTGCACACATGTCCTATTTGTAGCAAAGTAGTTGTGAGGCAATGAGGACTAATTGAAAAAGATTAAAGGGCAGTTGGAAGCACTTATGGTAGTAGTTGAAAGTATCTAAGAGTGGAGGCAAGCATCTAGGAGCTGAGAGATCTTCCAATTCTCTTCTTCAACATACAGTTGGGTCTATAACTTTAAGTCAGCATTGAAGACCTTTTAGTTGGGTGCTCAAGGAGAGTTTTGACTTGTTCAAGCTATGACATATGTCCTTTATTCATTGTAACAAGCCACTAGATCATAGGAAACTATTCTAGGCTAATAAGAACACCTATTTTCATTTTCTCTTCAATTCTTTCACTTTAGGAAAAGCATTGTAAGTTGCCAAAAAGCTTCTTTTTGACCTTTCTGTGCATTGTAACTCATCTTTTTCAGTCACATCAACTGAGAAAGATTTTTTGTAAGACATTTTCAAGCAAGTAAAACTATATTTCAGTCTTGTGCAAGTTGTAAGAACACTTTTTCACTGAAATTCAGTGATTATTGCCTTCTCAATAACTATTTTCTTGTGTGTATGTAGAAATTAGTGAATAAATATGACTAGTTTTTTTAGTCATTTATTGTTGTTTTTCTACTAGTGCAATGACAGTTGACAGAAATCAGTGAATAAATATGATAGAAATCAGTAAATAAATATGATTAAATATATGACTAATCAATGATTAAAAATATACTACCAAATTGATCAATCAAAATAACTAATAAATGACTAAAAATGGTTTAGTCATAAATTTGGTCGCGTTATAAATGATCAGAAATAAACTACTAATGGTCACATGACCAAGCTTAGTGAATAAATATGACTAAATATATAACTAAATCAATGACTAAATTAATGACTAAATAGACTACCAAATAGATCAATCAAAACAACTAATAAATGACTAAAAATGGTTTGGTCATCAATTTGGTCATGTTATAAATGACTGGTAATAAACTACTAATGGTCACATGACCATGTTTAGTCATTTATATGAAGTTTTTAGTAGTTTTTTTAATCATATATTGTTGTTTCTATATTAGTGGTTATTACTCTGGAACCTCTTGTTTCCATATTTTGCATCCCTGCTCTTACGGTAGTTGGCAACTTGTTGCAATTTTTGCTCCTATTTGATTGCTTTCTCGAAGACTTCTTCCATAGTTGAGGGATTGTGAATGTCCACATTTGCCCTGATCTAGGGCCTTAACCCCATGATGAATTTTAGAATTCTAAATCTCTCGTCTAACTGGTATTGTGATACATATTTGAGCAGGTGGGAGAACCTCTCCCAATACTATGTCACTATCATCCCTCCTTGAGTAAGATTCTGAAACTCAGTCATCTTGTTGTCAAAGTATAATTGGGGTAATCATCTCTTCCTAAAAAGTTGAGGGAAGTATTCCCATGTTATTTCTCTGGGTAACAGCCACTTCTCTAATTTCTCATTGTCCCACCAAGTGGTTGCTTTGCTAGTGAGTTAGTATGACCCCCAAATTGCTTTGGTCTCATTGGACAAGTTGCGAAGGTCAAAATATTTCTCCATTTCTATTATCCATGCCTCCGCCCAATCTCTGATGCTCTTACAATCAAACTTAGGTAGGGTAACCTTCTTAAGGTCCTTGCCCAACTCCTCAGCAACTCTACCGTGATTATTTCAATTTCCTTCATTTTCAGGGTTCCATACTTCACTTCTGTGGTTCTCATTTCCATTTTGATTCTACCCAGCTTGATTTGTTCTAATTTCTTGCTCCAAATTGTCCATCCTAGCCCCTTGTTGGGTTAGTAGGGTGGGGATTTGGTCTAATCTCTCATTTTGGTTGCTATGGGATCATCCACTTCGGTTGGTGTGCCTCGTATCCATCGTGATCAATCTGCATCAAATTTGCATCTTTAGCACAATAGGTGAAGGTCCTAGTGTTTAACTTAGATGCTCTGATACCAAATGTAAAGTACTAGATTTTGAATTACTAAAAATACCAAAGTAAAGAAAATCTCAACCTATTAATGGAAAATGAATCTTCTATTAACAGAGATAACCATAAAAGTATAATCTTTTACAAATTTTCAAGTGCAATTAATAATGCACATCAAGAGAAGTACAATTACATCCTTTGGCTAAGCAAGCCATACAATTGTTCAATACAATGATATATCCATTTCTGAATTACATAATGAAAATCAATCCTTTTCTAAATTACATAGTGAAAATCAAATATACAAATCCATCTTCAGCTGCCATAACCCACTGGTCTTCTACAAGCCGAAGGTCAAGAGCATGGTTAAGGTGCTTTTTCCACCCAACCATGAAGCACTACACTTCCCCAGAATACTTCCTATCTTGAAGAATACCCAACCCTGCACGAGGTGCCTAGCAACTCGAAACAAATAGGCAGGAGGGAAACTCTCAATGCATGTCTGATGCCTATATGCACTCTAATCTAGAAAGAACATATTTCTTGCAAAAAGGATGTGACAAAGAACAATATTAATCACTAGACATTTATTATCGATCTATTTCAATGGTACAATATAGCTTTAGCCAAAGCATAAACATAAATTCTAGTAAATCTTGAAAAAGAAGATTACCGTCTTTGTAAGCCCACATTTGGCATCTTGTCCCGAAAGGTAAGCTTAGATATCATAGGGAGAAAATTATACTACTTCTAGTGCAATCATCAAAACAATGTATTTGTATGCAAGGTCTATGATATACAGAATACTAGCTAATTGATCCTCTTTGACAAAACCCGTTTGTTATAGATGAAAAGATTTATATTTAATTCAAGGAGTATATCATTAAACTTACATCGTCATAATAGTGTAGATTACAATAGAGTAACAAATATACCTCAATCCTTAACTCTAATTTTGAAGCACGTATATCATGGTAAAACAATAAAAAATACATTCTTTACTTTCTAATCAACTTTGAATAAAACTATAATCTTAAATCAAGATAAGTTATTTAATATAAGCACGTAGGAATTGGATTAATAATCAATGTCAGCTGAGACAATTTGAGAACTTAATTTCTTCTAACTAAATGACTTCAGGCATACGGTTTACTATCCCATCCTTTTCTATAATGGCTAAGTGATATGATACAAAAGAATTGCATTCATGGCATACATATATATAGAACATACTACACACTACTGATTACAAGTTTAGATAATTCTAAGTTGTTGGGGGTATTATAATACTCTAATTTTGAGATCATTCACTTGATTTGGTCAGAAAGATTATCTTGACTTAAAAAGTTATAAATGTTCCATGATACCCTATCAGTAATCCATTTACTGTACTCATGCTATTTTCATGGCTACTAATATTTAAACTGAAAAGATATTATGTATCCTAATTCATAGTTAATACAAATGTTTATGCTTAAGTCTAAAACAAATCGTTGTTCCGGAAGAGGTAGGTATGTTAATAAGTTTGAGAAAAAAGAATAGATGAGACTTTCTAAGTGGCCGATCAGACGTAGTTGAGGGAGAAAAAGACCGAGGGATAATATGATGATCGGTCGTAAAGTAGAGGCTCAAGATCTTGTCACAATACAACGCAATAGAAGACATTATGTCACGCTTATAGTATACTAGCTCTGACGGGGAAATGGTGATGTAGAAGATTAACGAAGCTATGGACTGGAATACTTATGAAAGACATTAAGGAAAATTTGATACCCGTATTATAAGGTTTTTATCCCGATGAGGAAGATTACAGCAACTCAAAGTTATCAAACTGACCACCCATTTTTAAAGAGAGTTAACTAAAAGCTCCAAATCTAAAATTGATAAAGAAAAGAGTCACTCAATATGAAAAAAATAAACATTAATCTAAAAATAACGTTGACAAGGAGGAAATCGATCAGATAATGGAAGAATTCATGAGTTGAGTTGAGCAATAGGTGGCAGATAGAACAAGTCTTAAGGCCGCTAAAGAGGATCAACGCCCAGGCCGATTGCAATGAAGGAGGAAATGAAAAGAGACCAATTTGTTTATATAAGGCCAATCAAAAAAAGGCAAGGAGTGTTAGGCCGATTTGATTATGGAGAAACTGTTAAAAACCAGAGAAAAACCAAGGAAAAATAATAAATCCATTTGAGAGTCTAAAAGTGCATATATTAACATATAAACCTTTGAGGATTACATTACTCAGCCGCTACAATATACAGAAGGTGAACAAGCTTAGAAGAATTCGGTGATTAAGGAGGTTGCTAGTTTTAGAATATAGGCAGTGCTTACACAAATGTAAGGTCGATCAGATATTCAGGAATATCAAGCTGATTGGATTAAGAAACAAGGTTGATTTGGTTTATATTGACCAGACTAATAAATGAAGATAATAGACTTTACAAATCAAATTGTTGTTCGAGGGCAACATTGCAGGCCCTACATTACAAGCAACAGTGAAGAGATAATACATGCTATCAAAAACTTATTTCAAGTGTATGATAAGAAATAACTAGACCATTATTCAAGGCCAAATTCAACAAAACATTTTGAAAGGAAAAAGGAACCTGAATCGATGCTAGAATTGACTCTTTGCTTGCCACTGCTCCTGAGCTCTCTGGTTTGCTTATGCTCCCGTTCTTCTTGTTTTTCTGTATATCCTCAACGGTGTTTCCCCCCTCCTTTTAAAAATATTTCCTCTTGTTTTTCTTCTTGTTGTTTCTATATTTTTCTTTCTTTTGTCTTTTTCTTTTAATTTTTGCTTTCTTTCTATCCCTTGTTTTCTTTCTATCTTTTGAAATCTTGTTATTATCTAAAGGAATTTAGAAAAAGAAAACTCCATCTACACCAATATATATATATATAAAGTGATAAAATATAATTTTATTTTATATAATTTTTGATGTAACACTAGATCATCCTTTTTATTTTCTTTTATTAGTTAAAAAGAAATTCTATGTTCACTTAGAAGATAAGTACAAATAAAATTTAAAGAAAAACCATTATCTTGATTTATACAATTTAAATAAAAGAAAATATGCAATTTTTAACTTATTCTATTTCAAATAAAAAGACCCTTTGAACATAGTGAGCAAAACATTTAATTGCATGTCCAAATGAAGCATAATAATATATATCTAATTTAAGTAATCAATCAATTCCATCTACCCTACTACCATTCAATAGAGAATATTCCATGCAATGATGAAAATGCAATTGCAACATGAGCTACGTGCTTGTGTGTGCAACATCAAGATTTTCTCCATCCCATTTCTTGCCAGATTGCTAGGTGACCTCTGTCTTAACTATGCCCTTACCTTCGACACATACTTGCATTCATTCAACTCAACTTTCTGATTAATATGTTAGTAACCAAAAATCCATAGCCAAAGCATCACATAATATCTACTTTCATCATTTCCTAATTGTATACTTGAAAAGGAAAGGTAACATTCACTTTTATTTATAGACAATTATCCATTTATAACATATTCAAATATACACATCTAACAATTCTAAATATAGCTAAGTTTAGGAAGTCTAGAAATTTTGAGACATGACAAAGTAAAAGAAAATATTTTGGGTGATGCAATATTTCTCTTACACCTTGGGATGCTCTTACATCAAGGAACCCTAGACTGATAGGCTTCTAATAGAAATAATTGAGCTACAAGCCTACTTGCCCCTTTATTAAGCATATATTGTATTTGATGAGAACTTACTATCTATGGAGACTTTGCATGTAAGTGCCTTAGTTTGATTGTCCTACCTTCTAAGTGAAAATGCATTAATAGCTCTTGGAAGTTCATCTCAATTGTTCCCAATATAGTGATCTAGTGGACTCTATTTGTTGCACCCATGGAGATAGAAAATATAGGACAATCAAGTCTATATTCTCCCATGGATAATTTAATGATATGGCATTTCCCCAAATCACTAACAGTACCCCCATCTATAATCATGACCTAAAATTCTAGAGATGGATATAGATAAAATAATTCAAATGAGTAGCTAACTTCTTATTGATGAAGTTGTGATTGCTTCCTAAGTCTATCAACACTACTACTCTCTTTCTTCCATAAACCCACTACCTTGAGAGTTTGTAGGGTTCTAATGCCAAAAAGTACATAATAAGAAATGGTTGTTTAGGTATCTCTTGATTCCTCATCTGGATCATTGCCCAACTCTAATATTTCTTCTTCATCATCTTCTTCCTCACTCATCTTTTAATGTAGAACAAATTGTTTTCAATAGATTTATGTCCTCTACTATATTTTCTATCATAATTAAAACATACTCCTTTTTCCATTTTTCTTTAATTTATTGAGGAGTCAGTCTAGTGGGTTGTGGTAATGGTTGTGCTGAAAAAGCTCTTCTCTCTTATGTCATTGAACCCCTACATTCTAGGAGCTAAAAACTTCTCCTCTACCCTGCATGCTAAGACAAAACAATTGCAAATATTAGTAGGACCAAACATGCATGCCTCATGTTGGATGTGATCCTTGATCCCACCAAGAAACAAGTCATTCAAGTCCTCCTTTCTAATTGTCTCTATTTGTAAGGATAGGTTCTAGAATTTATTAATATAATCCTTGACTAATTTTGTTTGGTGTAGTTTGGCTAACTAGTTGAAGTAGTTTTTTGACACATTAGTGCTATAATGTGATTGTAGCTCCTCTGTAAAACTTGACCAAGTGATAGTGAGAGCCTTTTTCTTCCTTTAAGCACATAACCATTAGTACCAAAAGAATTACTATGATTCTATATATAAGGAAGCTAATGTCACTTTTTCCCCACTTGGAATTTCATGCACATAGAAAAAATCTCCATTTGATTTATCAAAGTTAGTAGATCCTTGCCATCAAACTTGCACATATCCACCTTTAGTAGTGTGTTCCTAGATATTGTATGAGTGCTAGCATTTGGATCTAGATTGGTTGGCCTATATGATCCACCTTGATTTCTTAAAACATCATTTTTCTCCTTTAATTAAGACATAGATCCTTGGAGTTGGAATAGTGCATCCTTGATATAAGTCATCATGTCTTCTTTCATACTAGTGATTACCCTTTCACTTTCTCTACCACCATTGACAAGATTTCCTCCTTCATCGTATTGGTTTCTTCCCTTATATATTCCATGGATATGGTATCAATCTCCTCTACTAATGAATCACCTTTATCAACAATCTTTCTAGGAGTAATTGGATTCCTTCCTTTGCATCTTGTTGAAACCCTATCATCATGTGGAAAAATATTTTTTTAATAAATTACAAAAAACAAATCCAAATAATATAAAAAAATTACTATAACTTATCAAGGCCTATATCTCACTTGTTAAGAAAAATCTCCAAGAAATTCATTGATTTGTAACCTTGGGATTGAATTTGGGGGAAACCCTAATTTCATAATAACTCCTTCAATTCTACTCAAAATGACCTCAAATCTATACTATAGTAGCTTCAAGATGTCCTTGATCAACCCTCTAGAATTCAGAAAAATCACTATTTTCTAGCCCTAGGAGTGAATTTGGTGGAAACCCTAATTCCATAATAACTCCTTCAAATATGCTCCAAATGACCTCAAATCTAGACTATAGTCTATTCATTTCCTTGATCAACCACCTAAAAATTAGAAAAAAAAAATTATCAAATTGAGAGAGATATGTGCCTCACAATTTGGCCTCCTAAATCAAAAAATCACCTTTTTTCTTGCCTTCTAGATTCCAAGATCATCCTCTTACACCACTTGTAATGAAATAACTTGCATAAGAGCATAATATAATAGGAAATATGCTATAAATTTACTTGATAATACTTGAGAATAATAAGTCACTTCAAGTGGGAAAACCTCAAAAAGTCTCCAATAGGAACACAATTTGCAATATGGTGATCATAAACTAACCACTATCTCCTATATATACCACACTTATGCCTTGGATGCCACCCAAGTTAACTTATTTGTAGAAAAAGGAGACCTTCCAGGATTTGGTCAAGACTCCATATTCGATAGGGAATACTAGATTTACAGGATTCCAAGACCTAGCAGGATAGTCAGGGATTCAACGTGGGTCTGAATATACCCCTATAGTTCATAGAATGTACTTTCACCCTACAAATCCACAAAAGGGGCTTAATTTGACATGTAGGAATACAAGGTCTGGAAGGAATAGAATATCTAATCATGGCTCAAAGCTCTGTATTCAACAATACATAAAAACTCCACAATCTTTCAAGAGGGCCAAATGAAAATTTTTCCTAAGGCAAACTGACTTAAAATACCCACAAAGGACTAGACTAAGGTGGAAAATATGATAATAATTTCCCCAAGGTTCCTCAAGAAATCACTCTCTAAGTTAAGAGATCAAGATTTGAGACTCAGACTAGACAGGCAAAAAAAAAGAGGGGTCCATGTTTTGGAGAAAAATGGGGTGTGTGTGGAAGGCACAATAGGATACATAATTACAAAATGACATTTCCAAATGATTTCATTTGATCCCCCAAAAGGTGAAGCAAAATTACCTTTCTATTCACATTTTAATAGGTGCGGAGGAGACTATGTCAAGGGTTTGATTTAATCGTATGGGGTTTCTATCCAAGGGGGTTTGTGTTGGCATTAGGTTTTGTCATTGATGTCAAAAGAGCATATTTTTCATCAAGAGATCTCAGTTCTTGCAGTTGGATGTCAGTGATCGAATGATCTCAGAGTGAAGAAGAGCATTGTTGTCATCAAGAGATATCAACTCTTGCAGTTGGATACCAGTGAAAGAATGATCTCAGTTGGACTTGCTCATTGATTGGAAATGATATGTGAAGAATGATCTCAGTTGGACTTCGTCATTGATTGGATTGATTGCTCAATTGATTGACTTATTAGTGGCAACACTTAGTTGGATTGTTTGCATGTAAAGTAGTGTCAAGAGGTGTGCATAAGTGATTCTATTCCTTTGGATAGAGGTAGTCATGTTTGTATCAGTTGCACTTAGTTGTGGATTAAGGTTTCATGAGTTAGTTTCAAAAGTGATCTCTCATAAGGGTGGCTCTTGTGACTTTGCTTTACGCATTATTATCTTTTAATGTTATGTTCTTGATGGCATGATTCGGATTTGGTATGTGTTGAAGTACAAAGCCTCAAAGTCAAGAAGTTGCAATGATATCCTAAAGTCCTAATGCCTTCCTATGTCCTGAAACCCTAATGCCTCACTTTATACATTACATCAGTGCTGAAATGGTGATAAGAAGAGATCATGAAACAATCATGATTCAGGTTAGTAAGATTAGTTAGGGTTTCTCTTTAAGAGGTTGAAAGCTTATTTAACCCTAAATAGTCTAAGTCACAAATGGTGTCTTTTCTCTTTAGACGTCTTGCACTTTATCTTATGTTTTAGTGTTGACTTAGTATAGCCAGCCAGATGTCACTTAAGTGATAACTTAAGGGTGTCATCTCCATGAGATGATCAGTCCCCTTCCCTAATGCTTACCGGGCACTCCAAAGATTGGGCGCTAATACTTTGATCGATGGTGTATATTTGATTGTTTAAAGGTACGAAGTCTGGTATCGACGATGGAAGTTTGAATGATAAAAGCTATTTCTCAGAGGCAAAGATTTGATGAGCACTGTCCCGTATATTGTAATTGTATGCAGTTTTAAGGAGTTTTAAGTAGTTCTCCTAACTATTTTTTGGGGGCCGATGGAGTTAGGGTTTTTTGAATTGCAAGATGTGATCTTGATGAACTTCTTGATGCAGAGTAGGGGTATAAAATGATCAAACTCACTCAGACAACCACTCACAAGAACCCTAGGTCATTTTCTATTGGCTTTCCTTCTCAAACTACCATTGATCTGTGTAGCCTTTCAAAAAGGCCTTTTTGACCATAACTTTTGGAGAAGACATTGCATTTAAAATGTAAGACCAGTTTGAGATACCCTTTTGGCCATTACAACACATATCCAAAAATGGGGTACGGTTACTTTGTATGGAACAACTCAAATTTTGACTGTCCTCCCTCTTATTAGACCTAATAGGGCAATTAGGCTTGATAACAGTAGGGTTTTTTGACTCATGGGTCTCTTCTTCTATTCCAAAACTTCCAACACATCTCATATGGCCAAAATAAACTACCCCCTACTCATGGACCATCCTACAATAGTCCTTACAACAAATTCCTAAGCCTCTAGGGTTTTCTAGGTCTGATACATAGATATATCAAACTGTTATAGCATATTCACACGTGAAAACACCCACACCTACCTTTGCAACCCTTGAAATATTAAAGTATAGGTCTAAACAGAACATTCTAATCAAGTTTGAAGTTTTTCTACCAGGGAAATAAAAAGTTATGCATTTTTCTTTCTCACTGGTTCCCCTAACTAGGGTTTGGACCAGTCTGGAGAGAAACCCCTATAACTTCCTCAAATCTAAATGAAATTAGATGCAACAAAAAGTAATGCAAAGTAGATTCAATGTACTTTCATTCCCAATTGATTTCAGTCCAGTACAGGGTTGTACAGGTCCATACCATGCAAGAGAACAAAAACATTAAGAAACTGCAGAAAATAGTGTGCTTTTATTGTTTCCACTTCAAAAGTTCCATCTCCAACCCTTGGTTCATACAATATATGCCTATTTGATGCCTCTACAAATAGTTTTTAGCGTTAAACTGACCCCAACTAACTTTTGAACAACTTTGCAAAGGAAAAGTTATCATTGACAACAAAGAGCAACTTGTACATCTTGTAACCAATTGACTTGAAACTTACACAAATGGGTCCAAATGGACAACAATGGCCCAAAATGGCCTTATTAACATGAAATAACACAAACCAAAACAAAATCCCAACTTTTGACTCTCAGAGGCATAATGGACCTATGGGTGCCCCTGCACCATACTCCTAAGGGAAAAGAAAGCTCAAGTCCCACTTGAGGATAGATCTACAACTGTGTAATCATGTTTGGAAATGTCATCTTCAGTCATCCAAGAAGCATCTTCCATAGGAAGACCTCGCCATTTGACCAAGTATTGGAAGTAGGTCCTATGCCTTGTCTTCTTGAGCTCTTTCCTGTCAATAATGCACTCTAACTCCAAAGGCTGGCATGGTGGGAGATCTCTGACCCATTCCTCATCTGAGAATGATGATGAACCTATATTATCACCTGCTACAACATCCTTTTTGTAAGGGTAGAGATTAGATACATTAAAAATAGGATAAATGGCAATGCCATGGGGAAGCTCTATTTCATATGCATTCTCTCCAAATTTATGCACCACTTTACATGGCCCTATCTTCTTCATTTGTAGTTTAGAATACTGCCCCTTGGGAAACCTTTTCTTCCTCAAGTGAGCCAAAACCAAATCCCCAACCTTGTAGTGAACCTCTCTCCTCTTTAGATCAGTAGTATGTTTGTATTTGTCTACACTCCTTTGAAGATTATCCTTGACTTGCTAGTGGATCTCTTGCATAGCCACAACAAATTGTTCACCTTTAGCACTCCTCCTTTCCATTCCATTGACATCTCTCAATTCAAACACACCCCTAGGCTGCAAACCATAAACAATCTCAAAAGGACTTTTTCCAACACTCCTATTCACTAAGTCATTGTATGCAAATTTTATCTGAGGCAAGATCTGATCCCATTGGGTGGAATGCTCTTTTGTGAGACATCTAAGATGGTTTCCAAGACTCCTATTCACCACTTCAGTCTGCCCATCAGTTTGGGGATGATAGGTAGAACTAAAACTCAAGTTAGTACCAATTTGATGCAGAGAAAGGGTATAAAATGATCAAACTCACTCAGACAACCACTCACAAGAACCCTAGGTCATTTTCTATTGGCTTTCCTTCTCAAACTACCATTGATCCTTGTAGCCTTTCAAAAAGGCCTTTTTGACCATAACTTTTGGAGAAAACTTGGAATTCAAAATGTAAGACCAGTTTGAGATACCCTTTTGGCCATTACAACACATATCTAAAAATGGGGTATGGTTACTTTGTATGGAATGACTCAAATGTTGACTGTCCTCCCTCTTATTAGACCTAATAGGGCAATTAGGCTTGATAACAGTAGGGTTTTTTGACTCATGGGTCTCTTCTTCTATTCCAACACTTCCAACACATCTCATATGGCCTAAATAAACTGCTTCCTACTCATGGACCATCCTACAATAGTCCTTACAACAAATTCCTAAGCCTCTAGGGTTTTCTAGGTTTGATACATAGAGATATCAAACTATTATAGCATCTTCACACGTGCAAACACCCGCACCTACCTCTCCAACCCTTGAAATATTAAAGTATAGGTCTAAACAGAACATTCTAATCATGTTTGAAGTTTTTCTACCAGGGAAATAAAAACTTATGCATTTTTCTTGCTCACTGGTTGCCCTAACTAGGGTTTGGACTAGTCTGGAGAGAAACCCCTATAACTTCCTCAAATCTAAATGAAATAGATGCAACAAAAAGTAATGCAAATTAGATTCAATGTACTTTCATGCCCAATCAATTTTAGTCTAGTACAGGGTCGTACAGGTCTGTACCATGCAAGAGAACATCAAAAATGTTAATAAACTATAGAAAACAATGTGCTTTTATTGTTTCCACTTCAAAAGTTCCATCTCCAACCCTTGGGTCATACAATATATGCCTATTTGATTCCTCTACAAATAGTTTTTACCATTAAACCAACCCCAACTAACTTTGCAAAGGAAAAGTTGTCATTGACAACATTAACAACAAAAAGCAACTTGTACATCTTGTAACTAATTGACTCCAAACTTACACAAATTGGTCCAAACGGACAATAATGGCCCAAAATGGCCTTATTAACATGAAATAACACAAACCAAAACAAAATCCCAACTTTTGACTCTTTGAGGCATAATGGACTTGTGGGTGCCCCTGCACCACTTCTTCTAATGTAGATGGATGAAAAAACACTCATTAATTTTATTTGTGTTTTGTGAAGGACAGTGCAAGTGGTGAAAAGGTTTATTTCTTGTGCAAAGATGAATAAATAAATAGTGTTAATAAGGGAGTCAATGCACTGAGAAATTGCCATGTTTGCAGGGATGTCTTGGTGAATATGAATGTGATAATAAGGGTGTGATCTGATATTGAAAAAAAAAAGATGATGAAGGATTGTTCTTTGAGTGGCAAAAAATAAGAAGTGATATGATGTTCTACATATAGGATGACAAGGTAGTGAATAGAGGAGTGTTTTTCTTGCAGAGCAATGATGGCAGAGGAGTGTTTTCTTATAGAGCAGTGATGGCAGAGGTACATGAAGGTGAAATGTGATGATTAAATCAAGTTATAGTTGTTTGTGTGGGTTTTTGATATTGTTTTTGAAGAGATATTCTCTGCATAAATGAAGGAGAACAATGTTTCATTGATGTGTACATGAAGAATCATTCCTTGAATAGTTTGTAAAAGAAATATATATTTAATGTATGCATACAAATCTTAGAGAGCAAGGGTTGTTGAATAAGAGAGTTATAGAATACATCTATAACCTATGGTATTAATGTAAACAAAGTAGTACTTTGTATATCTTCTTATTTTGTGTTTGGAGTTGGTGCTCCTTGTTTGTGTAGATTTGAAGTTCTTGATGTAGGGATTGGTGTTCCTATCAAGATGTGATTAGTGAGATCCTTGCCAGTGAGGCATAAGTGTAATCAGTGTGATTTTGGTCAGTGAGACCTAATGAAGATTTTGGTGAGGTTGGATAGTGGTTTTTTCCTTGCTTAGGGTTTTCCACTTTAAATCTTGTGTCATGGTTTCATTTGCATGATTCTATAGTTTTTAATGTCTTTGGCATATTGGAACTAACTTCTTTTACAACTACTGGACTAACGAATGAATTAGTTTTATTAGATCACTAATTCACCCCCTCTAAGTGATCCATTGTATTCCAACAATTGGTATCAGAGCAACAGATTCCTAGCAGAAGTCTAATAGAATTGGGTTGATCTTGGTAGTGGAATACTATGGAAAAAAGAAAAGGACAAAAGAGAAAGGTTAGTGCTAAGCAAAAAGTTGATCAACTAGCCTCAAACAAATCATGTGATATATCTAAAAGAGAGGATAGTCTTGTAATTGAGCATGTTGACAAAGAAAAGGGACACTCATGTGAAGAAGAGGTTAAGTCTAACCTAGAAGGTGATAAGAAGCAAGAAAAAGTTATGTCATGATAGATGAAAACCACATTGCGAGTGAATATGAACAAGAATATGATGAAGATGAGTTTGAAATTGATTTTGAAGGTGAGCTTATTTCTACCCTAGATGAGATCAAGAAACTTAGAAAGGAAAACTCAATACTAAAGTTACAACTTCAAGAAGCCCAAAGGATAGTTAATGAAACAAAATCAGAACTTAAAGCAAAGTCATATAGTTGTCTGAGACTGAGAGAGGAGAACTCTTTGTTAAAGGAACATACCTTGAAAGACAAAGAGTTGTTGAAAGAAAGACTTGAAGAATCAGACAAATTAATCATCAGTCTAAAAATAAAGATTGAAGAGACCAAAAGGATAGAAGATGTGACAAAGTTTGAATTTGAAGTCAAAACAAATGAATTCCAAAAACTTGAAGCAGAGATAGTCACTCTAAGAAAAATCTTGAAAATCTCAAGATTCAGTTAGAGAAAAATCATAAATTTGAAGATAGCACCAGCAGGTTGAATGAGGTGTTGAGAAAGCAAAAACATCACAAGGATACTATTGGCTTAAGCTATGAAAAAAATAGAGTTCTAAAGTCAAGGAAACTCTTAGGAAGAAAATAGATCTAAACTATCATTTTGCTACTCCTAAGACTGAAGACAAGAAGAAGACAGAAGATAAGAGTGTTGATGATGGATTTTTCAAGGTCATCAACAATGGAAGAAGAAGAAGAACCATCAGGTCCATAGGATCTCCACCTACCAGGAAAAATCAATCAATAAGGTACAATTATTCCTTTCCTGACTATTGTTATTCATGTAATGGCTATGGTCATAAGGCTATAATTTGTAGAATTTCTCATAGAAGAAGGTCTAAATTTATGAGTAGGAATTCTTCTGCTTCAATAAGGAATGTGGATAAAGTATGTAACAATTGTAACAACTTTGGTCATAAAGAAAGAAATTGGGCACATAAAAGATATAATTATATATGGAACAAAAGTAGAAGTACTTATGGGTTGTAAAGAACAAACTATAATTCTTTTTCTCTGGGTTATAATGTCATATGTCATAGATGCAACAAATTTGGGCATAGAGCACATTTTTGCAGAAGTAAGTTGATGGAGCTATCTAGACATAACAAGAAGATAGATACCCTGATCATGCAGAAGAAAGAACCTATGAAAGTTTGGAGAAGAAAACAAAAGCAAGAGAATGTGCATATTGCACAAGAAGCATCACTGAGTTCTTAAAGAGTAGCATGAGGTCAGGGGGAGATGTTCATTGCCTTATCATTTAGCCCCAAGGAGAAAACAAGGAGGATATGACAACAAGATTTAGAATGTTTAGTCTGTATCAAGAGATTATAGTAGTCAAGGAGCAAGCTTTTATGGAGACATGTCATCATAGTGAGCAGACTGCATAGCTATCAAGGCATGATCTACATCATACAAGAAACTTATCAAGTCTAAAAGTGGTTTTAGCACTGTCAATCAAATATCAGATGTAGGTGTTACAAGTATGAACAAATCTATAATGTCTTTTGTAAGTACTATCAAAATCATGTTGAAAATCAACTATTGCATCAGATTGCTATGACAGTGGACACTTGTTTAGATTAGTCAATGGGATCTCTATTTGGATGATTGTAGTGAAGTTTGGAAAAGTCACATGTTTATTTTGATATTGTGATTGAATGAGATGATCTTGTGCTATAAGATTTATATGCTTCTGAGTATGAAGAGTTTTCATGTTTTAGTAAAAGGATCATCATGGTTTGTTGTCCTCAATAATTGTTGTCATCATTCAGTTGCAGTCATCATGAAGTTAGACACATGCTTGAGCATTGAGAGGTATGTTCCCACAGACAGTGATGGTGTTGCTTTGTTGTTATCTTTTTCTTATCAAGCCCTTTAGTAGCCTTTGAGTAACAATGACTTGTATCAGGCCAGTGTTTGTGGTTTCAGGACCCTATTTACCTTATTTGTGGTTGTGACAATGTGAGATAGTGTTTTGTAAGTGATTTGTATCACTGTATCTCTATCAGAGACTTTGTTGTGATAATGTATTAGACAAACCATGGTATTCAAGATAGGGTTTATGATCTGTGATATCAGGATTCTCAGAGTAGTATGATAGTATGACAGTGGCATTATGATCTTTGCTAGTGTAGCTAGATCCTTATTCAGTGGCTTTATGAGATCATTAGAATATTGCTCAGTGATTTGGAGATCATCAGAGCAGTGGTTATGAGATCAGTGATTTGTCTCTGACAAATCATTCATTATGATTTTATATTGCCTTGTTTAGTAGCAGGAGTTTGTCTTTGACAAGAAAGTAATTGTGTTAGTCTATGCAATGTTTGTAGGATACACACAAAATAGATTTGTTGAAAAGGTTTTAGAAACAATCAAGAAAATGTAATTGGCAGGTGTAATATCAGACTCTGCAACCTTTTCCAACATTCTTGTAATCTCTGTCAACATAGGAAGCTTTGGAACAGGGTATGGCATCCATCAAAGTATAAAGGAAGAGGAATTATTGTAGTTGCAAGTGTCCTGGTAGACATGTATGCAAAATGTAGAAAGATAGACAAGGCACATGAACTTTTTTGGCAAAATGCCTCAAAGAAATTGAAAGGAAGCTAGGTGTGCAGAAATTGCTTCCTACACTAATCTAAAGAGGAAAGAAGAGTGCAAATTTGTTTGATCCTTTACAATTACAGAATGTTAACAACAACAATGGAGATATTGCAGCAATACACATACACACATAAATGAGATAGAAGAGAGAGACACAAGATATACATGGGGAAAACCCTTATCAGGTGAAAACCCCACACTCCAAAACTTGCACAATGTATTATTAAAACTGAAATGGTTTACAATACAGTTGCAATGCAAGCTCTTAGGAGTCTTCGACACTTGTATCTAGAGAAAAACTGACAGAATAACAGTACATGTCAATCACATAACATCTCCTCTCCAAAGCACCTATTTATATAGAAAATACAAGGCAAAAATGGCTCTATCTTGAGATGGGTGTCCAACATGGCCTCATGGCCCAAAACCCACACCATGGGCACTTGTCCAACACTGTAGGATGTTCTTGACACTTGTCAAGTCACCCCATCCCAAACAAGTCGCCTATTCCCAAGTTGGGTGATGGCAGATGCTCTTATGACTCTTACAACCGTCATAGAATCCGTCATACTGACATATCTTACAGCTATAAGAGAATCTGTCATAAATAGGTTATAAATAGCATATTCTCTTACAACATGTCATAACTCTCCTTCGGGCACCCAAAGATGCCTTCTTTCAATATGCCTTGTGACACATGTCTTTACCTGTCATAGAACCTTCTATTTTTTACTCTTACATGTCATAGATTCTATCATAGGAATCTGTCATAACTGTTTCGGTCAAGATTCACTTACACACTAGTCAAGATGTCGACACATGGCAGAAAACCTCTACCACACAAAGGGGACACCTATCTCCTCATGGAGTGAGTTGACCATCCTAGTCATCTTACAAGTGGAGTGACAACTCACCGTGCCACTTCACACTAAATGACAAAATAGGATGTGCAACAAAATTACAACATAGGCAAAAATAAATAAATACATTACAAATAATAAATGCAAGGAATTACCAAGGTTGAGACACCTTAATTCCCAACAGAAATGTGGTCTAATGGAATGTTCTGTTTACAGGATATGTTCAACATGGGTATGTTAAAAAGGTCATAGAAACTTCTAAGAAAATGCAACTAGAGAGTTTAAATTTAGAATTCTTAATCTTTGTCAGCATGTCTCTGTCTCTGTTGATTGAAACTTTGGAAGTAGGTGTGGACATACATCAAAGCATAATTGAAAAGTGGATCTTTTTGTAATATGTTGTAGTTATTGTTGATAACTGAGAGGGGGGGGTGAATCAGTTATCCTAATTGTTTCTTCTTTTGAACTTTCTTATTAATCAAAGCAGCATTGAATTAAACAAACAAACATTATCATGAAATGAGAAACACATAACACAGTATTTTTGACGTGGAAACCCGGTTAAGGGAGAAAACCATGGGGTGATTAACCCAAAGATTATTCTCTGTTAGAAGAATAAGGAGTTACAAAAATGGCACTTGCCAATTAGGGCTCACTGCCCGAGCACACTGCTCAGAAAGAGGCCCACTGCCTACAAGGAGACACACTGTCTACAAAGAATGTTATATAATACTTGAACTGATTGGAAGCACCTACATATGCTAGGGTTCAGTTCCGGTTAGGCTCAGTACACTGATCTGCTGCACTTCATCTTTCCTCTGTTCTTTATTCTGCTATCTTTTCACATACCAGATCTTTCTTACTACTTCTGCTCTGATCTGTACTTATTCGCATACACTATAACATCATCACCCTTTTCACAACTAAATCCATCCTCTATATATATCCGCACAAGTAATTTCATCACCTTTCTAGTCGGCATCCGGAACAGTCTGGTTTCTTACAAGCTCTGTTCTGTCGGCTGAATCTTTGCTCACCAAGCAATGCGGATCAAGCATATACTTGTAGATATCATTAATCATGTTGGCCAAACACGATTCATGCCTTCACAACCTTTACCATCAACAGTAACATATCCGGAAAAGATTCTGATGCTCTGTCAGTCAGTTCTTCCTTCTGTTCTCATTGTCTTTCAGGAATCCGGTACTCAGCTATTCATATCTTTTTCTTTGTCCATCACCGGAGGCTAAATCCTTGGAATATACTACTCAAGGTAGTCCTCTTGACTTCCCCAAATCCACACTGCACCAAGACACTTCCTCTGAGAGATCCAGACCAATCTGTCGGACCTTGCCACATGCTCTGTTCTTGTTCACCGGACCACAACAGTTCTTCATCCTGACTTCCGGTAGAGGCACACCATGACTTGCGGATATGTGGGATGACCTTTGTTGCCATCAATGACAACAACCATGAATCCATATAGTGTCTCTTGCCAACAATCTCCCCCTTTGGCATTGATGGCAATACTTAGTGAAAAATGACTAAGTGTTTACACTATGCTCCCCCTTTGCTGATGCTCTATTTTTATATACAATTTCCGGAACTCCCCCTTAGTTGGATTCCTCATTTTTCACTGCTCCTCACTCCCCCTTTGACATCAATGGCAAAGGGTAGGGTCCGCACACCAAAATTTTCAAAAAATTTCTATACATAGCCGCATATTTACATACTCACATAAACTGAAGAATGTCTGCAAAAGATGTCTTCAGTTGGATCAGTTCTGTAGCCCAACTTTGCTTCATTCTATCCAAAATTGAAATGTGACCACTCAACAAAAATGCAAAAGCTTCTGCCCTCTTGAGATCTGTCGGATCATTTTTTTGGGCGGTAGTTTGAGCATCACTGATGGCCTCATGCATAGTTTCTAACTTAGGGATTATAATCCTTCTAAGTTCTCCCATCCGGTTAGTGATATTCTTCCTTTCCTTCTCAAAGTTCTTTATTGCATTTGTGATTGCAATAGTTTGACATTCTTGATTTACTATGGAAGAGAGAGGATCAAAACTTTGAGACAAACTTTGTAGTTTGTCCTGTTCCGCTTTTATTTTCTTATCTATTTCTACTGTTGCCTTTGACCAGGAGATACAAAATTTGTAAATATCACCGCCATCCTTAAGAGCATTTTCTAAGCTCTTTATTCCAATACTCATATTTCTCCTATCGTTAGAGATTAATCCTAATACTTCTGAAAATCTTTTATCCAAAAATTCCTTCCGGACCTTTTCTTCAGCTGATTTTTCTAGAGAATCAAAATGTGTATCAACACTGCTGACTAAGGTTTTGAGATTACCTGAAGAGGAGGCTGTCGGATCTATCTGGATTGATGGCATAATCTTTTCAAGCACTCCGGAAGCAGCCTCTATCAACTCACAGTCTTCCATATGAGACTTTAGGAGTTTTTCATTTGCCTTAGCATTTGCAAATGAAGCTATCTTCATTGTCTGTACCGGAGAGAGAGAGTCAAAGTCGAATGGGCCTTTTAGAAGCTCTGGTTCATCAATCTCTAAAGTTTCTTGGCTTAGAAACTTTTGAACAGTTTGTGCAGTGTCTCTTGCCGGAGACAGATGTTTCTTTTCTTCTGCAGTTTTGTCCTTAGGAGTCTTATCTCCTTCCACATTCTTACCACTTACAGTTGTGGTTTTTTCTGTTGGATTTTTCTCTTTCTCTGCATCCTTGGTGCTGTCAACCTCTTTTTCTTTTTCTGCTGCTACTTCCTCCTGTAATTTTTCTTCTTCTTGGGATCCGAAGACTGTAGGAGAAGCCAGAGAAGAGATGTTAGCTTGTTCTAGTGGCACTTCTTCCAGAGCAGATGATTCCAAGTCCGCAGCTGTTTCTGCACCTGAGTCCTCTATAATAGGAATATTAAACCTTTTGTATGTATTCCGGAGGATCTCTTCAGTGTCCTTGGCTACTTTGTCGGTCTCACCAAGCATAAGCTGATTCATCCTTGCTTTGCTTCTGAATTCATCCTTGCAGTCCTTGAATATCATGTTCATGGTTTTGTGATCAATTGAGGGATATAGCTAAATAGCTATCTGTTCCCTGATCTCAAGGTCTTTTGCCATGGCATTGTTCTTTCTTATCTCTAATTCCATCTCT